>ML058339.1:5194438-6394438 GCA_003013855.2 Liriodendron chinense | reverse complement strand
TATATATATATATATATATATATATATATATATATGTGACGGATGCTAGAGGTGGCTACCACAGATATTTCTGGATAGATTGGACGACTTATAAAAAGGTGGATCATAAGCTTTTTAATGGTTGACGTCTCAACGGTACTCAATTTTAATTTTGTTAATATAAATATATTTTTAAATTATTCCTAATTCTAGGAACTAATCATTCTTATTTTTTAATAGTATGCTGGAAATTAGGAAGGGTTAATTACCGTTCCTAAAAACTATAATTCAACGATAAGTTTTTTTAACCTTTCCTAATTAGTGATTTTGGTGTAGTGCATTAGAGCTTTTTTTATTTATTTATTATTTTTTTAACTTTGCTGATGTTTTGGGACATGGATTATGGACGCGGATTAGCTATTGACAGGTTGAGCACCGAACATTGCTACTGAAGTGATGTCACCATGGCATGTGGGCCTCAGCATGATGTATGTGTTATATCCACCCCATCCATTCAGTTGGAGAGATCATTTTAATGCATGAGTCAGAGAATGAGGCTGATCCAAAGCTGAAGTGGACCCCACCACAAAAAACAGTGGGGGACAGTGACATCCACCGTTGAAAACCTATTAGGGGCCACAGAAGTTTTTAATCAAGCTGATATTTGTGTTTTCCCTTCCTCCATATCTGTGTGAACTTATGAACAGGCTGGATGTCAAATAAACATCATGGTGGACCTAAGAAGTTTTCAATGGTGGATGTCACTGCTCCCACTGTTTTCTGTAGTGGGGTACACTTGAGCTTTGGATCTGCCTCATTATTTGATTCATGCCTTAAAATGATCTCTCCAACTGAATGGATGGTGTGGATACAACACATACATCATGCTGAGGCCCATGTGCCATGGTGACGTCACTTCAGTAGCAATGTGCGCTACTCAACCTGTCATAGCTAATCCGCGTCCGTGCTGACACTGCCAACAGCGACTCGCCCACGGGGGCCCTACCATGATGCATATGTTTTATTCACATCATCTATCCATCATGCTAGCTCATTTTATGACATGACCTCAAGAAGGCATATCCAAATCTGATCAGGTGGACCACACCACAGGAAAAAGTGGTGATTGAATCAAGTTTATTTTGTGTTTTCTGTTCATCGAAGTATGTGGTGTGGTCCACTTGGGATTTGGATCTGCCTAATTTTTGAGCTCATGCACTGACATAATAATCCACAATGCATACACTGTGTGGATATAAAAAAGAGACAATGCCACACAGCTGCCTATGTTTTAAGTCATTTCAAAAAAAGAGGCAGCTTTTAAATTCTTTACTAGGACCCGCTTAATCTTTCCAAATATAGCCAATAATCTGCCTTTGTAGACTTTGGCTACCAATTAGGTAATGACGTCAGCCGTTATCAGAGAAAAAGACCATTTTACCCCAACTTTTTAGAAGATTTTAAATCCTATATCTTGCCGTTTACTATGCGGAATCCACGGACAGGAGGACTATATTGTCGGCCCTACATGTCCGCATGTGATTCAGATGGACCAGACAAATTGAAAACCATTTTGAGGGTGAGAATTGGCCAATACTCTTGTGAATCGTGTGGTCCACTGGAATCATAGATGGACAGGAAACTTGGCCCTTGAGCCTAATATGGGTGAAATTCGAGGTCGTACGGGTGGATTTCAAATACACATCATAGTGGGCCACCTTAATTTTAAAGTCATGCCTCAGGATGTAATTGCCCGAGATCAAAGTTTTCTCAAGGACACAAAATCAAAGCCCATTGAGTCTCCGTCCAGCAACTCTTTGTGAGCCCCCTGTGATGCATGGATTTTATCCGCATCGTACATCCATTTTTTCCAGATGATGTTAGTGTAAGAACCAAAAAATAAGACAGATGCAGGGATCAAGTAGAACACACAGTACATGATTGAATGCTCACCAATAACTACTTCTTGGATATTGTAAACACACAATTAAAACATTCTTTGGGCCACAGAATCTAAAGCCAATAGTTTTCTTATTTCAGTTTATCCCACTGACAATGACATTATAAACGATTACAAAACCTTATGAACGGTTTAGATAACCTATAAATGTCACAGTGGACCCCAATAATCTTTCAATGGTAGGCAAATCTATTTCCGACGTGTAGCCCACTTCTGTTCTTGATCCACCTCAATTTTTGTATTGTGTCCTAATATGAGGTGGGAAAACAGATGAACGGATTTGATTTTAAATAAACATCATGGTGAGCCCCACTAGTGGTGGGGTTACAAACATTTGTCATGTTGCTTCAACCATCCCATCCGTGCAGAGAGACGGTGCACAGAGACGGGACTCTAGCCGTAACGTAAAGGAGGGAGACAAGAGTATGAAGCAAGCGGGCGCGGATTTCCTGCGAAAGCCGTTTGCAGGAAGTTCCTGCACTGGGAACCAAGGTGGGGCCAAAGTGATGTTTTTTTTTGATAAATCCACTCCGTCCATCTGTTTTAGGAGATCATTTTAGTAGATGAGAACAAAAATGAACTGGATCCAAGACTCAAGTGGGCCGAAAACGTGAGAATTGAACGTCCACAGTTGAAATATTTGTGGAGCAATAGGCGTTTCGAATCAGAATAATGTTTTTGTTTCCAGTTCATCCTAGTAGTAGTGATGTTATGAACGGTATGGATTTTATATAAACATCACTGTGGATCCCAGGGAGGTTGCAACGGTGGTAATTTACCTACCCACCTTTTCCTTTAGTGAGGCCCACTTGAGTCTTGGATCCAGTTCAGTTTTGTTCTCATGTACTAAAATGAGCTCCCAAAACGGATGGACAGGGTGGATTTATCAAAAAAAAACTTTGGGCCCCACCTTGGTTCCCAGGCAGGAAATCCGCTCCCCATCAAGAGCTGTGGGAAGCTAGGTGGGGCCCACCAGGATGCGTGTTAGAGATCCACCCCATCTATCTGTTTTACCATCTCATTTCAGGGCATGAGTCAAATAATGATGTAGATTTAAAAGATTGAGTAAGCCACACGACAGAAAACAATGGGATTATTAGACTATCCGTTGGCGTTCAAAAACTGATGAAAATGATTATTTGATAACTCAAAAAATGATGTAACTATCATTCATAGGTGGCCCAAACAGATGGAGGGCTCGGATCATCAACCCATTCATCCATGGAGAGAGGCGGGAGAGAGCCGCGGGAGAGATCCACGGGATGAAAAAAACATCCATTACAAGAAGCGAGGGTATCACCGTCATTTTAGAAATATAGTACCAGGCAACTAACAGTAGTTGACGGACTGCGGCTAAAATGACCATTGGTGCAAAAGATAAGTGGGTTTTAGGAAAGAGTTTAAAATCAGCCCCTTTTTGGAAATGGCCCAAAACATAGGCGGCTATATGGCATTGTCTCTATAAAAAAATGCACCATGCTTGGGCTGCGTTTGATGTTTTGTATGTTATCACCTATCAAATCACCACAATTGCTTAATTCATCCTCCACATGTGCACGGGGCCACAATCATGAGCAGCTAAACAACTATCCATATCATTGAGATTGTACGGCACCTTGTGTATTTAATACAGGGCCACAATAATGAGTGGTCGATATTGTAAGGGTAAAACCTGATGGTTAAGATTTTTTCAGTGGATTGGCATACAACTATGATGCCCATGGTTAAGGAGTCACTGCCATAATTGTATGTGTTTTATCCATGCCCATGGTTAAGGAGTCACGGCCATCATTATGTGTTTTATCCATGCCGTCTATCTATAATTGCCAAGCTCATTTGAAGGCATTAGCCCAAAAATGAGGCAGATCCAAATCTCAGGTGGACCACATCACAGGAAAATGGTGGTGATTGAATGCCCACCATTAAAACTTTGGCCACAAAAGTTTTGGATCAAGCTGATATTCAATTTTTCCCTTCATCCAAGCCTGTGTGGCCTAATCAAGAGGTTGGATGACAAATAAACATTACAGTGGGCCCTAGGAAGTTTTTAATGGTGGACGTTCAATCACCACAGTTCCCTATGGTGCGATCCATCTAATATCTGTATCTACCTCATTTTTAAGCTCATGCCCTAAAATGAGCTAGAACTGAATAAATGGCATGGATAAAACACATACATCATAGTGGGCCTACAACACCAGTACTAGGAACTGGGTCCTAGAGGGTTCACAACTAAATCCAAGTCCTTGGCCTAAGAAACAAGTCAGTCTATTAATCAGGTAGACTACATTTCATTGAGAAAAAAAAAAGACCATCACATAAAGGAAAAAAATAATTTGTCAAAGTTTTCTAAACTAAGCACCTGCTTGACATACTATATCCCTTCAATCTGGAATAATGCTGGGATGATCTAAACTGTTTACATGATGTTCTGGTATTGAATACCCAAAAAAACAACATATATATCTTAGATTAGAATACTTTAACCTAAGAGTTTTAGGAATGGTTATCGTCTTGAAGATTTTTTATGCTTTTTTTTTTTTTTCTGGGTTAGTTCACACATCCCACTGTTAGTGCACACACTCACACTGTTAGTCACCCTCCAACGTTACCCACCCCCACAATGGGATTCGGTACCTTGACCTCAGTGTTGAGATGAAGTCATCTTTACTCCATATGTCACTGTCCCAAAGGTATGGGTGTACGCACTAAGTTAATACAGTCCATATGTATTCTAATCACCATACGTTTATGTACAGTAAACAAACTCCTCATCAAAACGTGTGAACTGTTTCTCTGTGTTGTAAATGTGATTTCTTTCCCAATTTGGATTCCACAAGGAACCGTTTAATTCCCAGTTGCCGGTTCAAAGGTTAAATTGAATAAGTCCTTGTTTTTGTTAAAATTGAAAATTTGGGGACTAGGGTTCTCTCCTTTCCTTCTTATTTATAATAAAACAGTTTGATAATTAATGGGACCACACACTATGGTGCACCTTATTCTCACTAACAATCTTGAATTAGGTAGGTAAATGGATGTGGCACATGCGCTAACCGTGATCCACATCCATTTAGGCTTAGCAATCGTCAGAACACCTCCCTACAATAACTTAACGATAATGGCTATAGTGGTTTAGTTAGATGCCATTGGGAAATGATGAAGCTGCCCTCGCTATAAAGGAAAAGACTAAAGTGCCCTCTGCTTTCATAGTGTATGTACCCTACTGATGGCTGGTCAGGATCTCTAACACATGTGAATGTGGACACATATCAGGTAGGCGCGGCTTTGGTGGATCCTCAGGCCAGTGGATCCCTAACTGTGGGGCCCATTTTGATTTATGTGTATTACATCCACAGTGTTCATCCATTTTGACAGCTAATTCTAGGGCATTAAGTATATCCAAATCTTAGGTGGACCATACCATAGGAAACAGTAGTGATTGAATCCCCACCATTAAAATTTTCATGGGGGCTACTTGAATGTTTATTTGCCATCAACCTATCCATAAGGTCACAAAGACTTGGTGGATTCCCCAGGTCCACCGAGCAAATGGAGTATTTCTAGCCATCAAGTGCCCTCTGCATCATTTGCTCGTGTATAATCATGGGACCCATATAAAAACTGGCAAAATCTGCATTTCATGCAGCAACAGCAAGTCTTTACTTATTCACTATGGATTCCATGCATGACCGGCGCATATGATACTCTTTCGGTGTCCTGCTGGATAGGGTACATCCAATGCCCAGCTGGACGCAATCCGCATCCTCTGACAGATGTATTCCCATGCATACATGGAACGAGGAGACTTTGAATTTAGTGGATTGGTTGTGGGAAAGTGGATTGCACTTTAATCTTTTCCTTTGACATTGAGGGTTCTTTGATCATCTTTCCGAACCAAAATCAATGGCATCCAAGGAAGTACAAAGAGGTATTTATAAATGTCAAGCTTGGGCTTTTGCATTGAGGCACTGAACAGTCCTATCTCCCAAAATAATAATAATAATAATTCTAGATTGTCCATAATGTCTACAATGGATGGTCTAGATCATTTGTATAAAATAGGTCCAATCCCCAATTTAACACATTTGATTGTTGGACCATCATGACTCGCTTATGTCTTGATTAGGTGGTCTTAGGGCTGTTCAAAAAACCAACCAAACCGATAAAACTGACTAAACTGGTCGGTTTTAGTCGGTTTTCCATTTTACTTCGGGTTGGGTCGGTTTTTTATATTTAAAATCAAGAATGTTGGTTCAGTTGTCAGTTTGTGAAAATTATATATCATTCTTAACCGAACCGAGCCGACTGTATATATATTTGAATTATATTTATTATATATATGTTACCCTTATCGTATGGCCCACCTTGATAATATCTTATATATCCATGCCATCCATTTGGTTTCTCAACTCATTTTAGGATGTGTTCCCAAAAATTAATTAGATCCAAATCTCAGGTGGACACACCACAGGAAACAGTGTTGATTGAGCGCTTTCCATTAAAAATGTCTTAGGGTCCACATGAAGAAGATCTGCAATGTGTATTTACCATCCAACTCGTTGATAAAGTCAAACAACCCTGGATGAAGGGAAAAGTCAAAATTTACTTTTAGCTTGATCCAAAACTTTTGTAGCATATAATTATAAAAAGTTTTAATGGTCATTCACTAATTTTTACATTGATGTGGTCCACTAGAGATTCGGATCTTCTTAATTTTTTGAACGTTGTCATGAAACTGACAAAACTAAAAAAATCGACAAAACTGAACCGATCAGAATTTATTCGGGTAGGTTCGGTTAATGAGGCTTCATCAATTCAGTTCTGTTGTTAAATATTCAAAATTCATTGAGTTAGATCGGTTAGGTATTGCCCTCAAAACCGAACCAACCAAACTGTGAACACCCCTAGTGGTTCAAACCATCCCACAAATGGCATGGAAAATGGTTAGCTATAGAATGGAAGGCCAATGCCAATTTATAAAGGATAATTTAATCATTCGGTCATGCTTTGGTGGCCAATGAAATGTGTACTTCACTAAATGGACACTCTAGATTAATCATGTGGACTGTCCAAGTGTCCCAGCGCAACTAAGAGCATTGCAAAGTGGACATTTTTTTCTTTTGTTTGCTTATCTTTTCTTTTCTTTTCTTCTCCTACCTTTTTTTTTAAATTTTTTTTTTCATGACAATGGGGCGGGGTTTTGTTCGAATAATATAAAATAAGGGGTCATTGTTTTAATTTTTTTAAAATTATGATGGAGAAAAAAAGATCAAGTGTAACGACCCGAGATTTTCAACTCTCGTGTATAACACGACGGCCGAATTCCCAAGTAAATCATAGACCAATTGATTTGTTAAATAATGAAATATAGCATTCAAGCACAATAGCGAAAAATAAATGTTCATCTTATTCTATTAAACTTACTACTGTAGTAGTTACAAATTTATTCCCTTGGTTGGTTATAAGTATGATTAGTTAGATTTATATCAAACCATGTCTTCTCCAAAAGATTTATTACAATTTCTATAAATGTAACCACTAATAAAAAGAGTTTACAGATTATTTACTTTTATAGTTGATTTAAGGAAGTTGCAGAAGTAGACGGTATACTGGCATGCTTGGTAGCTTGAGAAGTGGAACTTTCAGCTCAAGCCATGGACCTAGAAGTGGACGTAGTAGATTTAATGCTAACCCTATCACAATTTGCGATAGTATCACCCCTTATAAGTAAGGTTCTGTTAGTTCTTATTATTACATGTTTTAAGTCTCATTGCGTTGTATTATTTAGAAATAAGTTTTGTTTTGTTAGTTCATTTTTAGAAACAATTACGCTACGTACCTTACGTACGAGACTGATTCCGTGGAACTGATCTTTAGTATTATGTACTTCACCCTCTGAGGGACAATGCTGAAGTGCGATCGGTGATCAGTAGTCTCCAAGGACGCTGCGTGTTCGGGCATCAAAACGGGCTGGTGCATTCTTTGCCCTGCGAGTATCGGGTTTAGATGTGCACTATCACATGCCCTCTTCATCCTGCGAGATCGGATAAGAGTTAAGGCATGTGGGTGTACCTCGGTTCACTTACGTACTGAAATCAAAGTGGAAATAAATTCACAAAAGCGTATGTTGGCTAAAATTATTTTGAGTCACCAATGATACCCCTCAGCGTTCGTTGGGTCGTATCCGGCTGTCGTACCCTAATCACAGGTATCGTGGTTGGGGCCGAGTACTCTTAAACATATGGTAATCACAGGTGAGTAACAGGGCAAAATACTAAAGTAGTACAGGGTTTTTCAATTACAACATGTAGTACTGGTTTAAGTAATTTTATGGGTACATTACATTTACCTAGGTTAGTTCGTAGTACATGTATATTCCTAGGTAACTGTTTGTTAGTGAAGGAAGAGAGTCAATTCAATTCTATATAAGAAGGTAGATGGACACCTCTCACAAGTTCTATCTCTCTACATCGAATAATTTTACCAACTTAGGGACAAAGAGTATACAATAATGGGATGTCCATATGATGATCTTATACACATATTTCATATCACCATATGAAAACCAATGTTACTTGTAATACATAGACTAAGAAAATAAGAGCATAGATTTCACAAAAATAAATAACACAAATACACATGCTTCTTAGTAAAAAATCTAAACAATGAATCACATTACCATATAATGATATTCATTACAAATCTCACATCAAACTTCATGTTATATAGATAAGCAATTCAAGACAAAATAACTTCACATGTTACAAAAGAAACTTATGATAATCGTGATATTATTAATGAAAGGCTTGGAGGGAAATCCTCACCTTAGGATGGACTTAGAAGAGGATTGTAGAAGATCCTACCCGCTGGAAAAATATGAGAAAGAACTCCATTCTCTCTCTCTCTCTCTCTCTCTCTCTCTCTCTCTCTCTCTCTCTCTCTCTTACTCTAGGGCATGGAGGCTGGGGTTAGGAGAAGGGCTTGGAGATGTATAGTAGGAATATGGAGAGGGATGTGCGTACATGGGAGAGAGAAAAGAAGGGTGTACGAGGTCTTGTGTAACAACGTCTTGAGGTGGGTTTCTCAAATCTCAATATTCAGGTGATCTTTGATCAATTCTAATCCGTTCATCTTATCAAGCTCGAAGAGTAGAGTCAAAATACGTAAATTTCTTGATGATACACATTTTAGATTGGCCGATCCTTGAAAATGGCCTGACGGGTGCTAAAATGGGCTAGATCTCAATTAACGGTCTACGCTTGATGATCAGGGCCCAAATTTTGGAAAAATATATAGTCATGATAGGCAAACAATTGTACAAAGTTTAGTAGGTTGATTGATGGTGAGAAATGCATATATCTGAAATTCCAACTTTTGGCGAAAAAGGAAGGGGCTGGCTTTGTGGTTCAACGGTGTAGGATTATAGATCGGGGTCCAAATTTTGTGTAAACTCGTAGTCATATGATTATAATGGGTGGTCTAAATTTAAGAAGCTGTTGATGGTGAGGAGTGAGTAAATTGAAAGGTTTAGATTTAAAAAGAGTTGGTAACTCGTTAATTTATAGAACGAGATAATTTCGCGTAAAAGAAAGAGGCTTATCAAAGTGGGGCACTCAAATCATACTATTTGTCCATGATAAAGACGATCTAAGTCACTCATATGAAAAGAAATATTCGACTACGACTAACCATCTACTTTTCTCACTCGATGGACATGAAAATCAAGGGTGAAGGGGCTGATTTGACAATTGGACTACTTTTACTATGATTTAAGGGCTGAAATTTGAAGTGTATGGTTAATATGTGCCCAAAAGCTTAAATCTAGGATTTTGCGTGAAAGTGATCGTCAGAAACTATAATACTTAAAAATGGCATCTTAACTTAAGTTTAACTAATGACATTTTCATAATTATCTAAGAAGTGCGTGATTTTTGAAATCTGATCTTTCTACGATGTTTATGAGATCATTCTAAGCAACTTTTGTAAAGGGTCTCCTATCGGATCTCCTACGGATGTCCCGCTATTCGCAAATCAACGGTAAATGTACGATAATTAATAAAAAATAAATTAAAAATGAATTTTCAAAAATTTTCAAATAAATATAGAAAATCTGGGGCGTTACAAACCACCCCCCTTAAAAACAAACTTCATCCCCGAAGTTTCCTAAGCATCGTCGATAAAAGATTGAGGGCAATCTCACATCATAACCTCTCGTCTAACTTTATGAACTATTTTGAGTCAGACGCGATCACAATCCACCCCCCTTAAAAATAAATCTGTACTCGACATCAATTTTTATAATCTCCCTCAAATTTCTGTCCTATCATGCTTCCACTGCATACTCTAATTTCTAGATGGTTCTATCCATAACGATGGGTCCAATCAAACATCTGATACCCTGATATGTCTCAGGCCTGGGGGCGCTCTTATAGTCAATGATCTAAAAGGATGATTAGGGTTAGATCATTACCAAGGATGTTTGATCAATAATGAAATAACTGATAAAGAGTTTAGAGGATAGATCTGAGTTTGATTAGGTTGGCATGATCGGATGGTCACTTGAATGAGTGGATAAACAAGCAGATAACAAAGTGAATGAGATATCATCAATAGTTCTTTAATAGCTGAAAGTGCGACGGAAAGATGAGGTTAGAGATACCGTATTCTAGCTCTTTATAGGATCTAAGTGGCTAAGCTTCTACGTCCCAAGGTCGTCATACATCTATCTTATTCTAGTCATCCGAAGAAAACAATCACACACATTCTAAAAGAATGCACATAAGTCCTCTAGTTAGAACAAAGAGGCAGTTTTTATAGTGTCGACATCACGGGCGAATGGTTCAAGCAGATTCGAATCCGATACTTAGATCTTCTACTCGCATTTGAGTATTGAGTTCGTTAGTATCAATTCGAAATTCCGAGTGTCAACCCTCGGGATTTGAACGAAGATCCAATTATTTACACAATATATTAGGTATGGTTCTGCCCTCCCATGCGGCCGATTTAGTCTAACATTGTGGGGACCTTCATGATTCTCCAACAAAGAAAACATCAACAAAGATCACGTAAACTGAAATCCGACAATACAAAACATTAAAACCTTACGAAATCTTATTTACTTTCATTGTTAGACATGGTCGAAGATCGATGTGAGGGATTGGTAAATGGCATTTTATGGTTACGATAGTATACCTAAAGTAACATAGTTGGGCCTAAAATTCGTAGGGATGTATGAGAATATTGTAGGAAGTACTTCTAAGGGTGCCATATTACAATAACTAAGCCTAAACAAGGGGTTCAGAGGTTTTCAAAGCTAAGGAACTGGGATAGTGTCGAATCTGGAACACAAGACTTATAAACGCTCTTAGAATTTTATCTCTCAAACCGAACATCTTTTTTGCCTGAAATTTGGAGGGTATTCTGAAGGTTATGTAAGAAATCATTTTCTCAGAATGAAATTCCTATGGTAAGATATGATTCTAACCTCTAAAAGTCTAGAAAACGTAACAGTCTAGCAGTTTCCAACGTAATATTTTCTCTACTGACAGAATTTTCACGATTTATCTAGATGTCAGATTAATCTGAAATTTATGGGAGTGTTGGGTGATGAGTTAGAAATATGTATAAAAATTTTTAAAAATTTATCAGTTTAAAAAATATGACTCTTAGTGGTGATATTGCCGAAGGGTCAGGAAATTTATCCTAACAAAAACAATTCAAAATAAAATAGTTATCCTTAAAATTTGAGGGAGATAAATCCCATGACTTAGCGTAACGCTGATCTAAATATGATAAAATGATGAGAGCTCCAAAACTTCTAGAAAAAGTGAGAATCCACTTTCCAAAAATCCTAAAATTTCACATTTTTACGTTTATCGGCTATCCTAATGATTTCAAGGGGCCTATGTTTGAGTCTCTAGATTCATCACATCTCATGCATCCAATGGGGGATGAACATACGTGTTTTTGTTTCTATTTCATGGGAACCTAAGCCCTAAGGAATATTAATAATAAAAATGGTCGGGCTTCTCACTCAGAGGTCCCGATTGTGCTCTGATACTAACTGTAACGACCCAAGATTTTCAACTCTCGTGTATAACACGACGGCCGAATTCCCATGTAAATCATAGGCTAATTGATTTGTTAAATAATGAAATATAGTATTCAAGCACAATGGCAAAAAATAAATGTTCATCTTATTCTATTAAACTTACTACTTCATCATCAATGTTTAAATAAGGGAACCAACCAATATTCATACTAATCAATCAAAATATCAAACCATGTCTTCTCTAGAAGATTTATTACAATTTCTATAAATGTAACCACTAATCAAAAGAAATGTCTAATAAATGAAAATATCAACTAAATTCCTTCAACGTCTTCATCCGCAATGTGATCGTATGAACCATCGAACTCTTCACCTTAAAAGTCGAGTTCGATACTTGGATCTTCACCTGCATCATCTAAATTACGATTGGGATAGCGTTAAACACTATCATAGTGGGGAATATTCCCTCCAAGACAATCAAGAATAATAATGTACAAAATTCAGAGTAACGCAACATAATATATCTTTATTCAAAACAAAACAATCAAGTAAAAATCTTTATTAATGCGATGCATGGAATGCATGCTCTGACTAAGGCACCCTGGCTAGAAATCATAATATATGAAGTAGGAGACTCCCTGTTATGACTTCACGCCAGCCACTAGTCACCAGAGGTTCCTGAGACGCACAAGCCTATAGTTTTGCTCGACCACGTAAGAAACGGGACGCTCATAGCCCAAATTTACACGTGACAGTGTATGGGAGAAGTAGGACGCTCTAGCCTATTCTCAATTCCGTACACCCACATGGAGCCAAGTGAATGCATGACTTTAGTTTCATCTTTATTTAAGTGTTTTCGCATACAACCGATTTAAATAAAACTCAGTAGTCACTATGGTGAGTCGCAAGCAACCTAGCATAGGACGACAGCACGGGATTAGTGTCCATATCACCAACCCCGGCTCATGAGAATTTGTATACCATTAGTGTCCACTCATTGTCCCGTTTTATGATTTCATCATGTCCCGAAAAGCTAATGTTGTACATCATGACCAAATTCATTAAAATACCCATGTAATGTAAATGGATCCAATCAAGCATCATGTACATATAAGGATCCATTGACAAACAATCACTTCCTTCTCTCAGTTAAGTTAAGATATATTCTTCCATCATGGACACCTCTCACAGGATTTATCTCTCTACATCGAATAATTTTACCAACTTAGGGACAAAGAGTATAAAATAATAGGATGTCCATATGATGATCTTATACACATATTTCATATCACCACATGAAAATTAATGTTACTTGTAACACATAGACTAAGAAAATAAGAGCATAGATTTCACAAAAATAAATAACACAAATATAAATGCTTCTTAGTAAAAAATCTAAACAAGGAATTACATTACCATATAATGATATTCATTACAAATCTCACATCAAACTTCATGTTATATGGATAAGCAATTCAAGACAAAATAACTTCACATGTCACAAAAGAAACTTATGATAATCGTGATATTATTAATGAAAGGCTTGGAGGGAAATCCTCACCTTAGGATGGACTTAGAAGAGGGTTGTAGAAGATCCTACCCGCTGGAAAAATATGAGAAAGAACTCCTCTCTCTCTCTCTCTCTCTCTCTTACTCTAGGGCATGGAGGCTAGGGTTAGGAGAAGGGCTTGGAGATGTATAGTAGGAATATGGAGAGGGATGTGCATACGGGGAGAGAAAAGAAGGGTGTGCGAGGTCTTGTGTAACAACGTCTTGAGGTTGGTTTCTCAAATCTCAATATTCAGGTGATCTTTGATCAATTCTAATCTGTTCATCTTATTAAGTTCGAAGAGTAGAGTCAAAATACGTAAATTTCTTGATGATACACATTTTAGATTGGCCGATCCGTGAAAATGGTTTGACGGGTGCTAAAATGGGCTAGATCTCAATTAACGGTCTACGCTTGATGATCAGGACCCAAATTTTAGAAAATATGTAGTCATGATAGGCAAACAATTGTACAAAGTTTAGTGGTTGATTGATGGTGAGAAATGCTTATAACTGAAATTCCAACTTTTTGCGAAAAAGGAAGGGTCTGGCTTTGTGGTTCAACGGTGTAGGATTATAGATCGGGGTCCAAATTTTGTGTAAACTCGTAGTCATATGAGTATAATGGGTGGTCCAAATTTGAGAAGCGGTTGATGGTGAAAAGTGAGTAAATTGAAAGGTTCAGATTTAAAAAGAATTGGTAACTCGTTAATTTATAGAACGTGATAACTTCGCGCAAAAGAAAGAGGCTTATCAATGTGGGGCACTCAAATCACATTATTGGTCCATAATAAAGACGATCCTAGTCACTCATATGAAGAGAAATATTCGACTACGACTAACCATCTACATTTCTCACTCGATGGACATGAAAATCAAGGGTTAAGGGGCTGATTTGACAATTGGACCACTTCTACTATGATTTAAGGGCTGAAATTTAATGTGTATGGTTAATATGTGCCCAAAAGCTTAAATCCAGGGTTTTGGGTGAAAGTGATCGTCAGAAAACTATAATACTTAAAAATGACATCTTAACTTTAGTTTAACTAATGGCATTTTCGTAATTATCTAAGAAGTGCGTGATTTTTGAAATCTGATCTTTCTACGATATTTATGTGATCATTCTAAGGAACTTTTTTAAAGGGTCCCCTATCGGATATCCTACGGATGTCCCGCTATTCGCAAATCAACGGTAAATGTACGATAATTAATAAAAAATAAATTAAAAATGAATTTTCAAAAATTTTCCAATAAATCTTAAAAATCTAGGGCGTTACATCAAGAAGAAGAGGAAGAAGAATCTCATGCATCTCACTTGCGTTAGGTAAATATCAAGTCATGATGAAACTACATTAAATTTTAAAATAGAAAATAATTTCATGATAAGCGTGCACCACCACACCTTTCTGTCACATGCAGATTGGGTACTCCCCTGACCTGTCCCAGCTTGGCATGTGCTGGGGCTCTAAGTGGCGACTGTAATGTATGGTTCTATCCACACCATCCATCTATTTTGTTTTTCATTTATAGTATAATTAGCCTAAAATTGGGGCAGATCCAATGCTTTAGTGGATCACATATTGGGGATTAAACGTCCACGGCTGAAAACTTCTCAGGGGCCACAAAAGTTTTGGATCAGGCTCATATTTGTGTTTTCCCTTCATCCAGGTCTACATGACCATATGAAAAGGTTGGATGGAAAATAAGCATCATAGTGGCCTCTGGGAAGGTTTCCTCGGTGGGCATAATTATCACTGTTGCTTACTGTGGTGTGGTCCACTTAAACTCTCGATCTACTTCACTTTTTGTGCTTATATCCTGAAATGATATGGCAAAATGGATGGGTAGCATAGATAAAATCCATACATCATGGTGGCCACTCAGGACCTTGCCCTGCCAAGCTCGAGTACATCATCCCGAATCAAGCACTAGGCAGGCCACAACACTAAAATCAGTGAACAGATGTTGATCTGATCAAACATATAGATTTAGCTAATATCATGAATAGATCAGCCATCTTTTCACCTTCCTTGTTCTTCACGTTGGTGCCAAACTTTTCATGGATCGGATTTCTCAGACGTGTAATACATTTGGATGAAAGAAAAGACTGCGCAGAAACAAAAGGAACGTATATAGGAAATCATGGTTCTAAGTGTCCTGTCTCAAATCTATCTGTAATGATCACAATTATATTAGGGCCAACTGAATCGCTTAATCTAAATAATCCAATGGTCAGATCAAAACTGATGATCATAGGGACCTACCTAATAGGATACATTGTTTATAATCTATAATTGAAAACTTACACTGATAGCTATTCCAACCCTCCAATCAATTACCCACAAAATAGATGGTTAATATCATTTGTATAAAAATAGGTCCAATCCCCAATTTGATACATTTGTTTGTTGGGACCGATCATGACTGGCTTATGTGTTCATTAGGTCATCTGGACCATCCCACAAATGGTATGGAAAATGGCTAGCCATAAAAGAAAAGGTCAATGCCAATTTATAAAGGATTTAATCATTCAGTCATGCTCTGTAACCAATGAAATGTATGCCTCGCTTAATACCTTCTAGATCAATCATGTGGACAGTCGAAGTGTCCCAGTACACCTAAGAGCACTACAAAGTAGAATTTTTTATTTTTTTTTTCCACATTGGGACGGGGAGGGGGGAGTTAGTTCCAATAATACAAGGGGTCATTGGTGCATCGGTGCTTTTTAATTTTTTTAAATTATGATAGAAGAAAAACAAAAAAGAAAAATCTCACGCATCTCACCTGCATTAGTTAAATATTAAATCATGATGAAACTAAATAAAATAAGACATTAAATTTTAAAACAGAAATTTCATGATATATACAATACACCTTTCTATCGGATGCAGATAGGGTACTCCCCTGGCCTGGCCAGCTCGGCACATGCCGGGGCTTTGAGTGGCCACTGTAATGTATGGTTCTATCTACACCGTCCATCCAATTTTTACAATATCATTTTATAGTGTAAGTCTAAAATGAGGAAGATTTGATGCTCAAGTGGACCATGTAATGGATTAAACGTGCACCGCTGAAAACTTCTGGGGGCCACAAAAGTTTTAGATCAAGCTCATATTTGTGTTTTCCCTTTATCCAGGTTTACATGACCTTATGAGCAGGTTGGATGGAAAATAAACACCACGGTGGGCACTAGGAAGGTTTCCCGGTGGGCATAATTATCATTGCTGCTTACTATGGTATGGTCCACTGCTTAAGCCTTCAATCTGCCTCACTTATGGGCTTATATTCTGAAATTGGATGGCAGTGTGGATAAAATCTATATATCATGGTGCCCACACAGAGCCCCTGCCCTTGCCAAGCTTGGGTACGCTAGGGGTAGTACCCAATCCCTGTCCCTTTCTCTCACTAATTTGTTTGGCATGTGTGACATTCAGGTCATGCAAAAGGATGCTATTACCATGATCATCTGTAACAAAAATCATCCCAAATCAAGCACTAGGTGGACCACAATACAAAAATCAGTGAACGGCTATTGATCTGATAAAAAAATATAGATTCAGCCAATAACCTGAGTAGATCACCCATCCTTTCACCTTAGTTGCTCTTCACGTTGGTGCCAACCTTTCCACGGTTTGGATTTCCTAAACGTATGACACATTTGCAGGGGAAAAAAAAGAGGATGTTTTACAGAAGTAAAAATGCTTGTTGGGACTGATCATGACTCGCTTATATCTTCATTAGGTCAGCCGGACAATCCCACAAATGGCATGGAAAATGGTTAGCTATAAAAATGAAGGTCAATGTCAATTTATAAAGGATTTAATCATTCAGTTGTGCTCCGTACCCAATGAAATGTGTGCCCCACTTAATGGACCCTCTAGATCAATCATGTGGACAGTCGAAGTGTCCCAGTGCAACTAAGAGCACTACAAAGTGGAACATTTTTTTTCTTTTTCTTTGCTTTTCTTTTCTTTTCTCTCTCTTTTCTTCTCTCTCTACATTGGAACCACTTGGCGATGATTTCCATGTAGGGGGTTGGATTGCAACGAAAATAGAATCAGGGGGAGTTGCTTGTTGGGACTGATCATGACTTGCTTATGTCTTCATTAGGTCAGCCGGACAATCCCACAAATGGCATGGAAAATGGTTAGCTATAAAAATGAAGATCAATGTCAATTTATAAAGGATTTAATCATTCAGTTGTGCTCCGTACCCAATGAAATGTGTGCCCCACTTAATGGACCCTCTAGATCAATCATGTGGACAGTCGAAGTGTCCCAGTGCAACTAAGAGCACTACAAAGTGGAACATTTTTTTTCTTTTTCTCTGCTTTTCTTTTCTTTTCTCTCTCTTTTCTTCTCTCTCTACATTGGAACCACTCGGCGATGATTTCCATGTAGGGGGTTGGATTGCAACGAAAATAGAATCAGGGGGAGTTAGTTCAAATAATACATTACAAGGGGCCATTGGTGCTTTTTAATTTTTTTAATTATTTTTTAATTATTTTTTAAATTATGATAGAGAGAAAAATAAAATCTCATGTATCTCATCTGCGTTAGGTAAATATCAAGTCATAATTAAACTAAAAAAAATAAGATATTAAATTTTAAAACAGAAATTTCATGATAAGCGCGCCTCACCTTTCTCTCGATGCGGAATGGGTACTCCCCCGCTAATTCCAGCTCGGCATGTGAAGCGGTTCTGAGTAGCCACAGTGATGTATGGTTTTATCCACACCGTTCATCCGTATTTTCATATCATTTTAGATTATAAGCCCAGAAATGAGGCAGATCCAAGACCCAAGTGGACAACGCAGTGGGGATTAAACATCCACTGCTGAAAACTTCTCAAGGACCACATAAGTTTTGGATAACAGGTTGGATAGCAAATAAACATCCAATGGGCCCTAAGAAGGTTTCACTAGTGGGTGTAATTATCACAGTTGCTTCCTGTGGTGTGGTCCACTTGAGCCTTGGGTCTGCCTTACCTCTGGGTCATATATCCTCAAATAATTTGGAAATATGGATGGACGGTGTGGATAAAATCCATACATCTGGATGGCCAGTTAGAGCCCCTGCCAATGCCGAGCTCGGGTATGGCAAAGGTAGTACCCAATCCCTTTCTCCCACCAATTTGTTTCACGTGTTGGAAATATGGATGGACGGTGTTATCATGAATATCATCTGCAACTAAAATCAACGCCAAGCACTAGGTCGACCACAACACTAAAATCAGTAAGCAGCCGTTGATCGGATCAAACATATAGATTTAGCTAATATCTTGAATAGATCAGCGGTCTTTTCGCCTTATGTATTCTTCACGCTGGTGCCAACCTTTTCAATGGATCAGATTTCCTAAACGTGTGATACATTTGTGGGAAAAAACACGTTGCACGGTAACAAATGGTACAGCTGTTCATGTCTCATTTTGAAAATATCAACGGCCCTAGCTGGTCGAACTTCTAGACGTTGACCCGGCAAATTGCCGAGCCAATCTTGTCAATCCTTACACTCAATCTACGAAATGCTCCCAATGCTCTCATAGCACTATGAGTTATAGTGCACCTAGTTGCATCAGATCACTTGGACAAGTCCAATCGTTTGATCTGAACAGTCCATTAGGACCAGAACATATTTTCATGGCCTACCATGCAGAAATGGCACTGAGTGGATGATCCAATCCTACCTTGGTTTGGCCTTACTTTCTTTAGCCATACCATGCAATGGATGGATGGTCACGATTGCCTAACAGAAATAATCTTTGGAATCATATGATGGTCCCTAACAAATAGATGGATCAAATTATTGATTGGACCATTTTTTTGAAAACGATCATGATGGTCAATATTAAAGATCATATCAAATGTTAGTATCCGTCACGTCGGTGGGATGTTTGCACCATAGCCCATTGAAATTAAAAGTCCAGATTAATGGATGGACTCTCTAGGGGCGCTCAAGCATTTCTCCTCTATAAAGACTCTTCTCCCTTTGATATTTCTTCAAGAAGGTAGGTTACAAAGCCATAAGTTGTCCCTAAGATGGTCACATTATCATGCATGGGTGCACCCGTGGCAGTGGCCTTAGTGGCCCTCTGGACCCACATTTGTGTGTTCGCCTCCCCGCCGGGTCCAGTCATCAACTGCGCATCCGGCAACAACAATTGCACTGTGACCAACGGCTACGGTTCCTTCCCTGACTGGACCACCTGTCGAGTGGCCTCCGTCGCGTATCCGGCGAACGAGAGCGAACTGCTCGTCATCGTCTCAAATGCATCCATGAACAAGCAAAAGATGAAGGCAGTCAGCATCTACTCCCACAGCATCCCTAAGCTATCATGCCCGGGCGGCCCCAGCGGAACCGGTCTAGCCATAAGCACCATGCGGTTGAACCACGTAGTGAGCGTCGACTCGAGCCGCATGCGCATGACCGTGGAGAGTGGGATCACCATGCGTGCTTTCATCAATGCAGCGGCCCAGAGTGGTCTGGCGCTCCCACATTCGCCTTATTGGCTAGGCATGACCCTGGGTGGCTTGATAAGCACGGGCTCGCATGGGAGCTCGCTTTTTGGAAAGGGCTCAGCCGTGCATGAGTATGTAGTTGGTATACGACTCGTTGTACCAAGTAATGTATCAATCAACGGCTCTTTTGCTAGGATCGTGGAGCTTGGAGAAGATGATCCAGACCTTTTAGCAGCCAAAGTTTCTCTAGGTGTTCTAGGCGTTATTTCTCAGGTACGGCTATATTGATAATCCTTTTTGTGGATAAACTCATCAGGTATCATCAAAATTGTGTGTCCCACTGTGATTGCGGATCTGGTGGTGTTGCATGTAGTGATGTGTTGGCCCACCATGATGCACGTCTTTTATATCCATGCCGTCCATCCTTTTTACATATCATTTTAGGGTATAAACCCAAAAATGAAGAAGATCTGAAGCTCAAGTGGACCACACTTCAGGAAACAGTAATGCTTGAATGCCCACCATTAAAAACTTATTGAGGGTACAAAATTTTTGGATCAATCTGATATTTGTAATTTCCCTTCATCCAGGCCTGTGTGACGTTATCAACAGGTTGGATGGTAAATAAACATTATGGTGAGCCATACAAAGGTTTCAACAGTGAATGTCATTATCCCACTGTTTCCTGCGATCTTGTCCAGAGCTTCAGATCTGCTTCATTTTTTGGTTCATTCTGGGCCGGAGAAAATGGATGGACAGCATGGATATATATAAAATAGGTACATCAAGGTGGGCCCTCCATCACCCAACACATCATCACATGTGGGTGGGACCCCTGCCTGTGAGCGGATTAGGTGAGACCCCGGGTACACCGAGGTGGGTGGGACCCCTGACTGTGGGGCTCACAGTGATGTATGCATATTAAATCCACACGATCCAACCATTTTGAAAGCTCATTTTAGGGTATGATACTAAAAATGAATCTGACTCAAATCTTACGTGGAACACACCACAAAAATAGTCATGATTGAACTTCTACCATTGAAAACTTCATGGATTTTCAATAGATTCCACCGGAATGTTTATTTTCCATCCAACCTGTTGATAAGGTCACAAACACCTGGATGAAGAGACCATATAAATATCATCTTGATCCAAAGCTTTTGTAGCCCACAGGAAGCTTTTAATAGTCGATCACCACTGTTTCCTGTACGATGGCCCATCTAGAATTTGTAACTGCTTCATTTTTTTGGATCATGCCCTAAAATGATCTTTCAATGTATGGCATGGTTGTAGTCAAATACATCACAGTGGCCCCACGGTCAGGGGTCCCACCCATCTCGGTGGATCCGGGGTCTTACCTAATGCTCCCAGATCAGCCACGTTCGGGTCCAATGGTTAACGTTCCTTGATCCGAAAATGGCACTGGTCCACTCACCATGCGGGCCACATGCGTAGAAGAAAAATGGATGGTGGAAAAATTATTTAATCAGTCGTCCATATTCAGCATAAGTAAATGTTTTGCCCACGTAATGAGTAGGACAGCTCTATTTCTGAGCAAAGAAATAGTCACTCTGAGACCTGCTTGTCGTCCTAGGTCTTATGCACGTGTAAGCGTGGGCCTGTGTGGGGGGCACTTGAGCATTCCTCTCCGATGATACAGAGCGAAATATTCACAATTTTCATAATATTCACTTCATTGTGTAGGCATGGCAGATGGGGAAATGGATTGTGTGGGGGTCCACCATGATGTATCCATTTATCCACGCCATTCATCCATTTTTTAAAATCATGCTAGAGTATGGGTCCAAAAATGACGTAGATCTAACTTTCCAGTGGACCACACCAAATAGTAAGCTTAGTTACATTAAATGCACAAAGTATGAAATGCTAGAGTCATCTTGGGTTGGTCCACTATAGCGTTGGATCTGCTTTATTTTTATTTTTTTACCCATACCGTAAGCATGATCTTAGAAAAGGGATGGATAATGTGAATAAATAGAAACATGATGGTGGACCCCACGCAGATCTAGTTGGACGCTTAAAGGTGATGAGGGTCAGAGGTAATCCGCTTCTGACAGCCGGGGCCAGAGATTAGCTTAGGCCTGGCTTTTGAACTGGCCCAGCCAGACATACCGGCCCGGGCGGCTCAAAATAATGATTTTGCCAGGTCAATACACACAAATGAGAAATGATTTGATGAGAATGTTGACACCCAAGTCACATGGAATCTTTTTCATGAGCCCCATCGTAATGTATTGATGCCCGGCCCATTGCCAATTAGTGCAGGGCGTACTTTTGCGCCAGACGTCTCGTTCATTAATCATGGCCCACCATGCAGGACATGGAAAAATATTGCCCTTGACACCCTAAATGAGCCAAACCTGAATGATGAATAAATGGGGCTTAAATGTTAAGTCCAATTCAAAAGCCTAATGATTAATTAGCAGGTGGGCCTAACCAGTGAGTCAAATGTTATAACGATCATCTGAAAACTCAGTGAGTCAACTAAGGACTCAACCAAGTTGACCTGGATGGGCCATTTGAGAAACGGGCATGAATTTTTAATCCTTAGCCTGGCTAATGTGGATCACGCCCAAATTAAAGCCTGAAAGGTCAGCCCAGCCCATTGATAGCCCCACATGTTTGACGTTGCTTGTTTTTTTTTTGCTTTTATTTGTAATATTTCTAAAGTCTAGTCTTCTTCTTCTTCCTCTTTTTTTTTTTTTTATTATTTATTTTCCCCAATTAGAAGCGTCTGAGGGTGACTCGTACAGGTGACTAATTTTGTAGAACCAGATTCTAAAACTCACTACCTTGACTAAAAACTCTGCAGAGTCAACTCAATCGAGTCATTCAGTGAGTCGCAGAGGTATCATCAAAATTGTGTGTCCCACTGTGATTGCGGATCTGGTGGTGTTGCATGTAGTGATGTGTTGGCCCACCATGATGCACGTCTTTTATATCCATGCCGTCCATCCTTTTTACATATCATTTTAGGGTATAAACCCAAAAATGAAGAAGATCTGAAGCTCAAGTGGACCCCACTTCAGGAAACAGTAATGCTTGAATGCCCCCCATTAAAAACTTATTGAGGGGTACAAAATTTTTGGATCAATCTGATATTTGTATTTCCTTCATCCAGGCCTGTGTGACGTTATCAACAGGTTGGATGGTAAATAAACATTATGGTGAGCCATACAAAGGTTTCAACAGTGAATGTCATTATCCCACTGTTTCCTGCGATCTTGTCCAGAGCTTCAGATCTGCTTCATTTTTTGGTTCATTCTGGGCCGGAGAAAATGGATGGACAGCATGGATATATATAAAATAGGTACATCAAGGTGGGCCCTCCTCACCCAACACATCATCACATGTGGGTGGGACCCCTGCCTGTGAGCGGATTAGGTGAGACCCCGGGTACACCGAGGTGGGTGGGACCCCTGACTGTGGGGCTCACAGTGATGTATGCATATTAAATCCACACCATCCAACCATTTTGAAAGCTCATTTTAGGGTATGATACTAAAAATGAATCTGACTCAAATCTTACGTGGAACACACCACAAAAATAGTCATGATTGAACTTCTACCATTGAAAACTTCATGGATTTTCAATAGATTCCACCGGAATGTTTATTTTCCATCCAACCTGTTGATAAGGTCACAAACACCTGGATGAAGAGACCATATAAATATCATCTTGATCCAAAGCTTTTGTAGCCCACAGGAAGCTTTTAATAGTCGATCACCACTGTTTCCTGTACGATGGCCCATCTAGAATTTGTAACTGCTTCATTTTTTTGGATCATGCCCTAAAATGATCTTTCAATGTATGGCGTGGTTGTAGTCAAATACATCACAGTGGCCCCACGGTCAGGGGTCCCACCCATCTCGGTGGATCCGGGGTCTTACCTAATGCTCCCAGATCAGCCACGTTCGGGTCCAATGGTTAACGTTCCTTGATCCGAAAATGGCACTGGTCCACTCACCATGCGGGCCACATGCGTAGAAGAAAAATGGATGGTGGAAAAATTATTTAATCAGTCGTCCATATTCAGCATAAGTAAATGTTTTGCCCACGTAATGAGTAGGACAGCTCTATTTCTGAGCAAAGAAATAGTCACTCTGAGACCTGCTTGTCGTCCTAGGTCTTATGCACGTGTAAGCGTGGGCCTGTGTGGGGGCACTTGAGCATTCCTCTCCGATGATACAGAGCGAAATATTCACAATTTTCATAATATTCACTTCATTGTGTAGGCATGGCAGATGGGGAAATGGATTGTGTGGGGGTCCACCATGATGTATCCATTTATCCACGCCATTCATCCATTTTTTAAAATCATGCTAGAGTATGGGTCCAAAAATGACGTAGATCCAACTTTCCAGTGGACCACACCAAATAGTAAGCTTAGTTACATTAAATGCACAAAGTATGAAATGCTAGAGTCATCTTGGGTTGGTCCACTATAGCGTTGGATCTGCTTTATTTTTATTTTTTTACCCATACCGTAAGCATGATCTTAGAAAAGGGATGGATAATGTGAATAAATAGAAACATGATGGTGGACCCCACGCAGATCTAGTTGGACGCTTAAAGGTGATGAGGGTCAGAGGTAATCCGCTTCTGACAGCCGGGGCCAGAGATTAGCTTAGGCCTGGCTTTTGAACTGGCCCAGCCAGACATACCGGCCCGGGCGGCTCAAAATAATGATTTTGCCAGGTCAATACACACAAATGAGAAATGATTTGATGAGAATGTTTTCACCCAAGTCACATGGAATCTTTTTCATGAGCCCCATCGTAATGTATTGATGCCCGGCCCATTGCCAATTAGTGCAGGGCGTACTTTTGCGCCAGACGTCTCGTTCATTAATCATGGCCCACCATGCAGGACATGGAAAAATATTGCCCTTGACACCCTAAATGAGCCAAACCTGAATGATGAATAAATGGGGCTTAAATGTTAAGTCCAATTCAAAAGCCTAATGATTAATTAGCAGGTGGGCCTAACCAGTGAGTCAAATGTTATAACGATCATCTGAAAACTCAGTGAGTCAACTAAGGACTCAACCAAGTTGACCTGGATGGGCCATTTGAGAAACGGGCATGAATTTTTAATCCTTAGCCTGGCTAATGTGGATCACGCCCAAATTAAAGCCTGAAAGGTCAGCCCAGCCCATTGATAGCCCCACATGTTTGACGTTGCTTGTTTTTTTTTTGCTTTTATTTGTAATATTTCTAAAGTCTAGTCTTCTTCTTCTTCCTCTTTTTTTTTTTTTATTATTTATTTTCCCCAATTAGAAGCGTCTGAGGGTGACTCGTACAGGTGACTAATTTTGTAGAACCAGATTCTAAAACTCACTACCTTGACTAAAAACTCTGCAGAGTCAACTCAATCGAGTCATTCAGTGAGTCGCAGAGTTATTATTAAGGAAATTTTACAAATTGATACATTTTTAATTAAATATTTACACCCCGGTATCTTTTTAAATTAAATCTTCAACAGGATACCTCATTAATCAAGTTCTTGTAAAACAGATACCTTCAGCTAGTTTTCTCTAACGGCAGTTAGTCATAGATTGATTTTTACAAAAATGTCCACCCATTAATGAGGTTGCTTAATAAGAGTTAAATAAAGTTAAATAGGTATCTAAATGTAAATATGTTATTATAAAAAATTCTAAAAAAAAAAAATCTAAACAGGCCAACATCGGTGTTCTGTGGAACCCAGCATGATGTATCCATGCAGTCTATCAATGAGGCAGATCAAAATCTCAGGTGGACCATGTCACAGGAAATAGTGGTGATTAACAGCCACTATTAAAAACTTCCTAAGGCCCACCATAATGTTTATTTTCCATCCAACCTGTTGATTTGGTCACCCAGACCTGGGCGAAGGGAAAAAAACAAATATCAGCTTGATCCAAAACTTTTGTAGCCCACAAAAAGTTTTTAATGGTGGGCGTTCATCACCAAAGTTTCATGCAATGTAGTCTGGGTTCATGCCCTAAAATGACACGGTAAAATGAAAAGACGTGTGGATTAACCTCATGGGGGATACGGATTGCCTATGCCTCCATACACGAAGTTCATGTAGTGGGAAACAATGTGGAGCCAGTGAATATTCCCGTCACAAATCCACTCCGTCCATCAGTTTTTCAAGACCACAATAAGACAGGATTCTAAAGATCAGGCGACCAAACACTCATGTGAACCACACCACATTAAACAATGGGAATGCAAATGTATATATGCTACTCAAACTATTCATAGGGTTATTGTCACTCAGATAAACTGTAGGCACAAATATTATACTGATATAAAACTTCTGTGGCCCCACAAAGTTTCCATTGGTGAGCGTCCAATCACCACTATTTTGCATTGTGTGGCCCACATGAGTTTTGGATCTGCCTGTTTTTTAGATTCATATCTTTTTATTGTCTTGAAAAACTGATGAACGGAGTGGATTTGTTACAGAAATCTTTATGAGCCCCCACACAGCTTCCAACTACAGGAAGTCCAGTTAGCACGGGAAATATGCATTGGTCTTTGCGGTGGTTTAAAGGTTTTAGGAATAGATATATCAGGTATTAAAGGGCTAGACTCCTATGTTAGTTCTTAGCCACTAAAAAAAATGACAGCCACTCCACAGATGTACACATGGCAGAGTCATACAGTCGTATTTGCTGACCTAACCATCTGATCTTTCCTTTCAAATGATGGGTCTCTATTTTAGTTTTCACCATCCATTTGATAGCCATTAATTGGACTGTTAGGATTGATTGATAGTGTGATTTTAGATAAATTGCCTGGACTGCTCACTTGAACGGTTGAAAATCCCGTTTGTGACAAACCCAGGCCCACTTTTAATGTTTATATCTAGGGCTCTCAATGGAACGGGTCAGATCCGAGATCCAATTTGCTCCGAATTTGTATAATAGTGGATTTGGATCTGAAAATAGGTCCTATTACTTAAATCGACCGGATTTGGATTCACAGGAACATATCTGAGTTTGATCTGAATCCGATTAAGATCCGACTCATTGTCACCTTCTTGTATATGTTATATACATGCTGGCCATCCATTTTTCATATTATTTTAGGCCATGTCTCAAAATTAAGACATGCCACTTTTAAGTTGACCATACCACAGTAAATAGTGGGTTTTGCCTCTTTTTTTACTAAATTAAGTATATTACATTATATATTTTATATTATATATATTTTTAAATTTGTAATGGGGATGGATTCAGACTTAGATTTGACCTAAATCCGATGGTTACATGGATTTTGGATTGGAAATGGATCTAACAATTTATAAATGGATCAGATATGAATATCACCTTTTGGATCCAAATCCGCCTATAGATTCGACCCATTGAGAGCCCTATTTATATCACTATGACTGATTGCTCTGAGCAAATGTGTGGTGTAGGTGACTATTCAACTACAGCCCATGTTCAAGCGGTCCATCACCAACAGGGTCGTGACAGACACTGCTTTTGAGTCCACCATTACCACCTTTGGTGCGACTACCGAATTCGGTGACCTAACTTGGTATCCTTCACAAGCTAGGGTGGTATACAGAGATGACTTCCGTGTTCCCATGACCACGGTTGGAAATGGCGAGAACGATTTCACTGGGTTCCGACCACAGCTCTCACTGGTCATCGCAGCCACTCGTGGAACAGGTTTGTTTTTGCTTGATTGTTTTAAAGAGTAGAAGTGATCCTAACCGTTCATCCATTGGGTGTGTGATGGATTGGAAAAAGTCCAAGCAATGGTCATCTTTCAGTGGAGAAAAGTTTTCTCATCCATAGCTAGGATTGTATGATGTGTGTCATTTCTGGAATATGACTCATCATCTACGATAGGGTCCAATGGATGAACGGTCTACATCTCACCTTTGTGTCCATGCATTCCAAATGACAACCAAAAGCCAAAATAACTAATTAATGAGAAAGCCTCCAGTTCTCTCGGTGCAGTATACCTTATAGTGCTCCTTGTCGTATCAGGATACTTAGACAGTCCATTCGTTGATCCAGACTGCTCATTAGGTTCAGCACTCATTTCATGGGCTACCATGCAAACATTGCACTGATTTGATGATCAGTAGCATTTAACATTGATGGTCAGGATCAATCAACGATTCGATCCATGTATTGGTGGCGCAGATTTCCTGCGAAAGCCTTTCGCAGGAAGTTCCTGCGCTGAGAACCAAGGTGGGGCCCAAAGTGAACTTTTTGATAAATCCACCCCTTCCATCCTTTTTGGGAGCTCATTTTAGGACATGAGAACAAAAATGAACCAGATCCAAGACTCAGGTGGGCCGAAAACGTGAGGATTGAACGTCCACAGTTGAAATATTTGTGGAGCCACAGGAGTTTCGAATCAGGATAATATTTGTGTTTCCAGTTCATCCCAGTAGTAGTGACGTTATGAACAGTATGGATGTCATATAAACATCACTGTGGACCAGGGAGGTTTCAGCGGTGGTAATTTACCTACCCACCTTTTCCTTTAGTTCGGCCCACTTGAGTCTTGGATCCTGTTCATTTTTGTTTTAACATCCTAAAATGAGCTCTCAAAACGGATGGACGGGGTGAATTTATCAACAAACATTACTGTGGGCACCACCTTGGCTCTCAGCGCTAGGAATCGCGCTCCAAAGCCTTGCGCAGTAAGTTTATGCACGCTGAGTACCAAGGTGGGGCCAAAGTGATTTTTTTTTATAAATCTACCCTTTCCATCCGTTTTGGGAGCTCATTTTAGGACATGAGAACAAAAATGAACCGGATTCAAGACTCAAGTGGGCCGAAAACGTGAGGATTGAACGTCCACAGTTGAAATATTTGTGGAGCCACAGGAGTTTCGAATCAGGATAATATTTGTGTTTCCAGTTCATCCCAATAGTAGTGACGTTATGAACGGTATGGATGTCATATAAACATCACTGTGGACCTAGGGAGGTTTCAACTATAGTAATTTACCTACCCACCTTTTCCTTTAGTTCAGCCCACTTGAGTCTTGGATCCTGTTCATTTTTGTTCTAACATCCTAAAATGAGCTCTCAAAACGGATGGACGGGGTGGATTTATCTACAAACATCACTGTGGCCCCACCTTGGCTCTCAGCGCAAGGCTTTCGGAGGAAATCCGCGCCCTAACACTCCATGGATTACTTATGATGGTAAAGGATCAGCTTAGGGAATCTTAACCATCCGATCCATGGCTTAGGAAAAGGATGGCTTAAAAAAGGGCCAAATTAAGGATGGACTGGATCATCTAATCAATGTGATTTTCACATGGTCATGCATGAAATATGTTATGGACCTAATGGACAGTTCAGATCGGTGATCGATAATTTAGGTGCTCTCAACATTTCTCTAACTAAATAACCATAAACGGCCATTAATTGACGCCGTGATAAGGAACGGTTTTTTGATAGAATGTGGGGACCCCACATGGAGGGCCTGGTTCCCACCGATGGATGGCATGCATGCGATTGATCGAGGTTTTTTTAATCATGCACTGTACCAAAGATCAGGGTAGTGCACTCATCAAGTGAGCCACACATGTATGTTGAACCTGCATTGTTAGATTTCTTTCTCCCACCGTCCGTTTGTCTCCTGAAAATGTAGTCCACCTGATCATGGACCAATCATTGGGTCCAGGGCATGTTCACAGTTTTCGCTACGTAATGAATGGCATGAATTGCTCAGACGCATGCCATCCAATATTGGAGTGTCAATGGGCCGGTCTCGGGCTTAAAAAAATCAGAAGAGCTAGCCTGATAGCCCGGCCCGGAACAGTTCGAAAGCCGGGCGGAGACCTACCTCAGACCCGGCCCGTTGACAGCCCTACTCAACGTGCAAACGTGGCACATAGACGCGTGGAGCGCGGTTTCAGTGGATCCACCGAGGTGGGTGGATCCCTCAACGTGGGGTCGACCTTGATGTATGTTTTATGTCCAGACTATCCATCTATTTTAGAAACTCATTTTAGGCGATTATACCAAAAATGAAGCAGATCCAAATCTCAAGTGGACCATAAAACAGGAAATAGTGGTAATATATCGACCATTAAAAACTTCTCATGAAACGTAAAATCTTTGGATCAACCTGATATTTGTGATTTCTCTTCATCTAGGTCTTTGTGACCTTATCAACAGGTTGGCTGGAAAATAAACATTCCGGTAGGGCCCGGTGAAGTTTTTAATGGTGAGGATTCAATCAAGACTGTTTCCTGTCTTACGGTGTCCTAAGATTTGGATCTGCTTCATTTTTGGGTTATGCCCTAAAATGAGCTGTCAAAATGGATGGATGGTGAGGATGTAAGGAACATACATCATAGTAAGCCCCACAATTAGGGATCCACGGCCTCAGTGGATTTGGAGATCCACCCAAACCGCTCCCAGACGCGTGGAACACCTAAGTCTGGTTAGGTAAGGATCGGGTAACATCTTAATTAGTCGGTGAGGCCCTGATCATGTAGCCCATTTTGATGTATGTGTTGTGTTTGCACACCATCCATCAGTTTTCTAGCTCATTTTAGGTGCATGGTCCAAAAAATGAAGCAGATCCAAATATCAAGTGTATCACACCACAAGAAACATTGGTCATTGAACTCTCACAATTAAAGACTTCCTAAGTCCCACTGTAATGTTTGTTCTCCGTCCAACCTATTAATAAGGTGACAAAGACTGGATGAAGGTTAAAACACAAATATCAGCTTGATCCAAAACCTTTTTAATGCCCTGTGAAGTTTTTAATAGTGGGCATTTAATCGCCATTGTGTGGTCCACTTGAGATTTGGGTCTGCTTCAATTTTAGGACTATACCCTAAAATGAGCTGGAAAATATGATGGACGGTGAGAATATACAACACATACATCAAGGTGGGCCCACCATCAGGGCCTCACCCACTAAGCTCTTACCAAGCCTCACCAAATTAATCTGCTCCCCACTTTTAGATGCACGTCTACAATCAGCATTCCTATATCATGTTAGCTAAGGGCCCGTTTGGTTGCACTTCTACAAAAGGGAGTTTCCACAAAAGAAGTTTCCAATGCAGAACCTAAATTAGGTTTGGCTCAAAACCTTTTTGAGGCATTAAAAACTCAGTTTCCACAAAAGAAGTTCCAAATGCACAACCTAAATTGGGGTTTGGCTCAAAGCTTATTTTAGGCATTAAAAGCCCCTTTTGAAAGTATATCCAAGCAGCCCTTGGGGTTGCAGTTGGCCTTATCTGTCTAGGCCAGCCCAACGCAAGCATGCAAGGGTCTCGTTTGGGATGGAAATAGGCTTCAGTCCACCCGAAGATCTAGACACATTAACAGTAATGGGCTGAGCATTGGCTGATAGATCCAGATCAGCTTGAGTCACATCCCCTTTCTCGTGGACTCTGGTCCTTGGCTAATCTATCAGAGTCCAGAACACCCTTTAGGGTTAGCCCAAACTGGCCAATTGCAAACATGGTTTGATTTGGCTAAGCCATGACTTTTTGCTAATTTTGCAGAAGAAGCATTAGAGAGGCTGGAAAATTCCAACGGTAAATGTGTGCAGTCCAGAGTCCAAGTTACGACGTTGATTGAGACAGGCATGGGCCTGAAGAACAGACCCAGTGGCATATTGGAATTCACAGGTTATCCAGTGATAGGAAATCAGAGCAAGTTGCAGGCTGCAGGTTGAACATGAAACTCTTTCAAACTCATGCCTCTGCAATCACATTTCTACAATATTTTTCACTGCAACGAATGTATGGTCCCACTCATCAACGATAGTAAATTTTGTTGATGTGTGGGATTGTGTACATGCATGGCCCATTTTTCATCAATCTAAACCATTGGCGGCCTCCACCATGGATGGGGAATGCATCAAAATTCTCCAAATTGGAAAATCACAAACCTATGATCATTGGATTACTTTCCATGGAATGTGTCCCGTTGCTCTACTTTCTACCTCGTTGCTTTTTATTTTTTATTTTTTATTACACACACACCCCACTGTAGTACACCCACCCTCATTGTGTTTTTTTTTTCCACCCTCACCACACACAACCCCACACTCACTCCCACCGTAAGTCACACGGCAATGTTACCCACTCCTCTTGGGAATTGATACCAAGACCTCAGTGTTGAAACTACGTGCAGTCTACCAAGACCCCAATGTTCACCTCCTCGTTGCTTGTTTGATTTGGTGCAAAGGCAGGGAAACCATCGTAAAAGCATAATAAGGAGAAATGGCAACAGTCTGAAATATAATTAAGGGGAGCAAAACTCAACCACATTGGAGCGAAAACTCTGCAAGCCCCACCATGATGTATATGTTTTATATCGTTGCCGTTCATTCATTTTCTCAGATCATTCTAGAGCATGAGCCCAATAATGAGGTAGATCCAAAGCTTAAGTGGACCACACCACTAAAAACCGTGGGTTCAATGGTGGGCATCATTATTCCCACTGCCTCCTTTGGTGTGGTCCACTTGAGCTTAATTTGGAAATACCCCCTTTCTAAGCTCATGTCCTGGAATGATCTAGCAAAATGAATGGGGATGGCATGCATAAAACATATACGTTATGGTGGAGCCCACAAAGTTTTGCAATCATGGGCATGGTAAGGACGTCACAATAAATTGAGTGACTCTTTGAATATACCTGTTAAAATAAATAATTATTACTCATTTATCCTAATTTTTCTGCAATTATGTGGAACTGAGTCACCAGTTGCCCCAAGAAACTAGAGCTAAGTACGGCTGTATGCGGCCATGCCTGGGGTAAGTCTTGGCCTGGATTTTGAACTGTTTTGGGCCTGTACATTGGCCTAGGCCTATTCAAAATTCAGATTTTTTGGGCCAAGCCTGGCCCATTGACACCTTTAGAGCTAAGTCATACACAAATAAAGGTTAGCCAGGTTTTCCCAAACTAGGCAAATGACCAAGTCCTGTTAACCAGGGCGAGTCCCAAGTCGATCCACCGGGTTTGAAAATTCCGTTTACAACATCATACAAAAGATGCGACAGCAGCCCCATGGTTCAATAATCTAGATAGTTGAACGTTGCGCCCCACCTTGGAAGAAGGATATGAAGATCTTAACCCTCCAACTAGAGGCCTACAAACATACATCAATGGTCTGTAAAGAAGGCCATCCACTATATTGAGTGGGATTTTCTAATTTGGAATAATTTTGTGGCTTTCTAATTTGGAATAATTTTGTGGCATCCCCATAAATTATAAGCCCATCATATAAATGGTTTGAAATTGGACCACTAAGTAATGTGACTCAAATTGTACAAACTAGGCACATAAATGCACTATTCATGCAACCACGTGTGGATTGACTTGATCATAAATGCGGGTCCCATATACCCCACATGTGTGCCCACTCGAGCACGTGTAGAGTCCCATGGCCTCATTATGCTGTTTGAAATTCATAATAATATAAAAAAAATTCTCTTCTTTTGAGAAAATATCCATTCTCTTGCATGTGTTGTATTGAAGGGCATGCATTATCAATTGATCTTCACTTGTTGCAAGATATTTTACCATTTAATTGCCTCCAAGCGACCTTATTTGTATGGATATTGATGATTAATTACATTTTGATATGTGATTATTCAGGGTCTTGCCTTAACGGTAGTGATGATGGGTTGCTCACAGCTTGTGGGTGGGACCCAAGAATCCGAGGGCCTCTTCTTTCATCAAATGGCCTTTAGCATACCCTTAACTAACGTGACTAATTTCTTCACTGATGTGAAGAAACTAAGGGACATGTACCCTACAGCTCTCTGTGGCACGGAATTATACAGCGGATTCTTGATGAGATTCGTTCGAAACTCGACGGCCTATCTTGGAAAGGTGGATGACTCAATTGACATCGACATAACCTATTACCGTTCTCGCACTCCTGCCACTCCTCGGCTTAATGAAGATGTGTTGGAGGAGATTGAGCAAATGGCATTGTTCAAGTACAATGGATTGCCTCATTGGGGGAAGAACAGAAACATTGGATTTCTAGGAGCTAGAGCTAAGTATGGGTCCAAAGGAGACATGTTTGTGGCTGCAATGGCCAAGTATGATCCGGACGGGTTGTTTTCGTCCGAGTGGACGGATGGGATATTGGGTTTACGTGGGGCTACGGTGGTGATTGAAAGCAATGGTTGTGCACTTGATGGATTGTGTGTATGCTCCCTTGATGCACATTGTGCACCAGATAAAGGATACTATTGCCGCCCGGGTGTTGTCTATACGGAAGCTCGAGTGTGTCGGAGGATCAATGTTTCTTAAGATATCAATAAAAGAAATAAGTGGCAACATGACATCATATGTAAGCTATCATCCACTTTAAGGAATAATATTGTTTTAAATATGATTTATATTTGTCACTCATTATGTGAGTATGATGATGATGGGATGTTTGTCCTCAAGATGTGAGGAGAGATGTGCGCTTCATGAGTTTTGGGGTGACTAACTATATTGGGCCAGGCGGCGAAATTCATCGAATTTTGACAGTTGCTCGCTGGACTGTTTTGGACAGTTTTGGACGATTGAACCAAATCTTAGTATCAAGCGACCGAAGGGTGTGTTTAGGAAGTCGAAACTCAGCGAAATTTCTCTCTAACTCTTTGGAAAATTTTGGCCATGGCCGCACGACAACTTTACTCAATTTCCTGTTTTATTTTTAATTCTGGGTGTAAGTGCTATTTAAGCACACATGACATTGGCGAATTAGGGTAGAATGAACATTATACATGTTCAAAGCAACAGAGAGAGAAAGAAAAACAAGAAGAGATTGAGAGAAAAAGAGAGGAAGATCGAAGAGAGAGAAAAGGTTGAATTCATGACGTTCATCCGCGACTAGTAGTGTTCATATCCTCTCTAAGTTCATCTTATTGGGGAGATCTCTCTGTTATCTACTCTCTTTTATTGTAATCCACTCTTTGGTAAAGTTTACTGGATTCGAGTGTGTAAAACTCGTGATCACTATGTAAACGTTATTACATATATAGTGGATTTGTAGGATGGACGAGGTCCCCTAGTTTCTACCTCTATTCCTAGAGGATATTCCACGTAAAAAGTCTTTTGTGTCATACGTGATTATTGTTTGTTTATAATTTCGTATTTATATTCCATAATTCAGTTGATTGAGGATTGCAAGATCTTAGAATTCATGCATCCTTTCCTAACAGGTTGTGTAGAACAAACTGTGGGATCGTTTGAATTATAGAGGGTTGTTTGTCGATAATGATTAGCTTGAATGGGTCTAACTAGCCCATTTGGAAGGCTAAGATAGAAGACTTGTTGTATTGCAAAGACTTATATGCACCAATCATAGGTGACACAGTAAGGTCGGCGGATGCACCCACTGATGATTAGAAGAAGATGGACTATAAGGCAGTGGTGTTTATCAAACATTGGTTGGATGACACTGTGTTCCATAACATGTCTACAAAACCTCTGTCGCTAACCTATGCCAGAAATTAGAAGTGTTGTATGACAGGAAAACAGTTGAGAATAAAATCTTCCTGATCAGAAGACTTGTGAATGTAGAGTAAAAAAAGAATGGTTCATTCATTAAGCACATGAATAAGGTGAGCAACATTGTGAATCAACTCTCCGCTATGAAGATGGTCCTGGACGATGAGGTACAAGCTTTGCTAATACTTAACTCGTTGCTTGATAGCTGAGAGACATTAGTCATGTCTCTGAGTAACTCCGCACTTGAAGAAAAGGTGTCCACGGACCAAGTTACAAGTTGTCTTCTCAATGAGGAGACAAAAAGAAAATTTCAGGGGTCGTCTCAACAAGAGGCTCTGATATTAGAAGAATTGGGAAGGAGAAAGTAGAGAAAGTGTAATTCCAGAGGCAAGTCAAAATCTAGGAAAGAAGTGAAGTGCTGGAATTGTGTTAAGATGGGCCACTACAAAATGAGTGTCGTAAGGAAAAGAAGGAGAAAGAAGAGACAGAGTCTACTACAATTGCGTCTGATGGCGATATGGTTGTGATACTCTCGACCAAACATGATGAGTGTCTCTTATAGGATTGGGGGAACTTTCTAGAGAGTCGAGTCCAGCTAGGATATGTCGGTAGAGTCCCGGTTTGGTAGGATTTTCCCTCATATCGCGCCAAGGAGGTTCTACTAAGAATAGAATTAGATCCCAAATTATTTTAACCACGTGGATATCTCAGACCGACTCTAGAAGGGGGTCGGTTGAATTTGCTTGGAGAACTTGGTGCCCGAGCTCCTCCTCTAGGGTTCGTATCGAACTATAGACCTCTAACGGATGATCTGAGCTTATAGTTGCCCTGAGGTCGTCCGTCTCTGCTCTTAGGCCCAACCTGGGGGGGGGGAACTAAGGACTAGGGGTGTGGTCTTATTCCATTCTCGTGGATGTCGAGCTCATTATTCATAGTCGTTGTCTTCTTGGCTTTGGAGTTAACTGAGGACCCTTACTTTGGGCCCTTCAACCTATGGGCTCTCTCTCCTGTTCGCGGGACCCGTTCGGAATCCCCCGTAACACAAAAATTTCATGATAAGCCTGCCCCACTACACCTTTCTCTCGATGCGGATTGGGTACTCCCCCACCAGTGCTCGGCACGTACAGGAGATCTAAGTGGCCACAATGATGTATGTTTTATCCACACCGTCCATCCATTTTTTTCCATATCATTTTAGAGTATAAGGCCAAAAATGAGGCGGATCCAAGACTCAAGTGGACAACGCAGGGTGATTAAACATCCACAGGTGAAAACTTCTCAAGGACCACATAAGTTTTGAATCAAGTTGATATTTGTGTTTTCCCTTTATAAAGGTCTAGGTGACCTTATACGTATGTTGAATGGCAAATAAACATGACATTAATAGGCATTGTGAAGGTTTCACCAGTGGGCGTAAATATCACGATAGAACCTAAAAAGGTTTCACCAGCGGGCGTAATCAGGATACTATCACCGTTGCTTCCTATGGTGTGGTACACGTGAGCCTTAAATCTGTCTCACTTCTGGTTCTTATATTTGAAATAATATGGCAAAGCGGATGGATGGTGTGGATAAATTAAATCCACATATCTCGGTACCCAATCCTTTTCTCTCACCAATTTGCTCCACGTGTGGACATTCGAGCCATGCAAAAGGACGGTGTGATCATGAATATCATCTGCAACTAAAATCTTCCCGAATCAAGCACTAGGTTAACCACAACACTAAAATCAGTGAGTAGCCGTTGATCGGATCATACATATAGATTTAGCTAATATCTTGAATAGATCAGCGGTCTTTATCGCCAAGTGTCACATATTGGACTACACAAAGTGTAGTTCACCATCCGATCAACCTCCAATTCTCAATCAAATGGTCGAAACTATCATAGATTGCTTCGTCAAGTCTTCATTGATGATCGAACAATGTACATCATTGAAAATCGCCTGAATCAACCTCTCAATCACGTAGAATCCACTATTATTTTTTTGAAGTACATTACAAGGAATTAATCAGTGTGATTTTCCAACAGATTTTTTCTGGTGGCTAAAGAAAAAATCGTCAGACATGCTTAAATTTTTAATACACATATTAAAATGAGCCTTAAAAAGGATGGATGATGTAGTTATCCAACAGATCATCAAGGTGGGCCCCACGGTAGGGGTAACATCCACTGAGTTGTTACTCTAGTAATAACTTACCCGCTCCCATCTCTCTCTCTCTCTCTCTCTCCAAGCAGTTGCCTAGGTAACACCCACTAAGTAAAGCATATTAAGTAAATTTTGTGGGACTTACACGTGATGTATGTGTCTAATCCGCACCATCCATCCATTTTATCACATGTTTTAAGAAATGAGCCTAAAATTTAAGCATACCTGAAGCTCGAAAATGAATCCCAAGTGGATCATCTGAAGCATAATTTAAACATATACACTAGAGTTTGAGAAAATCTGACATGAAATGCTATGTCAAAGAACTCCTGTGGTGTGGTCCACTTGAGGGTTGGATCTGCCTCATGCTTGGGCTCATGTTTACGCTACCAGTAGACAAGTAGCTATTGACAAAGCCCTGCCTGGATAGATTATCATCCAGGCCAGGTCAAATCTAGTTGAGACAGAAGTCCAAGAGAGACTTTTGGCTAGGTCATAACGGGAGTAGTGCCCAATCCGTGTCTGAGAGAGACTTTCGGTCTCTCTCTAACAAAAGTATTTCAAAAGAAGTTTTTGAACTTTCTTGTGTGCGGCCCACCTATTGTAGGGCCCGCCTGAGTAGGCCATGCCTGACGTGCTCTCCCAATCAACCATTTCTCTCCCTTTGCATGCATTCATTCCATTTCCCATTTTCTAAGAGCAATTATTACTTTGTTTAAAAATCTAATGGCCCATAAATTAAGAAAATTTAAGATTTTGAAAAAAAAAATGATATTAGAAAATTGAGAAGTTTAAAAGCAAAAACAAGATTTTGAAAAGGAATTGAAATTTAGAAAAAAAATTAAGATTAAAAAATCAAGATTTTAACAAAAAAATTAACATTTGGAATAAGAAATTTTATAAGTTTAAAAAAATTATGATTTTTAAAAACCGAGATTTTGAAAAAATTGATATTATATTTTCAAAAATAAAATTGGCACTTTTAAAAAACAATTTGATAAGTTTGAAAATAAATAGAGTTTAAAAAGAAACTGAGATTTTGTATTTTCAAATTTTTTTTTCGAGATATTTGAAAAAATTAAGATTTTGGGGAAAAAAGAAATTTGATAACATTTTGGAAAAAAAATGGAGAAGTTTGAAAAAATTGAAATTTTGAAAAAAAAAATTAAGATTAAATGATTGAAGAGTAAATGATTTTAGATGTTCATATTAAATTCCACCAAAGTCTAACAGTTAGATAGTAAGATATGGCCCATCAAATGGGTGGCCAAGTAGCTACTAACAGGTGCTCTTTAGTCCAGATTGGATATCCCTCATTTTCCATCCAACCTTTTCATAAGGTCACATAGCCCTGAATAAAGGCCACATTTTTGTGTTTGCACTTCATCTCAATGATAATGACCTTATAAATGGTTTGGATGACTATAAACATCAAGGTGAAGCCCAAGAAGGTGTCAACAATAAACATTTCTTTCCCCACTATTTCCTCTCATTTGACCCACTTAACTTTTAGATCCAGCTCATTTTTTGTTTCATATCCTAAAATGATGTCACAAAACTTATAGACAGAGTGGATTTCTCACAAACATCACAATGGGCCCCACCTAGCATCCTAGCATAGGAACTTCTTGCGAAAGGCTTTCGCAAGAAACTCACGTCCATGCATGCATGACGTGGATAAAAAGGGTTGAGTGACGTGAATAAAACTCATGCATCATTGTGGGAAGAGCTATGTGGGGTCCACCGAGCTCATTATAGGCAGATTTGAATCTTCAAGTACTTCAAGAGATCGACTCATATGCAAGGGTCCTTCTCATGAATAAGGTAATCTTCTCATTCAATCTTCGACAAACTTTATATCGATATCAAATCCTCAATATCTTATGGATAAGGTAATCTTCTCATTCAAATACTCGGTGTCTCTTAATCCCATGGTATTATGGGAATATTCTAATATTATTCCTTTTTTATTATTCCTCTTTCACTAGATATATTAATTCCATTTAATCATCTTGAAATAGAACAACAGACGAAATATTTTGGATTCAAATGATATAAAAAAATGATCGACGATCGAATAATGCGCATTATCGATGATCGCCCGATCGACCTCCCAATCAACAATCAGACGACACAAAGTGCTGTCGATCATCATATCAACCTCCAGTCAACGATCGAACGGTACAATCCACCATAGATCATGTCATCAAGTCCTCGACTGATGATCGAATCGTGCATATCATTGACGATCACCTGATCGACCCGCAATTAACGATCGAATAACACAAAAGTGTTGTTGACCATCCGATCAACCTTCAATCCTCTATCGAAGGGTAAAAACCATAGTACATCACTTCATCAAGTCCCTAATCAATGATCGAATGGTGCACATCACCGACGATCACCCGATCAACATCCCAATCAACGATCATACAACACAGTGTTGTTGACCATCCGATCAACCTTCAATCATCAATCGAACGGTGGAAACCACCAAAGATCACTTCATTAAGTCCTCAATCAAGTATCGAATGGTGCAAATCACATACGATTGCCTAATCGACCTCCCAATCAACGATTAAGAAGTTTGATAAAAAAAAATGACAATGTTTTAGAAAAATTGAAATTTTGGAAAAAAAATGAGATTTTGAAAAAAATAAAATAAAAGTTTGAATAAAATTGATTAGTTTGAAAAAAAATGATCTTGAAAAAAATTGAGATTTTTATAAAGATACTGAAATTTCATAGTTTGAATAAAAATTAATAACTTTTATTAAAAAATGAGATTTTGAAAAAAATAAATTGAGAAGTCTAATTTTTGTGTGGTTTACTTGAGCTTTTGAGTTGCCTTATTTTTTTTTCATCACCTAAAATGATTTTTTAAAATGAATGAACGACATGGATAAAACACACACACACACACACACACACACACACACACATATATATATATATAGGTGGGCCCCACAGAGCCCCTGGGAGGATCGTCCCATTCCAATTACTCCCGCCCCCAATTCGTGCACAGGCGAATTAAGGGCCCGTCCCTGGCTCTCCCCATTCCAATCTCTCCCACTCTCCTTGCCTCTCTCGCGCCCACCCAGTCGCACCTGCCTCTCCCTCTCCCTCGATCTCAACCTTCCTCTCTTGAGATTATCTGCTCCTCTCGTCAACTCTCTCTCCACCTCCATCTCTCTCTATCTCCTCTAACCGAACCTACCCACACAGCGGTGGCCATTGCAACAGGTCTCTCTCTCTCTCTCTCTCTCTCTCTCTCTCTCTCTCTCTCTCTCTCTCCAACGTTGAATGTATAAACCTTAATCAGGGTTGTTATGGGTAAATTTGGGATACCCTACCTTTACGTGGTCAAAGCTACTCATGGGTGGAAACTGACACTCTCTATTTCTGCGCCCGAGCACTCGAGTATTCAACATTAGTTGCGTCGGTATCTTACAGTGATCGATCGCCTGCTAAACTCGAGTGATCTGCGCTCTTCAGTACCTGACCGACCTCATAAATACAAATGGTCAGCATCAAGGAATCTCCCGAGCGCTCAACTCATGCTTGAACGCTCGACTACTTCTTTCGCCTACGACCAACCAGTATTCTCCAATCACTCATTGACCATATCCGACCGACCACTTCTCTCCAAGCATTATTAGCATTATTCTCCAAGTAATCAGGACTCTGTCATGTCTCCCGCAAGTCATGGGATCCGCATCCCTGTTGATAAGAAAAATATCCACGTGACATAGATAATCTCGCAGCTTACCTCTAAGGTAATGACGTATCCAACAACGATACGGGATCTGTCCTCCGCAGAGGGAGATCCTAACAGAGTTAGTATCCTACTCAATTACCTAAAGATATACATTATAAATACCCCTTCATACCATGATCTAAGGTACATAAAAAATACAGCAATACAGAGAATTACTCTCCTTCATTTTCCTACAGATTTCATTGACTTAGGCATTAGAGGGCTATCAGCCAGAACCACCGGCCAACATCCTAACCTTTGGTGGCAATTGCAGGTCCCTCAATCTTCGGATTTACATCATCGTCCTTCAGATTTAACAGCGACGGCTCAAGTTGGTCCCTGACCAGCATCTGGTGACGAGATTTGACGTCAATAGATTGGCACCCATCGTGGGGCTTGCTTGTTTTTTCCTTTGCCATCTTTCGAGATCACTTCACAATGCCTCCAAAGAAAAGCTCACAACATGGATCCAAAACCACCGCTCAAGCAAGATCTACCTAGAGAGGATAAGAACCAAGTATGGCCCAAACCCAGCCTTATAGAAGCCATACTCGATCAAGAATGATACAGGGAGAGGTGTCAATCCTTCCTCCACCACCACCATGACCTACAACGGACGACACCACTTGGAGAAATATTATGGAGGCAGATATTCAGAATGTCCGATCAGAGATGATGCATCTCGCAAATATCGCAGATTGGATAGAGCGCCGCTTACCACCTATGTCGGCCCCACGATTGGATCGGGTATCTTACCAGAACCAGGAGGTCAGTTGGGCTCCACCCACTTATAGAGCTCAACCACTTGCAGAACCCATCCTGCCTCCAGTAGCCTAGGATCACCTACAAACTAACGATGCGGAAGGAAGGCTCCCTGTTGGCGACTTACATCATTCGCTGGATGCCCAACGTTGACAACACAGATCAAACGACATACCAGGAGGAGGTAATCATGTGCCTCGAGAAGCGACAGAAATCTCCAGCACTAGTCACCCTACAAACTGGAAGAAGGAACTAGAAGACTTAAAGAAGAAGTTTGTAGAGATAGAGCAAGAACGCGCCTCAGGCATGCCGACGACATTGCAGGCGATGATCGAACAGACCGAGTCTCCATTCATGGAGGAAATCATGTAGGAACCCCGGTCCAAAAGTTTCCGGGTGCCTAACAACATTCCATCCTACAACAGGTCTAGTGACCCAATTGAGCATCTTGAGGTCTTTAAGGCCTACATGCACCTGGAGGGGGTCAGCCAAGCTATCATGTGCAGAGCATTCTCCCTCACCTTGAAGGGTGCGGCCCTCACTTGGTTCCGCAACCTCAAACCCAAATCCATTGACTCCTTCACACAGTTATGCACCTTATTTGGGTCACAGTTCATGGGAAGCCGCACAATGAAGAAAACTACTGCTCATCTAGCTACTATGAAGCAGAAGAGCGACGAGTCCTTGAAGGACTTCCTTGTCCGATTCACGTTCGAAGCAATATAGGTCGAAGGATACACTAATGAAGCAGGCCTCCCGGCACTCCTCAACGGAGTCCGTAATAAGGAATTTAGGTGGGCCCTCGATAAAAATACTCCAAAAACTATGGCCGAGTTTCAGGCCAAGGCCCAAAAATACATCAACACTGAGGAGTTAGGCCAAGGCTTGGAGAGAATCCGAGATGGGACAACTCAAGAAGAAAAAATGACCCGAAGAAGAAAAAGAAGGGACGATCGATACGACCGGTCTCCCAGAATGGGTCCTCCAGAAGGACGCTATGCAGAATATACCCCGCTCAACACCACCACTGAAAAAATCCTAATGCACATCAAGGACCAGAAATATATGACTTGGCCACCCAAGTTAAAGGCAGATCCCAATTCTCGGGATAAAAGAAAATTTTGCAAATATCATCAAGACCACGAACATTACATCAGGGACTGTATCTCCCTAAAAGACGAGATTGAATCTCTCATCTACCGAGGACATTTGAAATCTTACGTAGAGCGCAATGATCGCAAGCGTGACAGATCGCCTCCACAGATGGACCGTCGACGACAAGAGTCTACTGAGCAGGAGTCTACTCGTCAGAAACAATGCCAAAGGGAAGAAAGAGCCCATCTAGAGCCCTCTGAACCAGCGGGAGAAATTCACACTATCGTCGGTGGACCAAGGGGAGGTGGCGATTCAAACAACGCAACCACACAAAAAGGTCCCATGAAGCATATAACATGGAGAGGTCGGAGAAGTTATTCGACTGGAAGAGACAACCAATCACCTTCTTTGAAGAAGACGGGAAAGATGTCCAATTCCCCACAACAAGTCGTCGTGACTCTCAGAATCGCCAACTTCAAGACCCACAAAATCATGTTGGACACAAGAAGCTTTACGGACGTCCTATATACATTAGCTTTTAACGCCATGAATATTCCCAAGAGCCGACTTAAGCCAGTCCAGACCGCACTCATCGAATTTACAAGCGAGAACCCAAAGGATGTATTGACCTTCCGGTCATCTTTGGGGAAGCTCCGAGCCAAATTAACATGATGATAAACTTCTTGATCATGGATAGACCCTCAAGCTACAAGCCATCCTCGGCCGTCTATCCATGGTAGAACTAAGAGCATCTATCTCCCCATTATACCTATGCATGAAATTTCCAACCCTCAAAGGAATCAGAGTAGTCAGAGGAAGCCAGACAGTTGTCAAAGCATGCTATAAGACCGTGCTCGGGAAAGAAAAGGGCAAGTCAGTCGGTACAATTGCCGTGACGACGCCACGGCTCAGGAGAATCGAAGGAAAAAAATAGTAATGACTCTGGACCCGAGAGAAAACAATTCCAAAAGTGGGTTGCCAATAGAAGATTTGGTCCCAGTAACATTATCTGTCAAGGACCCCTCCAAGCAAGTATGGATTGGGTTGGCACTTAACGTTGGGACTTGAGCATGCTTTGCCCAGTTTCTGATGGAGCATCAAGACGTCTTCGCATAGTCACAAGAGGATATGCTAGGAATCCACCGAGAGACTGCGGTCCACAGATTGCAGGTGGACCTAAAATTCAGACTCGTTCACCAACGACGCCATGCAGGTAAATCAGGAGAGACAGGAAGCGGCGAAGGCAAACTCCTGAAAGCAGGCTTCATCGTAGAAGCTACATACCCGAAATGGGTAGCCAACGTGGTACTGGTCAAAAAATCAAATGAGAAGTGGTGAATGTGTGTTGATTACACCGACTTGAACAAAGCGTGTCCCAAGGACAGCTTCCCGACACCCAGAATAGTCCAGTTGGTTGATGCAACAGCAGGGCATGCACTCCTCAGCTTTATGGATGCATACTCGGGCTACAATTAGATTACCATGCATCTGCTCGACATGGAGAAGACCTCTTCTATCACTGACCAAGGGCTTTACTGTTATAAAGTGATGCCCTTCGGCCTGAAGAACACGAGAGCTACATATCAACGCCTCGTTAACAAGATTTTTGCCGCAGAAATAGGAAGGACAATGGAAGTTTATGTTGACTGACATGCTGGTAAAGAGCCTGTAAGAAGAAGATCATCTAACTAATTTCTTAGAAACTTTCCAGATACTCAGATAGCACCAGATGAAACCGAATCCCGCTAAATGTGCCTTTGGATTTTCTTCAGGAAAATTCCTCGAATTTATGGTTGGTAGGCGAGGGATAGAGGCGAATCTTGAGAAAATTCAAGCGATAATAGACATGAAGCCACCACAAACCCTCTGAGATATCCAAAGGTTTACAGGGAGAGTGGCTTCACTCAGTAGATTCATATCGCGAGCCAACGACAAATGCCTCTCATTTTTCAAGTTACTGAAAGGGTCAGCAAAGACGATGCAATGGACTGAAGAGTGCGACCGAGCATTCGGACAACTCAAAGTATACATGAGCAATCCCCCATACTATCAAAACCTATTCTCGGCGAGACTTTGCTCATTTATTTCATCGCCTCCCTCACCGCTATAAGCGCCGCACTCGTTAGGGAGGAGGATAAAATTCAGAAGCCAGTTTACTACGTTAACAAAGCGATGGTCGATGCAGAGACCGACTACCCCATTATTGAGAAACTCACCCTAGCACTAATCACATCTGTTAGAAGGTTACGGCCGTACTTCCAAGCGCATACAATCATGATCCCTACGAACCAACCACTACGGCAAGTGCTGCAAAATCCAGGTACATCGGGAAGATTAGCCAAGTGGGCCTTCAAATTAAGCGAGCACAACATCTAGTACTGTCCTCGGACATTAATCAAAGGACAGGCTACCGCCAACTTCATTGTAAAATTTACCGATTTAATGCCGATCGATGCCGCTGAGCTGACCGAGGCCGCTATGCCGATCGATGCTTATCCCGTTACTACTCCCACCTCATCCACCGACCGACTGCAGTGGACACTCTATGTTGATGGGTGAGCATCAAGGCAAGGTAGTGGGGCTGGCATTGTTCTGGGCTCTCCCGATGACTGTAAGTTGGAGTACGCCCTCTGTTTCGGCTTCCCAGAAACTAATAATGAAGCTAAGTACGAGGCACTTCTCGCTGGGTTACGAATGGCCAAATCCATGGGAGCGGCAAAACTACAAGTTCACAGTGATTCATAGCTCATCGTGAATCAAATTTTTGAGGAGTACGAGGCAAAAGACGAAAAAATGATGTTATATCGAGAACGGGCTCAGGTTCTATTAAAGGAGTTCGAGGAATACGAACTCCTACAAATACCAAGAGATCAAAATCGCATGGCCAATACTTCATCTCGACTAGGAGCATTTTCAGAGAACAACATCAATCGAACGATCTCGGTTGAACATCTCTCCGCGCCGAGTATCGCTCAGAAGTAAGTCACCGAAGCACTCCCGATTAGTCAGCCCACAGTGCTGGATGGATCCTATTATCCATTATCTTAAGGAAGACGACTCCCGAAGGACAGGAAAGTTGTCAGGAAGCTGAGGTTTTGTGCCCCCAAGTATTTTTTAGACGGTGATGTCCTCTACAGGAGCGGATATTCGCTTCCGCACTTACACTTCGTCAAGCCGGAGGAGGCCAACTACACTTTGAAGGAAATTCATGAAGGAATTTACGGGAATCACCTCGCTGGTCGTTCAATGGCATACAAAGCAATCCATCAAGGATACTATTGGCCTACAATGAATGCCGATGATAAAAAATACTTGAAATCCTGCGATAAGTGCCAACAATTTGCAAAAATTCCGCAAAGGGTGCCAGAGGATTTAATGTCAATGACAGGCACTTGGCCGTTTGCATAATGGGGAATAAATATAATCGGGCCCCTACCAAGAAGAAATGGCCAACTCCAATTTGCCATTGTGGAAGTAGACTACTTCACAAAGTGGGTAAAAGTAAAGCCATTAGCATCCATCACATATAACGGTCAGCAGGTTTGACAACAAGAAGATCATGGACTTCTGTGATGAATTAAAAATTCGACACGTGATGACCGCCTCGTATCACCCACAGGCCAACGGATAGGTGGAGACCATTAATAAAATCATCAAGTATCATTTGAAGACCAAGCTAGAAGAGCGCAAGGGTGACTGGCCAGAACTTATGTCCGAGGTTTTGTGGACATACCGGACCACTGTCCGCACATCAACTGGGAAGACCCTGTTTTCGCTACATTTGAAGACTAAGCTAGAAGAGCGCAAGGGCGACTAACCAGAACTTATGTCCGAGGTTTTATGGGCATATTGGACCAATGTCCGTACATTAACTGGGGAGACCCCCTTTTTGCTAACATATGGGGCTGAGGCTATGGTCCACTATGCCAATACCGCAAAAAAAACAACAGACCAAGTCCGACGGACTTCGTCCGTCGCATGGTCACACGTTTTTTGCACGTCGTTATCATAAACGACGAATATAGTCCGTCGTTCAATAAACGACGGATCTGTCGTAACCCCCAAACCGATCGTTCCAGCAATGGATTCTATTCGTCGTTGTAAAAAGAACGACGGAGGAAATCCGTCGATAATACTAGGATTTGTCAGTTGCCTTATAACATCATCGACGGATCTGGTCCGTCGTTAATGTTTAAAATGTTTATAAAAAAATAAACACGCATTTGTTGCATTTTGAATTTCGTACACCTGATATCATCGAAGCAGTAGAAACCAATTCAATACATAAACTAAACTAACCATTTCGAATTCACACATCCATCATTTATTGCATATTGAATTTCTTACATCTTGCGAACTAGCTTGCGGACATCGTAAATATCCGATTACATTCAGCAAGAAACTATGCAGCAACAAAATCTTTTGAAACCCTCCAATTAAGCTGTCTTTCTAAAATAGTAAGGCTTTTAGTGTGCATGGCAAAATTGTGGGACAACCCCATTCGAATGAGGAATTCCAAGCAAACCGCAAAGCAGAACCTGAAATCATGATTTTGAAAGAACTAATTAAGCTATTGATAAAATAACGACAAGGATGGAATTTACATAAATGAATTGGCGATATTCAAAACCAGACATATACCATGAACCCAAGAAATAAAATGTCATAATGATAAGCAGGTGAGTTTTTCAGATTGAACTACCTCCGGTTGAGCCAGCTGTGAAGCTATGCTGTGATTGAAAAAGTAAAGGCTGTACAGCTGGTATTATGATAGCAATGATGTAAACTAGCGGAACTTGCATCAAATCCTGCAGTTTCAGCACATGAAGCAAACAATTAGTAAAATAGCAGCAAATGCTTGCATAGAAGCACATTTTCTACAAGAATATGAAATTGCGTTGTTTGGTCAAGAGTAATAATACAAAGATTTGTAATTATAAGACTGGCAAAGGAAAGAAAAAAACCATAGTTTTTTTTGCTCAAGTTTAGCTGAAAAATGATAATTGGATTAGTAAGGTCCTGTATATCATTCATGGGGGGCCCACCTATTGGTGATCCAGACTACAATTAGTTGGCTGAATATATTGCATGAGAGATACCACCCCACACCCCAAATTAGCTTGTTCTTGACCATTCAGCAAATTAACCATTAACTATGGACCATTGTTAGTGATTATCCATTTTCAAACGACTAAATGGATTGCTAGGACAAACAGAATCCGTCGCACATCCAACATTTCCAAGTCACAAATTAAATAGTAGAAAGTAATTCGATACATCAACACAAGCTAAACCAATAAAATGGAACTATATAACTATTTCTAAGTTGCACATCCAACATTTTCAAGTCACAGGTAACAATAGACAGTAGAAACTATTTAAGTAATTGCTATGTTGCAAAATCTAGAAATAGTATGTAGCTTACGCTATATGCTATGTTGCTTATGCCTCATACTTCAAAGGAGTGAACACTAGGATTTAAAACACCTTTGACTAAAGATTCATACTGGTTCTCATAGTCATTATCTATTGAAAATCTTCGAAAACACCTTTGACCGAAGATTTATACTGCAAGAAGGGAAAAGAAAAAATATTTGTGGCTGCACCTGATACAATCTACTATCAACGGCTGCCTACGCACCCAAAAAGGCGGTTTGGGATCAAGCCACTACGTAGTTCTTTTAATCTTCAAATCTTGTCAGTTTACGCATAAGTAGATGAAAACTCATAACAAATCACACTAGAAAAACTCATAACCTTGATGACTTCGTTCTGAAGTGATAGTTTTTATCAACCGCTCTTTTATATATGGTTAGTTGTCTCTCATCCAACAACTTAGGCTGCAAAAATAGAGATAAAAGATGACATTGAAAATGAAAATAATGATCGTTGTGGTGTACATGATGTCAACGGTGCAACTTACCTGATGACCAGCCTGGATCCCACATAAGGACAGTGTCCCGTTAGCACCTGCACCTGGTTGCAAAACAATGTGTACAAGGCAGCTGGGTGGACCCCCACAATGCAATTTGGCAGGCATGACAAACCGTACTATTCCAGCAATTTGCAGATTCGCTATCTCGCAATCCATCGCTGAAGTGGTAAACTGAGTGAAGAGTTTCAATGGTGAGGTCATGGTATCGATTCCCGAGAGGAGGTGACTACAATCTGCATTTCCCATTACGATGTATGTGACTACATCCGTCCATCCATATTGAAAGCTCATTTTTTGCACATCATTTAAAAAATGAGGCAGCTCCAAATCTCAGATGAACCATTGTACAGGAAATAATGGTGATGGACTATTAAAAGCTTCTTGTGAGCCACAAAAGCTTTAGATCAAGATGATATTTATGTCGTCTATTCATCTAGGTTATTTACACTCCAGTGGAATCCATGAAGCTTTTAACGGTGAGGGTTCAATCACAAATGTTTCCTGTGGACCGTGAGGGTTCAATCACAAATGTTTCTTGTGGTGTGGTCCACTTAAGTTTAGTCAGCTTGGATGATCCAAAAAATGAGCTTTCAAAATGGTTGGACGGTGTGGATTTAAGGCACATACATCTCTGTCAGCCCCACAGTGAAGGGTCCCATCCACCTTGGTCGATCCGAAGTCTCACCAAATCCGCTCCCATCATTCACTACCTTTTTGTTCTCCAACACATCATCACAACTGTCAAAAAATTCTAACAAGCCATTGATCTGTGTGTTGTTTGACCTGTGCCATCAATAGAAGATTGAGCCGTTCAATGAAATCCTGGACTGATTTCCTAATAAACATACAGGCAGATTTCAAAGATGAGAGAATTTCACAAAACAAATCCAAATTTTGTGAATTTCAGACCCAAATGAAGCTCATTTTCTAGATTTTCCAACCGATTTCACTTGCAAGCTTCATACAACAGATAGTCAACAACAACAACAACAGTAGTAGATAAAAAAAAAACTGCTAACAGAATGACATGTAATATACACGGCATGTGCCTCCCTCATCCCTCAGTCGATTTGTTAACGCCCTGTTGTTGCAGTGCAAGGATCCTAGAAAAGTGATGGCTCTAACATCTTTGCAAAGCACAAAAAAACATCTGTTAACTAACAATGACATTGAAAATGAAAATAATGACCGTTGTATGTGAAAGCAACCATGTGATTTTACCATTAATGGTGAAAATTCCTATTACAAACAAACAAACTAGAAGGCTTATTCTGACCCAAAACCAAAACAGAAGCTTCCAACTTCTTCACTTGGTTGATGACTGTGGCTAATTTGGGCCCTTGGATTACTAGAGCCTCAACTTCCACCTGTTTGGATACCCAAAACACAAAAAAAAAAAAAAAAAATCAAGAAAATAAAAAAGATCACTTTCATTATCAATGTACCATTTTACCTTTACATTTAAAAATTGATGGCAACCACGAGTCTACTTACAGCAGAAAATTGGTGGCTTAGATTTACCATCGTATGTTTCCAAACAGGTGTGAATACACGGAAGAGCTTAGCACATTGATGATACTGATCACCGTATTTTAGCTAGGTTGGCCTCATCATGTATAGGCCAAGTGGAAAGGACACCAAGCACAATAAGGAAAACACATGATATTTCACAAGTGCATTCTAACTTCTATGGCTAAGGATATCAGTTAGTCGAGCTTAGGTTGGGCCAAAAGTACATCCTGAGGCCTGCCCATTAAATTTCATACCTGAACTTTTATATATGCTAAAGATTGGCCCAATACTGGTCTAGGAAGATGTAAATTGGCCTAGATTCAGGCTTGGGCCGAGCTTAAAAAAGAGAATGTTGTTGAATTCAAATATAGGTGCTTTCTATTCATGTTTTGAGTTGAAAAGTACCTTGAGCACGGCCCATTGGCCTAAATGGTAAACCCAAGCCTAACCCATGAGCAATTTGTCGAAAAAAAGACCTATGACCTAGAGGGAAACGGTTCACATAGCCTAACACAAGTTTGACGGCAAATAGCTCACATAGCCTAACCAGTCTCAGACTGGGATTTGAGTGTGACAAAGCTTGAGCATAACCCGGTTGCCTGTACTAACAGATCACCACCAACTTCTTAGGCAAATCAATTAACAACCGCAATGCCCATTGCTCCCTAAACAATACAAATCTCAGGTGGTTCTTGGAGGTAAGTCGTACATGATTGGTAAACTTGGGACATGTATTTAGGTACAATACTGTAATATTAAAAAACAAACAAACAAACAAAAACAAGAAGAAGAAAAAGAAGAAGTCAAAACTCAGAATAGGATTGATGTGCATACAAGCAATCCTAGTCATGATATAGAGCAAGTTGTTTCCACAACAGATGAAGCTGCAGGGAACGTTACCTTGGCTTTTAGAGATAGCTAAGCCATAAGTGCAGCAACTACATTTCCAGCGTTATTTTCTTGTATAAAGCTAATGATAGAATTGATCAGAGGTAACGTCAAAATGCCAATAAATGTATGTAGTTTATTTTCTCAGTACACCATAGGAAGAACAAAGGTATGAATGTACCAGAATTTTTACACTTCCAAAATCACAAAGCTTGACTTGTTGGTCGAGAGGATCCACCTGAAACACAATTTCAACTGAAATTAATCACCATACCAAAATCTTAAACAATCCTAACTTTGTAACCTTTGAGTATATTATACATTTCCCATAGTCATTATGTCTTGTAAATCTTTTGAAAACACTTTTGAATGAAGATCCACACTGTAAGAAGGGAAAAAAAAATTGTGGCTGAACCGATACGATCTACTACGAACGGCTGCCTACGTACCCAAAAGGGATTTGGGATCAAGCCACTACGTAGTTCTTTTAATCTTCAAATCATGTCATTTTATGCATAAACAGATACAAACTCATAACAAATCACACAAGAAATATGTCTACATTAGACAAACAAAACAACTAAAGAAACCAAAATAATCGTTTAGTCAAACCATCCAAAATAAAGTCAAATAACCCATAATTCCTGCAAATTACAAATGTCTATGCTGTCAACAAAAAGTGTTTAACCAAAACCCTTAAAACTTCATTTCTTCATCAACACGTTAGCCCAAACAAGAACATCACCCATGTCGCAATCTCCAAGTTTCTTGTCGCTAACATCATTAAACACATCTGCAGTGGGATCATCAATATCATCTAATATGACCTTGCAATGTTGCTCAGTGACGCCCACCCTATCTGTAATCTTTCGTCCACGTGTAACAACTCGACCATGGATGTCTGTCAAATAACAAATATTTTCCACCCATGGAGTTGGGACCGAGTCTTGTTGTCGACTTGAGACCTCCCCGGATCGAAGATGGGCCTACAACAAATAATTTTATTACTTTTGTGAAGTGCATAATGATGATATATATCTTAAGAAATGAAAAAATTATGCCACTTTGTCATGTCAAATGCAATACCTGCAATGCAGCCGTACTAGGGGAGCAATGCGCAGGCTGAACTTGACCAAGAATATGTTGCGTAAGTTCAGCAATCTTCTTATCAAAATGATTTTTCAATGAATTCATTGATTCTTTAACTTCTTCAATTGCTTTTTTATTGGCTCAAGTCTCTTCCATGTAGGGGGTGGATGTAATAATAATGGTTTTTTGGAATATGAGCCAAACCCTGGACACGTCCCCTTCTGTCATGGCCACAAACCTATACAATAATCCATCATGAATTATGATGCATGTATATTAGTAATAGAAAGATAAAGTAAAACTATGTATATAAAATTGAGGATGATGAATGAAAAACATGTGCAACAGGATCATGGTTTAAATCTTTTTGTTTACTAGTCGAGTCACTTACACTTATGGCATTTATTCTTTCAGCTGTGATGCTTAGCTCTTGCGTGGGGAAAGACCCATCAGATCTACTATGGGTGGCCATAAATAAGTCTGTCCTTGTGATGGTAATTTCTGGATTTTCCTTTTGCTGTAATTTGCAATGGAAAATCATGTTAACATGATTAAATATTCTTAACTTGATTTGTAAGAAAATAAAATTTTGTCAATTACCATTAACTCTTCCATCCTAACAGATCCCCGTCTACCAATCGTATGAGGGAACTTCAGCTCATTTTTGGTAGCCTTTCCCTTTTCACGACGAGTCTTCGCCTGTTCCATGGATTCCAAATCAACAAACTTGTCCTATTCTTCTTGCTTCACGCCTTTGGGACAATTTCTTTTTCTGATCGTATCCTGATCATACTTATCATATATCTTACGCAATTTGTACTTCCAGTACCTCCATGCCTTAGTAACTTTCTTAAAGGTTTCCTCTTTGTACTTGTTGTCAATGTCATATGAGTCCTATATATTTCATTATGTAGCAATTAGTCAATTGATATTAGATTGTACAAGTTAAAAAGCAAAATGCAGATATTTCAATGCTTACCAAAATGGTAGACCAAATATTATCCTTAATTGCATTAGGAACCATGCGCCAATCATTGTATGTAAGTGGACACGTGTGTCCTGGTCACACTCCCTATAAATGTGAAGAAAGTAGCCTACTTTTCTCCAACAATTTGCCCACAATGATTGATTTCAACTTGCTTCTTTGTGTTGCTTCCTAAGGCAGAACCCGAAGGCGCTCCTACATGCAACATCGGATCTACATTTTTTTCCAAAATATTAGTCATTTCATATGTTGCTATATATTTTAAAGAGAATAAAAGATACACACAAATATTTTTTGGTTGAATTTGTAGGAAATTTAATAAGATCCAACCTAATCTAAATCTTAGCAGTTTCTTCTCCGCTTCCGATGAAGCGAGGTACTTGGTTCAATTTCTACGTATGATCCTTCTTAGCACCTTACAAGGTACATTTGGGGCAGATGACCTTACTCCACGATCAAATTTTCATCTGCTGGTTCCACATTTTGGACAACTTTGCTTATCAGAATGCTCCTTCCAGTACAAAATACAATCGTTATGGCATGCATGTATTGTCTCATAGTTCATACCTAATGAACCGATCAACCTCTTTGCATTATGAGTACTATCTGGCAAAGGGTTCTCGCTTGGCAAAATTTTCTTAAGCAAGCTTAATAACTCCATAAAGCTATTGTCCGACCACTAATACCTAGCCTTCATGCTCATCATCTCAATTGTGACAAACAACTTTGTATGCTCAGGTTTACACAATGGATATAAGGGTTGCTTTGCATCCTCCATTAATTTCTTGTACCGAGAATCATCACCTAAGTCATCTTGAAGTTGAGTACTATCTTCATTGTTAACCTCATTCATACATGCATCTAAGTCATTAGGTTGAAAATGACCAAAAGCATCGTTCACCAAATCAACCATTTGAGGAAACATATCTTTGCTATGATTATCGACAGATATACTCGCACTTATATTTGGACGTTGTTCCCCATGGTGAAACCATGTCGTGTATGTTTGATCTATGCCATTAAAAAATATATGGTCGTAAACTGTTTTTAGATCCATCTTCCCACCTATATTATGACATTTCACACAAGGACAACAGTGCCAGTCAACACCATTTGAATTCTGTTTCGCAAACTCTAAGAACATTGCAACACCTTCCACGTATTCAGGGGTAAACTTTTCTGCCCTCATCCAATTCTTACATGGAGTTGTCGAAGCCATCTAAACACAAGAAACATATCCATAGAGAAAATTAGAGATGACGTGCATAATTGACAAATGTGAATTTAAATCGATCGCAACTAATTAACCTACTCTTATCTACTACATACTAGTAACATACAGCCAATATGGAGCAGCATAAAATAAGCTACAAGAATATTATGTCCCCTTAAATAATGTATCATCCATTGATAACATACATATATATATATATACACACACTACTAGGGTAAGCCCACCACGAAAATTGGATGCTCCGTATATAAACCAGGTCAACCTAACTACTGTGTGGGCCATAATGTGAATTTAAATTTTTTTGGATGGTTGTCCATTATTTTACCATGGGGCATACCATGTTGCCTATAAGCCATTCCACCGGTGCCTTGTGTGAGCACAAACATCACCATGATGATGGGATTCCTTAAAAATCAGGTCATGTACAAATCACTCAGCGGGCTACAACATAGAAGAAATAAAAAAATCCTCATCATCAAACATCTATGAATTTAGGTTGTGGCCCACGTGATGGCTGGATTGGCCTGATTTTTAGACCCCAATTTCCATAGTGGGAGGGCGGATTAGCTGAGGCTGGGTAACAGCTTAGTGGGTGCAACCCTGACCAAAGTGCCCACCTCAATGTATGTGTTGTAAATCTGCACCATCTATCTGTTCTGGAAGAGGTGTTTGAGACAAGCAAGTGGGCACAAAGTTATGCCTCATGGAAACTGTCAGATACATTTGTTGGATGGTGTCCATGTTCTCTTTCGTTCCATTTTTTTCCTCAATTACCTCTTAGCTCTTCAATGACCTCAGTTGTCTTCATTTACATTTTTTTATGAGCATAAACTTTACAAATCCCTAATTAGGGATTCCACAATACAAATTCCTAATTTGGGATTCGACAATAAAAATCTAAAAAAGAAAAGAAAGTAAGGTTAGGGTTAAGGTTTTTTACCTGGTGGAGGAAGTAGAGGAGAGAGAGAGTGGGAGCAGTTGTTGTACACCCACAAGCTGGAACAAAGAACGGGATCGAGAGGGAGGCAAAGAGAGAGAGAGAGAGAGAGAGAGAGAGAGAGAGAGAGAGAAGATTGGGGCGAGAGAGAGAGAGAGAGAGGAGGGAGGGCCGTGAGTGAGAGAGAGAGAGGGGGGGAGGGCCGTGCGTGAGACAGAGAGAGAGAGAGAGAGAGAGAGAGAGAGAAAGAGAGGGGAATGGCCATGCGTGAGATAGAGAGAGAGGTCTCTCTTTTGAGAATTCTTTCGAGAATTGGATTGCGTCGGAGTTACTCCGCACGCTCTTATCGTGCAAAGTAAACTCTGTTAGGCCCACCTAGAATGTATGTGCTTCATCTATTCCGTCCATATGTTTTACAGATCATTTTAGGGGTTGAGCCCAAAATTTAAGCATATCCAAATCTCAAGTGGACCATGTAATAGGAAACAGTGGGAATAATGATTTCCACCATTGAAACCTTTCCATGCCCCACAGTGATGTTTATTTGTCATCCAACCTGTTCATAAGATCACATGGACATGGATAAAGGGAAAACACAAATATCAGCTTGTTCCAAAACTTCTGTTTCCTCCCAAGAATTTTCCAATGGGAGACATTCAGTTCACACTTTTCCTGTGGTGTGGTCCACTTTAGAACTTGATATGCTTCAATTTTTTATTCCATACTTAAAATTATCTTTTAAGATGGATGGACGGAGTGGATAAAATAAGTAAATCACGGTGGGCCCCTCAAAGTTTACTCTGCACGCATAGCGTGCAGAGTTACTCACTATGCAGTCCTGCTTCCTCCTTTGGAAGGGAGCGAATTAGATGTTACCCTGGTAACACCTTAGTGGGTGTTACCCCTACCCTGTGGGGCCTAGATTGATGTATCTTTTATATATTCATGTCGTCCATCTGTTGTTATGTCTAATTTTAAGACGAAATCCAAAATTATAAGAAGTTCTAGATCTCAGGTAGACCATACTAATAGAAAGAATGATGAATAATCATTAAAAGCATTTCGCGGGCCACAAAAGTTTTAGATCAAGCTGATCTTCAAAATTTCCATTCATCCAGATCTTCCTGACATTATTAAGAGCTTAGATTGCAAATAAACATTACGGAAACATTACGATGGGCTCTTTGGAATTTTTAATGGTGGGCACTCAATCAGCACTGTTTCCAGTGGTATGGTCCACTTGAGATTTGGATTTGCATAATTTTTGGAAGACCATTCTAAAATGGGCCAGAGAAGCGGATGGACGGCGTGGATATACAAAATACTATCCATGTGGGCCACGCGGTAGGTGTAACACCCACTATGTTGTTCCCGGGGTAACTCTTAAGTGGACCATGTCACGGGAAACAGTGGGAATAATGATTTCCACCATTGAAACCTTCCCAGGCCCTATAGTGATGTTTATTTGTCATCCAACCTGTTCATTAGATCACATGGATATGGATGAAGGGAAAACACAAATACTAGCTTGATCCAAAACTTCTGTGTCCTCTGAGAATTTTTCAATGGTAGACATTCAGTTCACACTTTTCTTATGGTGTGGTCCACTTTAGATTTTGATATGCTTCATTTTTTGGCACCATACTTAAAATTTTCTGCTAAGATGGATGGACGGAGTGGATAAAATACGTTAATCACTGTGGGCCCCACAGAGTTTACTCCGCAGCTAGTGTGCGGAGTTACTTAGTACGCAATCCGCTTCCCTTTGGAAGGGGCACGGCTTCGCCGAACCCCCGTATCCACAGAGGTGGGTGGATCCCTTACCGTGTCGTCCACTGTGTGATGTGTGTGTGTTACATTCACGCCGTCCATTCATTTTGAAAATGCATTTTAGAGCATGATTAAAAAAATGAAGTAGATCCAAATCTCAGGTGGACCATATACAGTAAACAATGGTACTCAACCATTAAAAGCTTATAGTGGGTCACAAAAGTTTTGGGTCAAGCTGATATTTGTTTGGTATCTTCATCCAGGTCTTTATGACCTTTTCAACAAATTGGATGGAAAATAAACATTCCAGTGGTCCCCATGAATTTTTTTAATGGTGTGGATTCAATTGCTACTATTTCATGTGGTATGGTCAACCTAAGATTTGGATCTTCCTCATTTTTTGGGTAATGCCCTAAAATGAGCTTTCAAAATGCATGAACGGTGTAGATGTAAGGTACATACAATATCATAGTGGCCCCACAATTGGGGATCCACTAACCTTAGCGGATCGGATCCACCCAAACCGCGCCTGGATAGAAGGCTTGCGTATTGAGTAAACTATGTGGGGTCCACACCTTGATTGTGGGGCATACATTAATGTATGTCTTAAATCCACACCATCCAACCATTTTGAAATATCATTTTAGGGTATAATACCAAAAATGAAGCTGAGTCAAATATTAGATGGACCACACCATAGCTAGAAACAGTCGTGATTGAATCTCTACCCCTGAAAACTTCATGGATTTCATCGGAATGTTTATTTGTCCATTATTTTCCATCCGACCTATTTGTAAGGTCACAAACACCTAGATGAATAGACCACAAAAATATCATCTTGATCCAAAGCTTTTGTGGCCCCACAGGAAGTCTTTAATGGTCAATCAGCACCGTTTCCTCTACTATGTCCCATCTGGGACTTGGAATTGCTTCATTTTTTGGAACATGCCCTAAAATGAACTTTCAATTCGGATGTACGGTGTGGAGGTAGTCACATTCATCATAGAGGCCCCACGGTCAGGGTTCCCACCCACCAGGATCCGGGTTCTCACCTTTTTTTGCATGATGTCCAAAAATTATCTCACAAAGTGGATGGACCAGTTTGGATTTCTCAAAATACCATTTTTGGTATAATGTCCTAATGTCCTAAAATTGTTAATTTTTTTTAAACAATACAATTTTATTTTTCAAAATCACATTTTTTAATAAACTTGTCAACTTTCAGAATTCAAAATGTTAAATTTTTTTTTATCAAACTTCTCAAAAAATTTTAAAATACAAAATCCTATTTTATTTTTAAAAATTGTAATTTTTTTCAAATTTTTTTTCAAACTTATAAATTTTATTCTATCTTCGCAGTTTTTTTCAAAATCTTAATTTTTTTTAAGAATGACAATTTCTTTTAGGTTCTTTTTAAATCCCGAATTTCTTTTCAAAATCTCGTTATTTTAAATCTTAATTTTTCTTAAACATTATTAATTTTATTATAATTTTTTTTTCAAACTTCTTAATTTTTTTCTCAAAATCGCAATTCAATACATAAACATGCACTTTTTTCAAAATGTCAATTGTTTTTTCAACATTTCATTTTCTATCAAATTTCTCAATTTTTCTTACAAAATACAAAATATAAATTTCTTTTTAAAAATCAAATTTCTTTTTTGAAAATCTATTTTTTCAAACCTATAAATTTTATTCAAAATTCTTGATTTATGTCAAAATGCCAACTTTTTTTAAATCCTTTTAAATCCTAATTTATGTCAAAATTCTTTCAGATTTTTTGTTCTTTTTTAATCCTAATTATTTTGAAAATTTTGATTTTTTCTACATTTCAATTTTTCTTAAACATTATTAATTTTTTTACATTTTTTTTCAAATTTATAAATTTTATTCAAGATTAACTCAACATGTTTTCAAAATCACAATTTTTTAAACTTTTCGATGTTCGTTTTCAAAATTCCCATTTTTTTAAAATCTATTCTTTTTTATCAAAATATGTCAATTTCTTTCAAAATGCAAAACCTCAATCTTTCTCAAAGTCTACATTATTTCAAACTTATATATTTCATTCAAACGTCTCAATTTATTTCAAAATGCTAATTTCTTTCAAAATTCTAGTTCTTTTTTAAATTCAGAATATTATTTTCAAAATCTCAATTTTTTCCAAATCCCTTTTTTTCTAAAATATTGTTAATTTTTATTAAACTTCTCAACTTTTTTTCTAAAAATCCAATTTTTTTAAAAAAATTATTAAAGAAACAAATTTATTTAAAACTAATTGCGACATGTATAATTTTCAATTTACGACGAACCATATTCGTCGTTAAATCCAAGAAGCTCCGTCGATAAATCCCAACGTCCCGTCTCCGGATGCAGAATTTTACGACGCAGGAAATCCATCGGAATATATTGCTTTACGACGGATTATATTCGTCGTAACATTAACGACGGATTATATTCCTCGTTAAGTCACAGTTATCGACGGATTCTGGTCCGTCGTACAATTTTGTCAATTACGGCCAAAGCGGGAGGTGGTAGTAGTTAGCGACGGACTGTTTTCGCCTTAACGACGAATGCAGTCCGTCGTGAATATTAACGACGAATATAGTCCGTCGTTAAACCAAGCGTTTTCGTGTCGTTTGTTTGCTGTTTTGGCATAGTGGTCCCTATAGAAATCGGAATGCCATCACATTGCGCGACTCACTATAATTGAGAAAAGAATGAAGATGCCATGAATATCCAACTCGACCTGTTGGAGGATCGAAGGAGCAACGCGCAACTGCGACTCACGACATATCAACATAGGGTTGTTCGATATTTCAACTCACGCGTTAAGCACCGACCGCTCCGCGTATGCGACCTCGCCCTTCGAAGGAAAATATCGAACAGCGTTAGAGACCCGGGCTCCCAAGTATTCGGTCCAAACTGGGAAGGCCTGTATAAAATAACAAGGATGATAAAACCTGGCACTTACAACTTGGAGGACATGGAAGGAAAGGTACTGTGCCGACCATGGAATACAATTAGTCTACGAAAATACTACCAATAAAGAGATATAATCACGCGACGATGTAATAAAGCTTTTTCAGCGTTTTCAAGCTAAAGGACTAATAAAGTGCATAAATTCTGATTCGACTAATTCTACTTACGATTACTAAACCCATGGCCAAGGCCACCTGAAATATAAACGCCCACGCACATGGACATATCACTAACATTCAGTTGGTAGCATATGCTACCCAAGCGAGGGACAATGCCGACCAGCGCATCCCCTAACTGAATAATACATACACAAATACATGAATAAGACATTCCAGCCAAAGATTGAAAATATTCAGATAATCATTGTTCCGATTCATGGAATAATCGTTACCAAAGGATCGGGTACATTGATAGCAGGAGTTTCTAAAGAGACAAAGGATTGGACGGCCGACTCAGCAATTTCTCGAATTGCCGCCTGAAGGACATTCGAAGGCTGACCGCCACTGGACACTTCGACTCCCCTATTAGGGAAATCATCACCAATTTCGGTCATGCCCTTGATCATGGTCAGAGCTCCGTCCCGCTGGGCAAACTGTATCTTAAACTCTTTGAAGCCTAATAAGTCCAAGTTAGGATGGAGACTACCAATCACTTCCAGCGTTCCATCCTGACCATTCTGATAATCAGCCAACCTCTCCAGAATGTATTCCCGAGAAGTGTGGAAGCCATCGACCGCCTTGGTTTGTCCCTCTAGAATATCTTGCTTTAAGGCGACATTCCTCGCCCTCTCTGCCTCCAATTTAGAGATAACCTCTGCCAACTAAAGTTCTGACGCCTTCTTCTCCTTCTCCCTTTCTAATCTCTTCACCTTCAGCCCCTCCTCTGCAGTAGCCAACTAAGACCGAATTCTCAAAAATTCCGTCTCCAGACCCTAATAAAACGCTTGATAGCCCTGCACGGTCTTTATTGAAGTGTCGAGGCTATGCCCCAACTCTGAGATTCGAGCCTCCCTCACCTCCCTTAATCTCTCTCTCTCTCCCGAAGAATGACCTCGGCCGTTGCCAATTTCTTTTCAGCGTCCGATAGCTGAGCATCTTTCCGAGCAATAAACTCTCGAACCTCGAAAATGTCAGCACGGGTCTTCAACACCTCGTCAAAACCATGGATGATCATCATCATTGACCGGTCAATAGAGTTCTCCGAGGAAAGTCAATCTACGGCATCGAAGTAGTTAGACTCGACCTTCTTAAAAAGATAAGAACATATCCGGAACAGGTGGTCCGGCATGACGTACGGCTCCGTACCACCCGGGGTAGAAGCAATAACAAGTCTGTCCGACCGAGAAGATCCAGCTCGGCCACAGTCTGCGTGAAGCGTGGGGGCATCAGGCACGACGACCATCGGAACAACAGAGGATTGGTCCATGGGATGGAGGGTCAGCTCGGGATGATTTTTTAAATCGGGAAGGGATGCTGAAATGATTACTGGGGCTTCCGCCCTTGGAGGAATTGGAGGAATTGCGGGTGCAGACCCGAATGAGGGGGTTGTGGCCCCAGGAAATTGTGGCGATCGCCCAGTAACAGCCACAACAGCAGAGGAGGATTCCCTCCTTTTTCTTTCCTTCTGAGCGTCGCTTTTGCGATTCAGAAGGGCTCGCACCTAGGAAAGATCTGTGGGGTCCATCCCTACAGGGATCAAGATAAAGAAAAATCGACAGTCAGAAATCATTCAGAAAATGAAAAAAATTATAACTAGAAACTACAGTCTATGGTGATTACCAGGAGGGCGAGGGATAAGTCCAACCCTAACAAGCAGCACGGGATGGAGCAAATACTTCACATCCTGGACTCCTTCAATAGCCCTCTTCGTTGCCACTATCTTTTCATGAAGGCCACCTCTCTGATGGCCTCGAACTGATCCATGCCCCATACTGAAGGCTCGGGGGACATGATATCTGGACCCAACCACAGGGCAATCCCAGTTGTCAGACACGAAGAACCATCGATCCTGACGATCCTTGGTGGATTGGGGGTTGCCGAGAATAAAGTTCTCCCCATAGAGGAAGGTCAAATAATACCACCCAGAAGGTTCGCCAAACCTTCTCAAGGAATATAATCTCTAGAACTCTCCCGGGGTCACTTCACCATTCCCGACCTCCTTCCACAGGACGTACAGCCTAAACACCACCCATCATCTATTTGACATCAATTGGCCAGGGGCAATTTTGTACCAATTCAAAACGCCAGCCACGTATGGTAGCAATGGCAAACGAAACCTTAAAGGAAACATGTAGTCGTATACAGCCACCTCGCTTATCCTAAGGTTGTCAGCAGTTTCATTCGGACCAAGTAACCGAAAAACTACATCCTACGGAACATTAAACTCCCACCGAACATTCTCTAGATCCTCTAAGGTGAGGGTTGAGGGATAATATCTGGGAGAGCGATCTGAGGAAGAAGAGGCCGGTCTTTTCCCCTCCTTCGATGAAGGCCAGTAGATGAGGAGGATTCAGGTGGACCCTCCCCAATTGGTATTGGGGCAGTACTGGAAGAAGAAGACATTGATGAAGAAGAAGACTTACAGGCAAATGAGTGGAGCAAAGTGGGAGGAGCACGAAAGTAAGCAAGACAGAACAACTAAAGGCGATTAGGGTTTTCTTTTTCCCTTGAGCGAAAGTAGTGGTAAGAAGCCACCAATAGCACGAGCGTGAATATAAATAGAGAAGCAATCATCACAGCCTTACACGAGTCGTTTTCCTATTCCATTTCGAATTCAAAAAGGCATGCCGCATTTAATGAGAGACACGCGTCGACCCCACATTCTTCTAAGAGAGGCAAACGGCATGTCGCATTGAAGGATCCAACGTGTCACATGAGAAGGAGACGTACGTTCCTTGTCTTTTCTGCAGATTTTTGTACGACGGCAACTTTTCGAAAAGAATGTCTTGACGGTTAAGCATTTACTCAAACACTAAGCTTGGCTTGCAGTAGGTTATATCTCTGGCCAACCCGACCAGTGTCTGAAAATCATCTCCCATTGGCTGACCATGGTCAGCAGTCGGTAATCGTTAGAAGCCGACCACACTCATCGGTTGGCAACATCCCTTACAGAATTCAGAAAGGAAAGAAAACAGTATGACATCGCAAAGAAAATTTTTATTTCATATCAAGAAACCCATTACAAAGGACCCGCATGGGGTATATTACATCAAACAAATCAAGGTCTTCCAAAGAAGTTCAGTAATGAACGGAAAAATAGGAGGAATAGAGAAGGCGAAAGGAGGTTGCTCTTAGTAAAATACTTCATTTGAACCAACTTTTAACTTTGGAGCAAAAAAAGGCTGATAAGAATGTCTTAAGGCTCGTGGAACATCAAGAGAGGAGCTCAATGCCTTCAAGCTCATCCCCACCCTCATCCATTCTTCCAATACTCCTTTTTTTCCTCCCAAAGGAGAGTGGGCCAAAGACGATAAGAAGCGCCAAGGGCAAAAAAACCGCAATGAGAGTAGGAAGCGACAAAGACATCCGTGTGCAACAGTTCCCACGAGTAGGCAGATTTCTGCCAAGCATGAGTGCCACCTTATAAATCAAATACCATTTTCTTCCCGATATGAACCTCTCCGCAACCAACAAATCAACGATCAAAAAGTTGTAAACACCCTTCATGAAGGATCCTCGCGCGCACAGCCATACCCCATGTTTGCTGCCTAAAAAGAAAATGTCTTCCCAAGCCATTTCCTCAATGGGGATTGGAGTGCCCAAGTCCTCCAGGAGTTTTGGAAGAAACAGAACCAAGCCAAAAGAACCCATGAAATTTTCACAAAGCTTGGATCAGAAGCAAAGGCTAAGGACCCCATTTATAGAGCTTCATGTGACTACTTCAGCTTCCAAGGGTGCCACGTGTCAGCGCCGGGTTGATCGCTCCGTTTCGTCTTCCACGTGCAATAAATATGGACAAGAAAGTCAAAACTGCATTGATGCAAAGCACGGAAAGGGCAGTGCTATGTAAGGTACTTCCAAGCTTCCGAGATTTGAGAGGATCGATTGACAATTTCCTTTTTTCTACCTTCATGCTCTCAAGTCATTTTAAATAGACTAGAGAGTAGGGGGGCTGGTTGTTATGGGTAAATTTGGGATACCCTACCTTTGCGTGGTCAAAACTACGCACGGGTGGAAACTGGCACTCTCTATTTCTATGCCCGAGCACTCAAGTATTCAACATTAGTTGCGTCAGTATCTTACAGTGATCGGTCGCCTGCTAAACTCGAGTGATCCGCACTCTTCAGTACCCGACCGACCTCATAAATCCAAACGGTCAACATCAAGGAATCTCCCGAGCGCTCAACTCATGCATTAACGCTCGACTACTTCTTTTGCCTACGACCGACCAGTGTTCTCCAATCACTCATCAACCATATCCGACCGACCATTGCTCTCCAAGCATTATTAGCATTATTCCCCAAGTAATCATCTCCCGCAAGTCATGGGATCCAGCTCCCTATTGATAAGAAAAATATCCACGTGACGTAGATAATCTCGCAGCTTATCTCTAAGGTAATGACGTATCTAACAACGATACGGGATCTGTCCTACGCAGAGGTAGATCCTGACAGAGTTAGTATTTACATAAAGATATACATTATAAATACCCCTCCATACCATGATCTAAGGTACGCAAAAAATACAGTAATACAGAGAATTACTCTCATTCATTATCCTACAGATTTCACTAACTTAGGCATTTGAGGGCCGTCAGCTGGAACCACCAGCAGCCATCCTAACCTTTGGTGGCAATTGCAGGTCCCTCAATCTTCGGATCTACATCATCGTCCTTCAGATCTAACGGCGGAGGCTCAAGTTGGTCCCTGACCAGCATCTAGTAACGAGATTTGACATCAACAAGGGTTTTGCAATTGTGTATGTATTTGTGGATTTTGGTTTTTCAATCCCTAATTAGGGTTTTGCAGATTTGGATGTTGAAATCCCTAATTAAGAGTCTTACATTTGGGGATTTTAGTGCACTGTAGAACATTGCTTTGTCAAATGAATTGCTTTTACACACACACACACACACACACACACACACACACACACACACAGAGAGAGAGAGAGAGAGAGAGAGAGAGAGAGAGAGAGAGAGAGAGAGACTTTGGAAATGTTTTTCGAGTGTGAAAAAGAAAACCCATTATGTTTTTTTGAGCTTTTGCATGAGATTTTGGATTGAAAGAAGTTGGTGTGATTTTATTTTTCTTTACTTTTCTTTCTCTTTTTCATGGACATGCTCACATGTTTTTTTTTTTTTTTTTTCCTTTTTCCTTTTTCAGAAAGAGAGGTGGACGGTTTTGAGATTATTAAGGAATTTTTGGTATTACTGGTAAGCATACCTTCGTCTCTTGCATGCTTGTTTGTCACGATTTTTATCGAAGAAAACCCATTTCGTATTTTCAGTTGTTGCGTGAAAATGAATTGGTATAATTTTATTTTATTTTTCTATTTTATTCAGAGAACAGAGGAAGATGGTTTTGAAAATTTGAAGTTTTGGTGTCAGGAGCAACTTGACATCTTTGTGTATTGAGACAACTCCTGATCATTTGGATCACTTAACCATGAGCTCCATTGAACAATTTCAGCGGGCATATCCACCAACCGCTTCACTTCTGTTTCAGATATTGGCATCTGCTGAAATGGATATTGTACGCCTCTGTTAGGCCTATCAACCGATACAAACCCAATACGCCTGTTTTGGCTGATATGATAAAGTGATTTGGAACCATAGTTCATCAAGTAATCTGCTGATTAAAATATATTACAAAGTTTGTAGCGTATGTGGACTTAAAATGTGAGAACTTGATTAAGTTCCATGTTGTTTATAGAGTTTTCGACCATTATTGTAATGTCTCATTCTGATCTGATTTCGTTTTTTGAAACTCTTTCTTCTCCATTTTCTGATGGTCTTGGTTATCAGATATTAAAGGAAGTTGAACAAGATTTATCAGGTTTCAGATGTTGTCTTGCACATTTATTCAATAAGTGACCCAATTTGATTTTGTGCATGTTCTCAAGCATGTTTGTCATTATCTCCTAAAACTGCTCCCCCCCCCCCCCCCCCCCCCCCTTCAGTTCAGCACACGAGCGCTTCCCTAACTGTAAATGGGCCGACACTGAGACATTCCTCAATAGGATAGTTCCAGAGGTTAATATGTTTCCTCATTCTTCATTCAGTATAGTAGCAGTATATTGATGGAATGAAGTTGTGATGTGCTATTTGGGTATGTGTGTTTCAGGGGCCATCTGCACCTTGGAAGCATACAATGGAAGGTAAGGAAAACCCTTGAGTTCCCTTCTTTGAATCATGAAAAGGTATTTGTACTCTTTTCATTGAGAGATGGATTCTAATAGCTTTAAATTTGTTCATATGGGTCCTGGTAGAGATGGTACTGATTGCTTAGACACTTGGCAAAAGATTGGTAAAGGTGTTTCTAAAGCTATGAAGGATTTGGATTTCTTAGTAATCCCAATACCTATATAACAGTCTTTTATACACAAGTAGTACCTTCATGCATGAATTAAATTGAACTGTCTATCATCCCATCTAGCTCTCCAGTGCACCTCTCAGCTTTACCATTGTCATAACATCCAACACTGACTTTTGTCTAGGTAAAAGTTACATCAGTTACTTACATTCACATGTGTATTCATGCATACTAGTACCTTCTTTATATAGTTTCTATGGTGATTTGTATTCTTTAGGCAAGTGGTTTTCTCCATGTGCAGGATACATGTCGGTTTTTTGGGCTGCCTTTATCATATAGCTGCATTGTCATGAAAACAGTAGGCCCTACCATGAAAATCACTTGGGAGAAAAATCAGGTTGTTGTGCTCATGTACGTGGGTCACTGTTTGGATGAATGGACGGTTGACAGTCGGGCTCAACACACTGGTGTTGCCTACCTAATCAGTGAATCAGTTTGATTTACGACAAGCTTGATCTTCATGGTGGGGCCTACTGCTTTCATGGTACTTGTCTCCTAGAAAGTGGTATTGTTGTTTCTAGATGATCAGTACTGTGATCGCTCCAGGCTTGTAAACAGTCCTTTAAGGGTGAGTGTGACGCAGGGAGGACGTGGTAGGTCGATCACCGTCTCCCTAACCGATAGTTTCTCGAATCCACGAGAAGAAATAAAAGATAAAAAGAGGAAATAAATTCCGAATAATTGAATAATTGATAATTGAATGAATCAAAACGGAATTACAATGCATATAAATAGGAAACTAAACCCTAGGTAAAGTATCAAAATCCAACTCCAACTAAAACTCCTAGAAAACGCAACTTACTATAAATAGTAAACTTACTATTTATAGAAGTCGTTCAATCCTACTAGAACTCTTGGTTTTCGGCCAAAAATAGAAAGTTTTCAAACGGCCTCAACCACGCTGTTCTACGAAATATTCTAAGCCCTTTTCATGTTGGGCACTAACTCTAAAACCACACGGATGCAAAGTTATGATCGAATTAAAACTTACTATAAATGGTAAAAACGAAAATAAACTAGCCTAATGACCGTCGATACGGTCGATTCTCGCGATTCCGGATTGGGCAACCCGGCATAGCGGGGTTGGTTGGCTAAATTAGCTCGAGCTACCCCAAATTGATATATTATACGTCCCGTAACTCATTCCGGATTGTGAGACACGACCGATTCATGGTCCTGACGGTCCGGATCACTTTCGGCCCCGTCCGGTCTTCTTTTGGTCCATCTGGGCCATGAAATAGTCAGCGACCCGTCCTACATCAGTCTCCTCCACTTCGAAAGAACTCGACCCCGAGTTCTCGTCCAGCTTTGGTTCATGATATTCGTACAGATCTGCCACGTTGAAAGTCCTTGAAATCTCCATGTCATCTGGAAGATCAACAACGTAGGCATTGTCATTGATCTTGCGAATGATCGGTACCGGTCCAATCTTCTTGTGTTTCAACTTGTTGTAGGTCCCGGTAGGAAATCGCTCTTTACGTAGGTGGACCATCACCTGATCACCTATTTCGAACACTTTGGCGCGCCGATGCTTGTCGGCCGCTTCTTTGTACTTCTCGTTCGAAGCCTGTAATTTGTTGCGCACGTTTGCATGTATGTCCATGATTCGGTCTGCCATATGTTCAGCTGTAACGCTCATGCCCGGAAGCTTGGGCAGGGGAACTAAATCGAGTGTGTGACGAGGCACGCACCCATAAACAATCTGGAATGGAGACTTTCCTGTCGATCGGTTTACCATGTTGTTGAATGCAAACTCTGCTTGAGCCAGGGCCATGTCCCACTGCTTCGGTTTGTCACCTGAAAGGCAACGGATGAGATTTTCCAATGTGCGGTTGACGACCTCAGTCTGTCCATCTGTTTGTGGATGATAAGCACTGCTGAAGTGAAGTCGTGTACCGAACCGATTCCACAAGGCTCGCCAAAAGTGGCTAAGGAACTTTGTGTCCCGGTCTGAAGTGATCGTCTTAGGAATACCATGTAGTCGCACAACCTCTCTGAAGAAAAGGTTCGCAACATGTATCGCATCAAAGGTCTTCTTGCACGGAATGAAGTGTGCCATCTTGGAGAATCGGTCTACCACCACGAACACTGAGTCCATGCCGCGTTGTGTTCGTGGGAGCCCTAATATAAAATCCATAGATAAATCCTCCCAAGGGGCATCTGGCACGGGTAATGGCGTGTAAAGACCTGTATTTTGAGATTGTCCCTTAGCGGTTTGACAAATATGACATCGTTGTACCGCCCTGCCAACATCACGAGCAAGTTGCGGCCAGTAATACCGCTCTTCCACCATCGCTCGAGTCTTATCTCGTCCTAGATGACCGCCGAGGCCACCGCCATGCAGCTCGATAATAATCTTGTCCCGTAACGAACTCTGCGGAATGCAAAGTCGATTTCCTTTGAAGAGGAAACCATCTTGAATTAGGAGATCACTCGGGTGACCCTCTTGGCACTTTTTCCATGCATCTGCAAAATCCTCGTCGTCGGCATAAAGTTCCTTGAGGCAGTCGAACCCGATCACCTCACTGCTCACTGTAATAAGAAGGGATGCACGTCGGCTTAGTGCATCTGCCACCTTGTTCTGTTGCCCTGATTTGTGTTTCAGAACGAACGTGAATTCCTGTAAAAACGAAATCCATCTAGCATGCATACGATTCACGTTAGTCTGAGTATTGATAAATTTTAAGGCCTGATGATCAGTGTACAGTATAAATTCCCTTTGAATAAGATAATGGCGCCAATGGCGCAGTGCTTGAACCACTGCATATAATTCAAGTTCATAGGTCGACCACTTCTGTCGTGCATCGCTGAGTTTCTCACTGTAAAAGGCAACCGGCCTGCCCTCCTGAGAAAGGACTCCCCCAATGCCAACAATAGATGCGTCGCATTCTACCTCAAATAGCTTGTCGAAATTAGGGAGTACCAGAACCGGGGTAGTGGACAACCGATGTTTAATTTCTGCAAAGCTCTTCTCAGCCCCTTCGGTCCATTGAAACGGACCCTTCTTCATACAGTCGGTAATCGGCGCGACGATACTGCTGAAGTTCCGCACAAATCGACGATAGAAGGTCGCCAACCCATGAAAACTTCTTACCTCATGAATGTTTGTCGGAGTCGGCCAATCCCGAATAGCTCGTACCTTTTCTTCGTCCACTCGAATACCCGTGGACGACACGATGAATCCCAGAAACAATAATTGATCAGTTAAGAAGCTACACTTTTTCAGATTTAAGTATAGCTTATTGTCGGCCAACACTTGTAGCACTTTTCTGATGTGGGTCATGTGCTCCGTTTCATCCTGACTGTATATTAGAATGTCGTCAAAGTAAACGACAACGAAACGGCCAATGAACGGCTTCAACACTTGGTTCATTAAACGCATGAAGGTACTTGGTGCGTTGGTCAAACCGAAGGGCATAACCAGCCACTCATATAGCCCTTCCTTGGTCTTGAAGGCCGTTTTCCACTCGTCACCTGGCCTAATACGGATTTGATGGTATCCACTCCGTAAGTCCAGTTTCGAGAACACCTTGGAGCCCTCGAGCATGTCCAGCATGTCATCCAACCGCGGTATTGGAAATCGATATTTAACTGTTATTTTATTGATCGCGCGGCTATCGATGCACATACGCCATGATCCGTCCTTCTTTGGGGTAAGGAGTACCGGAACGGCACACGGGCTCATGCTCTCTTTAATAAGACCCTTAAGGATCAGTTCCTCCACCTGTCCCTGTAGAATTTCACACTCTTTTGGACTCATCCGATAGTGCGGTCGGTTGGGTAGACTGGACCCTGGGATAAGGTCGATGTGATGTTGTATGTCTCGCATGGGAGGCAACTCATCTGGTAACTCTGCAGGCCAAGTACTTCGAAATTCTTCTAGCAGCGGTTTAAGGCGTTGAGGAATATTAGAGGATCCTGTCTCCTCGCCTTTTACCATAACCGCATAAATCTCGCCCGTTTCCTTTGATTCCTTAACAAACTCGCGAATGGTAAGGAGAGAGTTCCCCTCCACTTTAGAAGCTTCAGGGTGTTTGTCTGGTGTCATAGGGGCCAAAACAATTTTCCGACCATCCTTGGTGAACATGTATATGTTTTCCCGTCCACTGTGGGTCACATCTCGATCCGATTGCCATGGCCGCCCAAGTAACATGTGGCAGGCTTCCATGTCAACCACATCACAGAGGACCTCGTCCTTATAGCTTTTACCAATGGAAAACGAAATAATGCATTGATGAGTTACCTTGGTTTCGTTCACCTTCTTGATCCAGCCAATAGAGTAGGGGGTAGGGTGCTTCGTCATAGGCAGATGTAACTTATCCACCATAATTCTCGAGACAATATTTTCGCTACTCCCACTGTCTATGATCACGTCACAGACTTTGCCCTGCACGGTGCACTTTGTGCGAAAAATATTATGTCGTTGTGGGTGCACTTCCTTCCTGGGGGCGTAAAGTAGTCGTCTTACTACTAGCGATTCCCCATGATCTTCAGTCAGCCAATCGACATCTTCTGTGTCCCCCTCTTCGGCCTGTTCCAATTCAGGATTATCTTCTGTTGGCTCACCTTCCACGCCGCCTTCATTCGTAGTTAAGTGTGCTGCAGGGCGTTGAGGGCAAGCGTTCGACCAATGACCTGGTTGGCCACAACGGAGACAATGGTCTGGTCTTGGCCGACCATATGGATTGGGGATCCTGCTGGAACCCGCTGTAGTGGGAGCTGTACGTTGAGGTCTTGAGGAACCGCTTCCCCCGTCCCGGTTCGTGACCGTAGGAGGTTGAGGACGCCCTCCTATAGGCTCCTTGCCTTTGGCCAGCGTTGTATCTTGAGTGGGTCCGGTGTTGGGATTTCGTGTTGCCGGATAGGGTCGAGCAGGGGGCCGTGACAACTGTGTTTCTGCTCGAGTGGCCAATTGGTTGGCCTCACTCAACGTCCATACCGGATGCATCTGGACTCGATCCTGGATTGCAAATCGCAATCCACCAATGAATCGTGATACCTGTTGTGCCTCTGATTCCGATAAATTATTCCGTGTAGCCAATCGTTGGAATTCTTCAAGATATTCGGCTACGGTTCGATTTCCCTGACGACAATTTTGGTATTGTTGGAACAAAATTTGTTCATAGTCGCTAGGGAGGAATCGAGCTCTAAGAAGTTGTCTCATTCTAGGCCATGTTCGGATGTGTGCCTTATTCTGACGGGTGCGGGAAACCTGTAGGTTTTCCCACCATGCTGAAGCACCGGATTTAAATTTATAAGCAATTAGTTTTACCTTCTTGTCGTCCGGCACTTCCATATAGTCGAAGTATCGCTCGACCTCTGCCAGCCAGTCGAGGAACTCTTCTATTCGAAGTAGGCCATTAAAGCTGGGAAGATCAGCTTTGCCCCGATAGTCTCGTTCTGCTCGTTCCACACGCTCATTCCCTAGCGCAGGTCGTCGTACCAAAATGTCTTCGACCTCATCATCGCTTGGTTCTGAATCGTCTGGTGTAGCCCTACGATTATCCACCTGGGGTGCTCTACGGACAACATGATTGTCCCGTATAGCAACGGTTGGTGGTTGTTGGTCGCCTTGGGCTCGAAGCGGAGCTAGCGATGCTGCAATCTGGTCGAGGGTTGCCTGTATACCTTGCAGGATCAACCGGTTCTCCCGTTGCGCTGCTTCGAAAGCTGTCGCCGTTAGATAGTCCCTTGGAGCACCGTCCTTAGGATGAGGATCCATCCCTTCATTAGAGGTCATCGTCCTGAGGAAGAAACCTCGCTCTGATACCAATGACGCAGGGAGGACGTGGTAGGTCGATCACCGTCTCCCTAACCGATAGTTTCTCGAATCCACGAGAAGAAATAAAAGATAAAAAGAGGAAATAAATTCTGAATAATTGAATAATTGATAATTGAATGAATCAAAACGGAATTACAATGCATATAAATAGGAAACTAAACCCTAGGTAAAGTATCAAAATCCAACTCCAACTAAAACCCCTAGAAAACGCAACTTACTATAAATAGTAAACTTACTATTTATAGAAGTCGTTCAATCCTACTAGAACTCTTGGTTTTCGGCCAAAAATAGAAAGTTTTCAAACGGCCTCAACCACGCTGTTCTACGAAATATTCTAAGCCCTTTTCATGTTGGGCACTAACTCTAAAACCATACGGATGCAAAGTTATGATCGAATTAAAACTTACTATAAATGGTAAAAACGAAAATAAACTAGCCTAATGACCGTCGATACGGTCGATTCTCGCGATTCCGGATTGGGAAACCCGGCGTAGCGGGGTTGGTTGGCTAAAGTAGCTCGAGCTACCCCAAATTGATATATTATACGTCCCGTAACTCATTCCGGATTGTGAGATACGACCGATTCATGGTCCTGACGGTCCGGATCACTTTCGGCCCCGTCCGGTCTTCTTTTGGTCCATCTGGGCCATGAAATAGTCAGCGACCCGTCCTACATCAGAGTGGAGGGAGAACTGGGTGGCTTGACCTTTGTATTGGTTTCCAGCTAGTGAGATGCTGATAGAAGGGGTGGCAATGGACCGGACAGCCTAGCTATGTATAGGGCAGGCTCAATGGAAGCCCAAATACTGGAGTTTGGAGATTTTCAAACTGGTTTCGGTTCAGTTTTGCAATGGATGGTCGTATCTAGTTTGCGAATTTAAATTCTACATTGAACCCAAAAATGAAATAGATTCAAATCTTATATGGGCGATGCCATAGAAAACAATGGTGATTGACCATTCAAAACAATGGTGATTGATGTACCATTATAGAGTGCTCAAGCTGAAGGTTTGCACAATGTGTTTGGGCTTTCAGTTTGTATGAGTGGCCTATGGTTTGCTGATCGATAACAATGTTATGATGGGTTTTACTCTGAATGCCTATGCACCAATCCTCCAGATTTGAAAATCCTAGCTGTAGAATAATTGGCCCTTTATTGGTTGAATGGGAACCATTGTTGTATTTTTTTAACTGTTTCTTCATTGGCCACCTATTAAAAGGTTTTGAATTTTTCCATCTGGGAGGTTTTTAGCAGATGGACCACCAATGGTGGTGCTCACAATATCAATAGTTCAGATCCCCATATCACTAAATAATGGGACCTACTTGTGTTGGGTGCGTTTCACACAAGCCTTCGGATCTCACCCCCCAAAACTAGAATTATGGGATGTAATAATGCAATAATCAAAGATAAAGCATCAACCACACGACACAAAGAGTTTTTACATGGAAAACCCTTGAAGAGGTAAAAACCACGGGACCTCATCCAAACAAACAATCCACTATCTCAGAGAATCGTTTACAACCGATCACAAGCACACACCGCCTGGATCAAACCTTCTTCATCCACGCAGGGATGGATAAACAACAAGAGAACTATGAAAGTAGGAGGATCTCACTGATCATGAGGACGTAGAAGCACTGAGATGACAGTTGCGCAGAAGAACTCCTCTTCAAGTAACTTCTCCCTTCTACAAGCTTCCTCTCTCTCTCTCTCTCTCTCTCTCTCTCTCTCTCTCTCTCACCCTCTCACCTTGGACGTACAAACACCTTAATGGGATACCCTAACCACGATTCGGACCCTCTTAAGTAGGAAATCGGAGGAAACAAAACCGAAATAGGAAACTGCGTATAAGCAGTTCGCGTCGGGTCAGGCGCCCGGTCACCAGGCCATCGGGCGCGCGCCCAAGCCAAAAATAGTCCAGCGAGCTTCAGAAGAAAAAAACCCAAATATCGGGCGCTGGACTGTTGTAAAAACAGTCCAGTAACAATAGGCCTCATCCGAGTGAATTTCGATCGCCCGACCAGAATTTGGTCCAGGCGCCCAACCACACTCAAGCTGCACCATCTCTCCTCTTGACTGAGGAGGAAAACCCCATCAAATCTCTCCCTTTTCGACTCAGGAGAAATTTGCCTTCTTCAAGCCAGCCAAGTTTCTACAAACCTCAAAGTTACCCTTGAGCAAGGCCTTGGTCATCATGTCTGACCCATTGTTGTCTGCGTGGACATTCTCAAGCTGTAGCACATTCTGTTCCAAATTATCCATGATCCAGTGATACCGAATCTCTATGTGCTTCGACTTGGAGTGCTGACTTAGAATCTTGTTCAAGTGTATAGCACTTTGGCTATGGCAATAGACCACGTGCCCCTCCTGCTTTAGGCTAAGTTCCTGTAGGAACATCTTCATCCAAAGCATCTCCTTGCATGCTTCTATGACTACAATGTACTCAGCCTCTGTCGTCAACAGTGCTACGACCTTCTGTAGCTTGCTCTGCTAAGAGACCACTCTTCCTACAAACGTGAACATAAACCCCGATGTAGACTTCATGGAGTCTATGTCACCTATCATATTGCATCTATGTAGCCTTCTAACACGGGTTTTCCGTCACCATAGCATAGGCTCAACCTCGATGAGCCTCTTAGATACCGCACTATCCACTTCACCGCTGCCCAATGTTCTTTGCCAGGATTGGCAAGATACCGGCTGACAACACCAACCGCATATGCTATGTATAGGCGCGTGCACACCATATCATACATCAAACTTCTTATCGCTGACGCGTAGGGTATCTTCCGCATCTCTTCCACTTCTGCTTTCGCCTTGGGACACTGCTTGTCGCTCAATTTGAAGTGACCATCCAGTGGACTACTGACCGGCTTCGCTGCATTCATATTGAACCGCTCCAGGACTTTCTCAATATACCGCTCTTGTGACAACCAAAGCTTCCTGCTGCTTCTGTCACAGGTTATCTCCATTCCTAAGATCTGTTTTGCCGGGCCCAAGTTTTTCATCGCAAACGACTTGCCCAACTCCTGTTTCATCCTGTCAATCTTCTTGATGTCTTTTCCCATGATGAGCATGTCATCAACGTACAATAGCAGAACTAAGAAATCACCATCTGAGAACTTACGCGTGAACATACAGTAGTCCGACTCTGTTCTATCATATCAATGCTTTAACATGAACAAGTCGAACTTCTTGTACCATTGCCTAGGAAGTTGTTTCAGCCCATACAAGCTCTTCCTAAGCCTACACATCATGTGCTCTTTAACCTTGACTTCGAACCCCTCTAGTTGCCGCATGTAGATCTCTTCTTCTAGGTCACCATGGAGAAAAGCAGTTTTGACATCTAACTGCTCTATCTCCAGATCCATGCTAGCCGCCAACCCGAACAACATCTGTATGGATGTCATCTTCACCACTGGTGAGAATATCTCTTCGAAGTCTATTCTTTTCCTCTGACCAAACCCTTTCACCACAAGTCTGGCCTTAAACCTCGTTTGTGAATTCTTCTGCTCATTCTTCTTTCTGAACACCTACTTATTGTTCAGAGCTTTCTTGCCTTTAGGCAATTTCACCATATCATAGATGTGGTTCTTATGTAAGGATTCAATCTCCTTTAGCATAGCTTTCAACCATTCCCCCTTATACTCGTCGGCTAGGGCCTCAAAATAGTCTTTTGGCTCTCCCCCATCAGTGAGCATAATGTACTCATGCGACGAGTACTTCTTGGATGGATGTTTGTCCCTTGATGTCCTCCTCACCTGTGGCTCAACAGGTGGATCAAGTGGGGGCTGCTCCCCCGGTCTATCTTCTGTAGGGACTCCTTCATCCTCTGCACCTTACTGTACTCCTCCGTCATCAGGCACTACGCGAGGAGTAATCAGATCCATGTCTTCTAGTTCACCTAAACTAGGTTGGGTCTTTTCTGGCTTTTCAATGTCTTCTATATACTGATCTTCAATGAAAACCACATCTTTGCTCCTGATGAGCTTCTTCTCGGTCGGATCCCACAACCTGTAACCAAACTTTTCATCATCGTACCCTAAGAACACACACTGCATAATCTTCATATCGAGCTTGGACCTCTCATCCTTTGGTAGGTGAACGGATGCCCTGCATCCAAACACCGTGAGATGACTGTACGATGGATCACGTCCATTCCACACTTTCTTAAGTACTTCTCCATTCAACGAGGCTGATGGAGACCTGTTTATCAAATACACCGCTATACGCATTGCTTCTCCCCAAAACATCTTAGACAACTTTGCATGGGATAACATGCATCTAATTCTTTCTACAATGGTGCGATTCATACGTTCGGCTACACCATTATGCTAGGGGGTCTTGGGAACCATCTGTTCATGCCGTATACCCAGTGACTTGCAATACTCATGGAAGTCACCAATGTATTCACCACCATTTTCAATGCGGATACACTTCAATGATTTGCATGTCTCTCTCTCGACCATAACATGAAATAATTTAAACACACCAAAGACCTCGTCCTTGGATTTTAAAGCATACACCCAAACTCTCCTAGATGCATCATCTATAAAAGTGACAAAATACAATGCCCCACCCAAGGTTTTTGTCCTCATAGGACTACAAACATCAGAATAAATCAAATCTAATGCATGTACTTTATTAATATGAGAAGCAGCTTTAACAAAAGAAACTCTATGATGTTTCCCTGATAAACAGTCAATTCAGGTTTTGAGAGGTATACCTGTGACGTCTGGAAGGAGCCGCTTCTTTACTAGTAGCTGAAGCCATTTTTCACTCATGTGGCCTAGACGCTTGTGCCACACGTTAGTAGCTGAATCTTCCACTGCGTTCAACCTACCCTTGCACACACTGACACTTGCCTTGTAAAGGGTGCAACACTTCTTTCCTCTAGCAACAATCAACGAACCATTGATGAGCTTCCAGCGCTCACCAACAAACCAGCTTTCATAGCCGTCATCATCCAACCTTCCCGTCGACATCAAGTTGAGGCGAAGGTCTGGAATGTGTCTCACATCCCTGAGAACCAATGTGTAGCCCACATCGGTCTTCACACAAATATCACCAACCCTTACGATCTTCAAAACACTAAAATTTTCCATATTCATTGTCCCGTAGTCACCTGACTTGTAGCTTGTGAAGAAATCTCTACATGGAGTCACATGAAACGAGGCTTCCGAGTCTATCACCTAGTCGGTGTCCTTACTCGAAGCTGTGAGACAAACATCGTGATCTACTGAGAGAATAACCACAACGTCACCATCTGAGGCGACCGCAGTAGAATCCGATTCATCTTTCTTCTCCTTTCCTTTACCCTTCCTGTCACCCTTTTTCTTGTGACATTCATGCTTATAGTGGCCCTTCTTGCCAAAATTCCAGCATTCAACATCTTTCCTGACAACCGACTTGCCTCTTGATTTATCTCGGGCCTTTCCGCCCTTTCTGTTCTTTCCTCTCCCCCTATCTTGTGTCACAAGGGCCTCTTGTTAAGCAAGCCCCAGAGACTTCCTCTTTGTCTCCTCATTGAAGAGACAACTTGTTACTATTCCATAGATACTTTTCCGTCTGGCGCGGAGTTACTCAGAAACACCACCAATGTCGCCTAACTATCAGGTAATGAACTGAGCAGTAGCAAAGCCTGAAGTTCATCATCCAGGACCATCTTCATGGCGGAGAGCTGGTTCACTATGTTGCTGACCTCATTCATGTGTTCAGCCACAGAACCACCATCTTTAAACTTGAGATTCACAAGTCGTCTTATCAGGAATATCTTATTGCCGGCTGTCTTCCTCTCATACAGCCCTTACAATTTCTGCAATAGGCTAGCGGATGAGGTTTTCATAGACACATGGTGGAATACGGAATCATCCAACCATTGTCTAATAAACTTCACCGCCTTTTGGTCCAACTTCTTCCAATCATCATCAGGCATATCCTTGATCTTCGTTGATATGCCTAATATCAGAGCATATAGGTCATTACAATAGAGCAAGTCCTCTATCTTAGCCTTCCATATGGTCCAGTTAGAACCATTGAGGCTGATCATCCTTGATGAGCCACCTTTCATAATTCAGAACCGATCCCACTCCGTTCAATCAACTTGAACTCTCTGATACCACTTTGTTGGGTGCGTTTCACACAAGCCTTCGGATCTCGCCCCCCAAAACTAGAATTATGGGATGTAATAATACAATAATCAAAGATAAAGCATCAACCATACGACACAAAGATTTTTTACGTGGAAAACCCTTGAAGAGGTAAAAACCACGGGACCTCATCCAAACAAACAATCCATTATCTCAGAGAATCGTTTACGACCGATCACAAGCACACACCGCTTGGATCAAACCTTCTTCACCCACGCAGGGATGGATAAACAACAAAAGTTATGAAAGTAGGATGATCTCACTGATTACGATGACGTAGAAGCGCTGAGATGACGATTGCACAGAAGAACTCATCTTCAAGCAACTTCTCCCTTCTACAAGCTCTCTCTCTCTCTCTCTCTCTCTCTCTCTCTCTCACCTTGGACGTGCAAACACCTTAATGGGATACCCTAACCACGATTTGGAACCTCTTAAATAGGAAACCGGAGGAAACAGAACCGAAATAGGAAACTGCGTATAAGTAGTTTGCATTGGGCCGGGCGCCCGGTCACCAGGCCGTCGGGCGCCCACCCAAGCCAAAAATAGTCTAGCGAGCTTCAGAAGAAAAAACTCAAATATCGGGCACCCGATCATCTTGACCGTCGGGCGCCCGGTTGTTATAAAAACAGTCCAGCAACAAAAGGCCTCATCCAAGTGAATTTCGGTCGCCTGACCAGAATTTGGTCCGGGCGCTCGACCACACTCAGGCTGCACCATCTCTCCTCTTGACTGAGGAGGAAAACCCCATCAACTTGGACTAACTGGATATTGGAATGGTAATACCGTAATGTACAACCTCTCAGCCTGAGCATTGTATAGCATCTCTTCTTTATGTGGTTAAATTATGAAGAGCTTGATTTAACTCATTCCTTGTTGTTGATACTTCTAAGGGGGTCTTCATTCATCTTCGCTGTGCTTAATATAATTCTTCATGATTTCACTAGAACTTATAAAATTGATGCAAATGGATTCATTGAAGATTTCAGTTTTGGAATTTGATTTTCCAGGGGAGTTGACTGAATCTAATGAATCTAATATGTATTTGATTTTCCACGGACCTGCAATACCAGTTGCAACTAGGAACACGTGCGGGTCATCCAAACATGCGTTGGGTGAGCTCCATTGCATAGATAGCCTGGCCCAAATTAGCACAGTTCACATCATACAAGGTCGGGACGTGCTGAATGTGGATTTTTGGTCCGTTATGTCGGTATATTTGTGGTCGACATGATGAGTTAGCTGGACTGATATTTGGCCAGTTCGCGTCTTTATGGTATGGTACACCTGATGCATGGTGGATGTCCTATATGCTGCTGAACTTGGTAATTTCTTGCATCTCCTTTTCATGATTTAGATGGTCTCTTGGTATCAATTCACGTTATAGTCACATCAGCATGATTTCTTTTAAGGAATCATTTCTTGTTTCCTTGACAAGCCATTACCCTCTTCTATCTCTATTATCAACAAAACAATTGAGGAAGATAGTGGGGTTTTCCGAAAGTTCCCATGGAGGATTAAATGGTGCAGCCAGCTTCTCCACATTTTTGGTAGTCCTGTTGTTTTTAGATGCAACATTCAATGTTTGATCAAGTGTTTTCTTGGCTCAATTGTAGTTGTGGGGCCCAATTTTTATGATAAAAATTGTTTATGGTGGTCCTTAATTATGGCAGATGTGAGATGATAACCCAAAGATCTCCTCCATTGGATGATCCAAATATGGATAATGTGCCATTGGTTGTAATTGTCCAATTTTGTTGGATGGCTAGGATACGGCCATGTAGAAGTATTTGGGCATGGCCCATTCTGTGATAGTGTTCACCAGATTCTACTATCTTGAATTTATATGTACTTGGAAAGGAGAAATTTTAGCATGTCACTGGTATTGCTGAGGAATTTGGGAATTTGCCATTGTGATGCTTTCGGTTGATATTTTTAGACTTGGAGCTTTTCAGGCCAGTATGTGTGTATAAGGTAGGCCCCACCATCTGGATAGCCTGGACATTATATGAACAAGTTGTATGAAACTCAGGCTGAGGCCACACAGACCTGATAGATAGCTAAGATCTTGCACATGTATACCGTGCTGGTGCATGTGGTATTGTGTTGATGGCCCACCTTATGCACACATGCGGGCTTAGCAGACCCTTATGACTTGTGTTGTTGAGCTAATCCAGAGATTCCAATGTCTGCCAGCTTTATGAAAAGAATCCCCAAGGGAGAAGGTAACTAAAGATTCCGGCCGTGATGATCTTCATGGATTCTGCCTGCCATTTACTTGGGTAGGGTGCAATTTTCAGCAATTTTTTTTAATTTAAAAAATCAGATTTTTGTATTTACTACTTATTTTGAGTTGATGAGATGCATATCTAAGCTTGGGTGAAGAATTTATGCTTTTATGTATTCTTTTATTGAGTAGTGATATTATTCTTCTTAAAGAATGGAGTTGGGTGTTGATGATGAATATCCATATATATGGTCTGAATGGCCATTGTGCTGGTTTCTTCTTAATGATTGTGATCTTGTGGTTGGATGTTACCGGAGTTATCAATGAGTTGAATATCCATATCATGACCATTGTGCTGGTTTCTTCTTAATGATTGTGATCTTGTGGTTGGATGTTACCCCATTATCAATGAGTTGAATATCCATATCATGACCATTGTGCTGGTTTCTTTCTTTAATTGGATGAAATGAGTATTTTTTGCCAATTTGGGATGGTTTGATGGAGAAAGTCTGTAGTTTTCCCAACGATGCAGCTTGCAAAAAGAAAAAAGAAGAAGAGGATTCCATGTTTGTCTTCTACAATTTTTCAAACAATAATCCTAATAGAGTAATTCTCACTAATTTTCTTAATCATTGAATGCAAGATGTTTATCGAATCATGCAAGAGGTTAAGGATAATGAAAAGGTCAGAGGCGAACGGTATCAAATTACAATTGAAATGCCCTGCAGACAGGTGCATCGTCCTGGGCCCCTCATTATTGAGGACACGTGTTTTTTTTTTTTTTTAATTCATTTTTGTTGGACAATTTCGATACATGTAATGTGTACATATTTTTATGTGTTTAGGATAATTATAAATTTAATTTTAATTTAATTAAATTATTTTTATATTTCAATTAATGATGATGAATATTGATCGATATAGGTGATTTTGTTGGATTAATTAGTTCAAATAGGAAAAATTATAAAACAATGGAAAAAATATTTCTATCATCAACAACTTTTACTTGTTGCTAATAAATAAATAAATATAATTCTCGATGACCAACACTCGTCGTAAAAAGTCTTTATTAGTGACGAATTTCATCTTTAGTGCCGTTTTACGATATATAATGGCGACGTGTCAACTCGTCGCTAATTAATTATATTTTGCGAAAAAGTTATTAGGTTGTCGCAAATAATTAACTCATTGGTGTCAAGTTAGTGTTTTTGTCGCTAAATATAATTTGTGATGCCGTATCTACAATGATATTAGCGACGAGTCACACTCGTCGCAAACGATTTTTTGCGACAAGTTTTAGTTTTTAGCAACGAGTGGACTTGTCACAAAATATCTTTATTAGCAACGAGTTTTATTTTTAGTGACGTTTTATGATATATAATGGCGACGTGTCAACTTGTCGCTAATTAGCTATATTTTGCGATAAGTTGTAAGGTCGTCACAAATAATTAATTCATTGGCGACGAGTTGAAGTTTTCGTTACTAAATATAATTTGTGATGCCATATCTGCAACAAAATTAGCGACCTGCAACACTCGTCGTAAAAAGGTGGTTGCGACGAGCGAACTCATCGCAAAAGGTCTTTATTAGCGACGAGTTGGATATTTAGCAACGTTTGATGATATGTAATAGCGACGTGTCATTCATTGCTAATTACCTATATTTTGCAACAAGTTATTAGGTCGTTGCAAATAATTAACTCAGTTGCGACGAGTTGGTGTTCTCGTCGTTAAATATAATTAGTGATGCCGTATTTGCGACAAAATTGGAGATGAGTAACACTCATTGCAAAAAGGCTTTTGCGACTATTTTGGAGTTTTTAGAGACAAGTTGACTCGTGGCACAAAGCCAAATTTATTGTAGTGTAATGAAATTTATTGGTGTAAGGATCCTAAGAAAATAAACTGGTGGATCGATCGGTTGGGCCCAAGCTGACAGTAACCCAACCCATTGCCACCCGTAAGGACACGCATAACTAAACCAATCTTGAAGAAGACAAGGAAAATAGGGTATGTTACTTGGCCCCACCAATAATGAGAGAGATAGAGAGAGAGAGAGAGAGAGAGAGATTCATCTCAAATCCATCTATCCATCCATCTTACTTTACCATAAATTAACGGTTTGATCAAAACGGAACATGTTCCATTTCAACATGACACATGGGACACACTCGGTATGATGATCTTCCACTTACCTCCTTAATTAGCCTAGCCCTCTTGCACCCTCCGAAGTGACTGTAAGATCCGGAAGAACCACCGAAAGCCAAGCAATCAAAAAGCTTCATTCAAAAGTGGGGCCCATGAAAATCCCTATATAAGTTGACGGCCATCCTTAGAGTCTTGTGTACCAAAACAAACCTCTTACATAAGTTTTTACTTGTTAGCCACTCTCTGTCTATTGAAATGTCACGTTGGCAGGTAAGATGTGATACACACCATGTGGGCCCCCCAATGCCCAACCACTCTAATTTTCAGGATAAACAATGAGGAAATGTATTCCTCATTTAGAGACTTGAAATTAACTCAGGACTTCTCTGACACTACAATTCTCAAGGATTTTTGTAGTATAAAACTCCCAATGATATATGAGAAACTTTCAGTACCTGCAATAAAAAATTGTGCATGTGCTATAAATGTAAATTAAATCAAACCATAAAAATTGTGGGATCCAGTTTATATGGATCCTAGACCAAGTATTACACTAGATTGACTCCTAACGAGAAAATGGGGAGACCTCCAAAGGACATTTAAAATGAAAAAATCTATCAACTTATCACGTGATCAGCTAGGATGTCTTCCTCCTTTATTTTATAATACATACGTGTGTGTACGTGTGCGTATGTGTGCGTTCGCGTGCGACTAGAGGTGGCCACCACAGGTGAAGATATTTGCGTAATCCATTTTTGGTGGCCACCACAGATATTTCTGAATAGATTGGATGACTTATAAAAAGGTGGGCATAAGCTTTTTAATAGTTGACATCCCAACTGTAACCATTTTTAATTTTGTTGATATAAATATATTTTTAAATTATTCCTAATTATAGAAAATAATCGTTCCTATTTTTTTAATATTGTGCTGGAAATTAGGAAGGGTTAATTACCGTTCCTAAAAACTGAAGTTACCGCTTTTTAATTACCCTTTTTTTTAAACCTTTCCTAATTACCGATTTTGGCGTAAGTGCATCAGAGCCTTCTTCTTCTATTTTCTTTTTTTTTTTTCTTTTTTTAACTGTGCTGATGTTTTGGGACATGGATTAGATGCTGACACTGCCAACAGCGACTGGCCTACTGGGGCTCTACAATGATGCATATATTTTATTCACACCATCTATCCATCATGCTAGCTCATTTTAGGACATGAGCTCAAGGAGGCATATCCAAATCTGATGAGGTGGACCACACCACAGGAAAAAGTGGTGATTGAATCAAGTTTATTTTGTGTTTTCCCTTCATCCAAGTATGTGGTGTGGTCCACCTGGGATTTGGATCTACGTAATTTTTGGGCTCATGCACTAACATAATGATCCAAAATGGATAGACGTGTGGATATAAAAAATGCATCATGTTTGGGCTGCGTTTGATGTTTTGTATGTTATCACCTATCAAATCACCACAATTGCTTAATTCATCCTCCACATGTGCATGGGACCACAATCATGAGCAGCTAAACAACTATCCATACCATTGAGATTGTATGACACCTTGCGTATTTAATACAGGGCCACAATAATGAGTGGTCGATATTGTAAGGGTAAAACCTGATGGTTAAGATTTTTTCAGTGGATTGGCATACACTATGGTTAAGGAGTCACTGCCATAATTGTATGTGTTTTATCCATGCCCATGGTTAAGGAGTCACTGGCCATCATTATATGTTTTATAGATGCTGTCTATCCATAATTGCCTGCTCATTTGAAGGGATTAGCCCAAAAATGAGGCAGATCCAAATCTCAGGTGGACCACATCATAGGAAAATGGTGGTGATTGAATGCCCACCATTAAAACTTTGGCCACAAAAGTTTTGGATCAAGCTGATATTCAATTTTTCCCTTCATCCAAGTCTGTGGGGCCTAATCAAGAGGTTGGATGACAAATAAACATTATAGTGGGCCTTAGGAAGTTTTTAATGGTGGACATTCAATCACCACAGTTTCCTTGTGGTGTGATCCACCTAATATCTGTATCTACCTCATTTTTAGCTGATGCCTAAAATGAGCTAGAAATGAATGAATGGCATGGATAAAACACATACATCATAGTGGGGCCTACCACACCAACCAGTACCAAGAACTGGGTCCTAGAGGGTTCACTACCAAATCCGAAGTCCTTGGCATAAGAAACAAGTTGGTCCATTAATCAGGTAGACTACATTTTATTGAAAAAAAAAACTATCACATAAAGGAAAAAAGTAAGTTGTCAAAGTTTTCTAAACTAAGCACCTGCTTGACATACTATATCCCTTCAATCTGGAGTAATGCTTGAATGATCTAAACTGTTTACATGATGTTCTCATAGTGAATACCCAAAAACAAACAACATATATATCTTAGATTAGAATAGTTCAACCTAAGAATTTTTAGGAAAGTTTATCATCTTGTAGATTTTTTATGCTTTTTTTTTTTTTTTCTGGGTTAGTTCACACATCCCACTGTTAGTGCACACACTCACACTTTTACCCACCCCCACTTTGGGATTTCGATACCTTGACCTTAGTGTTGAGATGAAGTTATCTTTACTCAGTCTACCATGCACTGTCCCAAAGGTGTGGGTGTACACACCAAGTTGATACAGTCCATATGTATTCTAATCACCGTACGTTTATGTACAGTAAACAAACGAGAGCGGATTACCTGTGACTCCGGGCACAGAGATATCTCTGTGCCCGTGGCTGTGTGGGGCCCACAGAGATGTTATTGAAAAATCCAATTCGTCCATCTGTTTTTAAAGATCACAATAGGACAGTATTATAAAAATCAAGCAGATCCAAAACTCAGGTGGGCCATACTAACAAAACAGTGGGAACACCAACGTCCACCATTGAAACCTTCCTAAAGCTTAACATGATGTTTTTATTCCATCGAAACCGTTCATAGAATTATCACCAATCAGATAAACTCTAGGAACAAATATCATCCGGATACAAAACTTCTGTGACCGTCAGGCGTTCAATCCCTACTGTTTCATGCGGTATGGCCCACATGAGTTTTCGATCTACCTGATATTTTCATTCATGTCCTATTGTGATCTTTAAAAACAGATGGACGGAGTGGATGTTTCAAGAACATCTCTGTGGACCCCACACAGCCACAGGCACAGAGATATCTCTGTGCCCGGGGTCACAGGCAATCCGCTCTCGTAAACAAACTCCTCTTAAGATAATTGATGGTTGCCCTGTCTTATTGTGCAGAGCGAGCGCTAAACAAGATAATTTTAGAGAGCGACTCCAAAGTGGTAGTAGATATGCTGAACTGCGCTAACCAATCTAACTGGCAACTGTGGTATTAGAGAGCCTAGATTAAGGCCCACATGAAGAATATTGAGTTGAAGATTTCTTATGCCCAGAGGGAAGTAAATTCAGTGACCGACGTGCTGCCCAGGATTGGGAGTGAATCCCAGATCTCTTCTGTATTTGGTGGAGAGTATCAGATTCTGGGGTTCATCCGCAGCTTGCTATTCCTAGATCAGCTAGGCCTGGGCTATATCAGGGAAAATTTTCAGGGGGGCTAAGCATTGTGGCCTTCTCATATGATAGGCGGGCCAAGGCTTATAATTTTTCAGCCCCGGCTTTGCCCGAATGTGCATTGTAGGGAATCTGTGTATAGCTGTTGTTAGTTTTAGGGGGCCTCAAGTTTAGTTGGGCCTGCCCTTGTTGTTTCCAAAAATAAATAAATAAATAAAAGTGTGATGTTTGCATGATGAAAAAAAAAAAACTCCTCAGAACGTGTGAACTGTTTCTATGTGTTTTAAATGTGATTTCTTTCCCAACTTGGATTCCACAAGGAACCGTTTAATTCCCAGTTGCCGGTTCAAAGGTTAAAATTGAATAAGTCTTTGTTTTTGTTAAAATTGAAAATTTGGGGACCAGCGTTTTCTCTCCTTTCCTTCTTATTATAGTTTGATAATTCATGGGACCACCACACACTATGGTGCACCTTATTCTCACTAACAATCTTGAATTAAGTACGTAAATGGATGTGGCACATGCGCTAACCGTGATCCACATCCATTTAGGCTTAGCAATCGTCAGAACACCTCCCTACAATAACTTTACGATAATGGCTATAGTGGTTTAGTTAGTTGCCATGGGGAATTGATGAAACTGCCCTCGCTATGAAGGAAAAGACTAAAATACCCTCCACTTTCATAGTGTATGTACCCTACTGGTGACTGGTCAGGATTTCTAACACGTGAATCTAGACACATATCTGGTGGGCGCGGCTTTGGTGGATCCTCAGGCCAGTGGATCCCTAACTATGGGTCCCATTTTGATTTATGTGTATTACATCCACAATGTTCATCCATTTTGACAGCTAATTCTAGGGCATGATCCCAAAAATTAAGTATATCCAAATCTTAGGTGGACCATACCATAGGAAATAGTATTGATTGAATCCCCACCATTAAAATTTTCATGGAGGCTATTAGAATGTTTATTTGCCATCAACCTATCCATAAGGTCACAAGGACTTGGATGAAGATACCATATAAATATCAGCTTGATCCAAAACTTTTTTGGCCCACGAGAAGGTTTTCAATGGTCAATTAGCTCTGTTTCATGTATTACTGGTGGGTGGATGCATCGTATGACTAACCAAGTGGGTGCGTTGCATGACTAAAGAAAATGTATTATTGTCCACTGAGATTTGGATCTGCTTCATTTTTGGATCATGCCCTAGAATGAGTTTTCAAAATGGAAGGACAATGTGGATATAAGGAAAAGACATCAAGGTGGGCCCATGATTAGGGATCCCACCCACCTAGGTGGATCTGGGGAATCCACCAAAACTGTGCACATATCTGGCATGGGAGGTGGATTGCATCAAACATAGTGCTAGAAATACTCTATCCAACGCTAATGAAAGCATCATTTGGGCGTGTACAATCATGGGACCTATATAAAAATGGCAAAATCTGCATTTCATGCAGCAAGTCTTTACTTTTTCACTATGGATTCCATGCATGACCCGCGCATATAACAGTACTCTTTTGGTGTCCTGTTGGATAGAGTACATCCAATGCCCTGCTGGACGCAATCCGCATCCTCTCACAGATGTATTCCCATGCATACATGGAACGAGGAGACTTTGATTTTAGTGGATTGATAGTGGGAAAGTGGATTGCACTTTAGTCTTTTCCTTTGACATTGAGGGTTCTTTGATCATCTTTCCGTACCAAAATCAATGGCATCTAAGGAAGCACAAAGAGGTAATTATAAATGTCATGCTCGGGCTTTTGCATTGAGGCACTTGACAGCCCTAACTCCCAAGAAAAAATAATAATAATAATAATAATTCTAGATCATCCATAAAGTCTATAATGTATGCTGATACAGCTATTCCAACCCTCCAATCAATCGCCCATAAAATGAATGGTCTAGATCATTTGTATAAAATAGGTCCAATCCCCAATTTGATACATTTGATTGTTGGACGATCATGACTCGCTTATGTCTTGATTAGGTGGTCCTAGGACTGTTTAAAAAACCGACCAAATCGATAAAACTGACAGAACCGGACAGTTTCGGTCGGTTTTCCATTTTATTTTGAGTTGGGTCGGTTTTTTATATTAAAAATCGAGAATGTTAGTTCAATTGTCAGTTTGTGAAAATTATAACCCTTTTCAAGTCAGGTCGGTTTTTTATATTAAAAAAACGAGAATATCGATTCAGTTGTCAATTTGTGAAAACCGTTTTCAACTAAATCGAACCGACTATATATATATATATATATATATATATATATATATATATATATAGAGAGAGAGAGAGAGAGAGAGAGAGAGGGAGAGAAATGCTTACCTGCGAACCATCTCTCACGACAACTCGTGAGAGATTTTTGAGGACTCATAACACATGATGTGTCTTCAAAATTTAAGTCATCCACGTGATGCAGCACTTCGAAAAAGCCCAGAGCCCAACTTTTAACCTGGTTCACAAATCTTGTAGGCCATGGGAAAAGGAAACAGTTTCCTCCCTTAATTTCTCTCTCTCTCTCTCTCTCTCTCTCTCTCTCTCTCTCTCTCTCTTCTATGGCCCACCAGAGTTTTGGATCAAGTTGAAAGTTGGGCCTAAGGGGTTTTTTAGGGTGCTGCATAACGTGGACGGTTCAGATTTTGAAGACTTATCACGTGTGATGAGTCCTCAAAAATCTTTCATGAGTTCTCGTGAGAGATGGTTCACAAGTGAATATATATATATATATATATATATATATATATATATATATATGTCAAGGTGGGCCACTCGTGATCATATGTGTGTGTGTGTGTGTTACCCCTGTCATATAGCTCACCTTGATAATATCTTATATATACATGTTATCCATTTGTTTTGTCAACCCATTTTAGGATGTGTTTTCAAAAATTAATTAGATCCAAATATCAGGTGGACACACCACCGGAAACAGTGTTGATTGAGTGCTTGCCATTAAAAATGTCCTAGGGTCCACTTGAAGAAGATCTGCAATGTGTATTTACCATCTAACTCGTTGATAAAGTCAAACAAGCCCTAGATGAATGGAAAAGTCAAAATTTACTTTCAGCTTGATCCAAAACTTTTGTAGCCTATAATTATAAAAAAAATTAAAAATTAAAAATTAATGGTCATTCATTGGTTTTTACATTGGTGTAGTCCACTAGAGATTTAGATCTTCTTAATTTTTTTTAACGTTGTTATGAAAGCGATAAAAAAAAAAATCGAACAAAACTAAATCGATTAAAATTTATCCGGCTCAATTGGATTAATTAGGCTTCATCAGTTCGATTGTTAAATATTCAAACCGATTGAGTCGAATCGGTTGGGTATCAGCCCCTCAAAACCGAACCTTCACAGTCCTAGGTGGTCCAAACCATCCCACAAATGGCATGAAAAATGGTTAGCTATAATATGGAATGCCAATGCCAATTTATAAAGGATAATTTAATCACTCCGTCATGCATCGGTGGCCAATGAAATGTGTACTTCACTAAATGGACACTCTAGAATAATCACGTAGACTGTCCAAGTGTCCCAGCCCAACTAAGAGCACTGGAAAGTGGACATTTTTTTTTCTTCTTTTGTTTGCTTATCTTTTTCTTTTCTATTCTTCTTCTACTTTTTCTTTTTTTTTCTTTTTTTTTTCTTCCGACATTGGGCGGGGTTTTGGTCGAATAATACATTAGAACGGGTCATTGGTGCTTTTTAATTTTTTTAAATTATGATGGAGAAAAAATAACAAGAAGAAGAACCCCATGCATCTCACCTGCGTTAAATATTAAGTCATGATGAAACTACATTAAATTTTAAAACAGAAAAGTGGGTACTCATCTGACCTGTCCTGGCATGGCACGAGCCGGGGCTCTAATTAAGTGGCGACTGTAATGCATGGTTCTATCCACACCGTCCATCTATTTTGTTTTTCATTTATAGTATAATTAGCCTAAAATTGAGGCAGATCCGATGCTTAAGTGCACCACATATTGGGGATTAAACGTCCACGGCTGAAAACTTCTCAAGGGCCACAGAAGTTTTGGATCAAGCTCATATTTGTGTTTTCCCTTCATCCAGGTCTACGTGACCATATGAAGAGGAGGTTGTATGGAAAATAAACATCACAGTAGCCCCCTGGGAAGGTTTCCTCGATGGGCATAATTATCACCGTTGCTTACTGTGGTGTGGTCCACTTAAGCTTTCGATCTACTTCACTTTTTGGGCTTATATCCTGAAATGATATGGCAAACTGGATGGGCAGTTTAGATAAAATCCATACATCATGGTGGCCACTCAGGACCCTGCCCATGCCAAGCTCGAGTACATCATCCCGAATCAAGCACTAGGTGGACCACAACACTAAAATCAGTGAACAGATGTTGATCTGATCAAACATATAGATTTAGCCAATATCATGAATAGATCAGCCATCTTTTCACCTTGGTTGTTCTTCACGCTGGTGCCAAACTTTTCATGGATGGGATTTCTCAAACGTGTAATACAATTGGATGAAAGAAAAGACGTGCGCAAAAAAAATGGTACGTATGTAGGAAATCATGGTTCAAATGTCCCATCTCAAATCTATTTATAACGATCACAATTATAGTAGGCCAACTAAATCGCTTAATCTAAATAATTCAATGGTCAGATCAAAACTGATGATCATGTGTGACCTACCTAATAGGAGTCTTACACAGTTTATAATCTATAATTGAAAACTTATACTGATAGCTATTCCAACCCTCCAATCAATTACCCATAAAATGGATGGTTAATATCATTTGTATAAAAATAGGTCCAATCCCCAATTTGATACATTTGTTTGTTGGGACCGATCATGACTGGCTTATGTGTTCATTAGGTCATTTGGACCATCCCACAAATGGTATGGAAAATGGTTAGCCATGAAAGGGATGGTCAATGCCAATTTATAAAGGATTTAATCATTCAGTCATGCTCTGTAACCAATGAAATGTGTGCCTCGCTTAATACCTTCTAGATCAATCATGTGGACAGTCAAAGTGTCCCAATACACCTAAGAGCACCACAAAGTAGAACTTCTTTTTTTTTTTTAATAACATTGGGAGTACCACCTGGGGATGGTTTTCATATAGGGGGTTGCAGTGCAATGAAAATAGAATTGGGGGGGGGGGGGGGGGGGGGGAGATGGGGATTACAAGAATTCAGGGTGTGAAGCTCAGCGATGTACGGAAGAAGTGGTCGACGTATGAGCTTGAGTTATACGCAGTAATCCAGGCACTACGACATTGGCGCCACTATCTTATTCAAAAGGAGTTTATTCTCTACATTGACCATCAAGCTTTAAAGTTCATCAACAGTCAAACTAATGTAAACCATGTGCATGCTAGGTAGATATCATTTTTGCAAGAATTCACGTTTATTCTGAAGCACAAGTTAAGGCAACAGAACAAGGTCGTTGATACACTTAGCTGACGTGCTTTACTCTTGGTGACAGTAAGTAATGAGGTGGTCAAGTTCGACTGTCTCTAAGAACTCTATGCAGAAGATGACTTTACCGATGCATGGGCAACGTATCAGGGAGGTCACCCGAGTGACTTCCTTATTCGGATTTCTTTTTAAGAAGAACCAACTTTGCATTCCGCAGAGTTCATTGTAGGATTAGATTATCTTGAAGCGACATGGTGGTGCCCTTGGTGGTCACCTTGAACATGATAAGACAAATGCCTTGGTAGAATAAATATATTATTGGCCACATTTGTCTTGTGATGTGGGGAAGGCAGTGCAACGTTGCCATGTTTGCCAAACCTCCAAGGGGCAATCGTAGAATACGGGCCTCTACACCCCATTACTCATTCCTGATGGCCGTTGAGAGGACATTTTCATGAACTTCGTGTTGAGTCTCCCACGAACACAACGCGGCATGGACTTCATGTTCATGGTGATAGACCGATTCTCCAAGATGACACACTTTATTCCCTTTAAAAAGACCTATAATGTGACGAACGTGGCAAACTTATTTTTCAGGGAAATTGTGAGATCGCATAGGATTCTCAAGACAATCACTTCAGACCGTGACACAAAGTTCATTAGCCACTTTTGGCGGACCTTATGGAGTCAATTTGGAACACAACTTCAGTTCAGCAATGCTTATCACCTGCAGACCGACGGACAGACTAAGGTTGCGAACTACACATTGGAAAATCTCATTCATTGTAATTTCGTAGAAAAGCTGAAGCAGTGGGACTTAGTGTTGTCTCAATTCAAATTCGCCTTCAATAATATGGTGAATCGCTCGATAGGGAAGTCCCCATTTCAGATCGTCTACGGACGAGTGCCCCGTCATCCTTTAGGCTTGGTTCCTTTGCCTAAGATTCTAGGCATGAGCATTGCTACTAAGATTATGGCGGATAGAATTATGAACATTCATGAGGAGGTGCAAAACAAGATGGAGAGCTCGAATGACAAGTACAAGTAAGACACTAACAAGCATTGGCGTGCCAAAGTGTTTGAAGTGGCCGATCAGGTGATGGCTCCCCTATAAAAAGAGTGATTTCCTACCAGGACCTACAACAAACTGAAGAACAAGAAGATTGGACCGGATACTGATCATTCGGAAGATCAATGACAACGGCTATGTTGTTGATCTCTCAGATGACATGAAGATCTCACAGACCTTCAACATTGCGGACCTGTATAGATATTATGAACCAAAGTTGGAAGAAAACTCGAGGTCGAGTTCTTTTGAAGTGGAGAGGACTGATGTAGAGCGGGTCGCTGATTCATTTATGATGAAGATGGACCACAGAAAGCCTGATCGGAATAGAAATGATCCAGACCATCCGAACCTTAAATCAGTCGATCTCGCAAATCGAAATGAATTTTTCAATGTATAATATATGATTTTGGGTTAGGAGAACCTACTTAAGCCAACCAACACATCTACACCATGTTTCCCACACCGTATTTGCGAGATTCCATCAGATGGAGTGTCAAAAATCTAGTTTGTTTTTGTTTTTGCTATAAATAGTAAGTTTTAGTTCGAGTATAACTTTTTATCCTTTGAATTATAGAAGTTGTGCCCAACATGAAAAAGGCTTAGAAAAGTTAGTAGAATGATGTAATTAGGCCGAATTGGACACTTACTATTTTTGATCGAAAACCATGAAGTTTAGTAGGAATAGAAATTTATAGTAAGTTACGTTTTGTGTTTGAGTTGGAGTATAAGTTTAAAACTCCATTCTAGGTTTGAATTCTTTATTTAAATAGTTGTAGTTTCATTTTTATCAATCAATCAATTTATTTCAAATTTTTTAGAAATTATTCTTGCTTTTTATTTCTCTCATGATTCAAGGTAATTATCCCATGAAGAAGATGGTGATTATACTCACCACATCTACGCTTGTGTCAATATTTAGGGCATGTTTGGTTTGAGGATTTGCCTTGAAAAGTCAAGGTAAATGAGCATTTATTACCTTCATTGGAAATTCTTGCACTACTCCCACCATGACAAGTGACAGCTGCTTTTTGGTCTTGACATTCACTAAAATCGAGGGAAAAATTTTGTGTGGCCCACCATGATGTATGTGACTTATCTACACCGTTCATTTTTTCCACCATCTCAATATTTTAGGGAACGTCTGAGAAAATGAGGGCGATATAAATCTCAAGTGGACCACACCATAAAAAATAGTGGGAAAACAATGGGAATTGAATGTCTACCGTTGAAAGCTTCTTGTTGGCCTTAGGAGTTTTGGATGAATATGATATTCGTTATCCCCCCTTTATCCATGTCTATGTAACCTCATGAATGGTTAGATGACAAATAAACATCAATGTGGGCCCAAGGAATGAGATAGCTTTCAATGGTGGACATTATACACACCACTATTTGCTGTGGTGTGGTCCACTTGAGCTTTAGATCTACTTCATTTTTGGGCTAAAGTCCTAAAAAAATTTGGTAAAATAAATGGACGGCTTGGATAAGTTATAGACATCAAAGTGGGCCACTATTTTAAGTGAGTCTTTTTGGGACCAGATTTTAAGAAATGAGAATTCCCTTACTCATAAAACGGAAGTAAGAAGTAATGATAATTAATTTCCAGGGATTTACCTCCATTTACAATGAAAACAAACACGCACTTATGGTGTGTATATTTATGCAGAGCCATATTTATGTGGAGGCACATGGTGTGTATATTTATGAGCCACATGGATGTATATTTATAAAAGCCAACCTTAGGTTTATGTGGAGCTACATGGTATATGTATATATTTTGGTCAGTCATGCAACATACCCACCCAATCAATCGCGCAACACACCCACAGGTGCTGGTGCTGTTAGCAGCGTGGATTTTCACCACTGATGGGTTTCGAAACTTCGCTGAGTCTACCAACAAAGCAAGGCTCCGAACCCTATGTGTGTGGTGTGTGTGTGTGTGTGTGTGTGTGTGTGTGTGTGTGGAGCCATATTTATGAAAGCCAACTTTAGGTTTATCTAGAGCCACATGGATGTATATTTATGAAAGCCAACCATAGGTTAATTATGTGGAGCCACATGGTCTGTATATTTCAGCAAACCCGTTCATTGGGTGATCCTTACCTGGATGAACGGAGACAAAAATCAGCCTGCTCCAAAATTCATGCGAGACGCCAGGCATGAAATAAAGATTGTAGGCACAATTTTTATATTGTTACCATTGGTGTGTGACGGAGGGAGGACGTGGTAGGTCGATCACCGTCTCCCTAACCGAGTGTTTCTCGAATCCACGAGAAGAAATAAAAGATTAAAAAAAAAAAGGAAATAAATTCTGAATAATTGATTTATTGATAATTGAATAAATAAAAATGGAATTAACAATGCATATAAATAGGAAACTAAACCCTAGGTAAAGTATCAAAATCCAACTCCAACTAAAACTCCTAGAAAACGCAACTTACTATAAATAGTAAACTTACTATTTATAGAAGTCGTTCAATCCTACTAGAACTCTGGTTTTCGCCAAAATAGAAAGTTATCAAACGGCCTCAACCACGTTGTTCTACGAAATATTCTAAGCTCTTTTCATGTTGGGCACTAACTCTAAAACCCTACAGATGCAAAGTTATGATCGAATTAAAACTTACTATAAATAGTAAAAATGAAAATAAACTAGCATAATGACCGTCGATACGGTTGATTCTCGCGATTCCGGGTTGGGCAACCCAGAGTAGCGGGGTTGGTTGGCTAAAGTAGCTCGAGCTACCCCAAATTGATATATTATACGTCCCGTAACTCATTCCGGATTGTGAGATACGAACGATTCACGGTCCTGACGGTCCGGATCACTTTCGGCCCCCGTCGGTCTTCTTTTGCTCCATCTGGGCCATGAAATAGTCAGCGACCCGTCCTACATCAGTGTGGCCCATCGCTACACCAAAATTCCAAATTTGAAAGGGCTAACTCTTTGGCTGGGAAGTGGAAAAAGCCCTTTCTAATTTGGAAGGGTATTAAACTTTTCCTTAAAAAGCTTTAAAACACTCTTCCTTTTCATATACGGTGGGCCATCTACAACCTTATATTCATTCCACATACATATCACATGTGGGGGCACACAACAGTGGTCCAATTTTTCTAGATTAGGGCCCACCTGGATATACCCTTAAATCACGGTTGATTTTGTTTTCTCATCGGAACGACTCCGCGATTGGGGTGTCTTGAGAAATGGTGGGATTCCATCTTCACATCTTTTCAGTCCTAAATCTCAAGTGGACCATAGTGAAATTTCTTTCAATTGGTCCATTGATCCTTGCAGCACATTCCATCACCACACGATGACGGCCCAAAATATCTTGTGGTCACAATCTAATGAAATTTATTGGTGTTAAGGATCCTAAGAAAATAAATGGTGGATCGATTGGTTGGGCTCAAGCTGACAGTTACCCAACCCATTGCCACCCGTAAGGACACACATAACTAAACCAACGGTGAAGAAGACAAGGGAAATAGGGCATGTTAATTGGCCCCACCAATAATAAGAGAGAGAGAGAGAGATTCATCTCAAATCCATCGATCCATACATCTTACTTTACAATAAATTAACGGTTTGATCAAAACGGAACATCTTCCATTTCATCATGACACATGGGACACACTCGGTATGATGCCAAAATCTTCCACTTACCTCCTTAATTAGCCTAGCCCTCTTGCATCCTCCAAAGTGACTATAAGATCTGGAAGAACCACCGCAAGCCAAGCAATCAAAAAGCTTCATTCAGAAGTGGGGCCCATGAAAATCCCTATATAAGTTGACGGCCATCCTTAGAGTCTTGTGTACCAAAACAAACCTCTTACATAGAGTTTTTACTTGTTAGCCACTCTCTGTCTATTGAAATGTCACGTTGGCAGGTAAGATGTGATACACACCATGTGGGCCCCCCAATGCTCAACCACTCCAATTTTCAGGATAAACAATGATGAAATGCATTCATCATTTAGAGACTTGAAATTACCCCCAATGCTCAACCACTCCAATTTTCAGGATAAACACTGATGAAATGCATTCATCACTTAGAGACTTGAAATTAACTTGGACTTTTCTGACAAACTAGAATTCTCAAGGATTTTTGTAGTATAAAACTCCCAATGACAGATGAGTAACTTTCATACATGCAATAAAAAATTGTGCATGTGCTATAAATGGAAATTTAATCAAACCATAAAAATTGTGGGATCCAGTTCATATGGATCCTGGACCAAATATTACACTAGATTGATTCCTAACTAGAAATGGGAGAGACCTCCAAGGGACATTTAAAATGAAAAAATGTATCAACTTATCACATGATCAGCTAGGAGAGTCATCCTTTTAACCTTTATATATATATATATATATATATATATATATATATATATATATATATATATAACAGATGCTAGAGGTGGCGACCACAGGTGAAGATATTTGTGTAATCCCTTTTTGGTGGCAGGCCACGGATATTTCTGAATAGATTGGATGACTTATAAAAAGGTGGATCATAAGCTTTTTAATGGCTGACATCCCAACTGTATACCCATTTTTTTAATTTTGTCAATATAAATATATTTTTAAATTATTCCTAAATCTAGGAACGAATCGTTCCTATTTTTTAATTGTGTGCTACAAATTAGGAAGGGTTAATTAGCGTTCCTAAAACTATAATGCAACGATAACTTCTTGTGACAATGCCATTTCCAAAAAAGGGGCTGATTTTAAACTCTGTCCTAAAACCCACTTATCTTTTACACCAATGGTCATTTTACCGCAGTCCGTCAACTACTGCTAGTTATCTGATACTATATTTCTAAAATGACGGAGATACCCTCGCTTCTTGTAATGGATTTTTTTTCATCCCGGTGATCTCCCGCGGCTCTCTCCCGCCTCTCTCCATGGATGAATGGGTTGTTGATCCGAGCCCTCCATCTGCTTGGGCCACCTATGAATGGATAGTTGCATCCTTTTTACGACTTATCAAATAATCATTTTCATCCAGTTTTTGAAACGTCAACAGATGGTCTAGTAATCCCACTATTTTCTGTCGTGTGGCTTACTCAATCTTTTAAATCTACATCATTATTTGACTCATGCTTTGAAATGAGATGGCAAAATAGACAGATGGGGTGGATCTCTCACAAGAATCCTGGTGGGGCCCCGCCTAGCTTCCCACAGCTCTTGATGGGGAGCGGATTGCCTGCCTGGGAACCAAGGTGGGACCCAAAGTTCTTTTTTTTTTTTTTTTTTTTTGATAAATCCACTCTGTCCACTCTGTCCATCCGTTTTGGGAGCTCGTTTTAGGAAATGAGAACAAAACTGAACCGCATCAATTTCTCAAGTGGGCCTCACTAGAGGAAAAGGTGGGTAGGTAAATTACTACCATTGCAACCTCCCTGGGATCCACAGTGATGTTTATATAACATCCATACCGTTCATAACGTCACTACTACTAGATCGTTCATAACGTCACTACTACTAGGATGAACTGGAAACACAAATATTATTCTAATTCGAAACTCCTATTGCTCCACAAATATTTCAACTGTGGATGTTCAATCCTCACGTTTTCGGCCCCCTTGAGTCTTGGATCCAGTTCATTTTTGTTCCATGTACTAAAATAAGCTCCCAAAACAGATGGACGGTGTGGATGTATAAAAAAAATCACTTTGGCCCCACCTTGGTTCCCAGTGCTGGAACTTAAGGCTTTCGCAGGAAATCCGCGCCGGCTTGCTTCATAGTCTTGTCTCCCTCCTCCTTTACAGCTAGAGTCCCGCCTCTGTGCACCGTCTCTGTGCACGGATGGGATGGTTGAAGCAACATGACAAATGTTTGTAACCCCACGACTAGTGGGGCTCACCATGATGTTTATTTAAAATCAAATCCGTTCATCTGTTTTCCCACCTCATATTAGGACACAATACAAAAATTGAGGTGGATCAAAAACTGAAGTGAGCTACACGTCGGAAATAGATGTGCCTACCACTGAAAGATTATTGGGTCCACTGTGACATTTATAGGTCATCTAAACCGTTCATAAGGTTTTGTAATAGTTTATAATGTCATTGTCAGTGAGATAAACTGAAATAAGAAAACTATTGGCTTTAGATTCTGTGGCCCAAAGAATGTTTTAATTGTATGTTTACAATATGCAAGTAGTTATTGGTGAGCATTCACTCATGTACGTGTGTTCTACTTAGTCCCTGCATCTGCCTTATTTTTTGAATGCATGTACTGTAATCCATGCATTACAGTGAGCTCACAAAGCCTTGCAGGGCGGAGACCTCAATGGGCTTTGATTTCGTGTCCTTGAGAAAACTTTGATCTCGGGCAATTACATTGAGGCATGACTTTAAAATTAAGGTGGCCCACTATGATGTGTATTTGAAATCCACCCGTACCACCTCGTATGTCACCCATATTAGGCTCAGGGCCCAAGTTTCCTGGCCATCTATGACTCCAGTGGACCACACGATTCACAAGAGCATTGGCCAATTCTCACCCTCAAAATGGTTTTCAATTTGTCTGGTCCATCTGAATCACAGCTGGACATGATGTTTTGATTCTAGGCATAAATTTTATTAAGCCACTCATGGTTAGATTAGTTGTTGTGTTATCATAATGGTGGGCTACACAAAAATCAAGGGTAAGGAGTTCATTTGCCACTGTTTTTGTGTTGTGGGGTCCACTTGAGATCTGGATGTTCCTCATTGTCTTGCTCATACTGTACAATAATGATCCAAGAATGATAGACGGCGTGGATGGAACAAACAAATCATTGTAGGGCCCACAATATAGTCCTCCTGTCCGTGGATTCCGCATAGTAAATGGCAAGATATGGGATTTAAAATCTTCTAAAACGTTGGGGTAAAATGGTCTTTTTATGAGATAATGGCTGACGTCATTACCAAATTGGCAGTCAAAAGTCTACAAAGGCAGATTTTTGGCTGTTTTTCGAAAGATTAAGCGGGTCCTAGGAGAGAGTTTAAAAGCTGCCCCTTTTTAGAAATGACTTGAAACATAGGTAGCTGTGTAGCATTGTCTCTTTTTAATATCCACACAGGTCTCTCCATTTTGGATTATTATGTTAGTGCATGAGCCCAAAAATTAGGCAGATCCAAATCCCAAGTGGACCACACCACATACTTGGATGAAGAGAAAACACAATAAACTTGATTCAATCACCACTTTTTCCTGTGGTGTGGTCCACCTGATCAGATTTGGATATGCCTCCTTGAGGTCATGTCCTAAAATGAGCTAGCATGATGGATAGATGGTGTGAATAAAACATATGCATCATGGTAGGGCCCCCGTAGGGGAGTCCCTGTTGGCAGTGTTAGCACGTAATCCATGTCCCAAAACATCAGCAAATTTAAAATAAAAAAAGCTCTGATGCACTACACCAAAATTCCTAATTAGGAGAGGTTAAAAACTGTTAGAGACAATGCCACATAGCTGCCTATGTTTTAAGTCATTTCCAAAAGAGAGGCAACTTTTAAACTCTTTCTTAGGACCCGCTTATTCTTTAGAAACATAGTCAAAAATTTGCCTTTGTAGACTTTGACTACCAATTTAGTAATGAGGTCAGCCGTTATCCCAGAAAAAGACCATTTTACCCCAACTTTTTAGAAGATTTTAAATCCAATATCTTGCCATTTACTATGCGGATCCACGGACAGGAGGACTATATTGTGGGCCCTACAATGATTTGTTTGTTCCATCACGTCGTCTATCATTCTTGGATCATTATTTTACAGCATAAGCAAAACAATGAGGAACATCTAGATCTCAAGTGGACCCCACAACACAAAAACAGTGGCAAATGAACTCCTTACCCTTGATTTTTGTGTAGCCCACCATTATGATAACACAACAACTAATCTAACCATGAGTGGCTTAATAAAATTTATGCCTAGAAGCAAAACATCATGTCCAACTATGATTCAGATGGACCAGACAAATTGAAAACCATTTTGAGGGTGAGAATTGGCCAATGCTCTTGTGAATCGTGTGGACCACTGGAATCATAGATGGACAGGAAGCTTGGGCCCTGAGCCTAATATGGGTGAAATACGAGGTGGTACGGGTGGATTTCAAATACACATTTGTGGACGCTCGCCGTTCCGCGCTCCCGAACGTTCTCCCTTCCTTTCGGAAAAGAAGAGGGGGTGTATGCGCGCGAATCCCCGTTTGTGCCACTGGCTTGCCTCGTTCTCGATGGCTTTTTATCGGTTGTCGTATTAAGCTGGATGAGTTTGTGTAAGACCAGAGTCGCCACTAGCCAGTTACTTCGAATCTACAGTCGTCTAAACCCTGTAGAAACGTTAGAAAAGGGGATCCAAAGATTCCTTCCTCTAAAATGACTCCTTTTAATCTGCAGCCAGAAATTCAAAGTAAGGGATCACGGTTACAGGGTGGGAAGAGGTTAAGCACCCCACACACTGCCCGTACCGAAGTACGATCTCTACTTCACAGAATCGAACTAATACTTGAAAGTCTGATTTAATCCCCGTACATTCTCATGAATGACATGATGTATGAATGCAGGTTTGAACAATAAGAGTTTCTGATGGGCAGGTTTCCATTAAAGGCAAGCCTAGAGCATACGCTCGAACTAATAGGTGCTCTATGCGGGATGCATGTTGTGTGTTTGAATAATCAAAGTGCTTGTAGTGACATGATAAGCAGGGTGTTGGAAGAAAAGTAAATGTTGCACTTATGCTAGATGTGAATGAGATGATGCTGGTAAAAGAATAGCTAGATGGACGGAGGTGTCGCAAGGGTTTGCTTCGAGTGGCTAGATCAAGACTTGGGTGGCTTGGGAGACTTGGACCAAGGTCAGGATGGGCTGGAACAAGGCTAGGCTCTCCTCACTCGGGCTCTCCATGGTGGAGGAATAGGCTAAAGGGATGGAGATGAACTCGGACTAAGGGAATTTCTTTCGGACTTCAGGGATTCTGAAATAGGAGAGGGAATGGGGTATTTATAGCAGCGAGCAGTGGCAGAACCCGTAAATATTTTTGGGCGGCACCTGGGGCCGCCCGTACGGCCGTTCTGCTTCGGCTTCAGAGCGTACGGCCTCCGAACCTGAAGCAGAAAATCCTCAGGTTCGGAGTTTCGAACCTGCTCTGAGGCTGTGGTTTGGAACTCGGATGAGTTGACTGGTTTGGAAGATGGGTTGATACAGTGAGTTGACTCGATGGGTTGACTCAGCAGGGTGACTCGGTGATTTGACTCAGCGGGTTGACTCACCAAGTTTGATTTTTTTAGGATTTTTTGACTGGTTTTTCCTATGAGGGGTTTTTGGGCTGATGTTTAGGGGTGAGTTGACTGGGTTCAGGCTTGATCTGGGCTATGGATTGGGGCTTACAATGGTGAGTTTGGCTGGGTTTGAACATGGGATTTGGGGGGTATGGTCCTCCATTTATTCAGCTATCTCTACCAACATTGTAGCCGAAGGTGGGGTGTCTACAGATGCCCCTCTTTGGCAGAGGTTGCATGCAACCGAATGCCAAAGTGAGTGGACACCCCACTTCTGACCCGGTATTCATAGATTATGGTCTGAAATCTTTGCTTGCCTTTGCATCTGCGTCAGTTGATCGTCTAGAAATTGATCACTCGCACATATCGCGGGAATTTGGAGAAAACATTGTGATTGTCCCTGCATGCGCTGCAACCTGGGTACCCAATCGCAACCCTTCCATTGCCGATCGGTATTAACATCGGAAAGGTACAGTAAAGCATCTGCATCCGTCATAGTCTTACGAGGTTACCGACTCGGAGATTGATTGTTTGATGCTTTCCTGGATCACTCCAGGAGTACTTGTTTCGCTTGACTGTCAAAGTGGTTAGTTGCCCTGCGTCCATGTAGTCTTACGGGAGATCACTACGCCGACTTAGACTCAGTCAAGGTACTTCAGGCATCCATGCCTAGGTATGTGCGGGTGAACTCTTTCCACCCGATCTACTGGTTTTGATGCTTGGTTTGCAATTCATTCTTTTCTAGATTGTGGTTTGGAATCTTTCTTTTCCTTTGTATCTGAGTTAGTCGATTGTTTGGAGATTGATAACTCGCACATACCGCGGGAGTTTGGAGAAAACATTACGATTGTCCCTGCATGCGCAGCAACCTGGGTACCCAATCGCAACCCTTCCATTCCCGATCACTACTAACATCGGAAATGTACAGTAGAGCCTCTGCATCCGTCATAGTCTTACGAGGTTACCGACCCTAAGATTGATTGTTTGATGCTTTCCCGGATCACTCTAGAAATACTTGTTTCGCTTGACTGTCAAAGTAGTTAGCTACCCTGCGTCCATGTAGTCTTACGGGAGTCTACTACGTCGACTTGGATTCAGTCAAGGTACTTTAGGCATCCACGCCTAGGTATGTGCGGGTGAACTCTTTCCACCCAATCTGCTGATTTTGATACTTGGGTTACAATTTATCGTTTCCACCGTTCAGACGGTTTCTTTAACCGAGCCTTTTGGCTTTCATCTTTTCGTATCTTGGCATGTGGTACGACCGCACTGACATTAGAGTTCAGTTCGACCGTACTTTGAGTGCATTGAATCCAATGGTCTCCGGAGAAACCGCGAGACATCGGATCTTATTTGATTTTTGTGTCGGCTCCTACCCAGAGATATGGAAGATCTCTTGGTGTTTTGGAGACCGAACGCTCTACTGGAAAAATATTTTTGGATTTTGAAAAGGTACCCACTCTGGGGAGTGATACTCCGTGGGATTTTTATTTGCAAATAGGAAAATATATAACATATTTTTTTATCTTTTTGAAAGGAAAATCTGACTTGCACACGCCTCCACTAGGGATGCCTATGGGGTCTTTGGCTAACCGACTTTTATTTTATAAGTAGATAAACATGATGATTGATGCGATGGATGCTGATGCATGCAGATGCATATTTGATGATAGATGCATGATTTGGCTCATTCTCTTTCAGTTTGATGATTTTGCTTTTGATGCAAAGAACTTTGAGCTTATTGCTTGTAGGGTTATGCTCCCCTGGGAATTTTTTTCAATGTGAATGTTTGGTCAGCGGGTTTGGTCAAGATCCCGACCTATGGTCGATCAGCTCCATCGTCCCAATATGTTGTTTCTTTGCTAATGGGAATGGATAAGGATATTGTCAGACTTCAAGATGTTATTCTGGGAATGGATGTGATTGGGATGGTGCTTGGTCGCCAATTTTGGTCAAGATTCCAATTTGCAGGCAATCGGATCCGTCATCCCAAACTGTGGAGTGAGTGAGCGGAGTTCAAGACTCCTTACGTGCAGTGCTGAAGATAGTGACAATTTTTGTGATTTTTTCAAATAAGTGGTTCGGATCTTTACCTGAGTCAGGATAGAGATCGGTTATTGACGACAAAGGAAATATTTTTTGTGATTTTAAAAATATTTGGTTTGAAAGCAAGGAAAATATTTTGTGATTTTTTAAAATATTTGGTTTGAAAGCAAGGGAGATACTTTGTGATTTTTTAAAATATTTGGTTTGAAAGCAAGGGAAATATTTTGTGATTTTTGAAAATATTTGGTTTTAAAAGCAAGGAAAATATTTTGTGATTTTTTAAAAGATGATTTTGCAATGTTTTGGTATTTTTTTGATTTTTTTGAAATGCAGGGAAAGGTATGGAATTTTCATCCATTTCCAGCTTCTACTGCTGGTAAGGCACCCGATCCATTTTACGTCAACGAGCTAGATGTATCTCACACAATTAAGTGCCGTAGTTTTACATCTTTGGATGAGAGGATTTTGAGGGTTCTCAGTCAACACACCCACAAAGTTGCCTGTTCCTCATGTGCAATGCACATAGACCACGTATCGTCCGACGGACTCATTCGGCCACAAAATGAGCCACATCCTCACATTTCCCTTTGTCAATCCAGTTTGGGGCCTTATGGTGCTCACAATTCCATGAGGGTGCGCTTCACCTCACAACTGCCTTAATCCCCTTCATGAGTTTTAGGAACAGGGAACATCCGTCAGATTCAACTAGCGATTTCCAAATCAAGGTTGTCTATCACGGTGCGCTCAACACGAACAGGATCGCGGGGTTCTGCCCGCCTCAGCCCTTACCTATTTTAGAAGATTCCAGACACCCGTACGATCAAGTGTCAGCCATGTCCGGGACAGGTTGGGGAAGAAAGCCCCCCCGAGAAGTTAATTCCGGTGTAGTTTTAGGTCTTCGAACCGCTGGGGATAGATTTGCGCAGTTAAAAATTGATGATGAAATTTTTTTGTTGTTTTGAGAAAGTTCCAGACTTTACCTCAAGTAATCGAGGTTGATACTGGTTTTTATGGAAAGATTAAAATATTTTTGATATTTTTTGAAATGATCCGGGTTATCAAGCCTTGATCCGAGCGGTCGAAGCCAATGCCGATTTTTTGTTGAAAGCAAGAAAAGTCTCCCGAGAAATTAATCCCAGTGTAGTTTAAGGTCTTCGGACCCAAAATATGTACAGGATGAAAATACATTCTTTTGTGATTTTTTGAAATGTTCTAGGCTATTAACTCCCAATTTGAGCAATCAAGATTAACACTGGTCTTTATTGAAAATCTCTCAAAATTTTGATCCCGACGTAGTTTAAGGTCTTCGGACCAAAACTTATGTACAGATGATTGTGAGAAATACTTTTGATGATTTTTTCGAAATAATTCGGATGATGAATCCTAATTTGAGCGATCGAGATTAACCCTGGTTTTTATTGAAAATCTCTCGGAATTTTGATCCCAACGTAGTTTAAGGTCTTCAGACCAAAACTTTGTACAAACGATGCTGGAAATACACATTTTTGTTTTGTTTTTTAGAAAATGTTCGTGGCCGTCGGATCCTGATTCGAACAATCAGGACCGATGTTGGTTTTTATTAAAAATCTCTCGGGATATTGATCCCGATGTAGTTTAAGGTCTTCGGACTCAACATTATGTACATGAAGCATGACACAATGTTTTTATCTCTTTTTTTTCAAAAGATCCAGTCTATCTAACCCCTTCCTTGATCGGTTGAGGTCAAAGGACGGTTTTTATTATGAAATCCCTCGGGATGTTGATCCTGACTTAGTATAAGGTCTTCGGACCAAAACTTTGGAGCGAGACTGGTAATACATTTTTTTGTGATTTTTTGAAAAATGTCCGGTGTCGTCGGATCTTGATTCGGATGATCAAGACCGCTACCAGTTTTTATTGAAAATTCCTCGGGATCTTGATCCCGACGTAGTTTAAGGTCTTCGGACCAAAACTTTTATGGTTGGGCATACTTACCTTGCTTTGTTTGGCTTCTGACGGGGCTGATTGTGATTTGAGTGGTTCAAATTGCTTGAATGGGCCATGTAGGCCTTCTTGTACTTCTATTTTCATACTTAAAATCTCGATCTTGATGATTGGACCCTTGATCTTGGAGATTGGTAGCTTGAGGAAGCTCTTCAATGGTTTGGATCATGATGATCTAGTCTTTGAATGGCTCAGATTGCTTGTGGGCCCCTCTTGATCAATTTTTCTTCTCTTTGATTTGCTCTGGCCCATTTTGGTCGCAGACTTCATGATTAGACTAGTGGGGTATCTTTCAGATGATTCAGATCAATCTCGGACAAAATTCGGAGTCAATTGGAGCCTTGGGCGGCCCTCAGGATGCCAACCGCTGACGTGGACTGATAGTCTTACCTACTAGAGACTGTTAAGCCAATCCCACGGAGAGAGAGGGAGACCATTCGTACGGGCGGTCCTCAGGGGGCCGCCCAGACCTCTCTTCATGCGCGGTCTGGGCTGACTCTGGTTCGGACATTCTTCTCTGCTCACTGCTCCTGTCTCCATATTCTTTGTACTCCCAGGTTCGATTCCAGCCATGAATCTCCTCCTTGTCTCATCTTTCCTTATCTTTTCATCTTTTTCTTGCTTTGTCCCTTCTTGGGCAGCCATTGATGATGGCTTAGGGGGCATAATGGCTGATCTTAGTGGGCCCCATACTTCAGAAAGTGGTGAGGGCTTTAATGATGGTGAGATGTCTTTAATGGATGGGGTAGATGGGGCATTAAGAGGGGGGCATTGATGAAAACTTGAGCTTGATGGTTGGTGGAGCTTTGAACACCTCCATTAATGGTGGGATGGCTGGAATTTTAGATTTGAATGGGGCCTTGGATGTTGGCACTTTTAATGGTAGAGATAAGGCCTTGATAGACATTGATGGGTTGATCTTGGACTTCCTTCTGGTACCTGTGAGGAGAGAAAGCACTTTAGCAAAAGTGTTGAAGCATTAAAGCAGGAAGAGAGATACTTACCTTCTGGGAGGAATGATCCGGAAAAAAGACGCTTGTACGAGGCACTCCGTGAGCTGGCTGGGGGATGTTTATTTTGAAAGCCCTGTAAGTTTTTTTTTTTTTTACATATATATGAATAAGGAAAAATGATTGATTTTTTTTATATGTAAATCATGAAATAAAAATTTATGTCAAGTGCTTGTCTATCTGTGCATGATTTGGACTTGTGCTTTTAGATGTAGGAATCAAAACATTTGACTCAGCCTGATGTCATACTCGATTTTCTTAATTATTCACCAAGGGTCCTGGTCCCCTTAAGATAGTGCGCAATGGTATCCTGCCTCTAGAATTTGGGCAAATCTTAAAAGAATTCTCGACTCATAACTGTCATCCTTACTTCCATTGAATCTTCATGTCGCTTGGATCTCTCATGTACCCGCTTTTTCTTTTCTTTTCTTTTCTTGGCTATTATTACCCGTAACGCCCTTTCGGATTTTCGCTGTATCCGGCTTACTCGTCATTTTTCCCGTGGCTCCCTTTCGAATTTTCACCACATCCTGGGTATTTAATCTTGCCTACCCCTTGGCAGCTACGTTGTTTTTACCCTCAGCGCCCTTTCGGATTTTCACCAAGTTCGCTGTGTGCCCACTGTTTTTACTCGGAGCGCCCTTTCGGGTTTTCACTCCGCCCTCTTTATTTAGGCACACATCTCTTTTTTTTTTTCTTTTTTTTTTTGAATAACTACGGCGACCAGAGGTCAGAAATCCGTCGTTGCCGGCTGATGGTAACCTTTCAGCCCTTATCTTAAGTTACAATGGTAGAGTTGTCGGCCTTAGCTACAGACCCTTCTGAGGAGGATGGATGGATAGATATGTTTCTTTTGGATCTATTTTTTTCTTTTTTCTCTCTTTCTTTCTTCCTGCTTTTTTTCTTGTGCCCCCCCCCCCCCCCCCCCCCCCCCCCCCTTTTTGGGTTGTGTGCCTCCTTTTTTTTAACCCCTATTTTGTAATCTATTTTTTTCTTTTTTCTTTGGCTTTTGAACCCTTTATTTGGAACACTTATTGGTGGACAGGAAGGGATTGTCAACGGTCTAAACCTTGACCTCTTGACTTCAGCTCTACTAATGTAACTCTTGATGAGGTTGGATTAGCTTACCTGTGAGAGATTTTCACATTGTCAGCCTTAATTGGCTCTGGAAGATCCTTACCCCTCAGGTCGGTGAGTCGAACGGTGCCTCCCAAAAGAACTTCTCTGATTCTCGGGGCTTACCCCTTGAGTCTGACAGATGCGGCAGTGCTTGTTGTAAACCCAATATGACTTTTCTTTCTTTGGCTTCATTCTTCATCATCACTCACGGTGACATGATCTTGACTCGAACTCGTAGGTCTGTCTTCTAATTTTAAGCTTCTTGAGGAACTCCTCTATCCTTATATTTCAAAGGACATCCCATTGCTAATGTTGATAGCATGTGGGAACCCTTAACAATTGATGATGTCATTCTTCATGAGAATTATTACGCAAGACCAAAATGTTTCCTCCTTCCTTTTTGTGATGCCGAGTTGATCTTTCCGGTGATGTAGATACCTCATACAGGGAATAGCTGGAGCATTGTCAGGTTGAAGCACACACATGGATTCGATGTGCATGCTGCCGACACTTGAAGTATTTGCTGACATGTTGGCAACAATCTTGTCTTCATTGAGCTGTGAGATTTCTCTGATCATTCGTCTAGGTCGCATACTCCAGTATAGAATATAAGCATAGTCTTGGCAACATCTCCTTGATAGGCTTGATGAGTTTTTTTATCAAGTCTGGATAAGTCTTCATAGGATGCAAGATTGGGAAGTCATGACTTCAAAAATTTAATCATTCTCTGCTTATTTTTCAGGGACAAGGATTTTTAACGCACACTTCCTTATGGGTCTCAGGAGATCCTAGGTTTATAATTTTTGAAATTTTGTTGAGATGACATTGGCTTTTGGTTCGAACTTTTGAGGAGACCCTCTTATTTTGGGAGTCAGCTCATCATTTGGCTTTGTCCAGACTCTTGAGTTTGAAGTCCAACTCTAGATCGAAATCATATAAGCCAACTTCATACTCAAGTGCTTTGATAGACAGACTTGATACTTTATTGCTTGGGATTTTTTAAATATTTCTGATTTTTTTTTTTTTTTACTTTGAAAGGTTTTCTGATTTTTGGGAATTTTGTGAATATCTGGATTTTTTTTTTGGACTTTGTGAATTTTTTTTTTTTTAATTTTGAAATATTTGGTGTTTTGGGTTTTTGAATCTTCTGATTTTTTTTTTTTGAAATTTTTGTAAAGGACCCTGAGCAAGACGGCGATGTGAACTAGGTGTTGTCTAATTCGGCTCGGGGAGCCGAGCACTGTCGGCTTTTATTGGCCGTCATGGGGACTACAAACTTGTTACTGCCCTGCACTCCTTCCCCTCAGGAGGCAGGGCCAGAGGGATCAGTAGGCCAACCCTCATTGTTGCACCCGAACATCATGATAGACCTGGAATTGGGCTCCAAGTCCGTGTCAGGTGCGATTTCTCCTGGCTCATCCCCAGTGTATTGCAGCTCTTCGGGTTCATCTGGCTGAGGTGGGACCAAGACTGTGGTCCAGTTGATCGAGTGAAATTTCTGCTCCTTGCTTAGGTCTTCTTAAGTCAGCTCTATCAGACTCAATCTGCTTGCTTGATCATCGAAGGTGGAATCCAGCCCATCATCAGGATAGATAATCCCTGCATTGATAAACTGGATTGGTGTGCAGATACAGAGATTACCTTCTTCTTGATAACCCCGTCTTCTTCTGATATGTCTGTGCTTTGGTTTCCTAATCCGAGTAGGCCGATATCGCAATCTTTCTCTATCCACATTCTCTTGAACTCCCATGATTCGGGTTGAGTCTTGATATTTAAGCTGATAGTAGAAGGTTTGACGCTCGGCAGAAAGGAAGATGTAGTTCGATCCGATGGGACATTCGCGAGGGAAGTAATTTGCATTGTGATGGTATGAGACCTCCCCATTAGAGCGTTGTACGTCCATGGTTGGGATGGTAGGCTCTCGAAGGTTGGATGCTTCTATCATGGGAAATTGTCCAGGATCGGTAATGATGGTGATCGCCCTATCTCTGAGGATGTGCTTGACCCTTTGGTGAAGATTTGAAGAGATGACACCGATTCTGTGAAACCAGGTCCGATCGGAAAGGAGATAGAATGAAGCTGAGATGTCCAAGACCTAAAGAGTGATGGTTGATGTTTTTGGACCAATCAAAACCTGGACATCAATCTCCCCTTTGACCTTCTCGATAGTGGCCACATAATTGGACCAATCAGAACCTGGACATCAATCTCCCCTTTGACCTTCTCGATAGTGGCCACATAATTGAAGCTGGGCCCCCCCAATTCTACTAGGGCATGTGGCATACTGTCCAAGGAAGGGTCTTCTTCTTAGAGGATGATGGTTGAAGTAGTAGCTGAATAGACAGGTGCGGCGGGCAAGTTGTGCCCCTGATTGCTTGATGGAGAGATGGGTAGACTTTGCCCCTGGTAAGCTGGAGTGGGCAAGCTATGCCTATGACTGATTATTGCTGAGACGGGCAGGTTGTGCCCCTGGTTGATTGATGCTGAGATGGGTAGGATTTGCCACTGGCTCAAACTGAGCAGACCATGCCCCTGGTTTGCTGATGCTGCGCTAGGGAGATTGTCCCCTTGGTTGACTAAGATGGGTTGATTGTACCCATGCTTAGAAATGGGCACGAAGAATGAAGCGACTGAAGGTGTCCCTTGCATAATGATGGGCTCTGGGATTGAAATAATTGAGGGTGCCCTTTGCAGGATGAGAAGCTCGAACTCTAAACTAGAATCAATAGCATGAATAAACTGGAGAGGAGGTTCTTCTTGGCTGATGACAGCTAGACAAGCAAGAGGTGCCCCTTGCATTGCGAAGACTGGACCGACTGGAGATGCCCCTTGCAGGATGAGGGGTTCTGAAATTGGATTGGTTGGGGTTCCCCCTTGCCAACCTAAATTAGGGCATTGTGGGTCCCCTCTCAACTGTTGTTGCTGCTGCGGTTGTCCATGCTGAGGGAGGACTAATATGTCTTCGGTAGAGGCGATAAGATCATCTTCTTCTATTGGATGGGGGATGAGGACACTTCCGTTATCATTCTCGTATTCAGTAGGCTCTTCTTCCACTGTCGGTTGTATAAGAGAGGCTTGGTAAGGCCACCAAGGGGAGATCATCCTAGCCCTTATTCCGGCTTCGACTTGTTCCCCAGCGTAGATGAGTTGGGTAAAGTTCGTATATGGATGTGAGACAAGGCATCCAGAGATACCTGGATTTGCTGAGTGGACGATCATGGAGATTTGCTCCTCGTTGTCGATGGGAGTCTTCATTCTAGCGGCCATGGTCCGCCACCGTTCGACGTAAGCGGACAATGTTTCGTCACTTCTTTACCTGAGAGCTGCAAGGTCCGCTCTCCTAGGTGCCATGTTAAGATTGTATGCGAACCTGTCGACGAAAGCCTGGGAGAGCTGCTCCCAAGTCCTGATGCGATGACAGTCCAATGATGTGTACAAGTTTAGGGCATCGTCTTTCAGGAACTTTTGGAACAGACGGATTAACGCTCCGTCGTTGCTTGCCACAGCATCTAGCTCACCACAAAATGATCTCAAGCGATCTATAGGACACCCTGTCCCATCATATTTTTTAAATTTTGGTACCTGAAAGCCTTGAGGTACCATTGCATCGGGAAATGGACAAAGGTCTCTGAAGTTAGTGGATGGAATATCCACCCCTTGCTGCTTCTGCAACTTTCTCTTCATCTCTCACATCTGTTCTCGGAGTTGTTCGATTTCAGAGGGATAAGATGAAGGAGATCTTGCCCCTTGCCAGGACTAAGCGGGCCTCCTTTCGTAATAATTGGTGTCATTAATGCTCTTATGATTCCTGCTTGAAGGAAGTTGGGCCTGATAATTACTCCCATTATAGGGACTTTGTTGGACTGGAGCTGATAAGGGAGACTGCAAAGAAATCCCAGTCACAGGAGAATATTGAAATTGGTTGGAACTCCCATTGGGGAGAGATTGTTGGAATTGACTAGGAGTTCTGATTATGGGATGTAACTGAAAATGGCTCTTATTTGCAGGAGGATACTGAAAGAAATGCCTTGAGGTCGAGAGTTGTCCTAATTGAGGACCTTCATTAGGAGGGTATTAAAAGTCCTGCGCCAACCCTAATAGCTGTGGTTGAGATGAACTGGAGGTGGGAAGAGATGGTTGTTGTGGTTGTTGAATTGAACCAGCTTGATTGCTAGCTGCTGAAACCTGGGCTTGTGTGAATCGGAGAAGCATTTCCTGTATGGCCTTTATGCTTTGTTGTAGCTCTTGGATGCCAGGAATTGACATGGATTCTCTCGGGTTTAACCGTGGAGAGAAAGCCTCAGGTCAAGGCAGGGAATGAGAGAGCCATGTCGGTTTTGTATTAGACGTAACAAGATGATTTGATTTAGAAGAGTAATGGTGGGGAAGTATGCTCTACTTTTTTTTTTGAGATTTTTTATTTATTTATTTTGGGTAGAATGCTATGCAAATGAGATTGTATGAGGACTAATGACTTTCAAGCATTTGAAGGATTCTGTTTTTCAAGTTGGATCACAACTAGTGAGACTAACATATCCCCAGTGGAGTCATCATTCTGTGGACGCTCGCCGTTCCGCGCTCCCGAACGTTCTCCCTTCCTTTCGGAAAAGAAGAGTGGGTGCGTGCGCGCGAATTGCCGTTTGTGTAACTGGCTTGCCTCGTTCTCGAGGGCTTTTTATCGGTTGTCGTGTTAAGCTGGATGAGTTTGTGTAAGACTAGAGTCGTCAGTATCCAGTTATTTTGAATTTACAGTCGGCTAGACCCCGTAGAAATGTTAGAGAAGGGGATCTGAAGATTCCTTCCTCTAAAATGACTCCTTTTGATTTGCGACCAGAGATTCGAGGTAAGGGATCACGGTTACAGGGTGGGAAGAGGTTAAGCACCCCACACACTGCCCGTACCGAAGTACGGTCTCTACTTCACAGAATCAAACTAATACTTGAAAGTCTGATTTAATCTTCGTACATTCTCATGAATGACATGATGTATGAATGCAGGTCTGAACAGTAAGAGTTTCTGATGGGCAGGTTTCCATTAACAGGCAAGCCCAGAGCATACGCTAGAACTGGCAGGTGCTCTATGCGGGATGCATGCTGTGTGTTTGAATAATCAAAGTGCTTGTAGTGACATGATAAGCAAGGGGGTTGGAAGAAAAGTAAATGTTGCACTTATGCTAGATGCGAATGAGATGATGCTGGTAAAAGAATAGCTAGATGGACGAAGGTGTCGCAAGGGTTTGCTTCGAGTGGCTAGATCAAGACTTGGGTGGCTTGGGAGACTTGGACCAGGGTCAAGCTGGACTGGAACAAGGCTAGGCTCTCCTCACTCGGGCTCTCCTTGGTGGAGGAATGGGCTAAATGGATGGAAATGAACTTGGACTAAGGAGATTTCTTTGGGACTTCAGGGATGCTGAAACAGGAGAGGGAATGGGGTATTTATAGCAGCGGGCAGTGGCAAAACCCGTAAATATTTTTGGGCGGTACCCTGGGGGCCGCCCGTACGGCCATTCTGCTTCGGCCTCGGAGCGTACGGCCTTTGAACCTGAAGCAGAAAATCGCCAGGTTCGGAGTTCCGGACCTACTCCGAGGCTGTGGTTTGGAACTCGGTGAGTTGACGGGGTTTGGAAGATGGGTTGATACGGTGAGTTGACTCGATGGGTTGACTCAGCGGGTTGACTCGGTGATTTGACTCAGCAGGTTGACTAACCAAGTTTGACTTTTTAAGGATTTTTTGACTGATTTTTCTTATGGTGGTTTTTTGGGCTAATGTTTAGGGGTGAGTTGACTGGGTTCAGGCTTGAGCTGGGCTATGGATTGGGGCTTACAAGGGTGAGTTTGGCTAGGTTTAAACATGGGATTTGAAGGGTATGGTCCTCCATTCATTCAGCTATCTCTACCAACATTGTAGCCGAAGGTGGGGTGTCTACAACATCATAGTGGGCCACCTTAATTTTAAAGTCATGCCTCAGGATATAATTGCTCGAGATCAAAGTTTTCTCAAGGATACAAAATCAAAGCCCATTGAGTCTCCACCCAGCAAGTCTTTGTGAGCCCACTGTGATGCATGGATTTGATCCACATCATACATTAATTTTTTCCTGATCATGCTAAGTGTAAGAACAAAAAAATAAGGCAGATGCAGGGATCAAGTAGAACACACAGTACATGATTGAATGCTCACCAACAACTACTTGGATATTGTAAACAGAATTAAAACATTCTTTGGGCCACAGAATCTAAAGCCAATAGTTTTCTTATTTCAGTTTATCCCACTGACAATGACATTATAAATGATTACAAAACCTTATGAACGGTTTAGATGACCTCACAGTGGACCCCAATAAACTTTCAATGGTAGGCACATCTATTTCCCACGTGTAGCCCACTTCAGTTTTTGATCCACCTCAATTTTTGTATTGTGTCCTAATATGAGGTGGGAAAATAGATGAACGGATTTGATTTTAAATAAACATCATGGTGAGCCCCACTAGTGGTGGGGTTACAAACATTTGTCATGTTGCTTCAACCATCCCATCCGTGCACAGAGACGGTGCACAGAGATGGAACTCTAGCCGTAAAGGAGGGGAGCGGATTGCCTGTGACCCAGGGCACAGAGATATCTCTGTGCCCGTAGCTGTGTGGGGTCATAGAGATGTCAGTGACAAATCCACTCCGTCCATCTGTTTTTTAAGACAAAATTAGGACAGGAAATAAAAAATCAGATAGATTAAAAACTCAGGTGGGCCACACCAACAAAACAGTGGGAACACTAACATCCACCATTGAAACCTTCCTGGAGCTGACCATGATGTTTATATGCCATCCAGACCGTTCAAAGAATTATTAACAATCAGATAAACTGTAATGAAAATATTAGCCTGATGCAAAACTTTTTTCACCGTTAAATGTACAATACCCACTTTTTCCCGTGTTATGGCTCACATGAGTTTTGGATCTGCATTATTTTATAATAATATCCTAACGTGGTCTTACAAAACAGACTATGAAGCAAGCGGGCGCCGGATTTCCTGTGAAATCCTTGTGCACTTCCTGCCCCGGGAACCAAGGTGGGCCAAAGTGATTTTTATTTATAAATCGACCCTGTCCATCTGTTTTGGGAGCTCATTTTAATGCATAGGAACAAAAACGAACTGGATACAAGACTCAAGTGGGCCGAAAATGTGAGGATTGAACGTCCACAGTTGAAATATTTGTGGAGCAATAGGAGTTTCGAATCATAATAATATTTGTGTTTCCAGTTCATCCTAGTAGTAGTGACGTTATGAGCGGCATGGATGTTATATAAACATCACTGTGGATCTCAGGGAGGTTGCAATGGTAGTAATTTACCCAACCACCTTTTCCTTTTAGTGAGGCCCACTTGAGTCTCGGATCTGGTTCCTCATGTCCTAAAATGAGCTCCCAAAACGGATGGACAGTCATCAAAAAAAAAAAAAAAACTTGGGGCCCACCTTGGTTCCCATGCAGGAACTTCCTGCGCAAGGCAGGAAATCCGCGCCGATCAAGAGCTGTGGGAAGCTAGGTGGGGCCGGATGCTTGTGAGAGATCCACCCCATCTAATCTGTTTTGCCATCTCATTTCAAGGCATAAGTCAAATAATGATATAGATTTAAAAGATTGAGTAAGCCACACGACAGAAAACAATGGGATTATTAGACCATCTGTTGACGTTCAAAAACTGGATGAAAATGATTTTTTGATAACTCAAAAAAATGACGTAACTATCCATTCATAGGTGGCCCAAACAGATGGAGGGATCGGATCATCAACCCATTCATCCAGAGGCGGGAGAGAGCCGCCGGAGAGATCCACGGGATGAAAAAAAATCCACTACAAGAAGTGAGGGTATCTCCGTCATTTTAGAAATACAGTTTCAGGCAACTAATGGTAGTTGACGGACTGCGGTAAAATGACCATTGGTGCAAAAGATAAGTGGGTTTTAGGAAAGAGTTTAAAATCAGCCACTTTTTTGAAAATGGCCCAAAACATAAGCGGCTATATGGCATTGTCTCTATAAAAAAATGCACCATGTTTGGGCTGCGTTTGATGTTTTGTATGTTATCACCTATCAAATCACCACAATTGCTTAGTTCATCCTCCACATGTGCACGGGGCCACAATCATGAGCAGCTAAACAACTATCCATACCATTGAGATTGTACGACACCTTGTGTATTTAATACATGGCCACAATAATGAGTGGTCGATATTGTAAGGGTAAAACCTGATGGTTAAGATTTTTTCAGTGGATTGGCATACAACTATGATGCCCATGGTTAAGGAGTCACTGCCATAATTATGTGTTTTTATCTATGCCCATGGTTAAGGAGTCACGGCCATCATTATGTGTTTTATCCGTGCTGTCTATCCATAATTGCCAGCTCATTTGAAGGCATTAGCCCAAAAATGTGGCAGATCCAAATCTCAGGTGGACCACATCACAGGAAAATGGTGGTGATTGAATGCCCACCATTAAAACTTTGGCCACAAAAGTTTTGGATCAAGCTGATATTCAATATTTCCCTTCATCCAAGTCTGTGTGGCCTAATCAAGAGGTTGGATGACAAATAAACATTACAATGGGCCCTAGGAAGTTTTTAATAGTGAACGTTCAATCACCACAGTTTCCTACGGTGTGATCCACCTAATATCTGTATCTACCTCATTTTTAAGCACATGCCCTAAAATGAACTAGAAATGAATGACCGGCATGGATAAAACACATACATCATAGTGGGGCCTACAACACCAACCAGTACCAAGAACTGGGTCCTAAAGGGTTCACTACCAAATCCAAGTCCTTGGCCTAAGAAACAAGTCGGTCCATTCATCAGGTAGACTACATTTTATTAAGAAAAAAAAAAAAAAAACCATCACATAAAGGAAAAAAGAAGTTGTCAAAGTTTTCTAAACTAAACACATGCTTGACATCTGGAATAATGCTTGAATGATCTAAACTGTTTACATGATGTTCTCATATTGAATACCAAAAAAAACAACATATATATCTTAGATTAGAATACTTCAACCTAAAACAACACATATACCCAACCGGTCGGTTTTAGTCGGTTTTTCATTTTATTTCGGGCCGGGTCGATTTTTTATATTAAAAATCAAGAATGTCGGTTTGGTTGTCAGTTTGTGAAAATTATATATCATTCTCAACCGAACCGAACCGACTATATATATATTTGAATTATATTTATTATATATATTACCCCTATCATATGGCCACCTTGATAATATCTTATATATCCATGCCATTCATTTGGTTTCTCAACTCATTTTAGGATGTGTTCCAAAAAATTAATTAGATCCAAATCTCAGGTGGACACACCACAAGAAACAGTGTTGATTGAGCGCTTGCCATTAAAAATGTATTAGGGTCCATATGAAGAAGATCTGCAATGTGTAATTATTTACCATCCAACTTGTTGATAAAGTCAAATAGCCTTGGATGAAGGAAAAAGTCAAAATTTACTTTCAGCTTGATCCAAAACTTTTGTAGCATATAATTATAAAAAGTTTTAATGGTCATTCACTAGTTTTTACATTGATGTGGTCCACTAGAGATTTGGATCTTCTTAATTGTTTGAACTTTGTCATGAAATTGACAAAACGAAAAAAATTGACAAAACGGCCGGACCGATCAGAATTTATTCAGGTCGGTTTGGCTAATGAGGCTTCATCAATTTGGTTCTGTTGTTAAATATTCAAAATCCACTGAGTTAGATCGGTTGGATATTGCCCTCAAAACCGAACCAACCGAACTGTGCACACCTCTAGTGGTTCAAATCATCCACAAATGGCATGGAAAATGGTTAGCTATAAAATGGAAGGCCATTCAATTTATAAAGGATAATTTAATCATTTGGTCATGCATTGGTGGCCAATGAAATGTGTACTTCACTAAATGGACACTCTAGATTAATCATGTGGACTGTCAAGTGTCCCAGCGCAACTAAGAGCACTGCAAAGTGGACATTTTTTCTTCTTCTTTTGTTTGCTTATCTTTTCTTTTCTTTTCTTCTCCTACTTTTTTTTTTTTCATGACATTAGGGCGGGGTTTTGTTGAAATAATCCATTCTAAGGGGTCATTGTTTTAATTTTTTTTAAATTATGATGGAGGAAAAAAGATCAAGAAGAAGAGGAAGAAGAATCTCATGCATCTCACTGCGTTAGGTAAACATCAAGTCATGATGAAACTACATTCAATTTTAAAATAGAAAATAATTTCATGATAAGCGTGCCCCACTACACCTTTCTCTCACATGCAGATTGGGTACTCCCCAGACCTGTCCCAGCTTGGCATGTGCCGGGGCTCTAAGTGGCGACTGTAATGTATGGTTCTATCCACACCGTCCATCTATTTTGTTTTTCATTTATAGTATAATTAGCCTAAAATTGGGGCAGATCCAATGCTTAAGTGGACCACATATTGGGGATTAAACGTCCACGGCGGCTGAAATCTTCTCACGGGCTACAGAAGTTTTGGATCAGGCTCATATTTGTGTTTTCCCTTCATCAAGGTCTACGTGACCATATGAAAAGGTTGGATGGAAAATAAACACCATAGTGGCCCCTGGGAAGGTTTCCTCAGTGGGCATAATTATCACCGTTGCTTACTGTGGTGTGGTCCACTTAAGCTCTCGATCTACTTCACTTTTTGAGCTTATATCCTGAAATGATATGGCAAAATGGCTGGGTAGCATAGATAAAATTCATACATCATGGTGGCCACTCAAGACCCTGCCCTGCCAAGCTCGAGTACATCATCCCGAATCAAGCACTAGGCAGGCCACAACACTAAAATCAGTAAACAGATGTTGATCTGATCAAACATATAGATTTAACCAATATCATGAATAGATCAGCCATCTTTTCACCTTCCTTGTTCTTCACGTTGGTGCCAAACTTTTTATGGATTGGATTTCTCAAACGTGTAATACATTTGGATGAAAGAAAAGACTCGCGCAGAAACAAATGGTACCTATATAAGAAACCATGGTTCTAAGTGTCCTGTCTCAAATTTATATGTAATGATCACAATTATAAGTAGGGCCAACTGAATCGCTTAATTTAAATAATCCAATGGTCAGATCAAAACTGATGATCATAGGTGACCTACCTAATAGGATACACTGTTTATAATCTATAATTGAAAACTTACACTGATAGCTATTCCAACCCTCCAATCAATTAACCATAAAATGGATGGTTAATATCATTTGTATAAAAATAGGTCCAATCCCCAATTTGATACATTTGTTTGTTGGGACCGATCATGACTGGCTTATGTGTTCATTAGGTCATCTGGACCATCCCACAAATGGTATGGAAAATGGCTAGCCATAAAAGGAAAGGTCAACGCCAATTTATAAAGGATTTAATCATTCAGTCATGCTCTGTAACCAGTGAAATGTATGCCTCGCTTGATGCCTTCTAGATCAATCATGTGGACAGTCGAAGTGTCCCAGTACACCTAAGAGCACTACAAAGTAGAACTTTTTTTTTTTTCCTTCTACATTGGGACGGGGAGGGGGAAGTTAGTTCCAATAATACATTACAAGGGGTCATTGGTGCATTGGTGCTTTTTAATTTTTTTAAATTATGATAGAAGAAAAACAAAAAAGAAAAATCTCACGCATCTCACCTGCATTAGTTAAATATTAAATCATGATGAAACTAAATAAAATAAGACATTAAGTTTTAAAACAGAAATTTCATGATATATACAATACACCTTTCTATCGGATGCAGATTGGGTACTCCCCTGGCCTGGCTAGCTTGGCACATGACCGGGCTCTGAGTGGCCAGTGTAACGTATGGTTCTATCTACACGGTCCATCCATTTTTTACGTATCATTTTATAGTGTAAGTCTAAAATGAGGCAGATTTGATGCTCAAGTGGACCATGTAATGGATTAAACGTCCACCGCTGAAAACTTCTTGGGGGCCACAAAAGTTTTAGATCAAGCTCACATTTGTGTTTTCCCTTTATCTAGGTTTTGGTGACCTTATGAACAGATTGGATGGAAAATAAACACCACGGTGGGCACTAGGAAGGTTTCACTGGTGGGCATAATTATCATTGCTGCTTACTATGGTATGGTCCACTACTTAAGCCTTCAATCTGCCTCACTTTTGGGCTTATATTCTGAAATTGGAGGGCAGTGTGGATAAAATCTATATATCATGGTGCCCGCACAGAGCCCCTGCCCGTGCCAAGCTTGGGTATGCTAGTGGTAGTACCCAATCCCCGTACCTTTCTCTCACTAATTTGTTTGGCATGTGTGACATTCAGGCCATGCAAAAGGATGCTATTACCATGAATGTCATCTGTAACAAAAATCATACCAAATCAAGCACTAGGTGGACCACAATACAAAAATCAGTGAACAACTATTGATCTGATAAAAAAATATAGATTCAGCCAATAACCTGAGTAGATCACCCATCCTTTCACCTTAGTTGCTCTTCATGTTGGTGCCAACCTTTCCACGGATTGGATTTAGGATTTTGGCACCATGGATTTGAGGAGAAAGGAGGAGAAACTGGTTGCTTTATTCTGTTTGGCACCATGGATTTGATGAGAAGTGGACTTGAGTGGAATCCAGGAGAACTCAAAAAGTCACTTTTAGCCCTTGATCTTTAAAACCTCAAAAAAAGGTGGCATTTGAGGAGAAATCCTTCCCAACATAGGACCCACCTTAATGTGTCCCTAAGTATGGGATCCAAGGTGATGTATGTTTTCCATCCAACTTGTTGATAAGGTCACAAAGACCTGGGTGAAGGGACCATACAAATTTCAGTTTAATCCAAAACTTTTGTGCATCATAAAGGTCTCACTCACCATTTTTTCTTGTTTTATGGTTCACTTTAGATGTGGATTTGCTTTATTTTTTGGATCTTGGCATAAAATGATTTGTAAAAATGGATGAATGGCATGGATTTAAAACAAGGCTAATACGGTGGGCATATGGTGGGATTAAAATTTACACCGTCCATTCCTTCATGTTTGATTTCTCTCCAAATCTTGGCTGCCAAACAGAAAATCTGGAATTGATAAGAATTGGAATTGATGAGAATTCATATCACGGAATCCACTTCTCCTCACTTCACCTCAAATCCATGGTGCCAAACGGTTAACGGCATGACACATTCGGCAGGGGAAAAAAAAGGATGCTGTACAGAAATAAAAATATTTGTTGGGACTGATCATGACTCGCTTATGTCTTCATTAGGTCAGCCGGACAATCCCACAAATGGCATGGAAAATGGTTAGCTATAAAAATGAAGGTCAATGCCAATTTATAAAGGATTTAATCATTCAGTTGTGCTCCGTACCCAATGAAATGTGTGCCCCACTTAATGGACCCTCTAGATCAATCATGTGGACAGTCGGAAGTGTCCCAGTGCAACTAAGAGCACTACAAAGTGGAACAATTTTTTTCTTTTTCTCTGCTTTTCTTTTCTTTTCTTTTTCTTTTCTTCTCTCTCTGCATTGGAACCACTTGGGGATGATTTCTATATAGGGGGTTGGATTGCAACGAAAATAGAATCAGAGGGCAGTTAGTTCAAATAATACATTACAAGGGGCCATTGGTGCTTTTTAATTTTTTAATTATTTTTTAAATTATGATAGAGAGAAAAATAAAATCTCATGTATCTCACCTGCGTTAGGTAAATATAAGTCATAATGGAACTAAAAAAAACAAGATATTAAATTTTAAAACAGTAATTTCATGACAAGGGCGCCTCACCTTTCTCTCGATGCGGAACGGGTACTCCCCCGCTAATTCCAGCTCGGCATGTGAAGGCGATCTGAGTAGCCATAGTGATGTATAGTTTTCTCCACAGTCCATCTATGTTTTCAGTATCATTTTAGATTATAAGCCCAAAAACGAAGCAGATCTAAGACCCAAGTGGACAACGCAATGGGGATTAAACATCCGCCGCTGAAAACTTCTCAAGGACCACATAAGTTTTGGATAACAGGTTGGATAGCAAATAAACATCCAATGGGCCCTAAGAAGGTTTCATTGGTGGGCGTAATTATCACCGTTGCTTCCTGTGGTGTGGTCCACTTGAGCCTTGGGTCTGCCTCACTTCTAGGTCATATATCCTCAAATAATTTGGAAATATGGATGGACGGTGTGGATAAATCCATACATCTGGATGGCCAGTTAGAGCCCCTGCCCATGCCGAGCTCGGGTAGGGCAGGGTTAGTACCCAATCCCTTTCTCTCACCAATTTGTTTCACGTGTTGGGACATTCGAGCCATGCAAAACGACGGTGTTATCTTGAATATCATCTGCAACTAAAATCAACCCGAATCAAGCACTAGGTCGACCACAGCACTAAAATCAGTAAGCAGCCGTTGATCAGATCAAACATATAGATTTAACTAATATCTTGAATAGATCAGCGGTCTTTTCACCTTATGTATTCGTCACGCTGGTGCCAACCTTTTCAATGGATCAGATTTCCTAAACGTGTGATACATTTGTGGGAAAAAACACGTTGCACGGCAACAAATGGTACAGCTGTTCATATCTCGTTTTGAAATATCAACGGCCCTAGCTGGTCGAACTGCTAGACGTTGACCGTGCAAATTGCCGAGCTAATCTTGTCAATCCTTGCACTCGATCTACGAAATGCTCCCAATGCTCTCAGAGCACTATGAGTTATAGTGCACCTAGTTGCATCAGATCACTTGGACAAGTCCAATCGTTTGATCTGAACAGTCCATTAGGACCAGAACATATTTTCATGGCCTACCATGAAGAAATGGCACCGAGAGGATGATCCAATCCTTCCTTGGTTTGGCCTTACTTTCTTTAGCCATCCCAAGCAATGGATGGATGGTTACGATTGCCTAACAGAAATAATCGTTAGAATCATAAGCAATCCATGATGGTCCCTAACAAATAGATGGATCAAATTAGTGATTGGACCATTTTTATGTAAACGATCATGACTGTTTATACTAAAGATCATATCAAGTGTTAATATCTTTCACGTCGGTGGGATGTTTGCACCATAGCCCAATGGAATTAAAAGTCCAGATCAATGGATGGACTTTCTAGGGGCACTCAAGCACTTCTCCACTATAAAGACTCTTCTCCCTTTGATATTTCTTCAAGAAGGTAGGTTACAAAGCCATTAGTAGTCCCTAAGATGATCACATTATCATGCATGGGTGCACCCATGGCAGTGGCCTTAGTGGCCCTCGGGACCCACATTTGTGTGTTCGCCTCCCCACCGGGTCCGGTCATCAACTGCGCATCCGGCAACAACAATTGCACCGTGACCAACGGCTATGGTTCCTTCCCTGACTGGACCACCTGCCGAGTGGCCTCCGTTGTGTATCCGGCGAACGAGAGCGAACTGCTTGTCGTCGTCTCAAATGCATCCATGAACAAGCAAAAGATGAAGGCAGTCAGCATCTACTCCCACAGCATCCCTAAGCTATCATGCCCGGGCGGCCCCAGCGGAACCGGTCTAGCCATAAGCACCATGCGGTTGAACCACGTAGTGAGCGTCGACTCGAGCCGCATGCGCATGACCGTGGAGAGTGGGATCACCATGCGTGCTTTCATCAATGCAGCGGCCCAGAGTGGTCTGGCGCTCCCACATTCGCCTTATTGGCTAGGCATGAGCCTGGGTGGCTTGATAAGCACGGGCTCGCATGGGAGCTCGCTTTTTGGCAAGGGCTCAGCCGTGCATGAGTATGTTGTTGGTATACGACTCGTTGTACCAAGTAATGTATCAATCAACGGCTCTTATGCAAGGATCGTGGAGCTTGGAGAAGATGATCCAGACCTTTTAGCAGCCAAAGCTTCTCTGGGTGTTCTAGGTGTTATTTCTCAGGTACGACTATATTGATAATCCTTTTTGGGATAAACTCATCAGGTAGCATCCAAATTGTGGGTCCTACTGTGAATGCGGATCAGGTGGTGTTGCGCGTAGTGATGTGTTAGCCCACCATGATGTAAGTGTTTTATATCCATGCCGTCCATCCTTTTTACAGATCATTTTAGGGTATGAATCCAAAAAACGAAGAAGATATGAAGCTCAAGTGGACCACACTTCAGGAAACAGTAATGCTTGAATGCCCACCATTAACTTGTTGAGGGCCACAAAATTTTTGAATCAATCTGATATTTGCATTTTGCCTTCATCCAGGCCTGTGTGACGTTATCAACAGGTTGGATGGTAGATAAATATTATGGTGAGCCATACCAAGGTTTCAACGGTGAATATCATCATCCCACTGTTTCCTGTGGTCTTGTCACTTGAGCTTGAGATCTGCTTCATTTTTTTCTTCATTCTAGGCTGGAAAAAATGGATGGACAGAATGGATATAAATATGTACATCAAGGTGGCCCCACATCACCGACCACCGTAGGGTGGTGTGGGCAACACCACCTAATCCACGTCCCTTAAGTTAGATGACTTATGGCCTGTTTGGTAAAACTTAATTTCAGTGTTTATCACTTAAACACGCTATTTTAAGTGATTTTTTCTGATTCAACTGGCTTGGTTAATTGAAGAATTTAAGTGATTAATGAGATTTTTCATTGAAAACATGATTTTTTATTTTTTTATTTTCTTATTTTTTAAGTTTCCATCATTTGGCAAACAAAGAACGTGGTAAGTGATTTGGAATTTTTTTTTTTTTTTTTTTAATGAATACTTTAACCTCTATAAAAGTTTTTTCGATGTAAGCTTTCTATTTACATAGGTTAGAAGATGTCTTTACGTGGCAAAGTTTTTTAGACCTTATTATATCGTATGTGTTCTATCCACACCGCCCATCCATTTTGCCATACCAAATTGGTGCATGGGTCAAAAAATGAGGCAGTCTAGAACTCTAGTGGACCACACCATATAAAGTTGTGGAGGCGGTGACGCCCACAATTGAAACCTTCCTGGGGCCCACCATGGTGTTTATTTGCCATCCAATATGTTCATAAGGTCACACAGACCCTAAATGAAAGGAAACAACAAATATCACCTTGATCTAAAACCTCTGGCCCTAAGAAGTTTTTAATTGTAAGCATTCAATCCCCTCTGTTTTCTGTGGTGTGGCCCACTTGAGCTTTGGATCTGCCTCATTTTTTGGATCACGACCTAAACTAATATGAAAAAATGTATGAACGGTGTGGATCTGACACATACATCATGATGGGGCCTACAAAACTGCAGCACGTCAACAAGTTAACCGCCTACAGGTGATTGAATGCATACCATTAAAAACTTCATACAGTCCATTGTAATGTTATTTTACATCCAACCTGGTGATCGGATCACATGGAAATGGATGAAAGAAAACATAAATACCATATTGGTCCAAAACTTTTGTGGCCCCAAGAAGATTTTAATGGTGGGCATTCAATTATCATAGTTTCTTATAGTGTGGTCATACTGAATTTTGGGTCTGCCTTATTTTTTGGGTTCACGCCTTAAAATAAGTTGGCAAAATGGTAGGACAACTTGAATTTCTCTCTCTTTTTTATTTTATTATTATTATTTTTTTTTTTCGGGATAGCCTACCCAGGCAAATGTTGGCAGGATTATTGCATCAAGAGGTGGATTGCATACAGACGCACTGTTTGCCCCATCATGATGTATGTGTTTTATCTACACCATCGGTTCAATTTTTTCTTCCATATTATTTAGGCATGAAACCCAAGAAAGAGGCCATTCCAAATCTCAGGTGGACCACAATATTATTGGAAAAGTGGTGATTGAACACTCACCATTAAAAACTTCCTAGGGCCCACTGTAATGTTTATCTACCATTCAATATGTTGAGTAGGTCACATAGATACAGAGGAAGGGAAAACAGACACGGTAGTGATGATGTCACCAGGTTCAGCTCATTATTTGGTGTGGCCCAATTGAGTGTTGGATCTCCCTCCTTTTTAGACTCATTTCTTAAAATGATCTTATAAAATAAATGGACAAATGGATAAACAGATACATCACGGTGGGCCCCTCCACAGCCCGGTATGGCAGCTGAGGAAGGACGCAATCCGACTCCATTTCCAAGGGGAGCGAATTAGGTGTTAACCCGGGAACAGCTTAGTGGTTGTTACCCCACCATGTGGCCCACATGGATAGTATTTTGTATACCCACACCGTCCATCTGTTTCTCCAACCCATTTTAGGATGTTATTCCAAACTTTATGCAAATCCAAATCTCAAGTGGACCATACCACTGGAAACAGTGCTGATTGAGTGCCCACCATTAAAAATTCCAAAGAGCCCATTGTAAGGTTTTTTTAATGTTTATTTGCAATCCAAGCTCTTCATAATGTCAGGTAGCTCTGGATGAAGAGAAAATTGAAATATCAGCTTGATCTAAAACTTTTGTGGCCAGCAAAATGCTTTTAATGATTATTCATCACTCTTTCTATTGGCATGATCCACCTGAATTTGGATCTTCTTATAATTTTAGATCTCGTCCTTAAATTAGGCGTAACAAAGGATGGACCGCATGGATATACAAAAAATACATCAAGGTAGGTCCCACACGTTAGGGGTAACAGCTAATTCACTCTCATTTCCAAGTAGGGCAGGGCGTACTTTTGCGCCAGATGTCTTGTTCATTAAGCATGACCCATCATGCAGGACATGGAAAAATATTGCCCTTGACACCCTAAATGAGCCAAACCTGAATGATGAATGGGCTTAAATTTTAAGCCCAATTCAAAAGCCTGATGATTAATTAGCAGGTGGGCCTAACCAGTGAGTCAAATTTTGTAACGATAGTCTGAAACTCAGTGAGTCAACTAATGACTCAACCAAGTTGACTTGGATGGGCCATTTGAGAAACGGGCATGAATTTTCAATCCTAAGCCTGGCTAATGTGGATCAGGCCCAAAAGCCTGAAAGGTGAGCCCAGTCCATTGATAGCCCCACATGTTTGACGTTGTTTGTTTTTATTTGCTTTTATTTGTAATATTTCTAGTCTTCTTCTTCTTCCTCTCCTTTTTTTTTTCTTTTTTTTTTTTTTTTTTTTTTTTTTTTTTCAATTAGAAGAGTCTGAGGGTGACTCGTCCAGGTGACTAATTTTGTAGAACCAGATTTTAAAACTCACTACCTTGACTAAAAACTCTGCAGAGTCAACTCAATCGAGTCATTCAGTGAGTCGCAGAGTTATTATTAAGGAAATTTTACAAATTGGAACCTTTTTAATTAAATATTTACACCCTGGTATCTTTTTAAATTAAAATTTCATCAGGATACCTCATTAATCAAGTTCTTGTAAAACATATGCCTTCGGCTAGTTTTCTCTAACGGTAGTTAGGGCCTATTTGGTAAAACTTAATTTCAGTGCTTACCATTGAAACAAGCTATTTTAAGTGATTGTTTCAAATTCAGTTCGTTTAGTAAATTCAAGAATTTAAGTGCTTAATGAAAATTTTCATTGAAAAATAGGGTTTTTTTTTAATTTTTTTTTATTTTTTAAGTTTTCATCTTTTGACTTAACGTTGAACACTGAATGCTTCAAGTGATTTGGATTTAAAATCTTTTTTAAATGACTACTTTACCCTCTTTGAAATTACTTTTGATTCAAACTTTCCATTTGCGTAGTTAGAAAATGTCTTGACGTGGCAAAGTTTTTTGGACCTCATTGTAAAGTACGTGTTCTATGCACATTGTCCATCCATTTTGCCAGACCAATTTGGGGCACAGGTCAAACTATGAGGCATCCTAGAGCTCAAGTGGACTACACCATAGAAATTTGTGGAGGCGATAACGCCAATAGTGTTGAAAAAGTTGTTTTAAAAATAATTTTAAAAGAAAAAATAGGCGTTTGGTTTTTGTCCCATATCGGATGGGAGAAAGAATTTTTACCTCTTTATAAGTAGGGTGTTGTGCACCTTACTTATTTATGGTGGAAGAGAGGGAGAATGGTGGCTTACGTGTTCCAGTGCGAACGCGCACGCGCACGGGCTCTCAGACTCGAACTCGGTCTCGGGCTCAGGCACGGGCATGAGCTCGGGCTAGGTGCGAGGGCGTGGGCACGTGAGGCAGTGTGGCTGTAGATGAACTAGTGGTGCACTTGGCACTTCGCACGTGCGCATCGTGTCGCAGATGGGTCGCGACCTCCATGCAGTAATAGCTGCATGTGGCTAGCCCAACAGTCAGAAACAGCTAGCCATTGAGTCTAAACAGCCAGCATGCAGGTGCATAACTCCCACATGCACAACAGTCAGAAACTGCCATAAACGGCTAGTTTCTCACAACAACTAGAAAACGGCTAGTGCCATTATGGCTCTGGACCAAAACTGCCAGCCACCCTTGCCTATATAAACCGGACAGGTCTGGTTCATTCCAACACAACAACAGCAATCACAAACTCTAATACTGAACCAGCACCCATCTTAGTCTCTTAACCTCTCGGTTTAGTTGAAATAAACCAAGCCACTTAGACCAGTGTAGTGGTCTGCTGCTGCCAAAAGAAGAAGACTGTCATTCTTTTCTCTTTTTCTTTTCTTTATCTGCCAGAGTGTGTTACTAAGTTCCATAGTGGTTCCTTCATTTTTGCTGAACGCAGAACTATATAAGGCTCGTCGTATCCTGGAAGCAATCCGCCTGCAACCTATCAGCAAACTCAAAATAATTTGAATAGGGGTGAATTACACTTTAAGGACAGCGTATTTTTTCACGTGCTTCGGCCTGTCCTTATTTCTCAGTTTTTCCAATTAATTTATTTTTAAGATCAGAAATTTCTCAACAAATAGTTGAAACCTACCTAGGGCCCACCATGATGTTTATTTGCCATCCAATCTAAGGTCACACAGACCTAGATGAAGGGAAAAAGAAAATATCATCTTGATCCAAAACTTATGAGCACAAAGAAGTTTTCAATTGTAAGCATTCAATCCCCGTTGTTTTCTGTGGTGTGGCCCACTTGAGCTTTGGATGTGCCTCATTTTTTGGACTACAAACTAAAATAATATGAAAAAATATATAGACGGTGTGGATTTGACACATACATCATGAAGAAGCCTACAAAACTGCAACACATCAACACGTTAACCGCCTCTGGTACTGTGATCTATGCTAGAAATCCATTCAGCATTAGACCAAATTACATTTCACCGAGTAACATATTGGTGGGTGCTGTGCTAACTGTAAGGCCCACCTTGATTTAAATCTTGTATATCTAAGCCGTCCATTAGTTTCTCCAAATCATTCTTGGATATAGTACTAAAAATGAAGTAGATCCAAATCTCAGGTGGACCACATCACAGGCAATGGTGATTAAATGCCTACCATTAAAAACTTCATACAGCCCACTATAATGTTTATTTTCCATCCAACCTCTTGATTGGATCACATGGACATGGATGAAGGAAAACACAAATATCATCTTGGTCTAAAACTTTTGTGGCCCCAGAAGATTTTAATGGTGGGCATTCAATTATCATAGTTTCTTATGGTGTGGCCAGCCTGAGTTTTGGGCTCGCCTCATTTTTGGGCTCATGCCTTGAAAAGAATTTGGCAAAATGGTGGGACAGCTTGAATTTCACACATATGTAGGTTCGGCCACCTCATTTTTTTTTTTTTTTTTTCCCTTTGGATAGCCTACCCGTGCTATTGTATCAAGACGTGGATTGCATACACACGTACTGTAGGCCCCATCATGATGCATGTGTTTTATCCTCACCGTCTGTTCATTCTTTTTCCATATTATTTAGGCATGAACCCAAAAAAGAGGCCAGTCTAAATCTCAGGTGGACCACAATATTGGAAAAATGGAAATTGAACACTCACAATTAAAAATTACTAGTTATTAAATCTACAGACACCAATCAAAAGGTTATGATTATTTTATAAAACAGAATATAATACATGGTCCATCAATCACAATGATATGCTTAAGAGATGTACGTGGATTAGGCATAAATGTGCTAAATTTTGTGATATGGTGATTACAAATTTCGTTTCATACTTTGCAAAATGTAGGAATGGAGAGAACAAGGGCAAATATGACAAATTGCTAATTTTCAAACATTTGTGGTTTGTGTTTACCAAACAAGTTCCCATGAAAAAGTGTTAATTTTCAGATATAAGGATTTGAAAATAAATTACCAAACAGGTATTTTAGTGCTTATAAATATAAAAATTCAGCACTTTAAGTTTTTAGCACTTAAATTAATTTTCAGACCTCATTTCTCAGTTTAGCAAACGACACCTTAGTCATAGATTGATTTTTACAAAAATGTTCACCCATTAATAAGGTTGCTTAATAAGTGTTAAATAAAGTTAAATAGGTTTTTTTTTTAAACAAAAAAATTTATTAAGATTGCAAAAAACTTTACATGATTTTCAAGAGGGCCCAGGAGAAAAAAGACCCAGAGCAACTCCTATCATAACTCCACAGCTTATCCATAAAGTAAAAAAAACCTAAAAACTCCAGTCCAAGCGACTTTATATGAGAAAGCCACCTAAACTACCCAAACTACTCATCCAACCCACAATAAGAAGGCCGCCTAGCCATCTGACCTTGTCACCTTTCTCAAAGCGTCCAATCCAGCCCTGTCAAGATAGTGGACTCCTTTACATTAAATAGGTATCTAAATGTAAATATGTTATTACAAAAAATTCTAAAAAGGCCAACATCGAACATGGGACCCACCCTGATGAATGCACACAGTCCATCAATGAGGCAGATCAAAATCTCATGTGGACCATGTCATAGGAAATAGTGGCGATTAACCACAACTATTAAAAACTTCCTAAGGCCCACCATAATGTTTATTTTCCATCCAACCTGTTGATTAGGTCACCCAGACCTAGATGAAGGAAAAAAAAAATATCAGCTTGAGCCAAAACTTTTGTAGCCCACAGGAAGTTTTAAATGGTGAGTATTCATCACCAAAGTTTCATGCAATGTGGTCCACCTGAGAGTTGGATCTACTTCATTTTTGGGTTCATGCCCTAAAATGATATGGAAAAATGAAAAGAGTGTGTGGATTTACCATATACATCATGGTGGGGCGCACAGAGCACCGTATGTAATACAAGTTAAAAGGCACTGCTTTGCTGTCTTTACCGGACACGGATTACCTATGCCTCCATACACTAAGTTCATGTAGTCGGAAACAATATGGAGCCCATGGATACACCCATCACAAATCCACTCCGTCCATCAGTTTTTCAAGACTACACAAATCTACTCCGTCCATCAGTTTTTCAAGGCTACAATAAGACAGGATTCTAAAGATCAGGCGATCAAAAACTCATGTGAACCACACCACATTAAACAATGGGAATGCAAACGTCCACCGTCGAAACCTTTGAGTCGACTATGATGTATATACACTACTCAAACTGTTGATAGGGTTATTCTCACTCAGATAAACTGTAGGCACAAATATTATCCTGATGCAAAACTTCCGTGGCCCCCACGAAGTTTCGATTGGCGGGCGTCCATTCACCACTATTTTACATTGTGTGGCCCACGTGACTTTTGCATCTGCCTGATTTTTAGATTCTTATCTTTTTATTGTCTTGAAAAACTGATGAACGGAGTGGATTTATTAGCACTGGAAATATGCATTAATTGGTCTTTGCGGTGGGTTAAAGGTTTTAGGAATATTAAAAAAAAAAAAATGACAGCCACTCCACAAATGTACACATGGCATAGTCATACAGTCGTATTTGCTGACCTAACCATCTGATCTTTCCTCTCAAATGATGGGTTCCTATCTTAGTTTTGACCATCCATTTGATAGCCATTAATTGGACTGTTAGGATTGCTTGATAGTGTGATTTTAGATAAATTGCCTGGACCGCTCACTTGAACGGTTGAAAATCCAGTTTGGGACAAACCCAGGCCCACTTTTAGGGCCCATTTGGATACTACCAAATAAGTTACTTTTCTACTGAACTTAAGACGTTAAGGGCCCGTTTGGATACTACCAAATAAGTTACTTTTCAACTGAACTTAAGATGTTAAGTTACTTTTGGCACTTAAGTTCGTTTGCTAAGTATAATTGGAAAGTAACTTATCTCTTAAAAATTACTTATCTCTCATAATGTCCATATCAAAGGATACCCCACGTGATGGACTGTATCATCAATGGTTGATATGATCTTCTACATCTTTTCCAAAAATGGTTCTAATCCACTCACCATGTGTACCGACTATTGGAAACAAGTGAATGGGTTAGACAACTTCAGCCAAGTCTTCAGAGCCATACATTTGTTTTGCAGACTGTGGCCAACCTGACCAGTGGATCAACCTGATTCTTGTGTCAGGGCGTCCATATATATAGTAGTCCTGTTCTTATGGATGGAATGTATCTCAGACCAATCATGCTATGCTAGCACAAACGTGACATGTACATGAGCTTTATTGCACGCACACCGGATTAGAAAAGCTCATTCTGTTAGGAAAACTGCCTCAACCCTTAGCTTTTTCTTTTTATGTCAATATGTTGCTTATTATATGCAGATTTGAAATTTTCTTTCCAAAGGTTACTTATCAATGTGTTATTACCAAAGATACTTATTCACTTATTAGCTAATAAGTATGTTGTTTACCAAACATACTTATCTACTTAATAAATAAAAACCAAGATAAGTAACTTACCTGGTAAGCAGCTTATCTTAAGTAACTTACAATCCAAACGGGCCCCAAGTTACTTTTGGCACTTAAGTTTCTTTGGTAAATATAATTGAAAGCTAACTTATCTCTTAAAAATTACTTATCTTAATAAGTACTTTTTTTAAGCTTTTTGACTTTTGACTTTTCTACTTATGTCTCTCATGTCACCCTTTTGCTCCAATTTTTTTGTTTTTTTTTTGTTTTTGTTTTTGTTTTTTTTTTTTTTTTTCCTTCTTTTGGGTTAGTACACACCCACACTGTAAGTTACCCTCCAATTTGGCTTTTCTACTTATCTCTCTTAGGTCACATGTACATATCAAAGTTCTCTCTCATGGTTCACTCAATTACTGTTCTCCCATACTGTCCATATCAAAGGAGACCCCACATGATGGAGTGTCCCATCAAAGGTGGGGCTCACACAGTGGACAACCCCCACATCAAAGATGGGCCATACATTAATTGGTGCAAGATCCAATCCACCAATCAGGTTGATCTGATCTTCTACATCCTTCCCAAAAATGGTTCTAGTCCACTCACCATGTGGACTGACTATTGGAAACAAGTGAATGGGTTAGAAAACTTCAGCCAAGTCTTCCAGAGCTGTACATTTGTTTTGCAGACTATGAACCCCCTAGACCAGTGGATCAACCTGATTCTTGTGCCATGGCATCTATATAGTGGTCCTGTTCTAATGAATAGAATGTATCTCAGACCAATCGTGCTATGCTTGCACATGCATGGCATGTACATGAGCTTTACTGCATGGACGTTGGATTAGAACAGCTCATTCTGTTACGAAAACTGCCTCAATGCTTAGCTTTTTCTTCTCATGTCAATATGTTGTTTATTATATGTAGATTTGAAATTTTCTTTCCAAAGGTTGCTTATCAATGTGTTATTACCAAACATACTTATTTACTTTTTGGCTGATAAGCATGTTGTTTACCAACATACTTATCAGCTTAATAAGTAAAAACCAAGATAAGTAACTTATTTGATAAGAAGCTTATCTTAAGTAACTTACAATCCAAACGGGCCCTTAATGTTTATATCACTATGACTGATTGACCAGAGCAAATGTGTGGTGTAGGTGACTATTCAACTACAGCCCATGTTCAAGCGGTCCATCACTCATAGGGCTGTGACAGACACTGCTTTTGAGTCCACCATTGCCACCTTTGGCGCGACTACTGAATTCGGTGACCTAACTTGGTATCCTTCACAAGCTAGGGTGGTATACAGAGATGACTTCCGTGTTCCCATGACCGCCGTTGGAAATGGCGAGAACGATTTCACTGGGTTCCGACCACAGCTCTCACTGGTCATCGCAGCCACTCGTGGAATAGGTTTGTTTTTGCTTGATTGTTCTAAAGAGTAGAAGTGATCATAACCGTTCATCTGTTGGGTGTGTGATGGATTGGAAAAAAAGGATCCAAGCAATGGTCTATCTTTTTGTGGACAAAAGTTTTCTGATCCATGACTAGGACTAGGAGTATATGATGTGACAGATGTGTGTCATTTCTGGAATATGGCCCATCATCTATGATAGGATCCAATGGATGAATGTTCTAAATCTCACCTTTGTGTCCATGCATGCCAGATAACAACCAAAAATCACAATAACTTAATGAGAAAGGCTCCAGTTCATTCGTTGATCTAGACTGTTCGTTAGGCTCAGCACTCATTTAATGGGCCTGGTTCCCACCGTTGGATGGCATGCATAGACGCGTGGAACACATCTTAATTAGTGGGTGAGGCCCTGAGCCCACTTTGATGTATGTGTCGTGAATGCACACTATCCATCAGTTTTCTGGCTCATTTTAGGGGCATGGTGCAAAAAAATGAAGCAGATCCAAATCTCAAGTAAACCACACGTCAAGAAACATTGACCATTGAACGCTGACCATTAAAGACTTCCTAAGTCCCACCGTAATATGTGTTTGCCATCCAACCTATTGATAAGGTGACAAAGACCGGATGAAGGGAAAACACAAATATCAGCTTGATCCAAAAACCTTTTTAATGCCCTGTGAAGTTTTTAATGGATGTGCATTCAATACCCATTGTGTGATCGACTTGAGATTTGGGTCTGCTTCAATTTTAGGACTATTACCTAAAATGAGCTGGAAAATATGATAGATGGTGAGGATATACAACACATACATCAAGGTGGGCCCCACCATTAGGGCCTCACCCACTAAGCTCTTACCCGGCATCACCAAGTCTGCTCCCCACTTTAAGATGCACGTCTACAATCAGCATTCCTCCATCATGTTAGCTAAGGGCGGTTTGGATGCACTTTGCAAAATGGTGTTTCCACAAAAGAAGTTTCCGAATGCACAACATAAATTAGGGTTTGGCTGAAAACCTGTTTTAGGCATTAAAAACCTAGTTTCCACAAAAGAAGTTTCCAAATGCACAACCTAAATTAAGGTTTGGCTCAAAACTTTGTTTAGGCTTTAAAAGTCCCTTCTGAAAGTATATCCAAACAGCCCCTGGGGTTGCAGTTGGCCTTATCTGTCTTCAGGTGGACTCAGCCAATGCATGCAAGGGTCTGGTTTGGGATGGAAATGGGCTTCACTCCACCCGAAGACCCAGACACATTAACAGTGATGGGCTGAGCATTGGCTGATGGACCCAGATCAGCTTGAGTCACATACCTTTTCTCGTGGACTCTGGTCCTTAGCTCATCTATCAGAGTCCAGAAACCCTTTTGGGTTAGCCCAAACTGGCCCAATTGCAAACATGGTTTTATTTGGCTAAGCCATGACTTTTTGCTAATTTTGCAGAAGAAGCACTCGAGAGGCTGGAATATTCCAACGGTAAATGTGTGCAGTCCAGAGTCCAAGTTACGACGTTGATTAAGACGGGCATGGGCCTGAAGAACAGACCCAGTGGCATATTGGAATTCACAGGTTATCCAGTGATAGGAAATCAGAGCAAGTTGCAGGCTGCAGGTTACACATGAAACTCTCTCAAACTCATACCTCTGCAATCACATTTCTACAATATTTTTCACCACAACGAATGTATGTCCCACTTGTCGACAATAGTAAATTTTGTTGATGTATGGGATCATGTACATGCATGGCCCATTTTTCATCAATCGAAACCATCGACGGCCTCCACCATGGATGGGGGATGCATTAAAATTTTCCCAATCGGAAAATCTCAAACCTATGATTATTGGATTATTTTCCATGGAATGTGTCCTGTTGCTCTACTTTCTACCTCCTCCTTGCTTGGGATAGAGTTTTCCTCCTCATCAAGGAGGAGAGAGAGTGAAACTGGGAGTGGTCGGGCGCCCGGGCCATTTAGTGGCCGGGCGACCGAAATTCCTCCAGACAGGCAGCAATGCTGCTGGGCATTTTTGGCTACAACCGGGCGCCCGACGGTCAAAGTGATCGGGCGCCCGATGACTTTGCCGGGCGCCCGACCATGTTGGTCCGGGCGCCCGAAATTGGTTCGTTCCAATGGTTTTCTCGCTGGACTGTTTTGGGCCTGGCCGGGCGCCCGACCCGGCGCGGACTGCTTAGACGCAATTTCCTATTTTGGCTCTGATTCTTCCGTTTTTTGTACTTAAGAGTTCTAAAACGGGATGAGGGCATCCCATTGGGTTGTAAACACTGTCCAAGGTGAGAAAGAGAGAAAAAGAGGAAGAGAGAAAGAGAAGAGAGAGAAAGAGGAAGCTTGTAGAAGGGAGAAGTTGCTTGAAGAGGGATTCTTCTGCGCAACCGTCGTCTCAGCGCTTCTACGTCCTCAGGATCGGTGAGATCGCTCCTCTCCTTTGTTATTCTCTTGTTGCTTATCCATCCCAAGTGGGTGAAGAAGGTTTGATCCAAGTGGTGTGTGCTTGAGATCGGTTGTAACAGTTCCCTGAGATAGTAGATTGTTGATCTGGACTAGGTCCCGTGGTTTTTACCTCTTTTGAGGGTTTTCCATGTAAAAACTCCTTGTGTCGTGTGGTTGTTTGTTTATTCTTGATTATTGCATTAGCATAGTCCATAATTCTAGTGCATTGGAGGGCGAGATCCGAAGGTTTGTGTGAAACGCACCCAACAAAGTGGTATCAGAGAGAACGGTATGGGATCGGTTCTGAATTATGGAAGGTGGCTCATCAAGGATGATCAGCCTCAATGGTTCTAACTGGATCATATGGAAGGCTAAGATGGAGGACTTGCTCTATTGCAAGGACTTGTATGCTCCAATTCTAGGCATATCGGTAAAGACAAAAGATATGTCAGATGATGATTGGAAGAAAGTGGACCGGAAGGTGGTGGGGTTCATTAGACAATGGTTGGATGATTCGATTTTCCACCATGTGTCTACAGAGACCTCAGCCGCTAGCCTATGGCTGAAATTGCAAGGGCCTATATGAGAGGAAGACAGCCAGCAATAAGATTTTCCTGATAAGACGACTCGTGAATCTCAAGGTCAAAGATGGTGGTTCTGTGGCTGAACACATGAATGAGGTCAGCAACATTGTGAACCAACTCTCTGCCATGAAGATGGTCCTGGATGATGAACTTCAGGCTTTGCTATTGCTTAGCTCATTGCCTGACAGTTGAGAGACATTGGTGACGTCTCTAAGTAACTCCGCGCCAGACGGAAAGGTATCCATGGATCAGGTAACAAGCTGTCTCTTCAATGAGGAGACAAGAAGGAAGTCTCTAGGGCCTGCTCAATAAGAGGCCCTTGTGACACAAGATAAGGGGAGAGGAAAGAACAGAAAGGGCGGAAAGGCCCGAAATAAATCAAGAGGCAAGTCAGTTGCCAGAAAAGATGTTGAATGCTGGAATTGTGGCAAGAAGGGTCACTATAAGCATGAATGTCACAAGAAGAAGAGTGACAAGAAGGGTAAAGGAAAGGATAAGGAAGATGAATCAGATTCTACTGCGGTAGCCTCAAATGGTGACGTTTTTATTATTCTTTCGGCAGATCACGATATTTGTCTCACGGCTTCGAGTCAGGACACCGACTGGGTGATAGACTCAGGAGCCTCGTTTCATGCGACTCCACGCAGAGATTTCTTCACAAGCTACAAGTCAGGTGACTATGGGACAGTGAAGATGGGAAATTCTGGTGTTTCGAAGATCGTAGGGGTTGGTGATATTTGTTTGAAGACCAATGTGGGCTGCACATTGGTTCTCAAGGATGTGAGATACATTCCAGACTTTCGCCTCAACTTGATGTCGATGGGAAGGCTGGATGATGATGGTTATGAAAGCTGGTTTGTTGGTGGGCGCTGGAAGCTAATCAAGGGTTTGTTGATCGCTGCCAGAGGAAAGAAGTGTTGCACTCTTTACAAGGCAAATGTCAGTGTATGCAATAGTGGATTGAATGCAGCAGAAGATTCAGCTACTGACGTGTGGCACAGGCGTCTAGGCCACATGAGTGAAAAGGGGCTTCAGTTACTAGCGAAGAAGCAGCTCCTTCCAGACGTGACAGGTATATCTCTCAAAACCTGTATTGACTGTTTATCTGAGAAACAGCATAGAGTTTCTTTTGTTAAAACTGTTTCTCATACTAATAAAGTACATGCGTTAGATTTGATTTATTCTGATGTTTGTGGTCCTATGAGGACAAAAACCTTGGGTAGGGCATTGTATTTTGTCACTTTTATAGATGATGCATCTAGGAGGGTTTGGGTGTATGCTTTGAAATCCAAGGACGAGGTCTTTGGTGTGTTTAAACTGTTTCATGCTATGGTCGAGAGGGAGACAGGCAGATCATTAAAGTGCATCCGCACTGACAATGGTGGTGAATACATAGGTGACTTCCACGAGTATTGCAAGTTACTGGGTATACGGCATGAACAGTCAGTTCCCAAGACCCCCCAACATAATGGTGTGGCTGAGCGAGTGAATTGCACAATTGTAGAGAGAATCAGATGCATGTTATCCCATGCAAAGTTGCCCAAGATGTTCTGGGGAGAAGCAATGCACACGGCGGTGTATTTGATAAACAGGTCTCCATCAGCCCCGTTGAATGGAGAAGTACCTGAGAAGGTGTGGACTGGATGTGATCCATCGTACAGTCATCTCAAGGTGTTTGGATGCAGGGCATCCGTTCATGTACCAAAGGACGAGAGGTTCAAGCTCGATATGAAGATCAGGCGATGTGTGTTCTTAGGGTACAGTGATGAGAAATTCGATTACAGGTTGTAGGATCCGACCGAGAAGAAGCTCGTCAGGAGCAGAGATGTGGTATTCATTGAAGATCAGTGTATAGAAGACATTGAAAAGCCAGAGAAGACCCAACCCAGTTCAGGTGAACTGGAAGATACGAATCCGATTACTCCTCCCGTGGTGCCTGATGACGGGGGAGTACAGCAAGGTGCAGAGGATGAGGGAGTCCCTACAGAAGATGGACAGAGGGAGCAGCCCTAACTTGATCCACCTGTTAAGCCACAGGTGAGGAGGACATCAAGGGACAGACATCAATCCAAGAAGTACTTGCCGCATGAGTACATTATGCTCATTGATGGGGGAGAGCCAGAAGACTATTCTGAGGCCCTAGCCGACGAGCATAAGGAGGAGTGGTTGAGAGCTATGCAAGAGGAGATGGAATCCTTACATAAGAACCATACCTATGACATGGTGAAATTGCCTAAGGGCAAGAAAGCTCTGAGCAACAGTGGGTGTTCAGAAAGAAGAATGAGCAGAAGAATTCACAAACAAGGTTTAAGGCCAGACTTGTTGTAAAAGGGTTTGGTCAGAGGAAAGTAATAGACTTCAAAGAGATATTCTCACTAGTGGTGAAGATGACATCCATACGGTTGTTGCTTGGGTTGGCGGACTAGCATAGATCTGGAGATAGAGCAGTTAGATGTCAAAACTGCATTTCTCTATGGTGACCTGGAAGAAGAGATCTACATGCGCTAACCAGAAGGGTTCGAAGTCAAGGGCAAAGAGCATATGGTGTGCAGGCTTAGGAAGAGGTTGTATGGGCTGAAACAAGCTCCTAAGCAATGGTACAAGAAGTTCGACTCGTTCATGTTGAAGCATGGATATGACAGAATGGAGTCGAACCACTGTGTGTTCACACGCAAGTTCTCAGATGGTGATTTCTTAGTTCTGCTATTGTACGTTGATGACATGCTCATCATGGGAAAAGACATCAAGAAGATTAACAGGCTGAAACAGGAGTTGGTCAAGTCGTTTGCGATGAAAGACTTGGGCCCGGCTAAACAGATCCTAGGAATGGAGATAACCCGTGACAGAAGCAGCAGAAAGCTTTGGCTGTCACAGGAGCGGTATATTGCAAAAGTCCTAGAGCGGTTCAACATGAATGCAGCAAAGCTGGTCAGTACTCCACTGGATGGTCACTTCAAATTGAGCGACAAACAATGTCCCAAGACGAAGACGGAAGTGGAAGAGATGTGGAAGATACCCTACGCATCAGCGGTAGGAAGTTTGATGTATGCTATGGTGTACGTGCTTAAACATAGCATATGCGGTTGGGGTTGTCAGCCGGTATCTTGCCAATCCTGGCAAAGAACATTGGGCAGCGGTGAAGTGAATACTGCGATATCTGAGAGGCTCATCCAGGTTGAGCCTATGCTCTGGTGACGAAAAACTTGTGTTAGAAGGTTACACAGATGCAGATATAGCAGGTGACATAGACTCCAGGAAGTCTACATTGGGGTTCATGTTTACGTTTGCAGGGGGAGCGGTCTCTTGGCAGAGCAAGCTACAGAAGGTCGTAGCATTGTCGACGACAGAGGCCGAGTACATTGCGGTCACAAAAGCATGCAACGAGATGCTTTGGATGAAGAGGTTCCTACAGGAACTCAGCTTGAAGCAGGAGGAGCTCGTGGTCTATTGCGATAGCCAAAGTGCTATACACTTGAGCAAGAATCCAAGTCAGCATTCCAAGTCGAAGCACATAGAGATTCGGTATCACTCGATCAGGGATACTTTGGAACAGAAGGTGTTACAGCTTGAGAAGGTCCATACGGACGATAATGGGTCAGACATGATGACCAAGGCTTTGCTCAAGGGCAAGTTTGAGGTTTGCAGAAACCTAGCTGGCTTGAAGAAGGCGAATTTCTCCTAAGTCTGAAAGGGGGAGATTTGATAGATTTTTCCTCCTCATCAAAGGAAGAGAGAAAGTGAAACTGGGAGTGGTCGGGCGCCCGGGCCATTTAGTGGCCGGGCGACCGAAATTCCTCCAGACAGGCAGCAATGTTGCTGGGCATTTTTTGCTACAGCCGGGCGCCCGACGGTTAAAGTGACCGAGCGCCCGATGACTTGGCCGGGCGCCCGACCATGTTAGTCCGGGCGCCCGAAATTGGTTCGTTCCAATGGTTTTCTCGCTGGACTGTTTTGGGCCTGGCCGGGCGCCCGACCCGGCGCGGACTGCTTAGACGCAGTTTCTATTTTGGCTCTGATTCTTTCGTTTTTTGTACTTAAGAGTTCTAAAACGGGATGAGGGCATCCCATTGGGTTGTAAACACGTCCAAGGTGAGAAAGAGAAAAAAAAGAGGAAGAGAGAAAGAGGAAGCTTGTAGAAGGGAGAAGTTGCTTGAAGAGGGATTCTTCTGTGCAACCGTCGTCTCAGCGCTTCTACGTCCTCGGGATCGGTGAGATCGCTCCTCTCCTTAGTTATTCTCTTGTTGTTTATCCATCCCAAGTGGGTGAAGAAGGTTTGATCCAAGTGGTGTGTGCTTGAGATCGGTTGTAACAGTTCCCTGAGATAGTGGATTGTTGATCTGGACTAGGTCCCGTGGTTTTTACCTCTTTTGAGGGTTTTCCACGTAAAAACTCCTTGTGTCGTGTGGTTGTTTGTTTATTCTTGATTATTGCATTAGCATAGTCCATAATTCTAGTGCATTGGGGGCGAGATCCGAAGGTTTGTGTGAAACGCACCCAACAGCTTGTTTGGTTTGGTGCAAAAGCACCATGGAAAAGCATAATAATGAGAAATGACAATTGCCTGAAATACTAAGGAGAGCAAAACTCAACCTCATGATGTATGTGTTATATCATCGCTGTCCATTCATATTCTCATACCATTCTCAGCTGGAAGACACCTAGGCATGCATCGCCTAGCTAACAGGGTGGGTGCGTTGCATGAATAACTTCAAAAATAAAAAGGCATGAGCCCAAAAATAAGATAGATCCAAAGCTTAAGTGGACCACACCACAGAAAATAGTAGGTTCAATGGTGGGCGTCACTATACCCACTACTTCCTTTGGCGTGGTCCACTTGAGCTTTGGATCTGCCCCCTTTCTGAGCTCATGTCTTAGAATTGATCTAGCAAAATGAATGGCGACGGCATGGATAAAACACATACCGTATGGTGGAGCTCTCATAGTTTTGCAACCTAGGCATAGTGAGGACGTCACAACAAATCCAGTAACTTTTTGAATTGTCATACCGGTCAAATCTTGCAATGAAAGTAAATAATTATTACTCATTTTCCCTAATTTTTGGGTAATTATGTGGAATTGAGTCACGAGTTGACCCAAGAAACTAGAGCTAAGTAAGGCTGTCAGCAGCCATGCCTAGGGTAAGTCTTGGCGCGGATTTTGAACTGTTTCAGACCAGGCCAATTCAAAATTCTAATTTTTTGGGCTCAAGCCCAGCCCATTGACACCCTCAGAACTAAGTCATACACAAATAAAGGTTAGCCAGGTTTTCCCAAACTAAGCAAATGACCAAGTTGTGTTAACCAGGGCAAGTCCCAAGTTGATCCACCCGGTTTGAAAATTCCGCTTACAACATTATACGAAAGATGCGCCAGCAGCCCCATGGTTCAATAATCTAGATGGTTGAACGTTGCACCGCAGCTTGGATCAAGATATTAACCCTTCAACTAGAGGCCTACAAACGTACATCAATGGTCTGTAAAGAAGGCCATCCACTATATTGAGTGGGATTTTCTAATTTAGAATAATTTTGTGGCATCCCCATAAATTATGAGCCCATCATATAAATGATTTGAAATTGGACCACTAAGTAATGTGACTCAAATTGTACAAACTAGGCACAAATATAAATGTACTATTGATGCAACCACGTGTGGATTGACTTGATCATACATGTGGGTCCATATACCCCACATGTGTGCCCACTTGAGCACATGTGTGGAGTCCCATGGCCTCATTATGCTGTTTGAAATTAATAATAATACCCTTCTTTTGACAAAATATCCATTCTCCTGCAAGTGCATGTGTTATCAATTGATCTTCACTTGTTCCTAGATCTTTTACCATTTAATTGCCTCCAAGCGACCCTATTTGTATGGATATTGATGATTAACATTTTGATATGTGTTTATTAATCAGGGTCTTGCCTTAACGGAAGTGATGATGGGTTGCTCACAGCTTGTGCGTGGGACCCAAGAATCCGAGGGCTCTTCTTTCATCAAATGGGCTTTAGCATACCCTTAACTAATGTGACTAATTTCTTCATTGATGTGAAGAAACTAAGAGACATGTACCCTAGAGCTCTCTGTGGCACAGAATTATACCGTGGATTCTTGATGAGATTCGTTCGAAACTCGACGGCCTATCTTGGAAAGGTGGACGACTCTCTTGACATCGACATAACCTATTACCGATCTCGCACTCCGGCCACTCCTCGGCTTAATGAAGATGTGTTGGAGGAGATTGAGCAAATGGCATTGTTCAAGTACAATGGATTGCCTCACTGGGGGAAGAACAGAAACATTGGATTTCTAGGAGCCAGAGCTAAGTATGGGTCCAAAGGAGACATGTTTGTGGCTGCAATGGCTAAGTATGATCCCGGCGGGTTATTTTCTTCCGAGTGGACGGATGGGATATTGGGTTTACGTGGGGCTACGGTGGTGATTGAAAGCAATGGTTGTGCACTTGATGGATTGTGTGTATGCTCCTTTGATGCACATTGTGCACCAGACAAAGGATACTATTGCCGCCCGGGTGTTGTCTATACGGAAGCTCGAGTGTGTCGGAGGATCAATGTTTAATAAAAGAAATAAGTGGCAACATCATGTATGCTGATGGACTCACATGACATCATATGTAAGCTATATGTCATCCACTTTAAGGAATAATATTGTTTTAAATATGATTTATATTTGTCACTCATTATGTGAGTATGATGATGATGGGAGATGTTAGGAGAGATGTGCACTTCGGGAGTTTTGAGGCGACTAACTACATTGGGTCGGGCCGTCGATACTCATCAAATTTTGACAATCGCTGGACTGTTTCGGACAGTTTTGGGTGATCAAACCAAAGCTCAGTATCGACGATTGAAGGGTGTGTTCAGGCTGCTGAAACTCAACAAAATTTCTCTGTAACTCTCTGGAAAATTTTGGCCATGGTCGGGTGACTAATAATATCAGGTCGGTCAATCAATGGCCACCCGACTACTTTACCCAATTTTCTATTTTATTTTTAATTCTGGATGTAAGTGCTATTTAAGCACATGACATTGTCGAATTAGGGTAGAACGAACATTATACACATTCAAAGCAATAGAGAGAGGGAAAAAAAAAAAAAAGAGACATTAAGAGAAAGAGCGAGGAAGATCAAAGAGAGAAAGAGAATGCTGAATTTGTGATGTTCATCCCCGACTAGTAGTGCTCGTAGCCTCTTCAAGTTCATCTCATTGGTGAGATCTCTTTGTTAGGGTGAAGTTTACTAGATCCAAATATGTAAAACTCGTGATCACTATGTAAATGTTATTACATAGTGAATTTGTTGGCTGGACGAGGTCCCGTGGTTTCTACCTCTATTTCTAGAGGATATTCCACGTAAAAAGTCTTTTGTGTCATGTGTGATTATTGTTTGTTCATAGTTTCGCATTAATATTCCATAATTTAGTTGGTTGGGGATTGCGAAATCTTAGAATTCGTGCATCCTTTCCAAACAAAAGTGATATCAGAGCGTCTAAGTTGTGTAGAACGAACCGTGGGATTGTTTGAATTATAGAGGGCGGTTTGTCGAGAATGATTAGTTTGAATGGGTCTAACTAACCCATCTGGAAGACTAAGATAGAGGACTTATTGTATTGCAAAGATTTGTATGCACCAATCATAAGTGATACAGTGAGGTCTGTGGATACCCCATTGATGATTATAAGATGGACCGTAACGTAGTGGTGTTTAGCAAATAGTGGTTGGATAACACTATGTTTCACAACATATCTACAAAAACTTCTATCGCTAGCCTATGCCAGAAATTAGAAGTGTTGTATGAGAGGAAGACAACTGAGAATAAAATCTTCCTGATCAGAAGACTTGTGAACCTAAAGTAAAAAAAAGAATAGTTTATTTGTTGAGCATATGAATGAGGTAAGCAGCATTGTGAACCAACTCTCTACCATGAAGATGATCATAGGCGATGAGGTACAGGCTTTGCTAATGCTTAGCTCGCTGCCTGATAGCTGGGAGACATTAGTCGTGTCTCTGAGTAACTCCTCACTTGAAGGAAAGGTGTCCATGAACCAAGACAAGTTGTCTTCTCAATGAGGAGATAAAAAGAAAAGTTCAGGAGTCGTCTCAACAAGAGGCTCTGGTATTAAAAGAATAGGGAAGAAGAAAGCAGAGAAATGATAATAACAATGACAAATCCAGAGGCAAGTCGAAATCAAGGAAAGAAGTGAAGTTCTGAAATTGTGTTAAAATTAGCCACTACCAAAATGAGTGTCATAAGGAAAAGAAGGAGAAAGAAGAGAGAAAGTCTACTGCAATCACGTCCGATGACAATATGGTTGTGATACTCTCGACCAAACACGATGAGTGTCTCTTATAGAACTGGGGGAACTTTCTAGATAATCGAGTTCATCTAGGATATGTCGGTAGAGTTCCAGTTTAGTAAGATTTTCCCTCCTATCGCGTCAGAGAGGTTCTACTAGGAATAGAAGTAGATCTCGAAATATTCGAACCACATGGATATCTCGGACCGACTTTGAAAAGGGGTTGGTGGAATTTGCTTGGAGAACTTGGGGTCCGAGCTCCTCCTCTAGGGTTCGTATCAAACTATAGACCTCTGATGGATGATCCAAGCTTATAGTTTTGAATCACATAAGTTATGAATCAAGCTGATATTTGTGTTGTCCCTTTATAAAGTTCTAGGTGACCTTATAAATACGTTGAATGGCAAATAAACATGACAATAGGCACGGTGAAAGTTTCACCAGCGGGCGTAATTATCACAATAGAACCTTAAAAGGATTCGCCAGCGGGCATAATTAAGCTATTATCACCGTTGCTTCTTGTGGTGTGGTCCAGTTGAGCCTTAGATCTGCCTCACTTCTGGTTCTTATATCTGAAATAATATGGCAAAACCGATGGACGGTGCGGATAAATTAAATCCATATATCTCGGTACCCAATCCCTTTCTCTCACCACTTTGTTTTACGTGTGGGACATTCGAGCCATGCAAAAGGAGGCTGTGATCATGAATATCATCTGCAACTAAAATCATCCCGAATCAAGCACTAGGTCAACCACAACACTAAAATCAGGGAGCAGTAGTTGATCGATCAAACATATAGATTTAGCTAATATCTTGAATAAATCAGCCGTCTTTTTCACGGTGCCAACCTTCTTCACGGAACAGATTTCCTAAACGTGTGAGGGAAAAGCACGTTGTACGGTAACAAATGGTATAGTGGGCTGTAACTGTTTATGTCTCATTTTGAAGAGTCCGGATCATCTGTTGGCTCTTATAGGAAGAAAACCCTGTTGGGAGCGTTTTCATTGGTCCACGTCATCACATAGGTATGCAATCTGATCACACTGACATCATGATGACATCATGCAGAGTGATGTGGACCAATGAAAAGGCTATCGTTGGTAACAGATGATCCGGATTACATTTTGAAATATAGACGGCAGTACCTAGTCGAACTTCTAGACGTTGACCACGCAAATTGCCGAGCTAATCTTGTCCATCCTTGCACTCAATCTACCAAATGCTCCCAGTGCTCTCAGTGCACTGTAAGTTATAGTACACCTAGGTACATCATATGATCACTTGGATAGTCCAATCGTTTAATCTGAACAGTCCATTAGGATCAGAACATATTTTCATGGGCTACCATGCAGAAATGGCGTGGAGAGGATGATTCAATCCTACCTTGGTTTGGCCTTACTTTCTTTAGCCATCCCTAGCAATAGATGGATGGTTACAATTGCCTAACAGAAGTAAACTTTAGAATCATAAGCAATCCATGGTGGTCCCTAAATGTATCAAACTATTGATTGGACCATTTTTGTGTAAACGATCATGACCGTCCATATTAAAGATCATATCAAATGTTAATTATATTTGTCACGCCCGGTGGATGTTTGCATCATAGCCCATTGAATATGTATTGCATCTAATTAAAACTCCAGATCAATGGATGGACTCTCTAAGGGCACTCAAGCATTTCTCCTCTATAAGGACTCTACTCCCTTTGATGTTTCTTCAAGGTAGGTTACAAAGCCATTAGTAGTCCCTAAGATGGTCACATTGTCATGCATGGGTGCAACCATGGCAGTGGCCTTAGTGGCCCTCTGGACTCACATTTGTGTGTTCGCCTCCCCGCCGGGCCCAGTCATCAACTGCACATCCGGCAACAATAATTGCACCGTGACCAATGGCTACGGTTCCTTCCCTGACTGGACCACCTGCCAAGTGGCCTCCGTCGTGTATCCGGCCAACGAGAGCGAACTGCTCATCGCTGTCTCAAATGCATCCATGAACAAGCAAAAGATGAAGGCAGTCAGCATCTATTCCCACAGCATCCCCAAGCTATCATGCCCGGGCGGCCCCAGCGGAGCCGGCCTAGCCATAAGCACCATGCGGTTGAACCATGTAGTGAGCATCGACTCGACCGGCATGCGCATGACTGTGGAGAGTGGGATTACCATGCGTGCTTTCCTTGATGCGGCGGCCCAGAGAGGCCTGGCGCTCCCTCATTCGCCTTATTGGTTAGGCGTGACACTGGGTGGCTTGATAAGCACGGGCTCGCATGGGAGCTCTCTTTTTGGCAAGGGCTCAGCGGTTCATGAGTATGTTGTCGGGATACGTCTCGTCGTACCAATTAATGAGTCAATCAACGGCTCTTATGCAAGGATCGTGGAGCTTGGAGAAGATGATCCAGACCTTTTAGCAGCGAAAGTTTCTCTAGGTGTTCTGGGCGTTATTTCTCAGGTACAAGTATTGATAATCCTTTTCTTGGATAAACTCACAAGGTTTCAGTGGGCCCCTCCATGATGTATGTGCTTCATCCACGCCGTTCATCCATTTTTTTCAGAACATTTTATGTTATGAGCCTAAAAATGAGTTAGATACAAATCTCAAGTGGACCACGTCACAGGAAACAGTTTTGATTGAACGCCAACCATTAAAAACTTTTTGAAGGCCACAAAGTATTGGAATGATATTTGTTTTTCTCGTTCATGCAAGTGTATACGACCAAATAAATAAGTTGGATGTCAAATAAAATTAAAGTCCCCGTAGGAGGATTTTAATGGTGAACCTTCAATCACTATTGGTTTCCTGTGGTGTGGTCCACATGCGATTTAGATATGCCTCATTTTTTTTGTATCAAGCCCTAAAATGATACGAGAAAAATAGATGGACGGCGTGGATAAAACACATACATCATGGTGGGGCCCACAGAGCACCGATCACTAGCTACCTGATAGTGGCAGCGTCACTAGCCGGGAGCGGATTGCCTGTGACCCCGGCAGGGACATCCCTGTGGCCGGGGCTGTATGGGATCCACAGGGTTGTCTGTGACAAATCCCCTGCTTTCGTATGTTTTGAAAGACAAAAATAGGATAGGATTTTCAAAATAATGTCTGATTTTTGTGGGTATTGAATGCTCAATGGTGATAAAAGTTTTGCATCAGGATGATACTTTTGTTACCGTTTATCTGAGTATTGATAATTCTTTTAATGAATTAGATGGCACATAAACATCATGGTCAACTCCGGAAAGGTTTCAATGGAAGATATTGGTGTTCCCACTGTTTTGTTGGTGTGGCCCACCTGAGTTTTGAATTTGACTGATTTTTAGAATCATGACCTATTTTTTGTCTTTAAAAACATATGAACAATCCTTGTGGATTTGTCAGGGACATCCATGTGGATCCCATACAGCCCAGGCCACAGGGTAATCTTTGTGGCCGGGGTCACAGGCAATCCGCTCCCTCACCAGCCAAACCGCGTCCGAATTAGGTTGCCAAGTTGGACGCGGATCAAGTGGTGTTGCCTGCGGTGAGGCATTGGCCCACTGATGTGTTTTATATTCAAGCCGTCCATTCTTTTCCCAGCTCATTTTAGGGTATGAATTCAAAATTGAAGCAGATCCGAAGTTCAAGTAGACCACACAACCAGAAACAGTGGTGATTGAACGCCCACCATTAAAAACTTGTTGAGGGCACAAAAGTTTTGGATCAATCTGATATTTGTATTCTCCCTTCATCCAGGCTTGTATGACGTTATCAACACGTTGGATGGTAAATAAACATTACGGTGGGCCATACAAAGGTTTCAATGGTGAATATCACTATCCCTACTGTTTCCAGTGGTGTGGTCCACTTCAGCTTCAAATCTGCTTCATTTTTTGTTTCATTCCCTAAAATGAACTAGAAAAACGGATGGACGGCATGGATATAAAACCCATATTTCAAGGTGGCCCCACATCGGCCAACACATCACTAAACCACCTAATCCACGTCCCTTTTAAGGTAGGCTCAAGTTAGATTTGAAAAAGAATATAACGCAATTTATTCATTATATGGACGTCACTTGCGTGGGAGTCGGATTGCGTCCTTCCTCAACATGGACGCGTCATACCAAGCTGTGGAGCGGCCCACTTTGATGTATCTATTAATCCACTCCGTCCAACCATTTTATAAGATCATTATAAGGTATGAATCTAAAAAAGGAGGCAGATCCAACTTTCAAGTGGGCCACACCAAATAGTGAGCTGAACCTGATGACATCATCGCTACAGTAGTAATGATTGTCATCGGGTTCGGCTCACCATTTGGTGTACCCACTTGAGCGTTGTATCTGCCTCGATTTTGGGATCCCATATCCTAACATGATATTATAAAATGAATGGACAAGTCGATGAACAAATTCATCACCGTGGGACCCTTCACAGCTCGGCATGGACGCTTTGCGCCCAAACCGAGGAAGGACGCAATCCGACTCCTGTAACCCAAGCTCGGGCCACCCCTATGTTTGTGCTATATCCACTCAATCCATCACTTGACCAAATCTATCAGAACACGAGCCCAAATACAAGGAATATCCAAAACTCTAAGTGGGCCACGCTACAGGAAACAGTGAAGAATGCTCACCATTGAAACGTTTTTTGGTATATGCTATGAACCTGTTAACGAGGTGATTACCGCTTGATCCTCCGTGGCCTTAAAAAAAGGGTTTCAACGGTGAGCATTCAATCTCTACTATTTGTTGCAGTGTGACCTATTGAATCTTGGGGCATTCATCATATTTTGGCTCATGTCCTAAAATGACATAGCAAAATGGATGGACGGAATGGATATGAGCAACATCACCCTGCCCCCCACAGAGTTGGGGTTTCAGGCCCCGGGTCAGAAGCAAGTGGCGACTTGCATGTCTACAGTACTCTACACGCCCGAGAACAAGCATCTTGCCTGTGCCCATGTGGAACACCTGTGCAAGATCTGACTGGCTCGGGTACAATGGTTAACGTTCCTCGATCCGAAAATGGCGCTGGTCCACTCACCATGTGGGCCATATGCTTACAAGAAAATGTACAGTGGAAGATAAATTAATATTTGACGTAATTAAATGTTGGGAAATTAAGGGATCTCTGCCTGCCTTTAAGTTATTTAATTCGAAAAGATGTGAGAAAATCACTTTGCTGACCTAATTGACTAACTATTGTGGATGGAAGAGCGCCGTTAAGGTCTATAAATGACTATTTTGCCCTTAAATGCACTCATTTTCACGAATCTAACCCTATTGCTTTGGGGGTAGAGATAGACATTGAGCTGAATTGAGTCGAGCTCGGCTTGGCTTAGCCATCGAGTTAGAATAGCATGCTTGGCTTGGTTTGATCAAGCTTTTGAGCTGAGTTCAAGCCACTTCGAGCTAATTTCGAGTCTAGAAAAGCTCAAATTTTGAATAGCTCAGCTCAAAAGTCCGGCCTAAAAAGTTTAAAATCCTAGCTCGAAAATAACCTAGGCCCATCAACACCCCTTATTGCTACTTTTATAGACAATTTTTCCTTTTATTCCTTTGCTCACATCCAATGTGGGAATAAACAATTTGACTTTCCAACTACTTGAGTCGACTCGAACTCGAACTGAGTCAACACGAACCGAGTTTTAAGTTGAGCCGAATCGAGTTCAGTCTAGCTCGAACTCGGCTCGGTTTTTTTTTCGAACACCTACCTAACTCGACTCGGTTTGAGCTCAGCAACGAGTCGAGTTAACCGAGTTGGCTCGGCTTGTCCCCAGCTCTAGTTTGGGGATGGCGTACCAAAGAGTTCATAGGGGGCCCATCTTTATGTATACAATTGATTGAAATCACCCATCCATTTTGTATGCTCATTTTAGGCCACCCAAAAAAAAAAAAAAAAAAATGAGTTAGATTTGAATTGCAAGTGTGCTCTAGGAAGGTTTCAACAGTTGACAATGTTAGAACTATAAAATATATTTTCCTAGTATGGTCTACTTGAGCATTAGATCTAGTTTATTTTTTGGGTCACACCCTAAAATGATATGGAAAATGGCTAGACAATGTGGATTTTTCATGAATACCATGGTGAGCCTCACCTAGCTTACCACCCAAGGATGTGGAGTTGCGCTACCTGGCATTAGCCAACACTACATGGCCCTAATAATGGGGCCACCTTGATGCATGTATTGTATATCGACGTTGTCCAACCTTTTGATAAGGTCACAAAACACTAGGTGACGGGAAAAAATAAATATCAGCTTGATCCAAAAAATTAGTGGCCCACAATAAGTTTTAATGGTCAAAGACAACTGCTTTCTCTATTTTGGTCCATCTAAGATTTGGATCCACTTAATTTTTTTGCCACGCCCTGAAATGACATAGAAATACCGATGGACGGTGTGGATATACAATAATACATAAAGGTGGGCCCCATGGTTAGGCAGCACTGTGTACGCTGAGAGACTAGGGTCGCACCTAATCCACTCCCTCCCACATACGCTGCCAGTAACTTGTAGGCCCATCATGATGTGTGTGTTTTATCTATACCATTCATCCATTTTGGATAATTATTTTAGGGCTTGAGATTAAAAAAAGAAAAAGTATATCCAAATCTCGGATGACCACACCATAAGAAAATAGTGGTAATTGAACGCTCACCATTGAAAACAACTTAGGGCCCACTTTAAGGTTTATTTGCCATCAAACATATTGATTAATTAGGTCAAAAAGACTATGATTAAGGAAAACACAAATATCAGCATGATCCCAAACTCATATGGCCCCCGAGAAGATTTTAATGGTGAACGTAAAATCACCATTATTTCTTGTGGTGTGGCCCACTTGAGCTTTGGGTCTACCTCATTTTTAGGCTCATGCCATAAAATGATTTGGCAAAACACGTGAACAGGGTAGATTTCTCACAAACAACATAGTGGGCCCCACCTAGCTTGGGATTCCCGAACGTTAGCCATAATTGTCTGCTACGTTAGGTGTTTTAAATGAAGGACATTTTAGCCTTTTCAAAATACGAAAAATCATATGTAGTGACGCGAGGCGGTTAAATTGATAATGGAGGGCAAAGGCAGGCAGATTACTTTAAAAAAAACTTAAAAGTAGGCAGTTTTTCATAAATAGACTAAAAGATGGGCGAGTTTTAGTAAATGGCTCTTAAATATTTGCCCACATGATGAGTAGAACAGTCATATTTCTGACCATAGAAATGGTCACTCTGTGACCTGCTTGATGAATGTCCTAGATGTTATACACGTGTCCAAAGTGGAACTGTACGTGGGGCACTTGAGTTGAGCATTCTTCTCTGACAAGGCTATATATGGTGGCGGTTCCTCACCATTTTCATAGTATATATCGACTTTGCCCAGCCACTGACTTCTGGGTAGGCATGGCAGCGGGTGAGCCCGGGGTTAGCTTAGGCCTAGATTTTGAACTGGCCTGGCCAGACAAACCAGCCCAGGCGGCTCAAAATATTGATTTTGCCGGGTCAATACACAGGTATGAGAAATAATTCAATGTGGATGTTTTCACCAAAGTTCCGTTGAATCTTTTTCCATGCACCCCACTGTAATGTCTTCATGCCCGGCCCATTGCCAAGAAGGCCTAGTCTAGGCTGCAGGTGGAATATTTCAATCCGAGCACAATCCAAAAGCCTGATGACCAGCTGCTGGGCCTAACCATTTGAATCACTAATAAGGAAGTACCTCATGAGTGACCCACCTAATGAGCTGCGCAGATGTGCATATGTTATAACCATCGTCTGAAAACTCAGTGAGTCAACTAAAGACTCGACCGAGTTGACTTGGATGGGCCATTTGAGAAATGGGCATGAATTTTTAACCCCGATCGCTGCCTAAGGTGGATCAGGCCCAAAAGCCCGACAGGCCAGGCCAGGCCAGGCCAGGCCAGGCCAGCCCTATTTCTAAAGTCTATTTCTTTTTTCGGAAAATTCCATATTAATAGAAATCAAGACGAGTTGAATTTTTCCTTAGCAGAGTTGAGGGTGACTCGTCCAGCTGACTCATTTTGTAGAACCAGAGTTCTAAAACTCACTACCTTGACTAAAATCTCTGCTTAGTCAACTCAACCGAGTCATTCAGTGAGTCGCAGAGTTATAATTAATAACAAGTAATTGATAGGAGTGGGAATCAAACCCAAAACCTCTCCCACAAGAGACGCTCTTAACTAGAGTAGCAACTAACAATTTTGTAATAAAGTTTTTCTTTTAAGGTAGTTTTAGATTTTATAACTATTTGTGTCCTGCCCCCACTCGATCGAAACCAGTCCACGCAGGGAACTGTGGGGTCCACCGTGATGTATTGATTTTATCTCTGCCGTTCATCTATTTTTCCAATCATTTCAGGGTCTGAGCCCAAAAATGAGGCAAATCTAAGGCTCAGGTGGACCACACCACAGGAAGTAGCAGTGATAATGACACCCACAGCTAAAACCTTCCTAGTACCCATCATGATGTTTATTTGCCATCCAAGCTGTTCATAAGGTCACACCAACTTGGATGATAGAAAAACATAGATGGCAACTTAATCCAAAACTTCTATAGCTCTTAAGAAATTTTTAATGGGGGCACTCAATCCCCATTATGTAGTCCACTTGAGCCTTGGATATTTGCCTCATATTTGGGCTCATACTCCAAAATGATATAGAAAAATAGATGAACAGGTGAAACTCATACATCATGCGGGTCATACATCATGGTGGCCCCGCAAAACCCCTGCAAGGACCAATTCCGTTGAGGCAAGAGGTAAGGTAACGTGAAGAATATATATTTTACTAAATAATGCCTCTACAATTAGAAAGTACAGGAAGGTGCTTTTCAAGGAATGAAATCACAGAAATACCCTCATTTATTTTTTTTCTTTAAAAAGTAATGAAACTCAAGACTTGTGGGGCCCATGCAGTATGTGTGTAACATCCAATCTATTAAATTGTATGACCCAGACCATGGTAATAACACTAATGAAACACTTGGTCAATCAGATTATCAGATGGGCTATTTGAATTGTGTACATTATATTTTAGAGATTGGCCCACCTTATGGTTAAATCCACCGTAATTTTTGTTCATCTAATAATAATATTGGTGTGTATCTCTTAGACGAGTTAGATGTGAGACACATACCATGCGAACCCTACAACTTCTGATTTTCGATTGTTGTAAAGAAAAACACAGAGGGTAGTAAGTAATTTCTCCTCATAAAGAGTGCTGCCTGAGGCACTATTTGGTAAAATCCCATTCTTTGGAGGAATTTTTCAGTAAAAATCTCCATTATTTTTAATTGTAATTATTAGATATCGAGTCAAGTCAAGCCAAGTCTTTGCTGACCCACCCATTTGATCTTTCCCTTCAAATTTGGATGGGTCACTATTTTACTTTTGACCATCCATTTGATAGCCATTAATTGGACCATCAAGATTGCTTGATACTATGATTTTAGATAAATTGCCTGGAACACTCACTTGAATGGTGTTTATATCACTATAAATGATTGATATGAGCAAATGTGTGGTGCAGGTGACTATTCAACTACAGCCCATGTTCAAGCGGTCCATCACCAACAGGGTCTCGCCAGACACTGCTTTTGAGTCCACCATTGCCACCTTTGGCGCGACCACCGAATTCGGTGACCTAACTTGGTATCCTTCACAAGCTAGGGTGGTATACAGAGATGACTTCCGTGTTCCTATGACCACCGCTGGAAATGGCGATAACGATTTCACAGGGTTCCAATCACAGCTATCACTGCTCATCGTGGCCACTCGTGGAATTGGTTTGTTTTTGCTTGATTGTTTCAGAGAGTAGAAGCGATCTTGACCGTTCATCTGTTGGGTGTGTCATGGATATTGGAAAGAAGGCCAAGCAATGGTCATCATTCAGTGGACAATTTTTTTTTTTTATCTGTGGCTAAGATCATATGATATGTGTCATTTCTGGAATATGGCCCATCCATGGAAGGATCCAATAGATGAACGGTCTAAATCTCACATTTGTGTTCATGCATGCCAGATAACAACCAAAAATCACAATAACTTAATGAGAAATGCTCCTGTGCTGTCGATGCACTATCCGTTATAGTGTTCATTGTTGTATCAGGATACTTCGACAATCCATTCGTTGATCTAGACTGTTCATTAGGTTCAGCACTCATATCATGGGCCTACCATGCAAATATTGCACTGATCTGACAATCTTAACCATATGATCCGTAGCATTTAATATTGATCGTCAGGATCAATCAACAATTCGATCAATGTATTGGTTAGGAGACTCCATGGGTTACTTACGATAGTGAAGAATCAGTTTTGTTTAGGGAATCATAACCATCCAATCCATGGCTTAAGAAAAGGATGGCTAAAAAAAGGGGCCAAATTAAGGATCGATGGACAAGATCATCCAATCAATGTGATTTTCACATGGCCGTGCATGGACCTAATGGACAGTTCAGATCGATGATTGATATGTCTAAGTGACCCATTGCAACTAGGATCACTATAATTTAGGTGCTCTCAGCATTTCTCTAACTAAATACCGGTTTTTGATAGAACGTCGGGACCCCACATGGAAGGTCTGGTTCCCACCGTTGGATGGCATGCATGCGATTGAACGGGGTTTTTTTTTATCATGCATTGTACCAAAGATAAAGGTAGTGCACCCATCAAGTGGGCCATAGATCTATGTTGAGTCTGCACTGTTAAATATCTCTCTCCCACCGTCCATTTTTTTCTCCTCAAAAAGTGGTCTACCTGATCATGGACCAAAGAACACGTTCACAGTGTTCGCTACGTAATGAATGGCTTCAATTGATCACACACATGCCATCCAACGGTGAGAACTAGCCCCCACATGATAGCTGTCATCTGGGTCCGGCGGCATTCTGTCAAAACCCCTCGAGGGTCGCCGCCGATTGCAGACGTGTACAACGTGGCACATACAAGTGTGGAGCAGTTAGAGAGTGAGGCCCTGATCGTGGGGCCCACCTTGACGTATGTGTTGTATATCCATACCATCCATCAGTTTTTCTGGCTCATTTTAGGGCATGATCTAAAAAATGAAGCACATCCAAATCTCAAGTAGACCACACTAGAGAAAATAGTGGTCATTGAACGCTCACCCCATTAAAAACTTCCTAAGTCCCACTGTAATGTTTGTTTGCCATCCAACCTATTGATAAAGTGACACAGACTGGATGAAGGGAAAACACAAATATCAGCTTGATTCAAAACTTTTCGTGGCCCCTAAGAATTTTTTAATGGCTGGCATTCAATTTCCATTGTGTGGTCCACTTGAGATTTGGATCTGCTTCATTTTTGGGACTATGTCCTAAAATGATCTGGAAAAAATGATGGACAGCATGGATGTACAACACATGACCCACCATCATGGCCTCATCCATTAAGCTTTACGGGCCTCACCAATCTGCTCCCCACTTTTACATGCACGTCTGCAGACAGCAATTCTCAATCGTGATAGCTAAGGTCCCGCTTGGACACACTTTCCAAAAGGCGTTTCCAACTGCAGAAAGCACATTGAGTTTTGGCTTTTAAGGTATTAAAAACTCTTTTGGAGGGTCCATACATTGATACAACATCCTCACAGCTGGAGCTTTTAGAGCAAATGGTTATTTGACTTAGTATCAAAGTAAAAGGTCTCGTATTCAAATACTCTTTCAGGTTAGCCCGAACCGGCTAAATTGCAAACATGGTTTAATTTCACTAAGCCATGATGTTTCACTAATTTTGCAGAAGCAGCATTCGAGGCAACGGAAAATTCCAACGGTAAATGCGTGCAGTCTAGAATCCAAGTTACAGCGTTGATTGAGACAGGCATGGGCCTGAAGAACAACCCCAGCGGCATATTGGAATTCACGGGTTATCCAGTGATAGGAAATCAGAGCAACATGCAGGCTGCAGGTTGCACATGAAACTCTTTCAAACTCATACCGCTTCAATCACATTTCCACAATGTTTTTACGGCGGCAAAAATGTACGGTCCCACTCATCGATGATAGTAAATTTTGTTGATGTGTGGGATTATGTACATGGAAGGCCCTTTTTTCATCGATCGAAACCATGGATGCGGGATGCATCAAAATTCTCCCGATTGGAAAATCCCAGACCTATGATTATTGGATTATTTTCCATAGGATGTGGTTTGATGCTCTATTTCCACCTCCTCTTTTGGTTTGGTGCAAATACAGATAAACCATGTTAAAAGCATAGTAATGAGCAATGGCAACAGTAATTTGAGATATTGAGGGAGCAAAACTCAACATTGTTAAAGCAAAAACTCTGCAAGCCCCACCATTATGTATGTGTTATATCCATAGATACCGTCCATTCATTTTCTCATGTCATTTTAGGGCATGAGCCCAAAACAAGGTAGATCCAAAGCTTAAGTGGAACACACAAGAGAAAACATTGGGCGACATCAGGCGTCATTATTCCTACTGCATCCTTTGGTGTGGTACAGTTGAGCTTTGGATCTGCCCCTTCTTGGGCTCATGTCTAGGGCTCTCAATAGTTCGGATCTGGATCGGATCCAGTTGGATCTGGCTCCAAAGTCCAAAAAGTTATAGCCAGATTCGGATCGGATTCGGATCCAACTTAGATCCAAAAGGTGATATCCATGTCCAATCCACCTATAAATAGCTAGATCCATTTCCAATCCAAAAATCTATATAACCATCGGATTCGGGTCAGACCTAAGTTTGAATCTACTATATCACAAATATAAAAAATATATAATATAATATATTTAATTTAGAAGCAAAATTACGCAAATCCCATATTTACTATGATATGGTCTACCTGAGATTGGCATATGTCTCAATTTGAGACGTGGCCTAAAATAATTTGGAAAATCATATGGCTGTCAAGGTGGTCTCACTCATTCACGCCCAAAAGGGCATACACGGTACCCCTTGCTTATTGTTCCAGCGTATGGTTTCAGTGGTGGACACACAACTTTATTGTTCCCTGTTGTATGACCTACCTAAGATCTAGATCTTCTCCAAATTCGGGCCCATGGCCTTAAATGATCGGTTAAGATGGATGGACGGTATGAATGTAACATATAGATTATAATGAGCTCCATGAGTAGGCCGTAGGACCACTTTTCTCAAAATGATTTAGTTGAAGGCTTGAACCATGCAATAGTGAGGATCCGATCGAATCTCACTACTAGATCCGAATCCGACCCGAATACGATTCAGATTTATTTCTGTGAATCTGAATCCGGTCCATTTAATTAATCGAACCTATTTTAAAATCCAACTCCACATTATACGAGTTCAGAGCGAATCGGATCTTGGATCTGACCCGCTCCATTAAGAGCCATACTCATGTCCTAGAACGATATAGCAAAATGTATGGACTGCGAGAATGAAACACATACATCATGGTGGAGCCCACAGTTTTGCCACGTGGGCATGGATAGGACATCACAACAAATTAATTGACTCTTTGCCCCACATGTGGGCCCGGCTTGAACACATGTGTGGAGCCACATGGCCTCATTATGCATGTGTTATGATCAATTGATCTTAACTTGCTAGATCTTTTACCATTTAATTGCCTCCAAGTGACCCTATTTGTATGGACAGTGATATGATTAACATTTTGATATGTGTTTATCAATCAGGGTCATGCCTTAACAGCAGTGATGATGGGTTGTTCACGGCTTGCGGGTGGGACCCAAGAATCCAAGGGCTCTTCTTTTATCAAATGACCTTTAGTATACCCTTAACTAAGGTAACTGGCTTCTTAACTGATGTGAAAGAACTAAGAGACATGTACCCTACAGCTCTCTGTGGCACGGAATTATACAGCGGATTCTTGATGAGGTTCGTTAGAAACTCGACGGCATATCTTGGAAAGGTGGACGACGCTCTCGACTTCGACATAACCTTTTACCGATCTCGCACTCCTGCCACTCCTCGGCTTTATGAAGATGTGTTAGAGGAAATTGAGCAAATGGCATTGTTCAAGTACAATGGATTGCCTCATTGGGGGAAGAACAGAAACATTGGATTTCTAGGAGCAAGAGCTAAATATGGGTCTAAAGGAGACATGTTTGTGGCTGCAATGGCCAAGTATGATCCCGACGGGTTGTTTTCTTCCGAGTGGACGGATGGGATCTTGGGTTTACGTGGGGCTACGGTGGTGATTGAAAGCAATGGTTGTGCACTTGATGGATTATGTGTTTGCTCCCTTGATGCACATTGTGCACCAGATAAAGGATACTATTGTCGCCCCGGCATTGTCTATACAGAAGCTCGAGTGTGTCGGAGGATCAATGTTTCTTAAGATATCAACAAAGGAAATAAGTGGAAACATCATGTATGCTAATGGACTCGACATCATGGTAAACTATCATCTACTTTAAGGAATAATATTGTTTTAAATATGATTTATATTTATCACTCATCGTGTGAGTATGATCAAGGTTTGGTGATGATTGTTGGAGTATATATGAGATCTTATGTATAGTGGTACATGTACAGTTGTACATGTTATCCATGGATGTTTAGATGGATTCAGGTATATCTGTTGAGGTCTTTATTGATCTCTTATAAATATCTTATATATTTTATATATTTCTGTTAGTCCGTCTCGTGAGAAAAAAAACTTATTTCCAATTTAAAGTGGCAGCTTTAGTAAGAGTTTACTATTTTTAGTAAGTTTTAGATTGGACGTGTCTCCTTCGTTTTTAAATTTTAGTTTATGTGGTCTTCTTAGGAATTGCTTACAATCATCCCAGGAATTATCCAATGCGATTAAATTAGATCTTTCTATTTTTTGTAAAAATTATTATTTCGAGTAAATTCCAATTTAGTTGAATTAAGACTCATAATTAGGATTTTTACTTTTTCTTTATAAGTGGGAAGTTTAAGTATTATTAAATAATAAAAATTTTAAAATTTCTTTTTCATCTTATGGATTCAAGAATAACTTTGTAGATCCAAGGTTTTGCATACTTGAGGTAGACGACAATCTTCCTCCTCACACCCTTTCCTTCGTCAATTTTTCATTTAAGAATATTCACTATCGTGAAGGGCAAAAATTAGAAAAGATAATAAATAAAATAAAATAAAGGAAAAAGGAAAGAGTGTAGAAAAGAAAATCAATTATAGCCTTATAGCATCTGTTATGTTCTTGGGATATTGCTGGAGAAATCTTGCTAGAAGTAAAAAATTATTTATTATAAATTAAAAAATATTTTAAAATTTTAGATATATAATTATTAATAAGTTATTTAAAATTCTAAATAATTTTCATATTAATTTCAGATATTATTGTTATAAAATCACACAAAAAAAATGAAAACTACCTATATGTTAAAAATCTTCTGATATTATTATGATTATCTCGTTTCTTTAATTTTTATGATAACATAGTGAAATTTTCAAAAGATTGGCTATAATTGTGGCACCGGCGTGTCAGACTAGTTGTAGATGATGAAATATCCAAGCTATCCATCATGTCAACCTCAGCTTGTAGATTCTACTTCCAAATGATAAAGATGGCCCACTCAGTAGGTTTGTCATGATATTAGAAATAAGTGGATAGATTTGAAATCTTAGGCCAATTTTTTCACAATCATTCATTTATTTGGTTAATTGTGGCCCACCTGACCAGTGGACCAAGCTAATTAATTTTGTGATCATCTGCTGAGACTAAGTGCCACACTATGATAAATGCTACTTGTAAACTTAATTATTTAGGTTAAAAACCTCCTTCGAGATCTTGATGTTCAATATTCTTGACCTTATGTCAATTAATTGGCTCTTCACAGTTGCCAGCAATTCTTTTTTTATGAACGAACTAAATGATGGAGTTTTCCTCTTCAGCAAAGGAGGAGAGAAAGTGAAATAGAGTGAGGTCGGGCGCCCGGGCCCAATTGTGGCCGGGCGACCGAAATTCCTTCAGATGGGCAGCAATGCTGCTGGACAGGTTTGGCTTCAGCCGGGCGCCCGACGGTCAAAGTGACCGGGCTCCCGATGACTTGGCCGGGCGCCCGACCATGTTGGTTCGGGCGTCCGAAATTCGGTCTTTCTCATGTTTTGCACGCTGGACTGTTTTGGGTCTGGCCGGGCACCCGACGGTCTGGTGACCGGGCGTCCGACCCGGCGCGAACTGCTTAGACGCAGTTTCCTAATCTGGCTCTGTTTCCTCCATTTTTTGTACTTAAGCATTCCAAAACGGGATTAGGGCATCCCATTGTGTTGTAAACACGTCCAAGGTGAGAAAGAGAGAAAAAGAGGAAGAGAGAAAGAGAAGAGAGAGAAAGAGGAAGCTTGTAGAAGGGAGAAGTTGCTTGAAAATGGATTCTTCTGCGCAACCGTCGTCTCAGCGCTTCTACGTCCTTGGGATCGGTGAGATCGCTCCTCCTTTACTATTCTCTTGTAGTTTATCCATCCCTGCGTGGGTGAAGAAGTTTGATCCAAGCGGTGTGTGCTTATGATCGGTTGTAACAGTTCCCTGAGATAGTGGATTGTTGATCTGGACTAGGTCCCGTGGTTTTTACCTCTTTTGAGGGTTTTCCACGTAAAAACTCCTTGTGTTCGTGTGGTTGATGTTTATTCTTGATTATTGCATTAGCATAGTCCATAATTCTAGTGTATTGGGGGGCGAGATCCGAAGGTTTGTGTGAAACGCACCCAACAAAGTGGTATCAGAGAGTTCAGGTTGTTTGAATGGTGTGGGATTGGTTCTGAATTATGGAAGGTGGCTCATCAAGGATGATCAGCCTAAATGGTTCTAACTGGACCATATGGAAGGCTAAGATGGAGGCACTTGCTCTATTGCGAGGACTTGCTCTATTGTAAGGACTTGTATGCTCCAATTCTAGGCATATCGGCGAAGACAGAGGATATGTCAGATGATGATTGGAAGAAAGTGGACCGGAAGGCGGTGGGGTTCATTAGACAATGGTTGGATGATTCGGTTTTACACCATGTGTCTACAGAGACCTCAGCCGCTAGCCTATGGCTGAAATTGCAAGGGCTGTATGAGAGGAAGACAGCTGGCAATAAGATTTTCCTGATAAGACGACTTGTGAATCTCAAGTTCAAAGATGGTGGTTCTGTGGCTGAACACATGAATGAGGTCAGTAACATTGTGAACCAGCTCTCCGCCATGAAGATGGTCCTGGATGATGAACTTCAGGTTTTGCTACTGCTTAGCTCATTGCCTGACAGTTGGGAGACATTAGTGGTGTCTCTAAGTAACTCCGCACCAGACGGAAAGGTATCCATGGATCAGGTAACAAGTTGTCTCTTCAATGAAGAGACAAGGAGGAAGTCCCTAGGGCCTGCTCAACAAGAGGCCCTTGTGACACAAGATCGGGGGAGAGGAAAGAACAAAAAGGGTGGAAAGGCCCGAGATAAATCAAGAGGCAAGTCAGTTGCCAGGAAAAATGTTGAATGCTGGAATTGTGGCAAGAAGGGCCACTATAAGCATGAATGTCACAAGAAGAAGAGTGATAAGAAGGGTAAAGGAAAGGAGAAGGAAGATGAATCAGATTCTACTGCGGTCGCCTCAGATGGTGACGTTGTTGTTATTCTTTCGGCAGATCACGATATTTGTCTCACGGCTTCGAGTCAGGACACCGACTGGGTGATAGACTCGGGAGCCTCGTTTCATGCGACTCCACGCAGAGATTTCTTCACAAGCTACAAGTCAAGTGACTATGGGACAGTGAAGATGGGAAATTCTAGTGTTTCGAAGATCGTAGGGGTTGATGATATTTGTTTAAAGACCGATGTGGGCTGTACATTGGTTCTCAGGGATGTGAGACACATTCCAGACCTTCGCCTCAACTTGATGTCGACGGGAAGGCTGGATGATGATGGCTATGAAAGCTGGTTTGCTGGTGGGCGCTGGAAGCTCATCAAGGGTTCGTTGATCGCTGCCAGAGGAAAGAAGTGTTGCACTCTTTACAAGGCAAGTGTCAGTGTATGCAAGGGTGGATTGAACGCAGCGGAAGATTCAGCTACTGACGTGTGGCACAAGCGTCTAGGCCACATGAGTGAAAAAGGGCTTCAGCTACTAGCGAAGAAGCAGCTCCTTCCAGACGTGACAGGTATACCTCTCAAAACCTGTATTGACTGTTTATCTGGGAAACAGCATAGAGTTTCTTTTGTTAAAACTGCTTCTCATACTAATAAAGTACATGCATTAGATTTGGTTTATTCTGATGTTTGTGATCCTATGAGGACAAAAACCTTAGGTGGGGCATTGTATTTTGTTACATTTATAAATGATGCATCTAGGAGGGTTTGGGTGTATGCTTTGAGATCCAAGGACGAGGTCTTTGGTGTGTTTAAACTGTTTCATGCTATGGTCGAGAGGGAGACAGGCAGATCATTGAAGTGCATCCGGACTGACAATGATGATGAATACATAGGTGACTTCCACGAGTATTGTAAGTCACTGGGTATACGACATAAACAGTCGGTTCCCAAGACCCCCCAGCATAATGATGTGGCTGAGCGAATGAATCGCACCATTATAGAGAGAATCAGATGCATGTTATCCCATGCAAAGTTACCCAAGATGTTCTGGGGAGAAGCAATGCACACGGCTGTGTATTTGATAAACAGGTCTCCATCAGCCCCGTTGAATAGAGAAGTACCTGAGAAGGTGTGGACTGGACGTGATCCATCGTACAGTCATCTCAGGGTGTTTGGATGCAGGGCATCCGTGCACGTACCAAAGGACGAGAAGTCCAAGCTCGATATGAAGATCAAGCAGTGTGTGTTCTTAGGGTACGGTGATGAGAAGTTCGGTTACAGGTTGTGGGATTCGACCGAGAAGAAGCTCGTCAGGAGCAGAGATATGGTTTTCATTGAAGATCAGTGTATAGAAGACATTGAAAAGCCAGAGAAGACCCAACCCAGTTCAGGTGAACTGGAAGACACGGATCCGATTACTCCTCCCATGGTGCCTGATGACGGGGGAGTACAGCAAGGTGCAGAGGATGAGGGAGTCCCTACAGAAGATGGACAGGGGGAGCAGCCCCAACTTGATCCACCTGTTGAGCCACAGGTGAGGAGGACATCAAGGGACAGACATCCATTCAAGAAGTACTCGCCGCATGAGTACATTATGCTCACTGATGGAGGAGAGCCAGAAGACTATTCTAAGGCCCTATCCGACGAGCATAAGGGGAAGTGGTTGAAAGCTATGCAAGAGGAGATGGAATCCTTTCATAAGAACCACACCTATGATATGGTGAAATTGCCTAAGGGCAAGAAAGCTCTGAGCAACAAGTGGGTGTTCAGAAAGAAGAATGAGCAGAAGAATTCACAGACAAGGTACAAGGCCAGACTTGTGGTGAAAGGGTTTGGTCAGAGAAAAGGAATAGACTTCGAGGAGATATTCTTACCAGTGGTGAAGATGACATCCATTCGGGTGTTGCTTGGGTTGGCGGCTAGCATGGATCTGGAGATAGAGCAGTTAGATGTCAAAACTGCCTTCCTCCATGGTGACCTGAAAGAAGAGATCTACATGCGCCAACCAGAAGGGTTCGAAGTCAAGGGCAAAGAGCATATGGTGTGCAGGCTTAAGAAGAGCTTGTATGGGCTGAAGCAAGCTCTTAGGCAATGGTACAAGAAGTTCGACTCGTTCATGTTGAAGCATGGATATGACAGATCGGAGTCGGACCACTGTGTGTTCACTCACAGGTTCTCAGATGGTGATTTCTTGGTTCTGCTATTGTACGTTGATGACATGCTCATCATGGGAAAAGACATCAAGAAGATTGACAGGCTGAAACAGGAGTTGGGCAAGTCGTTTGCGATGAAAGACTTGGGCCCGGCCAAACAGATCCTAGGAATGGAGATAACCCGTGACAGAAGCAGCAGGAAGCTTTGGTTGTCACAAGAGCGATATATTGAGAAAGTCCTAGAGCGGTTCAACATGAATGCAGCTGAAGCCGGTCAGTACTCCACTGGATGATCACTTCAAATTGAGCGACAAGCAGTGTCCCAAGACGAAGGCAGAAGTGGAAGAGATGCGGAAGATACCCTACGCGTCAGCGGTAGGAAATTTGATGTATGCTATGGTGTGTACGCGCCCAGACATAGCATATGCGGTTGGTGTTGTCAGCCGGTATCTTGCCAATCCTGGCAAGGAACATTGGGCAGCGATGAAGTGGATACTACGATATCTGAGGGGCTCATCCAAGTTGAGCCTATGCTATGGTGACGGAAAACCTGTGTTAGAAGGCTACACAGATGCAGATATGGCAGGTGACATAGACTCCAGGAAGTCTACATCGGGGTTCATGTTCACATTTGCAGGGGGAGCGGTCTCTTGGCAGAGCAAGCTACAGAAGGTCGTAGCATTGTCGACGACAGAGGCCGAGTACATCGCGGTCACAGAAGCATGCAAAGAGATGCTTTGGATGAAGAGGTTCCTACAAGAACTTAACCTGAAGCAGGAGGAGCACATGGTCTATTGCGATAGCCAAAGTGCTATACACTTGAGCAAGAATCCAAGTCAGCATTCCAAGTCGAAGCACATAGAGATTCGGTATCACTGGATCAGGGATACTTTGGAACAGAAGGTGTTACAGCTTGAGAAGGTCCATACGGATGATACGGATGATAACGGGTCAGACATGATGACCAAGGCTTTGCTCAAGGGCAAGTTTGAGGTTTGCAGAAACCTGACTGGCTTGAAGAAGGCGAATTTCTCCTGAGTCGAAAAGGGAAAGATTTGATGGAGTTTTCCTCCTCAGCAAAGGAGGAGAGAAAGTGAAACAAAGTGAGGTCGGGCGCCCGGGCCCAATTGTGGCCGGGCGACCGAAATTCCTTCAGATGGGCAGCAATGCTGCTGGACAGGTTTGGCTTCAGCCGGGCGCCCGACGGTCAAAGTGACCGGGCGCCCGATGACTTGGCCGGGCGCCCGACCATGTTGGTCCGGGCGCCCGAAATTCGGTCTTTCTCATGTTTTGCACGCTGGACTGTTTTGGGTCTGGCGGGGCGCCAGACAGTCTGGTGACCGGTCGCCCAACCCGGCGCAAACTGCTTAGACGCAGTTTCCTAATCTGGCTCTGTTTCCTCCGTTTTTGGTACTTAAGCGTTCCAAAATAGGATTAGGGCATCCCATTATGTTGTAAACACGTCCAAGGTGAGAAAGAGAGAAAAAGAGGAAGAGAGAAAGAGAAGAGAGAGAAAGAGGAAGCTTGTAGAAGGGAGAAGTTGCTTGAAGAGGGATTCTTCTGCGCAACCGTCGTCTCAGCGCTTTTACGTCCTTGGAATCGGTGAGATCGCTCCTCCTTTACTATTCTCTTGTAGTTTATCCATCCCTGCATGGGTGAAGAAGTTTGATCCAAGCGGTGTGTGCTTGTGATCGGTTGTAACAGTTCCCTGAGATGGTGGATTGTTGATCTGGACTAGGTCCCGTGGTTTTTACCTCTTTTGAGGGTTTTCCACGTAAAACTCCTTATGTTCGTGTGGTTGATGTTTATTCTTGATTATTGCATTAGCATAGTCCATAATTCTAGTGTATTGGGGAGCGAGATCCGATGGTTTGTGTGAAACGCACCCAACACTAAATACATAGAGATTGATTGTCACCTTATTCGTGAAAAAATATCGTCTGGGGTGCTCTACACTTCATATGTGCCTTCCAATCAATAACTTACGGACATCTTCACCAAACCCCTTGGTCAAGATCATTTTCATGTTATATTAGACAAGTTGGGAGTTACGGATCCCCACGCACCGATTAAAAGGAAAGTATTAGGAAAGATTTAATTAAGGATATTCCCTTTCTATGTTTGCTACAATTTGATATAATCTCTTTGATTATTTCTCATTGTATTTTTTTCTTTCTTTCTTTTGAGTCATTCTCTCTACATTTATACATCACAATATATTGAATGAAAAAACATAAAAATTCAAATTCAATATCTCTAAATTCATTTTTTACACACAATCCTACCTAGTGCGATCTAGACGGGTTGTGTTTCTATGACTGGATGGATTGCAATCTTAGGACGAACTGGGTCTACAGTGGATGATCCATGGTAAGGATTCTCTGCTCGAAGAATTATGCATAATGGCTCTCTTGATGCCTTATTCCATAATTCAAAAACCCAAAAACCCGGTTGGATTTGATGTTCGATCAAATTGAATTGAATCAAGACTTGAATGAGTCTAAAACGACTGGATTTAACGTTTAAAAACATATAGTAGTCTGAAAACTGTACACATAATTAGACTAATATATATAATTCTTAATTGAAAGATAGAGCTCAATTGGGAGCTTAATTGGAGTTAAATGGACACCAATCCACAATTACACTCAAATAAAGTGTAATTGAAATCATCAATTATGTTTGGTAGCTTATAATTGAAATGCACTAGAATTCAAATATTTTATGCATTAGAATTCTATAGGATATTCATAGGATTTTGAATTTTATTCGGTAAATCATTTTAATTACTCTAAATTTGTGTACATATGTTACATTTGATGAAGTGGTTGTAATAAGCCCACTGAAATATACAATTTAGCCCCAAATTAGGAAATTCTAAGCTTCAGGTGGATTATAAAAGTGGGCCCACTAATTCTGGAATGGTAAAGCAATATTCCCTATCTTTAGTATAATGAAACATTTCCATTTTCTTTTTTTCTTTTTTTCGTTTAGTTTTTTACACCAACACACACACCACATTGGCCCTCGAACCTGTTGTTACATATTACTAGACAACGGACGAAGGGAGCTATTGATAGTTTTAGGTTGGAATGTGAAAAGAGTCTCATTGTTGATGATTCGGTTAAGTTGAAATATGTTGGCCTGCACAACACAAGGGAAGGTTAGAAGGGTGGCTAAGGATCGGCCGTTAGTCCTTCAATGTTTAAGTCAGATGAGTTATTGGCAAATAGAATATGACAGGCTTGATGGTAGTCAGAATTGTGTACCTCCATATACGTTGAAGTATTTGTTTTATAGCCATCAGATGAGCTTAATTGTGGGCCCTTGGCGTGGCCATGATTGTGGCTTTAGTTACAGGAGAGATTCCTACCAAATTGCACGATTCTTGGAGACGCAGTTTGAGCCTTGTAATGACTAGTGATGCGTTCGTCCTTTTCGGGCGTATCCCTGGTCTTTCGCTCGTAATAATTGTGGCAGTGATCAGGTCGGCGGTTGTTACTAGATGAGGTTGATGCCGAGCTGTAGAATAGGTCGAAAAAAATGGCTAAGGCCGACCAGAATCAGGTCAGTGAGAGTGATCTGAGCCTTCTTAGTTTAGCTTGAATTATTCCCATAACAAAAGTCCCCTTACTCCTTGTTCTGAATATTGAAAGAGCTGGGAGTAATGATAGGATAAGCTGGACTATCTTGAAAGAAATCCACTACAGCGCGATCTCCACTTCTCAGGGCACGCCTATCGAAACGTCACCATCATTGCGGTGTGGTTTTTTTAGCGCCTCTTGGTTTCTTACGAATGAGAGAGTGACGCGTGTCGGCAGTTACTGCACATTGAATGCTTAGCTTACCCCGTTCTGCCACGTGTCGGGAGAGACAATGATGAGAGGCGTTATGCGTTGTACAGACGAATGAGGGAGAGACAGCTGGAACGTCAGAACCCCAAAGAGACGTCTTTCATTAAATGAGGCGATCTTCACATGGCTGGCACCAGCAAGAAGTTTTAGGGTTTATAAAACCTCTTGCACTTGGCCATTTTCCCCATTTTTGAAACCTTCTCAACTTTCAATCATCTTCCCTGAGTTCTTCCCTCCTGAGAGCTTCATATGCCAGCTGGTCCTGGTACACTTTTTGCCTTAGTCTCCTTATTTTTCTTTTATTCGAGATAATCCTCCAGCTCTTCTGATGTTATCCCTAGGGTAGATTTCAATTCTCATGAAACCCTTAATTTTTCTCCTCTAGGACACGAATCATCTTGCGGAATCCGGAATGATGATAGTGACTGTTCCTTCTAAGCCAGCCCCCGAGATAAGGGAGAGGACCTCGAGCTCTAAGATCAAAAAGACCTATGAGGGGTCAAGTGACCCTAAGGGTTTTGAGTTAGATGACGTGGTCTCTCAGATTTCTAATGAAGAACTTAAAAAATTGAGGGAGTTGTATGACATCCTAGACTACATAGGTCTTAGGGTCCCTAAGGCGGGCGAGTTGCCTAGTCGGCCTCGTGCTGAAGAAGTTGTTGTGTCGCTTGTTCACTTCGCGGCGGGTCTGCGCCTGCTACTCCACCCATTCGCTCGAGAGATATTGAGTATTCTGAGCTTAGCTCCTGGTCAGCTCCGACCTAATGCATGGAAATGCATAGTCGACTGCTACATCTTATGGTGGTGAATTGGGAGCCTCGAGCTGACCTCGAATGATCTCTTTACTCTGTATACTCTGAAACCCTTAGGAGGTTGAGGACTGTACTACTTCTCGGCCTGCCAGATTAGGGCGGTTCCTTAATCACAAGTCTACCTACCTCCACAAAGACTTGGAAGGAAAAGTGGTTTTTTGCCTCAGGATCGTGGGAGGAAACACTGGATGAGCCTAGGCCTTTGACATATCGGGCTCGTGCAGAGTTCACTAAACCAGGTTGGGAAGTATTGTTAACCTACATAATTTATTGAATTTCCTTGTTCTGCCTTGTTGTTGACTTATCTGCTTCTATTTTTACGTGTACAACCTTTGTGCGGATTCGGCCGAGTTTATCCGTCATTGAGGAACAGCAGATCAAGAAAGCGCGGTCTCATTCTGTAGAGGAGATAGACTATCAGTCATTGATCATTCTCGAGCTTGTACGTGAAGCAGGTCGGTAGTTTGTGCTTTATTGTGACTGTACTCGAATACCTTAGCTGATTTATGACTATATTTTCTACTCATGACTTACAAATGGCTCCGAAGACTTCTATAGTCAAGAAGCTCCCTCTGAATCTCTTGTCTAGGGAGGAGTTTCTCAACCCCCAAGAAAGAAAGCAGCCCAAGTGTCATGACCAAAGGATGTGGTTCAACAGCCTCAATCTGCTTGCAGCAGACCAGGTCAATCAGTACCTCCCCCTCCTCCTATTCTAGTCGTACCTCAGACTTCTCATCTTCCGACTGCTGAGGCGACTGCCACAAAGCGTCCTACGACACGAGCGACCTCGACCAAGGCAGCACCTGCCTCTTCCTCTGATCATCCCAACAGGGAATGTTCGCTTTCCCAAGTGTAGGGTTGTGATATAGTAATAATTCGGTAGGGACCAAGATCATTCTCAGGGACTTTTTAGGAATTCACAAAATTACTTCTAATGTTCTCTACTTGAGAATTAACAAAACAGATTTCTAAAATTGAATGTAAATAGAATTCTTAAACTAAAATTAAATGTAATCAATATAAGAAAGCACTAGGGGTCCAAGGATCCACTTGTAGCAATCCTCAATGCATAATTCGCTGTGGTTTCCAATTACACAACTAGAATCGAAATCAAATCCTATCTAGTCGGATGATAGAGGGGTTGTATTACACTATCTGTCATATGTGTGATTCTATATATGATTCCCTCAATTCAAGTTAGGACTTGAGCACACTCAATTGCATAAGTCAATCCTAGTTCCCATAGGTTAAAATCACAATCATAATCATCATTAAACTCTGTCACAAAGCATAATTAGATCATGATTTGAACTTCATTCAAATCACATATACCATCAACACATAATTTAGAAACTAGTACAAAAAAGTAAAACTTTGGTTGAAGTTCCCACATGCAATTCCAAGTCTAGAGCATATTGAATCCGATTCCTCGGAGCGTACAGGTCTAGAACTATGCAAAACAGTTAAGAACTGAAGTAATTCTCCCAAACATCCATGAGTCATCATAAGACTAAGAAAAACTACTTAGAATTTTATTCAAACTTCTATAAACCATTGTTCTTCAATAAATCCAACTTGAAACCAATATAAAACGAATTAAAGCATCTCAGATTCACTACAAGCTTCACCTCTTAGCCCTAGCTAAGAGGTTTATCCGTTTATGATCCAAAGAAACATGAAAACAACTAAAAACATAAACTAGAAAACACAAACTAGAGGGAGTTGTAGAACTCCGAATCCGACTTCCACCGCTTCCCACCTTCGTAGCTCTCTTCTAAGATGCCCTAGGAACGATCCCTAGGTCCCCTTTTATAGTGGAGAGGCTCTACCGCCTCAGAATCTTCCAGATTTGCATAGTACTTACGCACTTGCGCTCAAAAGTTGGAGCTTCAAGGAGAAGCTGCTGAAATTCCACAATTTACACTGACTACCTATTGGTAGACCGGTCGGACTAGGCTGGCCGATCGGTCACGACCGGTCTAGCCTGTCTTGTGAACAGTCCAGTGAGTAGAATGATGGGGGAAGGCCTTAGCTGACCGGTCTTGACCAGTCGGCCACTATGTATTTAGAGTCCAGAGAGCAAACAGATGGTAACCGACCGGTCATGACCGGTCTAGCCTTGGATCCCTGCATTTTTCTTCTTTCTTCTCCTCTCCTCTTCTCTCTTTGCATTCTTCTTTCTTTGGCCTGCCTTGAGTCTTCATCCAAGACTCCTAATTAGAGCTTTTTAGTCATCAATTGGGTGAAGTCCCTCTCATTCCTATAATTATAAAAACACGCATTAGAATAGTCTTTAAGCTTGAAAACCATGCATAGTTGGTGAAGAAATGGAGTTAGAATATACACATTTAACCACTCAATACACCCCCCCAACTAGCATTTTGCTAGTCCCAAGCAAAACATGCATAAAACAATTCATTCCTCCAAAACCCAACTCTCCTTCAGAAACCATGTTTCTATACACTCTAAGACATGCAAGTGCAAAAATTGGAAAAACTAAGTGATAGAGGTTGAAACTTTAAACTTTCAAGAACATATCAAGTACTCATATGGATTTTCCGCTGATTGATTGATAAATAGAAGTATTTGAACAATTTAACCTAGTGTGCTCAGTGAATGCTCATCTCATGAAAATTCAAGATTATCTTTTTCATAAATCAGCTAAGGTATGGAATTCAAGGTGTATAGATCAACACAAACCTATGACAGGAATTTGCCTTACCGTCCTTCCGATGGCTTTCACACTACTTCCCATTTCCGGCTTTGGTTACAGGTAAACCATCCCTCGATTGGTAATAGGTATCCCTTTTCAGAATTTTCCACCATATTCTCCATCATTCCCATATTTTCATCCTTCCTTTCCGTTTTCTTTTTCATTAGATAGGATTTTTAGAAATCTATATCTTTCGTTATTTTCCCATGGACAAGGATGGACAAAGTACCCCGGCTTGGTTTCTCAACACCTTCAATCCAAACTTAGCTAATCCCTAAATCTAATAATCCTTTCAAAACATGAGAATCGTGTGAAGTGAACTAGGTGTAAAAGTGTTCAAAAGTTCTATCATTCATAAAAATAGGGAAATTCACATACAAGACTAGTACCTTAAAGAATGGTCAAAGTATTTAACATCACTCACTTCGCCTCTCCTTTTCTTATAATTACACCATCCCGAATGCATAAAAACAAAGTTCTCTAATGGAGTTTTGAATTTTTAGAAAAAAAAAATCTGAAAAATCTTCGTCATATTGCTCGAGATGTTACAAAACACTAGATTCATCCTAGTGATCCTACACCCCCCAACCAAATCTTACATTGTCTTCAATGTAAAAAATATGCACAAGGCAAAATATGAGAGCAATTATAAATTAAAGGGAGTGAGGAATGAGAGTTCCTGAGAGACCAACTAGAATTCTACCTCCTTCTAATAAACCTATGCAAAAGCAAACCAAAAGCAACAAAATCCTAATACTAACTACTCTATACCTCCGTCAGACTAGGAGATCAAAAATCCTAATATACAAGATCAGTCAGAGGTATGGACATACCTTTTGACGGAAAATTCTCAAAGAACGGCTTCAGGCGTTGACCATTGGCTTTAAAAATATTACCGTTCATTGGATTCAACAACTCGACGGTCCCATATGGATAAACAGTTTTTATAACAAAAGGACCGGTCCATCAAGACTTCAATTTTCTCGAAAATAAATGTAATCGAGAATTATATATAAGGACTTTTTTATTGATCGTGAAGGACTTGCAAAGAATGTTCTTATTGTGGAACACCTTCGTCTTGTCCTTGTAAATTCTCGCATTTTCATATGCATCATTCCGGAGTTCCGCAAGTTCATTCAATTGAAGTTTGCGCAACATGCTTACCTTCTCAGAATCAAAATTCATCTTCTTTAGCGCCCAATATGCCCTATGTTCCAACTCCACGAGCAAGTGACAAGCTTTTCCATAAACAAGTCTATAGGGAGACATTCCAATGGGGGTCTTGAAAGCTGTACGGTAAGCTCAGAGTGCATCAGTAAGTCAAAGCGACCAATCTTTGCGATCGGGGTTCACTGTTTTCTCCAAAATATGTTTAATTTTCCTGTTGGATATCTCAGCTTGTCCACTTATTTGTGGGTGATAGGGAGTGCTCACCTTGTGATTTACGCAATATTTTTTCATTAAAGCTTCAAACGGGCGGTTACAGAAATGGGATCCACCATCACTTATAATGACTCGAGGTGTTCCAAATCGGGAAAGGATATTTTCTTTTAAGAAACGAATGACTATTTTATAGTCATTGCTCCAGCATGGAATTGCCTCGACCCATTTTGAAACATAGTCGACGGTAAGCAAGATATATAAATTTCCAAAAGAAGATGGGAATGGACCCATGAAATTGACACCCCAACAATCAAAAATTTCGATTGGTAAGATGGGATTGAGTGGCATCATATTTCTACGGGCGATTCCTCCCAATTTCTGACAAGGCTCACATGTTTTACAAAACTCATGGATATCCTTGAACATGGTGGGCCAATAAAACCCACATTGCAAAATTTTAGCTGTGGTCTTCTTAGCCGAAAAGTGGCCACCACACTCTTGAGAATGACAAAAGGAGATGATGCTTTGTTGTTCATCATCCGACACACATCTCCTTATAATTCGATCGGGACAATACTTGAATAAGTATGGGTCGTCCCATAGGAATTTTCTCACCTCGTTGAAGAACTTGTCCTTATCTTGCTTTTTCCAATGTGTCAGAATTGTACCTGTAGCAAGATAGTTAGCAATGTCCGCATACCATGGTAATTGGGAGACTTTAAAAAGTTGTTCATCTGGGAACATGTCATTGATCGCGGTCGTCTCAGGGGAATCGGTGAGAACAAGTCTAGAAAGATGGTCAGCAACTACGTTTTCTACTCTTTTCTTATCACGTATTTCTATGTCAAATTCTTGGAGTAGGAGGATCCATCTTAATAAGCGAGTCTTAGCATCCTTCTTAGAGAGAAGGTACTTAAGCACTGCATGGTCGGTGAATATGATGATCTTGGATCTGATCAAGTAGGACCGAAACTTGTCCAAAGTAAAAACTACGGCCAAAAGTTCTTTTTCTATAGTAGTGTAGTTTGCTTGAGCTGAGTTTAAGGTTCTACTTGCATGGTAGATGACGCAAGGCTTCTTCTCTTTTCTTTGGCCTAACATAGCCCCAATAGCGTAGTCACTTGCATCACATATGATTTCAAAAGGAAGGCTCCAATCAGGTGGTTGCATTATGGGAGCACATGTCAACATGCCTTTAAGTTTGTCAAAGGCATTTTGACAATTCTTATTCCACTCAAATGAGTTTTCCTTTTGAAGGAGGTTACATAAAGGACGAGAAAGTGAACTAAAGTCCTTTATGAACCATCTATAGAATCCGGCATGTCCTAAAAAGGACCGCACATCTCGTACGCTTTCAGGGGGTGGAAGGTTAGAGATAAGATCGATTTTAGCCTTGTCCACCTCGATTCCATTTTGTGAGATGATGTGACCAAGGACAATTCCCTTTTGAACCATAAAATGACTATTTCTCCCAATTCAACACAAGGTTCTTGTCTTCACATCTTTTTAAAACGGTTTTTAAGTGCCCAAGGCACTCATCAAAGTTATAACCAAATACAGAGAAATAGCCTATGAAGATTTCAAGAATCGTCCCCACCATATCAGAAAAAATACTCAACATACAACGCTGAAAAGTGGCAGGGGCATTATATAGTCCAAATGACATCCTTCGATAGGCAAAAGTGTCGAATGGACATGTGAATGTTGTCTTCTCTTGGTCTTCTAGGGTGATCTCTATTTGGTTATACCCTGAATACCCATCAAGGAAGCAAAAGTAGGAATGACCCGCCAACCTTTCTAAAATTTGATCAACAAATGGTAAGGGAAAGTGGTCTTTCCTTGTAACTATGTTTAGCTTCCTGTAGTCAATGCACATTCTCCAACCGGTAGTGACTCTGGTTGGCACGAGTTCATTATTGGCATTGGCTACGATGGTAATTCCGGATTTCTTAGGCACCACTTGAATTGGACTCACCCATTGACTATCAGATATTGGCTAAATGATACCCACATTCAATAGTTTCAACACCTCGGCCTTAACCACCTCTTTCATGTTTGGATTGAAGCATCTTTGTGGTTGCCTAGATGTCTTCGCATTCTCCTCAAGGTGTATGCGATGAGTACAAATCATGGGGTTTATGCCTTTGAGATCCACAATTGACCATCCAATGGCACTTTTGTGCTCTCTTAAAGTGGCTATTAGTGTAATACCCCAAAAATACGCATGAGTAAGTACACGAGTGCATGTTCACACGTGAAAATTTTAAATTCTAGGCTGTATTGTCCACACGCATACACACACGTATATACTTTTATACGCATTCTAACACTTTTTAAAGCCTTTGAAAACTCAGTATACTTAGCTAAATCAATAAACTGACCTTTAGAATGATCTAACGTTGCTAGACCGAAAGATTTAACCGTCCACTCCGATTTTGAATTACGCGATCAATGTAAATCGCCGTACATCATCCTGTACACATGTTTGTCCATAAATATGACCCGTACATCGTGTTCGTCACAAGGCATATGCTTAGACCAGTGATTTCTTGGCCCTATGAACCTACTCGGGTGTGTTTGTAACACCCTAGGATTTTAGAATAATTTAAATTATAATTTAGTTAATTATTTAATACTTTAAATAAATTGAAATATTGATAAATTAATAATAAATCATCCGTAGGGAATTACTATATGGTCTCTTTATTAAAGTTACTTAGAATAAACCCTAAAACAACATGGAAGTGATAGATTTTACAAAACTCGTAAATTTATGATAATTACGAAAATGCCATTTTTAAACTTAAGTTATACCACCTTTTTAAGTTTTATGATTTTCGAAAATCATTTTCATACGAAACTCTATATACTAGTTTTAGGACACGATCTAATCATACACGTCGAATTTCAACCCTACAATCATCCTACAAATGTCCGAATCAGAAATCAGGCCATAAGTGGCCCACCTTAACTCGGATACGTCTCAAATTTCATGGCAGCGGTTAAAATTATGTGGCCCATTTATCTGATGGAGGAAATAGTCAAAATCCATCATAGTAGACTCACTTCACAAACGCAACTCCAAGCCACGATTTCCGTACCGTGCAAGTTACGTAAAAAAGAAAAAAAAAGAAGCTTTTCCTTCTTCTCCGGTCGTCCGCTGTAACAGCGGACGAGGCTGTCGACCTGCGTGACCACAGACGTCCATCACGTGGGCCCCATCTTGTATATCCAGGCTGTTCATCAGAGCTCCATTGTATTGTACTTAAGTGTAATCCATCTAAAAATCTCTGCCGACAGTTGATCGTGCAGCCCACTTCAATCGACTGTTTGGAAACCAAGAAAACCAAGATCGTGTCGGATCCGGTCTGTTGCTTCGCATGTAGCCTTTGGGTTGTTGTTTGCATTCTCTGATGGCCCATTCCTCCAACTGAAATTGAAATGATTCCTCCAACTAGAATTATACGTGTTCGAGTTTTGATTGCTGAATGGACGTTGATAGTTATTTATGGCATTTGATTGTTCGTGTAGAACTTCCTGGAACGCAGAGATTGTAGGACAATCCTGTGTTACATGTTGGTTACTGGAACAAATTCCACAAATACTCTCAACTTCCTTAGTCTTTTCTTCCTTCCCTAATTCCATAGCCTCAACTTTTCTTGTGAGGCTAGCCACACGTGCACTTATGTTGTCTTCTTCAGAGAGGACATAGATTCCTCCATTTTTTCTTTGTTGGCTTATCTTGGTATTTGATGGTTTAGTTGTATCCCAAGATTGTGCATTCTCGGCCAAGATATCAAAATAGTCTCATGCTTCCTCGGCCTCCTTATTCATGAATTCTCCATTGCTACATCATCTCTACGAATTGGCGCATGGGCGAAGTCAGTCCTTCATAGAAAAAGCTTATTACCCGCCAAATTTCGTAGCCATGATGTGGGCACGCATTCAATAAGTCATTGAACCTCTCCCAACATTAGAAGGTCTCATCCTCTTTTTGAGCAAAATTCATGATTAAGCGCCTCAACATGTTTGTTTTATGAGTAGGGAAGAACTTTTTAATTAACTCCCTAGTCATCTCAGTCCATGTGCCGATTAATCTTGGCCTTAATGCATGAAGCCAAGCCTTAGCCTTCTCTTTAAGAGAAAAATGAAATAACCTAAGTCTCACAACATCATCAGATACGTTTACAAAGTGCAACGTGGCTATCACCTCATCAAATTCCTTAAGATGTTAATATGCGCTTTCACTATCTAAGACAAGGAACTTGGGAAGGAGTTGAATTACTCCCGATTTTAAATCAATATTCCCTGCATTGGTTGGAAAAATTATGCATGAGGGAGTACTCGCTCTTGCGGGTTGCAAGTGATCACATAAAGTTCTAGGTCGAAGAACATTCTCACCCCATTCTCACCCGTTTCGGTTTGGCCCAAATTCTAATGAGCTATATGGTTAGGTTGATTCTCAGCCATACTATCAGACAAAATTGGAGATTCTGAATGTCTCTTAGCACGTGGCTCCTTATCAATCCCTTCAACAATTCCCCCTTCACTAATGAGTCGGTTGTTAGAATCCCAAACCCAATGTGGCATGCAAATCTAAAAACAATGAAAGAAAATTTTAAAAAGGGTTAGAAAAATCTAATTGAAGACTTCTTCAACTCCTAGAATCCCTGTAAAAACAAAACAAATCAAAACAAATAAACTAAGTTAGTAGGACTCCTAAAAATCTCAAATAGAAACTATTTTCAGAAATTTTGCAATAACCGTCGAAAATCCTGGCAACGGCGCCAAAAACTTGTTCGCTTCCCCAAGGTATAGGATTGCGATGTAGTAATAATTCGGTAAAGACCGAGATCGTTCTCAGGGACTTGTTAGGAATTCACAAAATTACTTCTAATGTTCTCTACTTGAGAATTAACAAAACAGATTTCTAAAATTGAATGTAGATAGAATTCTTAAACTAAAATTAAATGTAATCAATATAAGAAAGCACTAGGGGTCCAAGGATCCACTTGTAGCAATCCTCAATGCATAATTCGTTGTGGTTTCCCAATTACACAACTAGAATCGAAATCAAATCCTATCTAGTCAGATGATAGAGCGGTTGTATTACACAATCTGTCATACGTGTGATTCTATATATGATTCCCTCAATTCAAGTTAGGACTTGAGCACACTCAATTACATAGGTTAATCCTAGTTCCCATAGGTTAAAATCATAATCATAATCATCATTAAACTCTGTCACAAAGCATAACTAGATCATGATTTGAACTTCATTCAAATCACATATACCATCAACACATAATTCAGAAACTAGTACAAAAAAGTAGAACTTTGGTTGAAGTTACCACATGCAATTCCAAGTCTAGAGCGTATTGAATTCGATTCCTCGGAGTGTACAGGTCTAGAATTATGCAAAACAGTTAAGAACTGAAGTAATTCTCCCAAACATCCGTGAGTCATCATAAGACTAAGAAAAACAACTTAGAACTTTATTTAAACTTCTATAAACCATTGTTCTTCAATAAATCCAACTTGAAACCAACATAAAACGAATTAAAGCATTTCAGATTCACTACAAGCTTCACCTCTTAGCCCTAGCTAAGAGGTTTAGCCGTTCATGATCCAAGGAAACATGAAAACAACTAAAAACATGAACTAGAAAACACAAAATAGAGGGAGTTGTGGAACTCCGAATCCGACTTCCGCCACTTCCCACCTTCGTAGCTCTCTTCTAGGATGCCCTAGGAACGATCCCTAGGTCCCCTTTTATAGTGGAGAGGCTCTACCGCCTCAGAATCTTTCAGATTTGCATAGTACTTACGCACTTGCGCTCAAAAGTCAAAGCTTCAAGGAGAAGCTGTTGAAATTCTGAAATTTACACTGACTACCTGTTGGTAGGCCGGTCTAGATCGGTCGGACTACGCTGGCCGACCGGTCACGACCAGTCTAGCCTGTCTTGTGAACAGTCCAGTGAGTAGAATGATGGGGGAAGGCCTTAGCCGACTGGTCTCGACCGGTCGGCCACTATGTATTTAGAGTCCAGAGAGCAAACAGATGGTGGCCGACCGGTCATGACCGGTCTAGCCTTGGATCCCTGCATTTTTCTTCTCTCTTTTCTCTTCTCCTCTTCTCTCTTTGCATTCTTCTTTCTTTGCCCGCCTTGAGTCTTCATCCAAGGCTCCTAATTAGAGCTTTTTAGTCATCAATTGGGTGGATTCCCTCTCATTCCTACAATCATAAAACCACGCATTAGAATAGTCTTTAAGCTTGAAAACCATGCATAGTTAGTGATGAAATGGAGTTAGAATACACACATTTAAGCGCTCAACAGGGAACGCATGTTCCTGCGGCCTGAGGATTTGAGGATTCCGATGCCGCCACTTTCTAAGGAGTATCCAATATGGATCGACATCATCTGCTCCTATGCTTCGGCTAACCATTGCATAGCGAAGAATCTGGACGTACTGGACGTGGTTTATCCGGATATCCTCGTGGGCTCAGTCATTGAGAGCAGCATTAGGGTGAGTTTGCACATCCTTTTATTTTTGTGTTTGGTTGCCGAGGATATCTTTTCTGACAGAATTTTCCTGTTTTATGATGCTGCCCTCGAAATCATGATGCGCCAGTGTAGACACCCCACCTTCGGCTACACTGTTGGTAGAGATAGCTGGATGAATGGAGGACCATACCCCCAAATCCCATGTCCAAACTCAGCCAAACTCACCCTTGTAAGCCCCAATCATAGCCTAACTCAAGCCTGAACCCAGTCAACTCGCCCCTAAACATCAGCCTAAAAAAACCCCCATAAGAAAAATCAATCAAAAAAATCTCAAAAAAGTCAACTCACTGAGTCAACCCGCTGAGTCAAATCACCGAGTCAACTCGCTGAGTCAAACTGCCGAGTCAAAACACCGAGTCGAATCACCGAGTCGAATCACTGAGTCAACCCACTGAGTTAAATCACCGAGTCAACCCGATGAGTCGACCCACCGAGTCAACTCACTGAGTTCCAAGCAGCAGCCCCGTAGCATGTCTGTACTGCCCGCGGGATCCCGAGAATGTCCATACGGGCGGCCCCCTGGGTGCCGCCCAAACTTATTTACGGGTACTGCCACTGCCCGCTGCTGTAAAGACCCCCCGCCCCTTCTCATTTCAACAAGCCTTCAGCCCAAGTGCTATCCAGTCGTTCCGAGTTCATCTCCACCCTTTAGCCCATTTTTCCACCAAGGAGAGCCCGAGTGAGGAGAGCCTAGCCCTGGTCCTAACCCAGCCTGACCACTGGTCCAAGTCTCCTAAGTCATCCAAGTCTTGATCCGGCCACTTGAAGCAAACCTTGTGACACCTCCGTTCATCTAGCTACTCTTTCACCAGCATCATCTCATTCGCATCTAGCATAAGTGCAACATTTACTTTTCTTCCAACCCCCCTGCTTCACTACAAGCACTTTGATTATTCAAACACACAGCATGCATTCTGCATAAAGCACCTGTCAATTCGAGCGTATGCTCTGGGCTTTCCTGTTAGTGGAACCTGCCCATCAGGAACTCTTACTGTTCAGACCTGCATTCATGCATCAGTCACTACAAGCACCTTGATTATTCAAACACACTGCAGCATCTCGCATAAAGCACCTGTCAGTTCGAGCGCATGCTCTGGGCTTGCCTGTTAATGGAACCTGCCCATCAGAAACTCTTACTGTTCAGACCTGCATTCATGCATCATGTCATCTATGAGAATGTACGAGGATTAAGACAGACTTTCAAGTATTAGTTCGATTCTGTGAAGTAGAGACCGTACTCCGGTACGGGCAGTGTGTGGGGTACTTAATCTCTTCTCACCCTGTAACCGTGATCCCTTACCTCGAATCTCTGGCCGTAGATCAAAAGGAGTCATTTTAGAGAAATGAATCTTCGGATCCCCTTCTCTAACGTTTCTACGGGGTCTAGCCGACTGTAGATTCAAAGTAACTCGCTAGTGGCGACTCTGGTCTTATATAAACTCATCCAAACACATCCAGCCTAACACTACTACCGAACAAAGCCCTCGAGAACCAGGCAAGCCAGTGGCACAAATGGCGATTCGCGCACACGCACCCCTTCTTCTTTTTCCGAAAGGAAAGAGAGAACGTCGTGGGAGCGCGGAACGGCAAGGGTCCACAGCCGGGCTCTGGCCGAGTATAAGGGTTGGGCGAAGGATGCGGTCTGCATGGCTTCATCCCTGAAGAAAGACCTGAAATTGGTTCAGTCAGAACTGAAGGTAACCAAGTCTGATCTGAAGGTCGCCCAAGTCCAAGTCAAGATGGCTGAGGACACAATTAAGGTGGAGAAAGCTGCGAGGCAGTCCGTCGAGAACCAGGTAGAATCTGCAAAGGAGGCTTTGAAGCGTACTGGAGAAGAAAAAGCTGAGTTGGTCGCGCTATTGCAAGAGGCTCAGTCTAAGATCAAGGAGTGGAAGGATGAGCTGGCCAAGATCAGGACAGTCCAAGAGAAAGTTTATAACTACAGTTTTGAGGACTGTCGTTCTTTGGTCGAGAAGCACTTCCCTGACTTGGATCTCTCCCCCATCGATGAAGATGAGGTTACTGAGGGGGAGGCTGAGGCGGAGCCCTCTGTCACTGAGGCACAAGCCGAGGCTGAGGCTGCAATGGTGGCGGAGGTTGGAGCGTCCTTGCCCGTGGTGACAAAAGTTCAGGCACCTAAGAGTAGTGCAGCCGGAGCTGACGTTGGGGCTATTTGACCTTATCTCTATTCTCTTTTTTTGTAAGACATTTTGTAAAAAATCTTTTTTTGTAATATTTTGTCAAATCAATAAGATTTAGCTTATCGATCAGTTTTCGCATTTTACTTTTTGTGATCAAATATTTATGGCATACATATCCCCCCCCCCCCCCCCCCCAAAAAAAAATTCCATGGCCGAGGAATATACTACTCGAAGCGTTGGAATATTCTGGGTTTATGGGAGTTCTTGTGCCATGGATGGCCTTCAACGACCTATGTGGCTTGTGTAGAGGTTGGGATCCCTTTAGCTGAGTTGTACACTCAGATAGAGTGTGGTATGTATTGAGGTCGTGACCCTTGAGTCGCTGGATACCCAACTATAGGCCTTTCGCCATGCTCCGATACTCGATGTGAAAGAAGAAAATTTATCAGAAAGAAAACTATATTTATTGATATTCAGGGTGTAACTTACATGTATTCCTGTTGCATTTGTACACCTTATTTTGTTCTGAGCTGATCCGAGTTTAACCGAGCCGATCACTGATAGTAAACTTTGAGATGCTCAGCGTTCCATGGGTGTGGAAGAGGTCGGCCTTCCATATCTTATGGCCAACAGGACCCAATTGAAGCTGACCCTATTACTCTAAATGACCCTTCCTAGTTCGGGCTAAACGGGCTGGAGTTTTTTTCTTTGATTTCTTTGTGAATCCTGCGAAGGACAACGTCGCTTACCCTGAAACGTCAATTTTGGTCCCGCGAATTGTAATATCTTGCTACACATTATTGATATGCTACAACCTTTTGGCATGAGTCATTCCTAGCCTCTTCAAGCAAGTCCAAGCTTAAGTGCAGTTGCCTTTCATTTTCTTCCAACTAGAAGCGTCCAGTACGGTTGCTATGCATTTTGATCTCAACCGGGACGACAACCTCAGGCTCCGAACGCCAGAGAGAAGGGTATTTCATCAGTGGTCATTTGAGCTGTTGTCTGATATGCCCATAGTACTTCGGGCAATTCTTCTGGCCATGTACCTTCACACTAGCCGAGCTTGGTTTTTAGATGACTTTTGATTATTTTGTTGACTGCTTCCACTTAGTTGTTGGCTTGAGGGTGATAGGGGGATGAATAGACTTTTTTTATTCCGGGCCCCTGGCAGAAGTCCCGAAATTTTGCATTGTCGAACTGGAGCCCATTATCCGTCACTATGCTATGAGGTATTCTGAACGGACAAACTATCGATCTCCAGATGAACTCAGTGGTTTTCTTCTTTGTAATGGTGCCTAGGAGCTCGGCCTTTGCTCATTTGGTGAAGTAGTCAACTGCAACTATGGCGTACTTCAGCTGACCTTTTCCAGTGAGGAGAGGTCCAATGATGTCGACTCCCCATTGCACAAATAGCCAGGGACCATACATCGGTGCGAGCTCTTCCGGAGAAAGGTGCGGCACTGAAGTGAACCATTGGCATTTGTTGCACGTTTGGACAATTTGACGGGCATCTTTTTATATGGTGGGCCAGTAGTACCCCTATCAAATAACCTCATGCGTGAGAGCCCTGCTCACTGAATGATTACTGCATCATCCGAGGTGAATTTCCTTTAAAACATAATTGGCTTCATCGAGTTTCAAGCAACGTAGGCAGGGCAAGGAGAACCTTTTCTTGTAAAGGATGCCTTCAATCAGTGTATATCGAGCAAATCTGTACATCAGCCGCCTTGCTTCTTTTTCGTCCTCTGGGAGCTCTCCATTCTGTAGAAAATGGATGATAAGGTCCATCCAGGCCGATGTAGCGTTAAGGGAACATACCTCCTTAGCTTCTTCATCAGATATGCTTCGATGTGGCAGAAACTTGATAGGAATCGCCCTGGCGAGCTCATCATCGACTGTCGATGCCAACTTAGCAAGAGAGTCGGCATTGGTCTTTTCCTCCCTTGGGACTCACACCATTTTATAATATTCGAAGCGGGAAAGAAGCTCACATGCTTTAGCAAGATAAGCGATCATCTTTTTTCCTTTGCTTGATATTCCCCGATCACCTGTCCAATCACTAATTGTAAGTCACTATGTACTTTTATCCTTCAAATTCCAATTGTTGAACTGATTCAGAGTCCTGCTAGAAGTGCTTCATACTCCGCTTCGTTGTTTGAGGCACGGAAGCCAAACCTTAGCGTACTAGACGCGCACTCCATCTGAGGAAGCTAGGAGGAGACCTCCATCTCTCCTCTAAGCGTTGAAAGATCCATCAACGTGAAGTGTTCATGCTGTATTGACGATGATCGGGATGGCTTCTCGGTTGGTGGAGCATCTGGCTCATCTGCCTCCCTGTCACTAGGTGGGCTTTGGTCGTCTAGTGAGCTAGTAAACTCCACGATGAAATCGACGACAGCTTGGCCTTTGATGGCAGTCCTCGGCTGATACTAGATATCAAACACACCGAGATCCATGGCCCACTTCTGGTTTTTGGAGGACTTGTTGCAGCGGCTGATCTGTCAAAACACCACCAGATGCGCTTTGAAGTATGGCCTCAATCGCAACGCTAAGGTGACCAAGGCTAATGCCAACTTCTCGATGCTCGAGTATCTTGTTTCCACATCGAGCAAAGCTTTGCTAACATAGTAAACTGGTCGTTGGGTTCCTTGGTCTTCTCGTACCAAGGTCAAACTAACGGCTGAAGGAGAAACTGTTAAGTACAGGAACAAAATATCACCTTGGATTGGTTTGGACATCAATGGTGGTGAACCAAGGTAAGCTTTAAGCTCCTGAAAGGATTTTTCGCATTCTTCGGTCCATACTGTATTTTCACAGCCCCGATGTTATTTAAAAAAAGAGAGATACCGGTCGGTAGCCCTAGATACGAATTTGTTAAGAGCTGCGACTCTCCCAGTGAGTCGTTGAATTTCTCTTATGGATGAAGCAAAGCCATGTCGACCAGCGCTTTTATCTTTTCTAAGTTTTCTTCGATTCCTCACAAATGGACCTTGAAGCCGGGGAACTTGCCTGAGCTGACTCCGAAGGCGCATTTGCTTGGGTTGAGCTTCATGTGATATTTCCTTAGTATTTCGAACATTGTCCGGAGGTCTACGTGGGTTTCCGACTTTAAGCTTTTAACAAGCATGCCGTCCACTGTATAGAGTTGTACACAAACTGAGCCAACTCGGAAAGCTTGCTCGGCTCAGCATGAAAAAGTTCGGCTCTATTCAGAGGGTGGATTAAGCCAAGCCAAGCCGATTCTGTGGGCTAGTTGGAAATTTGAGACAAGCCCGAGCTTGACTTAAGCTCGGCTCAGCTCAACTCGATATCAGGCTCGGCTCATATAAGGCTCGGTGTTAGGGTCCCAAAATGTTGGGGTCCTCAAAGCAAACATCCGTGTACTAAACTGCCCACACACCTCGAGAGAATCCCACAAAACACCCCTCAGTGTACATAAAAGATTGAGATTTATGATGTTTTATAGGTCAGTGCATCCATAAAATCATGAGCCAGCGCACCCTGAAATTTAGCTAGAATTTCAAGATATGCAGCCTTACTTAGCCATTTTCCAGTAAAAGACACTAGGTGGGCCCCACATATCATCATGATTAAAATTTTCTGAAATCAGATCAGGATCATCATCATGAATTATCATATCTAGTGCATGACAATTCATCACCAAATGGCCCAACAAATCCATCATTTAAAGGACCCAATCTCAACAGATAAAAGACAAGTCCATCAATGCACCTAAAAAACCAGGCTTGGTGTTGAACTTCCAATTTATACATATCCTACCCCATTACATTGCATCTTATGCATGATTTGCATGTTAAAAGGTTTATCTAATGCATGCTTTGTGGATGTAGGAATGAGAGAGGGATTACACCAAATTGATGTTCAAAAGACCACATTTAGATGGTCCTTGATGATGATGATCCAAGGTGGGCTAAAGATGGAAGAAGAAAGAAGGAGAGAAGAGAGAGAAAGATCGAACCAAAAGAAATAGAAGCTAGACCTGTCTAGACTGGTCGGCCAACAGGTAGCCAGTGTAATTTGCTGAAATTCAGCAACGTCTTCATCAAGCTCCAATTTTTTAGGCGCAAGTGTGTAAGTATTGCACAATTCTGGAAGATTCTGAAGTGGTAGGGCCTCTCTACTATAAAAGGACACCTAGGGTGTAATACCTCAAAAATTTAGTATACGAGTAGGTGGATTGAATTTCGAGGACGAAATTCTGTGTAAGGGTGGTAGAATGTAATACACCGAAAATTTGGACACATGAATAAGTATACGAGTGCATGTTCACACGTAAGAAATTAAATTCTAGGTCGTGTTGTTCACACGCATACACACATGTATACACTTTTGTACGTATTCCAACACTTTTAGGCCTTTGAAAAACTTAGTGTACTTAGTTAAGTCAATGAACTAACCGTTAGAATGAACTATCATTGCTAGATTGAAATATCTAGCCGTCCGCTTCGATTTCGAATTCTGCGATCAACGTAAACACGTCGTACGAACTTCACATCGTCCTGTACACATGTCTGTCCATAAATCTGATCCGTACATCTCGTCCATCACCAGACATATGCTTAAATCATTGATTTCTTAACCCAATGAACCTCCTCAGGTATGTTTATAACACTCTAGGATTTTAGAATCATTTAAATTATAATTTAGTTAATTATTTAAGAAATTAAATAAGTTTAATATTGATAAATTAATATTAAATAATCCGTAGGGAATTTTAGTATGGTCCCTTTATTAAAGTTGCTTAGAATAAACCCTAGAATAGTGTAAAAGTATTAAATTTCATAAAACTTATAAATTTATAATAATTATGAAAATGCCATTACTTAAATTTAAAATAAATGGCCACTTTTAAGTTTTATGATTTTTTACTATCACTTTCACACGAAACTTCATACACTAGTTCTAGGACATAATTTAACTGTACACGTAGAATTTCAGCCCTCCGATCATCCTACAAATACCCTAATAAAAAATCGTACCATAAGTGAGCCACCGTAGCTCGGATCTGCCCCATTTTTCTCGTTGATGGCTAACTTATTGTTGGTCACCTATTAGTCGGAGGAGACTATCTCAGTCCACTACATGTGGACCCCACGTACAAGTGGAACATATAATCCATATTACGTGCGGCGCACGTAATACATTAAAAAAAAAAGCTTTCTTCTTCACCAATTCCTTAGCAGACGTTGTTACAACGTCCGTCACTGCCTACGCTGGGCCATCCGAACGACCAGCAAAGTGGGCCCCAGTGATTGATCCACACCATTCATCAGTGGAACCCACTTGTGCCGGTGCTTGCGACGCACGCTAGTAAAAAAAAAGGAAACTTTTTTTCTTCTTCTTCGTCTTCCATTCGCTGGCTATAACAGCGGGAACCGCTGCCGACCTAGACGGTCCACACCTTCCTTCAAGTGGGCCCCATATCCGCCATCCAAGCCGCTTATCCTTCAAGGTCCTCCCCGTAATCAACTCCTTTCAAATTCTTTGACCTAACTTTGACCATGTGGCCCGAACCAAACCACAGTCCAAAAGCAAGAAAATCAAGATCTGGCCCGTCGCTTTGCATGGACGGTCCATACTTCTCCCAAGTTATCGTGTGGACCCCACATACCCTTCCAATGGTTCCCATGTGCGATTAATCCAAAGGAAAATGGTTGTTCATCTCTCCAACATGAACCATGAGACCCGAGACCTCCTTCCGCACCCACCGACTTAACCAGTTATAAAGCCGTCCATCCGTTTCCCCCTCCTTCAGAGAGAGAGAGAGAGAGAGAGAGAGAGAGAGAGAGATTGAGATCGTCTAGAGAGAGATAGGGAGAGAAAGAACATGAGAGAGTGAGAGAGAGAGAGAGAGCTGTATATTCTGTTCTTGCTGCCGCTGCTGGGACAGCATACTAAGCCAAGATAAGAAGAAGGAAGAGAGAGAGAGAGAGAGAGAGAGAGAGAGAGAGAGAGAGAGAGAAGAAGAAGAAGAAGAAGAAGAAAGAAGAAAGAAGAAAGGAGAAAGGAGAAAGGAGAAGGAAGGAGGAAGAAAGAGGAGAAGAAACCTTGTTTCGAGTCAACTCGCTGAATCGACTCACTGACCCAACTCGAATATGGAATTGGAAGTTGTTGTGGCGAAGAAATCAACATTAATCAGTGAGTAATTCATCTCACGTATATTCCTTTTGATATACTTTCCTTAGTCCTCTTCCTAGTTTTATCTTCAAATTTGAATTCTTCTTACTTTAAAAGCTCATGTGGTAGATTATGTCTCTCCACACTCTGTTCTAATTAGGTTTTTAGGCATGCTTGATTTATTTATTTGGTTATTCATGATTATAGAATCCTAGGTAAATAGTTCATCCCTCCTAAGCCCTTCTTATTCAAGCCTTAGAATTCTTCCTTAATTGAGTTTTTAAATTCCATATATATGATGTTGCCCTCACATTCCTCAATAAACAATAAACCAAGGTTTAAACGAAGAAACACCTTAACGGAGATAACTCATGCACGTGTGATTGGATTTGAATTATGATATGCATTGTATGCTTAAAGAGTGCTTTCATAACTCATGACATATACATACATGTATATACTACGACGGAACAAGAGCATGGTTGATTTGACTCCTAGCGTACATGGTTGATTTGTTGCCTCGTTGTACCAGTTAGGTGAGCATGGTTGATTTGCGACAGGTTCCTAATGTTTAGTGGCAGCGAGTTCTGGTCGTTTCATTTATTGAGCATCGTTGATTTGCTCAGTTGGATTAGTGGTGCATAGTTGATTTGCCCACTGGCATGCATGGTTGATTTGCTGCCTCGCTGTACCGGTTAGATGAGCATGGTTGATTTGCTATAGGTTCTTAATATTCAGTGGCAGCGAGTTCCTAGACGTTTATTGCTCTCACACGTATTATAACATACATGACATCATGATAATCATGCTCCATTTATAATAAATCATAAAGTGTATTAATCATCACGTCATCCTTATATATTTCATACAATTCTACCCGTTGATTATTCGAATCTTATCTCTTATTAACTGGAACATTACCTGTGATGGAAATAACCTCACTGGGCTTTTAGTTCACCAAAATCACCACAGTTCTTGCAAGTTTTCAGGAAGAACAAGACATAGGCAAAGGAGAGTATTCAGGGGGTCTCATCCTACTCGATCGTCAATCGTGACAGATTTATTTTACTTTTGTAAAAATTCAATGTAACAAGGCATTAGTGGAAAAGAGATTTTATATTTAGGGATTTATTTTAGATACATAATATGTGAGATGGAATCTCAAGGAATCTATGCTCGAATTTTAAATTCACACCCTGGAACTCGGGCTTTTGGTTGTTGTACTCGAGTCTCAAATTTCAGGGCGTGACATAGGATGGATCTAAAGATATTATAGAAGGCTTGGGAAGTCGTGGGAGGTGAAGGAGATCGCTGTGGAGCGTCTGTAACTCCTCCAAACTCGGTTTTTCTATGTTTTTCATTAGTTTCCTTTGAGTTTTAGTTTAACCTATTAATGGTTGACTAAACCTCTTAGCTAGGGCTAAGAGGGAAGCTTTTAGTTGTTTGCAATGTTCAATTCAAATTCGTTCAAGTAATTTTGGGTTTTATAAAGAACACTTCTAATTCTAGTTTGAAATAAAATTAGTGTTTTTAATTAATCTTCTATCCCTTGTGATTTCTCTTACATGGGATGTTTTGATTACTGAGATTGCTTAATGGGGTGTTGATTGATAGAATTTTGGGTTATAGAGATCCTAGATTCATCATGATATGTTGGATACTAGGGTATCTTACAAACTAAGTTTCCTAAAAGCTTATCTAGAACTAAACTATAATGGGTTCTTATCTTTTAATTTAATATGAGATAAGTGTTTGTGTATTGATTTTAGTTCATTAGAAGTTCAATTCATGCTTCTAAATCAAGTCTAGTGACAAGGCTTGAGGAAGAATCATGAATGTGATCTTGCTTGTTTTATGAAGGATTAAGTTGTATGATTGAATACAATCAATGCCTTAATTAATTATGAGAGGACCATATCAGTGGATGATCCATATATGTTAGATGCATTATGATGATTTAATTGCTCTATATTCCGATTAGATAAGGATAAAACTCCGATTCCAATTGTGTTATTGGCTTGAATGGTTTGAATTGGCATTATGAATGATTATTAGTGGATCCTTAGCGCTCTAGTGTTTATTTCCCTGATTTAAGTATAAAATAAATAGTTTTATGTTCTTAATTTCCACCCATCGATACAAATCCGAATTTAGCCCATCCTAGTTCTAAAACTTAGAATTGTTATGACAATCCCTGAGGATCGACCTCGGTCTTACCGAGAATTATTACTACATTGCAACCTTGCACTTGAGGCAAGTAAATAAGTTTTTCGCGTCGTTGCAGGGGATTAGGTTAACAGTTCGGAATTTTGTAATTAGGGTATAGTTAGGTTAAATAGGTTAGGTTAGGATTTATTATTTTAATAGGTTTTCGTCATAATTTTCTACTACTAATAGATTTTGTTTGTTTTGTAGGATTTTTCTTCTCTAACATAGTTCTTTCATCCGATAACCCCGTTCTAACTTAGACTCATTTAATTTTTAGTTTTTATTTTTGTTTTCTTATTTTATATTAGTTCGTTTTTTTGTGTTTTATGCCTCATTGGGAGCGTGATCATACATCGCGACTTCTAAGTGAGGGAGATTTAGTTGAAGGCCTAGTCTATCACAGACGAGTTAGAAAACGTCTAGAAAATCCTGAATCGTCTGAAATCATGGCTGAGAATGAACCACATAATGTTGAAGATGTTGAGCATGATGCACCACCAATTAGGACGAAACGTAATGAGAATGAGGAACACTATGTTCCTCCAGTTAAAACATTGAGAGATTATTTACAACCAGAGAGAACAACCACGTCTTCTTGCATTTTTTTTTTCCAAATAATGCAGGAAATGTGGACCTTAAACCGGAAATTATCAAGTTACTCCTGAAATTCTATGGACTCAACTCTGAAAGTCCATATGCGCACCTTAGTGAATTTGAGGAGATAGCCAACACCTTTTAATTTAATGATGTCTCCCAAGATGTAATCAAACTGAAATTGTTCCCCTTCTCTCTAAAGGATAAAGCCAAAGCATGGTTTTAATCACTTAAACTTAGGAGCATTGGGACATGGGTTGAAATGACCCGGGAGTTCCTTAAAAAGTACTTCCCGGTTCATAAAACCAATGCACTAAGACGGACTATCATGAACTTCTCCCAAAAAGGAGATGAAACATTTTTTCAATGTTGGGAGAGGTTCAAGGATCTTTTATTAAAGTGCCCACACCATGGTTATGAAAAGTGGTGCTTGATTGACTTTTTCATGCCGGATTGAGTTCAAACATGCGTCAATTTGTCCAAAAGATGTGCAATGGTGATTTTTTGAACAAAGCACCCGATGATGCTTGAGATTACTTTGATATGCTAGCCGAGAATGCCCAATCTTGGGACATCTCTAATCCGACTAGTAATCCCAAGTCAACCCCAAGAGAGAAAGGAATACATGTATTGGATGGGGAGGATGATTTAAATTCAAAGGTGGCGGGTCTCACAAAGAAGGTTGAGGCCATAGAATTGAGGAGTGTTAACATAATAACCACCGGTGAGGCCGTTGAGAGTGTATGTGGTATTTGTGAGAGTGATGTTCGCTTGACAAAAGATTGCCCAACAATCCCTGCGCTTCAAGATATCTTGCAAACTCAATCAAATGATACAAATGCTTACCAACGCCCCTTTAATGGACCAAATTCTAACTTGACTAATCCTGAGTGGAGGTGTAAACCAAATTTTAATGGGAGAAATGGACCCATGGTGAATACAAACAATGCGTCCCAAGGGCCTCCTCAAAAGAGTACTCTCGAGGATACATTGAACGTGTTCATGATTGGACAAACTCATATAAATCAGTCCAACATATAAGTTATGAATGAACTTAAAATTTCGGTTGAAAGAATTGAGACACACCTAGGAGTTAGGGAGAAAGTGACTGTTTTGACCCAATCTTATCCTAACCCAAAGGAACAATTGGAAATAAACACCAATTCTTCAACCCATCCTCATGTGGAACATGTTCAAGCCATCACCACTCTCAGAAGTGGAAAAATAATTGAAAAATCTGAACCGGTGAAGGCCACAAAGCCTAATGACCCGGTTGATTCTAAGAGTGAAGGTGAATTGAACAATGCTCTACAAGATGAAGAGCCGGAACGTATGTATAAACATGTGGCCCCATTCCCCCAACGTCTTGTCTCAACAAAAAGGCCAAGTGAAAATCAGGACATCCCGAAAGTCTTCCAACAAGTCAAAATCAACATTCCCTTGTTGGATGCAATTAGGCAAATTCCTTCATACGCCAAATTTCTAAAGGATTTATGTGCCGTAAAGCGTAAGCAAAACATGCACAAGAGAGCATTTTTTATGGAACAAGTGAGTGCCATCATATAACGTAACACTCCCCCCAAATTCAAAAATCCTGGAAGCCCTATAATCTCTTACATGATAAATAACTTCCAGATCAATAAAGCACTTCTCGTTCTAGGGGCTAGTGTTAACTTGATTCCCTACTCGGTATATGAGCAACTTGGACTTGGTGAATTAAAACCCACCAAGATAACTTTACAACTTGCAGATCGCTCCATTAGAATACCGAGAAGAGTAATTGAGGATGTGTTAGTCCAAATCGATAAGTTCTACTACCCGGTAAACTTTATCGTTCTGGATACACAAGTGGTTACAAATGCATGCACTCAAGTTCTTGTCATTTTAAGCCGACCATTCCTAACAACTGTCAATGCTATAATCAATTGTATGAATGAGGTTATGAAAATATCCTTTGGAAATTGTGGACCCTCGCCGATTTTCCGCGCTCCCACACGACGACGTTCTTCTCCCTTCCCCTTTCCTTTCAGAAAAGAAGGAGATGAGGATGCGTGAGTGCGAAATCGCCGTTTGTGCCACTGGCTTGCCTCGTTCTCGAGGGCTTCATTTGGTTGTCGTGTTAAGCTGGATATGTTTAAGTGAGTTTATATAAGACCAGACTCGCCACTAGCCAGTTACTTCGAATCTACAGTCGGCTAGACCCTGTAGAAACGTTAGAGAAGGGAATCCGAAGATTCCTTCCTCTAAAATGACTCCTATTGATCTGCGGTCAGAGATTTAAGGTAAGGGATCACGGTTACAGGGTGGGAAGAGGTTAAGCACCCCACACACTGCCCGTACCGAAGTACGGTCTCTACTTCACAGAATCGATCGAATACTTGAAAGTTTAGTTTAATCCTCGTATATTCTCATGGATGACATGATGCATGAATGCGGGTCTGAACAGTAAGAGTTTCTGATGGACAGGTTCCAACAACGGGCAAGCCCAGAGCGTACGCTCGAACTGACAGGTGCTTTATGCGAGATGATGCATGCTGTGTGCTTGAATATTCAAAGTGCTTATAGTGATATGTACGTGAATGCAGGTCTGAACAGTAAGAGTTTCTGATGGGCAGGTTCCAACAACGGGCAAGCCCAGAGCATACGCTCGAACTGACAGGTGCTTAATTTAAGACATATGCGGTGTGCTTGAATAATCAAGGTGCTTGTAGTGGAGCAGGGGGGTTGGAAGAAGAGTAAATGTTGCACTTATACTAGATGCAAATGAGATGATGCTGGAAAAATGATAGCTGGATGGACGGAGGTATCGCAAGGATTGGCTTCGAGTGGCTAGATCAAGACTTGGGTGACTTGAGAGGCTTGGACCAGTGGTCAGGCTGGGCTGGACCAGGGTTAGGCTCTCCTCACTCGGGCTCTCCTTGGTGAAAAAATGGACTAAAGGGGACTCGGATCGCACTCGGGCTGAATGGGCTTCGAATGGATTGGATGCTCAAATGAGAAGGGGAGGAGGGTATTTATAGCAGCGAGGAGTGGCATTCCGCGTAATTTATACCGAGCGGCCTGCTATGGGCCGCCCGTACGGCCGCTCCTCGGTTTCTAGCGATGTACGGTTGTTACCTCGGGGCTGCTGTTTGACTCACTGGGTCGACTCAGTGAGTTGACTCAGCGGGTCGACTCGGTGATTTGACTCGACGGGTTGACTCAGCGGGTTAACTCAGCGAGTTGACTCAGTGGGTTGACTCAGTGAGTTTGACTTTTTTGGGATTTTTTTACTGGCTTTTCTTATGGGGGGTTTTTCAGGGTGGTGTTTAGGACTGGGTTGACTGGGTTCAGGCTTGAACTGGGCTATGGAATGGAGCTTATAAGGGTGAGTTTGGCTGAGTTTAGACTTAGGATTTGGGGGTATGGTCCTCCATTCATCCAGCTATCTCTATCAACAGTGTAGCCGAAGGTGGGGTGTCTATAGATGCCCCTCTTTGGCAGAGGTTGCTTGCAACCGAATGCCAAAGCGAGTGGACACCCCACTTCTGACCCGGTCATTCATGGATCATGTTCTGAAATCTTTGCTTGCCTTCGCATCTGTGCCAGTTGATCGTTTGGAGATCGATCACTCGCACATACCGCGGGAGTTTGGAGAAAACGTTGCGATTGTCCCTGCAGTTTGCTGCAACCTGGGTACCCAATCGCAACCCTTCCATTCCCGATCGGTACTAACATCGGAAAGGTACAGCAGAGCCTCTGCGTCGCCAGTCTTACGAGGTTACTGACCCTGTGATTGATTGTATGTTCGATGTTCTCCCAGATCACTCCAAGAGTACTTATTTCACTTGACTGTCAAAGTGGTTAGACGCCCTGCGTCCGATAGTCTTACGGGATTCTACTACGCCGACTTGGACTCAGTCAAGGTACTTCAGGCATCCACGCCTAGGTATGTGCGAGTGGGATTTTTCCACCCGATCTGCTGGTTTCGATGCTTGGTTTGCAATTCATTCTTTCCTCGATTGTGATCTGGAATCTTTGTTGTCCTTTGTATCTGAGTCAGTTGATTGTCTGGAAATTGATAACTCGCACATACCGCGGGAGTTTGGAGAAAACGTTGCGATTGTCCCTGCAGTTTGCTGCAACCTGGGTACCCAATCGCAACCCTTCCATTCCCGATCGGTACTAACATCGGAAAGGTACAGCAGAGCTTCTGCGTCCGTAGTCTTACGAGGTTACTGACCCTGTGACTGTTTGTGTGATGTTTGATGTTTTCCCAGATCACTCCAGGAGTACTTGTTTCGCTTGACTCTCAAAGTGGTTAGAAGCCCTACGTCAGATAGTCTTACGGGATTCTACTACGCCGACTTGGACTCAATCAAGGTACTTCAGGCATCCACGCCTAGGTATGTGCGGGTGAACTCTTTCCACCCAATCTGCTGATTTTGATACTTGGGTTACAATTCATCGTTTCCACCTGTTCAAATGGTTTCTGTGACCGAGCCTTTTGGCTTTCATCTTTTTTGTATCTTAGCATGTGGTACGACCGCACTGACACTGGAGTTCAGTTCGACCGTACTTTGAGTGCATTGGATCCGATGATCTCCGGGGAAACCGCGAGACATCAGATCTTATTTGATTTTTGCATCGGCTCCTACCCAGAGATATGGAAGATCTCCCAGCGTGTTGGAGGCAGAACGCTCTACTGGAAAAATATTTTTAGATTTTTGAAAAGATACCCACTCTGGGGAGTGATACTCCGTGGGGTTTTTATTTGCAAATGGGAATATATATATATATATATATATATATATATATATATATATATATATATATATATATATATATATATATATTCTTTTTTTTTGAAATGGGAATCTGGTTTGCATGCGCCTCCACTAGGGATGCCTGTGGGGTCTTTGGCTAACCGACTTTTATTTTGAAAGCAGGTAAACATGATGATTGATGCGATGGATGCTGATGCATGGAGATGCATGATGAATGCATGGCTTGGCTCATTCTCTTTCAGTTTGATGATTTTACTTTTGCTGGTGATGCAGAGAACTTGGAGCTTATTGCTTGCAGGGTTGTGCTCCCTGGGGATTTTCTTTTTAATGCGGATTTTTGGTCAACGGGTTGGTCAAGATCCCGACCCGTGGTCGATCAGGTCCATCGTCCCAAGATGCTGTTTCTTTGCTTAATGAGAATGTACGAGGATGTTATCTGACTTCAAGATGTTCTTCTGGGCGTAAATGCGATTGAGACGGTGCTTGGTCGCCAGTTTTGGTCAAGATTCCAATTTGCGGGCGATTGGATCCGTCATCCCATAATGTGAAGTGAGCGGAGTTCAAGACTCCTTAAGTGTAGTGCTGGGGATACTGACAATTTTTTTATGATTTTTGTAAATATATGGTCCGAATCCTTACCTGAGTGGTCAGGATAGAGATTGGTTATTGAAAACAAAGGAAATATTTTTGTGATTTTTGACAATATTTTGATTTGAAAGTAATAGAAATATTTTTTGTGATTTTCAAAGCATTTTCTTTAAAAGCAAGAGAAATATTTTTGTGATTTTTTATAACATTTTGTTTGAAAGTAAGGGAAATATTTTTGTGATTTTTGAGGAGGTGATTTTGCAATGTTTTTGTATTTTGTGATTTTTCTGAAATGCAGGGAAAAGTGTGGAATTTTCATCCACTTCCAGCTTCTACTGCTGGTAAGGCACCCGATCCATTTTACGTCAGCGAGCAAGACGAGTCTCACACAGTTAAGTGCCATAGTTTTACATCTTCGGATGAGGGGATTTTGAGGGTTTTCAGTCAACACACCCACAAAGTTGCATGTTCCTCATGTGCAATGCACATAGACCACGTATCGTCCGACGGACTCCTTCGGCCACAAAATGAGCCACATCCTCACATTTCCTTTAGTCAATCCAGTTTGGGGTCTTACGTTGCTCACAATTCCGTGAGGGTGCGCTCCACCTCCCAACAGCCTTAATCCCCTTCATGAGTTTTAGGAACAGGGAACATCCGTCAGATTCAACAGCGACTTCCAAATCAAGGTTGTCTATCACGGTGCGTTCAACACGAACAGGATTGCGGAGTTCTGCCCGCCTCAGCCCTTACCTGTTTAAAAGATTCCAGGCACCCGTATGATCAAGTGTCAGCCATGCCTGGAACAGGTTAGGAAAGAAAGCCCCCGAGAAGTTAATCCCAGTGTAGTTTTAGGTCTTCGGACCACTAGAGATGAATTTGTGCAGTTGAAATTTTTGGTGAATCTTTTTTTTTTGTCTTTTTTGGAAAAAGTTCCAGATTTCAGCTCGAATGATCGAGATTGATGCTGGTTTTTGTGGAAAGCTTTTAAAATATTTTGGTATTTTTGAAATGTTCCGAGTTATCAGATCCTGGCTCGAATGGCTGGGATCGATGCCGGTTTTTGTTAAAAGCGAGAAAGGTCCCCCGAGAAACTAATCCCAGTGTAGTTTAAGGTCTTCGGACCGTAAATATGTACATGCTGAAAATACATTCTTGTTTGTGATTTTTTGAAAACTGTTCCAGGTCATAAAATCTCAATTTTGAACGGTCAGGATTGACACTGGTTTTTATTGGAAATCTCTAGGGATTTTGCTCCCGACGTAGTTTAAGGTCTTCGGACCAAAAACTGTACAAAAGGGGCCAAACACATTTTTTTTTGTTTTTAGAAAATGTCCGGTGTCAGCGGATCTTGATCAAGACCGATACCGGCCTTTATTGAAAATCCCTCGGGATATTGATCCCGACGTAGTTTAAGGTCTTCGGACCCAAAAACTTTAAAAGAGGGGCTGGTGATATATTTTTTTATTTTTCGAAATGATCCAGATCATCCGATGTTGGTCTTAAAGACTGGGATCGATGCTGGTTTTTATTAAAATCCCTCGGGATGTTGATCCCGACGTAATTTAAGGTCTTCGGACCAGTTTTTGGGGTTGGGCATACTTACCTTGCTTTATTTGGCTTCTGACGGGGCTGACTGTGATTTGAGTGGTCCGGATTGCTTGATTTGGCCCTGTGGGCCCACTTGATGATTAGATCTTGGATTCTGGCCTTCTTTCTTGATGATCAAGTCTTTGATCTTGCTGTTTCGTGACTTGTATGAGTTTTCCCATGGTTTAGATCATGCTGATCTAGCCCTTGAATGGTTCATATTGATAGATTTGGCCCCGTGGGCCCACTTGAGACCTTGGCTTTACTTTAGAGCCCCTCTTTTGATGATTTGTGGGGCTAAGAAGGCTTCTTATGGTGCAGATGATGGCTTGAACGTCTCAGATCGCTTGACTTGGCTTTGTGGGCCCACTTAATGATTAGATCTTAGATTCTGGCCCTTCTTTTGATGATCAGCCCTTTGATCTTGTTGTTTGATGGCTCATGCAGGTTCTTCAATGGTTTAGATCATGATGATCTAATCTTTGAATGACTTGGATTGCTTGTGGCCCCCACTTGATCACCTTTCCTTCTCTTTGACTTGATCAGCCATGTTCTGGCTGCATTGCTTCGTGATTGGACCGGTGGGGCACCTTTTATATGATCTTGATCAGCCTCAATCGAAATCTGGAGTGGACCGGAGCCTTGGGCGGCCCACGGAGTGCCATCTGCTGACGTGGACTGTCAGCCTCACCTACCAAGAACCTCGGAGCCAATCCCGCGGAGAGAGAGGAACCGCGTCCGTACGGGCGGCCCAGAGCAGGCCGCCCAAGGCTCGCCTCTTGAGCGGCCTGGGCTGGCTCTGGTTTGGACATTCTCTGCTGTCCATTGTCTTTATCTCCACCTGCTCTGTACGTCCAGGTTCGATTTTGACCATGAATCTTCCCTTTGTCTCCTCTTTCCTTCTCATCTTGTCCTCATCTTGCTTTGCCCTTTCTTGGGCAATGGATGGTGGAGATTTAAGGGTTGTGGGGGCTGTCCATGGTGGGTCCCACACTTCAGAAAGTATTGAAGGCTTTAATGATGGAGGGATTTCTTTAATGGATGGTGGAGATGGGGCATTGAATGGGGGCATTGATGAGGGGCTAGAGATGGTTGTTGGTGGAGCTTTGAATGGCCCCATTAATGGCAGCCATGCTGAAATTCCAGATTTGAATGGGGCTTTGATTGTGGGAGAAATGGATGGCATGGATGAGATGAGGAGATGGGATATAGGTAAGGCTATGCATCCCTTGAATGTGGGCCACCTAGATGATGTGATTGATGGTGGAGATGGGGGTATGATAGACATAGATGGGCTGATCTTAGATTGCCTTCTGGTTCCTGTGAAGAGAGAAAACACTTTAGCAAAAGGATTGAAGCATTAAAGTAGGAAGAGAGATACTTACCTTCTGGGAGGGATGATCGGGAGAAATGCACTCACGGAAGGTACCCCATTAGTTGATTGAAGGACGTTTATTTTGAAAGCCCTGTAAGATTTTTTTTTTTTTTTTGCATATATATGAATAAGGAAAAATGATTTTATTTTTTTAAAAATATATGTATGCAAATTATGCATGAAATGAAAATTTGTGCCAAGTTCTTGTCTGTCTATGCGTGATCGGATTTGTGCTTTTAGATGTAGGAATCAGAATATTTGACTCAGCCTGATGTCATACTCGATTTTCTTAAATATTCACCAAGGGTCTTGGTCCCCTTAAGATAGTGCGCAATGGTATCCTGCCCCTAGAATTTGGGCAGATCTTGAAAGAATTCTCGACTCATAGCCGCCATCCTTGCTTTCATTGAATCTTCATGTCGTTTGGATCTTTCATGTACCTGCTTTTTTTTTCTTTTTTCTTAGCCATTATTACCCGCAACGCCCTTTCGGGTTTTCGCTGCGTCCGGCTTGCCCGTCATTTTTGCCCATGGCGCCCTTTCGGATTTTCACCACGTCCCGGGTATTTGATCTTGCCTACCCCTTGGCAGCTATGCTGTTTTTGCCCTTGGCGCCCTTTCGAGTTTTCACCAAGTCCGCTGTGTGCCCACTGTTTTTACTCGGAGGGACCTTTCGGGTTTTCACTCCGCCCTCTTTGTTTAGGCACACATCTCTTCTCTCTCTTTTTTTTTTTTTTTTTTGGATAACTGCGGCGACCAGAGGTCAGGAATCTGTCGTTGCCGGCCGATGGTAACCTTTCGGCCCTTATCCTAAGTTACAATGGCAGAGCTGTCGGCCTTAGCTACAGACCCTTCTGAGGTGGATGGATGGATAGATGTGTTTCTTTTGAGTCGATTTTTTTTTCTTTTTCTTTCTTTCTTCTTCTTCTTCTCTTTTTTTTTTTGGGTTGTGTGCCCCCCTTTTTTTTGCTCTATTCTTTTTTTTTCTCTTCTTTTTTTTTTTTACTTTTGAACCCTTTATTTGGAACACTTATTGGTGAACGGGAAGGGATTCTCAGAGATCTAAGCCTTGACCTCTTGACTTCAGCTCTACTAATGTAACTCTTGATAAGGTTGGATTGGCTTACCTATGAGAGATTTTCACGTTGTCGGCGTTGATTGGCTCTGGAAGATCCTTACCCCTCAGGTTGGTGAGTCAAACGGTGCCTCCTAGAAGAACTTCTTTGATTCTTGGGGCTTGCCCCTTGAGTCTGATAGATGCAGCAGTGCTTGTTGTAAACCCGATATGACTTGTCTTTCTTCGGCTTCATTCTTCATCAGCACTCACGTTGACGGGATTTTGAGTTGAACTCGTAAGTCTGTCTTCTGATTTTAAGCTTCTTAAACTCCTCCATCCTTAGATTTCGAAGGACATCTCATTGCCAATGTTGATAGCATGTGGAAACCCTTAACAATTGATGATGTCATTCTTCATGAGAATTATCGTGCGAGATCAGAATATTACCTCCATCCACTTTGTGCTGTAATCGACTGCCACAAGTATATGTGTATGACTGCTAGATGATGCCGAGTCGATCTTTCTGCTGATGTAGATACCTCGTACAAAGAATAGCTGGAGCGTTATCAGGTTGAAGAATTTCGAAGCACACACATGGATCCGATGTGCATGTTGCTGACACTTGAAGTGCTTTCTGACATGTTGGCAACAATCTGTCTTCATCGAGCTATGAGGTTTCTTCGATCATTCTTCAAGTCGCACACTCCAGCATGGAATGCAAGCATAGTCTTCGCAGCATCTTCTTGATAGGCTTGATGAGTTTTTGATCGATAAGTCTTCATAGGACGCAAAGATTGGGAAGTGATGACTTCAAAAATTCGATCATTCTCTGCTTATTTTTCAGGGACAAGGATTCTCAATGCACACTTCCTTATGGGTCTCAGGAGATCCTAGGTTTATAATTTTGAAAATTTTTGAGATGACATCGGCTTTTGGTTCGAACTTTCGAGGAGATCCTCTAAGTTTGGGAGTCAGCTCATCATTTTCCACATCATTTGGCTTTATCCAGACCCTTGAGTTTGAAGTCCAACTCTAGATCGAAATCTTATGAGTCAGCTTCATACTCAAGTGCTTTGACAGACAGACTTGACACTTTTATTGAAAAAGTTTTTTTTTTTTTTTTGCTTTTTTTTTTCTTTCAAAGATTTTCTTATTTTTTGGAATTTTGTGAATATCTAGATTTTTTTGAACTTTTGGACTTTGTGAAAATTTGATTTTTTTTTTTTAAATTTTGAAATATTTGGTGTTTTGGGTTTTTGAATCTTCTGATTTTTTTTTTTGAAATTTTTTTTTTTGTAAAGGACCCGAGCAAGACGGCGATGTGAACCAGATGTTGCTTGATTCGGCTCGGGGAGCCGAGCACTGTCGACTTTTATTGGCCGTCATGGGGACTACAAACATGTTACTGCCCTGCACTCCTTCCCCTCAGGAGGAAGGGCCAGAGTGATCAGTAGGCCAACCCTCATCGTTGCGCCCAAACATCAAGATAGATCTGGAATTGGGCTCAGAGTCAGTGTCGGATGCGATTTCTCCTGGTTCGTCCCCGATGAATTGTAGCTCTTCAGGTTCATCCGGCTGAGGTGGGACCAGGACGGTAGTCCAGTCGATTGGGGGAAATTTCTGCCCCTTGCTTGAGTCTTCTTTGGGCAACTCTATCAGACTCAATCTGTTCGCTTGATCATCGAAGGTGGAATTTATCCCATCATCAGGGTAGATAATCCCTGCATTGATGAACTGGATTGGTGTGTAAATGCAGGGATTGCCTTCTTCTTGACGACCTCGTCTTCTTTTGATACTTCTATGCTTTGGTTTCTGAATCAGAGTAGGCTGATATCGTAGTCCTCTCCTATCCATATCTTCTTGAACCTCCATGGTTCGGGTCGAGTCTTGATATTCGAGCTGATAGTAGAAGGTTTGACGCTCGGCAGGGAGGAAGACATAGTTCGATCCGATGGGACATACGTGAGGGAAGTAATTTGCATTGTGATAGTATGAGATCTCCCTATTAGAGTGTTGTACGTCCATGGCTGGGATGGTAGGCTCTCGGAGGTTGGATGCTTCTACCTTGGGAAATTGTCCGGGATCGGTAATGATGGTGATCGCCCTATCTCCAAAGATGTGCTTGACCCTTCGGTGAAGATTTGAAGAAATGGCACCGATTCTGTGAAATCAGGTCCGATCAGAAAGGAGATGGAATGAAGCTGAGATGTCCAAGACCTGGAGAGTGATAGTTGATGTTTTTGGATCGATCAGAACCTGGACATCAATCTCCCCTTCGACCTCCTCGATAGTGGCCACATAATTGAAGCTGGGCCCTAATTCTGCTAGGGCATGTGGCATGCTGTCCGAGGAAGGGTCTTCTTCTTGGAGGACGATGGCTGAAGTAGAAGCCAAATAGACAGGTGCGGTGGGCAAGTTGTGCCCCTGGTTGTTTGCTTGAGAAACGGGCAGGCTTTGCCCCTGGTAAGCTGGAGTGGGCAAACTGTGCCCCTGATTGACTATTGCTGAGACGGGCAGGTTGTGCCCCTGGTTTGCTGATGTTGCGTTAGGGAGATTGTCCCCTTGGTTGACTGAGATGGGCTGAATGTGCCCATGGTTAGAAATGGGTGCGAAGATTGAATCGACTGAAGGTGCCCCTTGCATGATGATGGGCTCTGGGATCGAAATAGTTGAGGATGCCCCTTGCAGGATGAGAGGTTCGAACTCTGAACTAGAGTTGATGGTATGAATAAACTGGAGAGGAGGCTTTTCTTGGCTGGTGAAAGCTGGATAGGCAGGAGGTGCCCCTTGCATTGCGGAGACTGGATCGACTGGAGATGCCCCTTGCAGGATGAGGGGTTCTGAAACCTGACTGGTTAGGGGTGCCCCTTGCCAACCTTGATTATGGAACTGTGAGTTCCATCTTGACTGTTGCTGTTGCTGCGGTTGTCCATGCTGAGGGAGGAATAGTGCACCTTCAGTAGAGGCGACAAGATCATCCTCTTCCATTGGATGGGAGATGAGGACACTTCCGTTATCATTCTCGTATTCAGCAGTAGGCTCTTCTTCCACTATCGGTTGAATTGGAGAAGCCTGATGAGGCCACCAAGGGGAGATCATCCCAGCCCTTATTCCGGCTTCGACTTGTTCCCCGGCGCGGATGAGTTGATTGAAGTTCGCATATAGATGTGAGACAAGGTATCCAGAGATACTTGGATTTGCCGAGTGGACGATCATGGAGATTTGCTCCTCGTCGTCGATGGGAGTCTTCATTCTAGCGGCCATGGACCGCCACCGTCCAACGTAAGCTGACAATGTTTCATCGCTTCTTTGCCTGAGAGCTGCGAGGTCTGCTCTCCTGGGTGCCATGTTAAGATTGTATGCGAACCTGTTGACGAAAGCATGGGAGAGCTGCTCCCAAGTCCTGATGCGATGATAGTCCAATGATGTGTACCAATCCAGGGCATCGTCTTTCAGAGATTTTTGAAACAAGCGGATGAGTGCTCCATCATTGCCCGCCACAGCATTAAGCTCTCCACAGAAAGCTCGTAAGTGGTCTACAAGACACCCTGTCCCATCATATCTTTTAAATTTTGGTACCTGGAAGCCTTGAGGTACCATTGCATCGGGAAATGGACAAAGGTCCCTGAACTTAGTGGATGGAAGATCCACCCCTTGCTGCTTCTGCAACTTTCTCTTCATCTCTCGCATCTGCTCTCGGAGTTGCTCTATTTCGGAGGGACCAGATGAAGGAGATCTTGTCCCTTGCCAGGATTGAGATGGCCCCCTTTCATAATAATTGGTGTCATTGATGCTCCTAAAATTCCTGCTTGAAGAAGGTTGGGCCTGGTAATTACTCCCATTGTAGGGACTTTGTTGGACTGGAGTTGAGAAGAGAGACTGCGAAGAAATCCCAGTCACAGGAGAATATTGAAATTGGTTGGAATTCCCATTGGGGAGAGATTGTTGGAATTGACTGGGATTCTGGGTTGTGGGATGTGACTGAAAATGGCTCTTGTTTGCAGGAGGATGCTGGAAGAAATGCCCTGAGGTCGAGAGTTGTCCTGATTGAGGACCTTCATTAGGAGGGTATCGAAAGTCCTGCGCCACCCCTGATAGTTGTGGTTGAGATGAACTGGAGGCTGGAAGAGATGCTTGTTGTGGTTGTTGAACTGGACCAGCTTGATTGCTGGCTGCTGAAGCCTGGGCTTGTGTGAATCGGAGAAGCATTTCCTGCATGGCCTTCATGCTTTGTTGTAGCTCTTGGATGCCAGGAATTGACATGGATTCACTCGAGTTTAACAGTGGAGAGGAAGCCTCAGGTATAGGGAATGGGAGAGCCATGTCGATTTTGTATTGGATGTGGCAGGGTGATTTAGTTTGGAGGAGTAATGGTGGGAAGTATGCACTACTTTTTTTTGGGTTTTGGGATTTTCTATTTTTTTGCTTGTTTTGGGTAGAATGCTATGCAGATGAGATTGTATGAGGATTAATGACTTTCAAGTACGGGAAGGATTCTGTTTTCAAGTCGGATCACGACTAGTGGGACTAGCTTATCCCCAGTGGAGTCGCCATTCTGTGGACCCTCGCCGATTTTCCGCACTCCCACACGACGACGTTCTTCTCCCTTCCCCTTTCCTTTCGGAAAAGAAGGAGATGAGGATGCGTGAGTGCGAAATCGCCGTTTGTGCCACTGGCTTGCCTCGTTCTTGAGGGCTTCGTTTGGTTGTCGTGTTAAGCTGGATATGTTTAAGTGAGTTTATATAAGACCAGAGTTGCCACTAGCCAGTTACTTCGAATCTACAGTCAGCTAGACCCTGTAGAAACGTTAGAGAAGGGAATCCGAAGATTCCTTCCTCTAAAATGACTCCTATTGATCTGCGGTCAGAGATTCAAGGTAAGGGATCACGGTTACAGGGTGGGAAGAGGTTAAGCACCCCACACACTGCCCGTACCGAAGTACGGTCTCTACTTCACAGAATCGATCGAATACTTGAAAGTCTAGTTTAATCCTCGTATATTCTCATGGATGACATGATGCATGAATGCAGGGTCTGAACAGTGAGTTTCTGATGGACAGGTTCCAACAACGGGCAAGCCCAGAGCCTACACTCGAACTGACAGGTGCTTTATGCGAGATGATGCATGCTGTGTGCTTGAATATTCAAAGTGCTTATAGTGATATGTACGTGAATGCAGGTCTGAACAGTAAGAGTTTCTGATGGACAGGTTCCAACAACGGGCAAGCCCAGAGCATACGCTCGAACTGACAGGTGCTTAATTTAAGACATATGCGGTGTGCTTGAATAATCAAGGTGCTTGTAGTGGAGCAAGGGGGTTGGAAGAAGAGTAAATGTTGCACTTATGCTAGATGCAAATGAGATGATGCTGGAAAAATGATAGCTGGATGGACGGAGGTATCGCAAGGATTGGCTTCGAGTGGCTGGATCAAGACTTGGGTGACTTGAGAGGCTTGGACTAGTGGTCAGGCTGGGCTGGACCAGGGTTAGGCTCTCCTCACTCGGGCTCTCCTTGGTGGAAAAATGGACTAAAGGGGACTCGGATCGCACTCGGGCTGAATGGGCTTCGAATGGATTGGATGCTCAAATGAGAAGGGGAGGGGGGTATTTATAGCAGCGAGGAGTGGCATTCCGCGTAATTTATTCCGGGCGGCCTGCTATGGGCCGCCCGTACGGCCGCTCCTCGGTTTCCAGCGATGTACGGTTGTTACCTCGGGGCTGCTGTTTGACTCACTAGGGTCGACTCAGTGAGTTGACTCAGCGGGTCGACTCGGTGATTTGACTCGACGGGTTGACTCGGTGTTTTGACTCGACGGGTTGACTCGACGGGTTGACTCAGCGGGTTAACTCAGCGAGTTGACTCAGTGAGTTTGACTTTTTTGGGATTTTTTGACTGGCTTTTCTTATGGGGGGTTTTTCAGGGTGGTGTTTAGGACTGGGTTGACTGGGTTCAGGCTTGAACTGGGCTATGGAATGGGGCTTACAAGGGTGAGTTTGGCTGAGTTTGGACTTGGGATTTGGGGGTATGGTCCTCCATTCATCCAGCTATCTCTACCAACAGTGTAGCCGAAGGTGGGGTGTCTACAGAAATATGACTATGAAGCTGAATGTGCTTCACTTACACAAACAACAAGAGGATAAGGATGAGGATGAGGATGAAGATGAGATCCACATGATTAATTTCATAGATACAATTGTGAATATTAATGAGGCCTTGAAAGAGCCAAAATTGGACAAATTGATTGACAAGACACTAATCGCTGAGTCGAATAATTTATTATGCAGGAACTTGATGGATTGGTGCTTGATTTGCCCATGGAGAGGCCAATTTCTGAAAGTGTAGTGGTTGAGGACGTATTCCAACCTACACAAGTGACCGAGAAGGTCGAAGTTTTCTACACTCTAAAAGAGTTTTGGCATATTTTGAGAATTGAGATAATCCTATGATCCGTGACATTGTCAATGCCTTAAGGAAAACTTCACCGGTGCCCACAAAGACTCCTTCAACAATGTGTAAAACTGATTTATCAATAGTAGAGGCACCGGTAGAATCTGAAAATGTGGAGACCATAACGACTTATGAAGAAGAATTCCAAGTCTCCACATCTTTTTGGTTTATACAAACCGAAGAGCACCATCTCTGGGATGATCCTTATCTGAATATTTTTTTCCCAGATAAGTTGGAAAGGAGATTCATATTTGATGAATTCCAACCGAAGAAATCTTCCTTTCCTAACACATGGAGTGATAACTTTGAGAAACCTGCTGAATTTTTTCAACAGGATTTTTAATGGATTAGAATGACAAAAATCACTCATATGCACTATAAAGCAGGATGGTGGATGGTATTACTGAAAAATCTTTTATTCCACCTACTAATTTTGCTAAATTCATTCCTTTGAATGATATTGTGTATCAAGATTAACCTCCTACTCTGACGGAAGTAGAGAGTAGTTCATTTATTTTAATTGTTTAGTTGTTTGGAGTTGCAAACTTCCATAATCGACTCTCTCAAGTACTCTCGTTCTCACTCTCCTTTATTTTATCATTGCTCTCATAATTCATGCTCATTGCATATCTTTTTACATTGAGGACAATGCAAGATTTGGTTGGGGGGTGAGATTCCTCGAATCTAGCAATTTGTGACATTTCGAGCAAGGTTTTCGTAGGAATTTTTTATTTTTCTAAAATATCAAAACTCTTTTGGAAAACTTTAGTTTCTATGCACTTGAGATGTCATGAGTATGAAAGGATGAAAGATGAAATGATATGATTTTGAAATATCTAAATTAACTTAAACATGATAGTTTTACATGTGAATTCCCCTATATATATGATTGATAGAACATTTGAACACTTTAGAGTCTAGTCCACATTACACGATTCTCATGATTTAAAGGGATTACTAGACTTGTAGATTGGTGAGACTAAAGATTTAAAGTGTTTAGGAAGTAAGTCGGGGTACTTTGTCCATCCTTGTCCATGGGAAAATAACGAAAGATATGGATTTCTAAAAATCCTATCTAATGTGTATGAAAAGGAAAGAAGGAAGGAAAATATGGGTATGATTGAGAATATGGTGAAAACTTCCAAAAAGGGCTACCTATTACCAACCGGGGGATGGTCTACCCATAACCAAAGCCGAAAATGGGACATAGTGTGAAAGCCGTCGGAAGGATGGTAAGACAAATTCCTGTCATAGGCAATTGGTTGATTTGTACACTCTTAAATCTTTGGTTTAGCTGATTTATGAAGAAGGTAATCCTGGAAAGTCATGAGATGAATATGCCACTACAAGAAAACAGGCCTTTAACCAAACTTGTTTTAGCCTCAATTCAAAAAACAGAGTCTAAATATGCTTTTTAGCCTCAGTGGCTAAGGAATTGAGGCTAAATGTTCATTTTTGTCTTGGTTGTAATGGAATGGAGGCTAAAGGTTAGCTATTTTGCCTCAGTTGGTGAAAGACTAAGGTTAAAGGGGTACCATTTCACTTCAGTTGGTAAGAAAATGAGGCTAAAAGTCTAACATTTTGCCTCAGTTGGTAAAAAACTGAGGCTAAAAGCCTACCATTTTACTTCGATTGGTCAGAAACTGAGGCTAAAAGGCTACCATTTTGCCTCAGTTGTGAGAAAATGAGGTTAAAAGTCTAACATTCTGCCTCAGTTGTGAGAAAATGAGGCTAAAAGTCTAATGCACAATGCACATTAGACCATACTTATTCGCATTCTTCTATTTGTCAATAAATCGGTGGGGATTCTATGTGAACACTTATTATGTTTAGAAAGTTTAGGACTTCAATTTCTCATCATTTAATTTTTCTTTAATTTTATACTTACATATCTTAAAGTCTATAGAAGCATAGTTTCCAAGAGAGAGTTGAGTTCTCAGAGAAAGGGATTATTTCACGCTTGTTTTGCTTGAGACTAGCAAAATGCTGGTAAGTATTGCGCAATTCTGGAAGATTCTGAGGCGGTAGGGCCTCTCTACTATAAAAGGACACCTATGGGTGAATCTAAAGACATCATAGAAGGCTTGGGAAGTCATGGGAGGTGAAGGAGATCGTTGTGGAGCATCTGCAACTCCTCCAAACACGATTTTTCTATATTTTTCATTAGTTTCCTTTGAGTTTTAGTTTAACCTATTAATGGTTAGCTAAACCTCTTAGCTATGGCTAAGAGGTGAAGCTTTTATTTATTTGCAATGTTCAATTCAAATTCGTTCAAGTAGTTTTGGATTTTATGAAGAACACTTCTAGTTCTAGTTTGAAATAAAATTAGTATTTTTAGTTAATCTTCTATCTCTTGTGATTTCTCTTACATGGGATGTTTTAATTACTGAGATTGCTTAATGAGGTGTTGATTGATAAGATTTTGGGTTGTAGAGATCATAGATTCATCATGAAAATTCAGTGAAATCAGGAAAATAATTTAAGGGTGCATTAGAGTCCAATGCACCCATAAATTCAATGAAAATCAGAAAACAATTTAAGGTAGCATTAGAGTCTGACGCACCCATTAATTCAGCAAAAATCGAAAAACAATTTAAGGGTTCATGGGAGTCCGTCGCACCCATAAATTCAATAAAAATCGAAAAATAATTTAAGGGTGCATTAAAGTCTAACGCATTCATAAATATTAGAGTCTGACACACCCATAAATTCAATGAAAATTGAAAAATAATTCAAGGTTGCATTAAAGTCCGACGCACCCATAAATTCAACAAAAATCGAAAAAAAAAAAATTAAGGATGCATTAGAGTCCGACGCACCCATAAATTCAACAGAAATCAAGAAAATATTTTAAGGGTGCATCGGAGTCATTTTTTGTGCTTAATACATGACAGCCCCTCATTGGTTGATCTCCGGTATTATCAGGTATAAATACCCTGTCTGACTGTTCATTTGTATATTCTGAGAGAGAGAAAGAGAGAGCTATTATCCTCTAGATAATCGAGATTCCCGCTAGAAAATCCTCGTCAGAATCCCTTTTATCGATCATAAAAAAACTTTCTCGATCATTGAAATTCCTTTCCTATCACTAACATCCTTCACCGAAAAATCACTCCAACCACCATAGGTCTGGATTCTAAAAAAATCACAAGTATGGGAACACACCCATAAATTCAGCAAAACCAAATAGATAATTTAAGGGTGCATTGGACTCCGACGCACCCATAAATTCAGCAAAACCAGACAAGTATTTTAAGAATGCATTGAACTCCGACGCACCCATAAATTCAGCAAAACAGATAGATAATTTAAGGGTGCATTGGACTCTGACACACCCATAAATTTAGCAAAACCAGACAAGTATTTTAAGGGTGAATTGGATTCGACGCACCCATAAATTCAGCAAAACCAGATAGATAATTTAAGGGTGCATTGGACTCTGATGCACCCATAAATTCAGCAAAACCGGATGGATAATTTTAGGGTACATTGGAGTTTGACACATCCATAAATTCAGTCTGACGCACCCTAAAAATCAACCTTTTTAGAAATCAATTTTGGGTGCATCGGACCTCATTTTAAGTGTTTTCAGGCCATATTTAGTCCTATCTTGGATATTTCGAGCGTTCTAGACCCAACGAAATGGTCAAATAGTCCTTCCGAGAGCCTAATGAGAAGAATACAAGCCTTCGGAGTCTGATCTGATCCAATGCGAAGAATGAAGTAACTTCTTGAAAAGAGGCCGTCATCGCCCAAAATTATACAAATATATCATTATTTACATTTACTATAAAAATATGTCCCGGATTAAGGTTTAGACTAAGCAAGTGGAGCTATGGTTAACACGATGAACCAAAATAAAAGAGTTCCTAACTACTACACCATGCATGTTAAAGATTGACATCTTAAAACACAATCGATGCCCTACCAATCCAAACGGCATCCGTCGGTCAGGCTGATCAGGTACATACAACTACAGACCGATTTTTTCGAGGTCACCTGTCTAAACATGACAGGTGAGGGCCCAGAGTCACACCCTCTCAATTAAAAACCCTGACAGTCTCAACCCGGATCATTGGTCAAAAAATGGGACACAGATATCTGACTCATACAAAGATGGCTCAATCCATAAACAAAATACTACGGTCTCCATGACTATGAACTCTAAGACCATAGTCCCTGCTGACTAGTCTTCTGTCTTTTAATCAAGGGTCATCAATCATTCGATGTAATTAAGGGCTTGTGCCAGATCATGGTCTGGAATGTATAAGATCTCGGAATTTCAGGAATAAAATTTACCTTGCGATATCTTTCTTTTGTGTACTTTTATGTGAATACTTGTGATTGTCTGTGAATGTTTCCATTACTCAGAACTCCAGAACAACAATATACAGAAAATGTCCATGGAGCATTTTCAGTTCTAACACTCGGTATATTTTTTTCTTAAAAATATTATATATATATATATATATAATATTTCATTTTAATTTCAGCGCCCATTCACCCTAATTCTAGCACCCTTTCACACTCGCCTGCCCACCCCTCAAAAACTCAAAAGCAAACCCTAGTCGACGAGTCGTCGTCGAATCGACCTCGCCTGGCCTGACCAGTAACCCCCTCCGGCCGTCCGGCCTCACCTCCTCCCTCTCCCTTATCTCTGATTTCTCTCCCCTCGTCACCCTGCCAGACCTGCTCAACTCTCTGCCTCTCCCTCATCTTTGCCTTACATCCTTAACCTTAGAGTAAGGCTCAAAAGCAAAAGCTCGAACGGGCTCAGCTCGGCTTGAAAGCTCGTAAAAATCAAGCCAAACTTTTAAGTCGGGCTCGATGGCCAAGCCAAGCTCAAGCCCAACCACCTTGTTGTTCAATCCAAGCTGAGCAAAACTCGATTCGGCTTGGCTCGTGTACAGCTCTATCCACATAGACTTCCATTGTTTTGCCGATCTAAGCGAAAAACATCTTGTTAACCAGGCGCTGGTAAGTTACTCCCGCGTTCTTAAGGTCGAACGACATTACTTAATAGCAGTAGAGACCTTGATCAGTGATGAAGGATGTCTTTTGCTTGTCTGGTACGTGCATTCATATTTGATTATACCGTGAGTATACATCCATAAAGTTGAGGAGGTCGTATCCTGATCTGGCGTCGACGAGCTGATTTATGCATGGTAGGTGGAAGCTGTCATTTGGGCAAGCTTTATTAAGGTCGTGTAATATACACATACCCTCCATTTACCGTTGGCCTTCTTCACGAGTACTACAATGGAGAGTCAATCAGGGTACTTCACTTCTTCGATGAAACTCGCTTGCAACAACTTGTCGACTTCTTCATTGATCACAGTGTATCTTTCTGTGTTGAAGAGGCGGTGTTTTTGCCAAACTAATTTGAAGGTCGGGTTGACTTTAAGTCGGTGGACCATCACCTCGGGGTCTATCCCCGACATGTCCTGGTGGGACCAAGCGAACACATCTGCATGCTCCTTTAGAAATGCGGCAATTTTGGTTATGAGGTAGGGGCCAAGGTGGGACCAAACTTGAACTACCTTAGTGGGGTCGCAATCCACAATGGGGACTGCAAGAAGGTCTTCCGCGGCTGAGCCCCCCTCCATAGAGTCCTCCCTTAGGTCCAGAGAAGTCGTCTTTAAGACGGTGGAGACTTGACTCTTGCCGCGTAAAGAGAGTTCATAACAACGTCGGGCTTCTTACTGGTCCTCTTTGACTACCCTAACCATATCGTCAATTGGGAACTTCATTGTCAAATAGTATATGGAGATGATAGCCTTGAGGGCTTTGAGAGTGGGACGGCCCATGATTGCATTATATGTTGATGTGTGTTCACAACAAGGAAATCCGCCATTATGAGCTTTTAATTTGGTTCTTCCCCCGCCATAACTGGGAGGGTCACCACTCCCTCTGGCATTATGTTATCCCTTGTAAAACCCGTCAAGGCTGTATTTATGGGGTGTAGCTAAGATCGGTCGATCTTCATCCTTTCGAACGCCGAGGCGTAGAAGATGTCAACTGAGCTCCCAGAATCGATCATTATTTTGAATAACTTTTTATTGACAACAATCATGGACATGACGAGAGAGTCGTCGTGGGGATGGAGAATACCTTGGGCATCTTCCTTGGTGAAGGTGATGATAGGCGTGCTAACCTTTTGGATCTTCAGAGGACGAGATGTCATATTGACGGAGTACCGAGGGTTGGTTGTCCAGCTTGGCGGGCATAAACTTTACGAGCATTGCCTGAGTCTCCTCCTATTAGCTTGCCAAAGATAGAGTGTATTTCCTCTATTGGATTGTTGCCGACCTGATTTTCTTGAGGATTTCCTTGAGTTGTTGCTCCCTGGTCATCTTGACTTTGGGCGATATACTCACGAAGGAATCCTCGTTGAATGAGACTTTCAATTTGCCCCTTCAACTCAAAACAATCTTCAATATTATGGTTGTGGTCTTTATGAAAAAAGGCAGTATTTCAACCTACTTCTCCAATATGGATCAGTCTTGAGTTTTTCAGGTCAAGTAAACATCTTTTTATCCTTCAAGACCAGGTATACTTGGTCGACTGTCGTGTTCCGCAGCCAGGGCTCTCAATGGGTCAAATCTGGATCGGATCCAGTTGGATTCAGCTCCAAGTCCGTATATCTGTAGACGGATTCGGATCGGATTCAAATCCAACTCGGATCCAAAAGGTGATATCCATATCCGATCCATTTATAAATTGCTAGATCCATTTCCAATCCAAAATCCATTTAACCATCGGATTCGGGTCGGATCTATGTCCGAATCCACCCCCATTACAAATCTAAAAAAAATATAATATAATATATTTAATTTAGTAGAAAAATGATGCAAATCCCACTATTTACTGTGGTATGGTCGACCTAAGAGTGGCATGTCTCAATTTTGAGACATGGCCTAAAATAACCTGTAAAATGGATGGCCAGCATGAATATAACATATACGGTAAGGTGACAATGAGTCGGATCTTAATCGGATTCGAATCGAACTCGGATATGTTCTTATGAATCCAAATCCAGTCCATTTAAGTAATCAGACCTATTTTAAGATCCAAATCTGGTCCATTTAACTAGTCAGACCTATTTTAAGATCCAAATCTGCATTATACGGATTAAGAGTGAATCGGATCTCGGATCTAACCCGCTCCATTAAGAGCCCTATCCGTAGCATGTACTTGTTAGTGCACTGATTTGTGCATATCATTGTCAATTCCGTGACTATATAAGTCAGTATAGTCTTATGAGCCCCGACGATGAATGAAGACTCAAGACTTGATGATTGAAGCTACTTTCTGCATCCAGGACCAAGCACAATCTCTATGGAAGGTAAGTGTGCATATAGACAGACTTTAGGATCCCAAAACCTCTTGACTAGATGGCATAGCATCCTAAGAAAAGCCTTAGCCATTCAATCTTAGTCAATTCCGTCTTCTTGATCAGGGAAGATCGTGTGTAGTCATTGTTCAAAAGATAAAAGAGCAAATCAACTAATCGTTGATCAATCTACGAGAAAAATTGATTGATCCATAATCATGATAGATTGATCTTAATATCTGGACTTATTTCAGCAAACATTCATAATAAAAATGTGATCCAGCGATCAATAGATCAGCCGTTGCGATCAATCGTTGGACTACAAATATGTCCAGCAAGCACGACTGCATGAAATCGCATTAGCGATTGATCGACTGTGCCTTGTGATCAATCATTGGACCTCAACTATGTCCAACAAACTTAAAAGAGCAAAATTGCATTTGCGATTGATCGGACTGACTAACCGATCAACCGATCAGCCTGATCGATCAATCGGTCAGCCAATCCGATCAATCGCCCAGGACCATTTTTGTCCAGCAAGCTTTCTACTAAAAATCTTCTTCTTGCGATCAATCGATGGTCTGTTAGATCAATCGCCAACTAGCCATTTTATATCCGTTGGAGCCCGATTCTTGGTATCTATAAAAGTATATCTTAAGGGCTTTAATGACATCTTTTACACACCCATTGAGAGCATTGAAAGGGAGAATTAAGAGCATCATCTATCCTTCCTTGCTCATCATTGTTTAGAGTTCATCATTTAAACCAAGTGATTCATGGTACTTCAATGAGCATTAAAAGATCAGGTTTGAAGAATGAACTCAAGCAAGGTATTCATGGCTGACCTAACCTATCTTATTGAATCCCTTGGTCATTAATAGCCATTGAATACTCAGAGTTAGTAGTTCTTATCATTACCATTGCATTGAATAGGCAAAAGGAACTCCAGCACCTTCTCCCACCTACCTGACATTAGTTTAGGATCATCATATGCATTGGTAGCTGATCGTGGGAGCTTGGAGAGGAGCTGAAGCATTCATGGAAGCTGAAGCTACTCAACGGCTGCTGAATCGGGGCTCATTTCTTGTAAGTGTTTAAGATTATAGAGTCCATTGTTTAATTCCCCTTCTTGTTGAGATTGGGATTTAGAGATTGTGACACAACCTCGGAGTTGTCCTTGAGTAGGATGTGTGTGTCCTTGCGTAGAATATGGAAGTCCTTCTGTAGGCCTCCGACACGGGAGAATACGTGCGTTGTCCTTGTGTAGGATTTGAGGAGTCCTTGTGTAGGAATACACCTTGTGTAGGTTGTAAAGGTCGAGAGGTGAACCTCATTTAAAACCTCTGATAGTGAATACCGGTGTGCTCAAAGGAGTTGAGTACTTAAACTGGGAGTAAAGTAGACTCATCGTCGAACCACTATACATCTTGTGTAATGTGGTGAATGCATCTTGTCTACTATTATGATTTGAGATTGATTATATAAGTGCTTAACTTAATGCCCTTCTCATGTTTGACAAAATGCTTATATGAAATCCTTGAATGCTTAGTACAAGCATGCATATCAACTGTTTGATCAAATGCTTGTCTTAGTATAATTGATAATTTAGAAAGATCTTGTGTGATCTATTTACTTACATTTACTTAGACTTAATTGGTAAATTGAATTGTGAATGCATTAAATTTTCTAATTGTCAAGGAATTTGTAAAAAGTCCTATTCACCCCCCTCTAGGACATAAGCATACTTTCAAGCTTATCTCAATAGCGGTGCAAACCACAATTTCAGTACTGTCCTGTGAAGGCCTTGGCCTTGGTTCCTCGAGGAGCATTATCTCGGCTAGACGACGCACGATCGTCCTTCCGCCTTTTGGAATTGTGATCAGTTTTCGATTTTTTCCTCTTTGTTGACGTACGATACGCACTGACTAACTCCTCAGCGCTAATATGCTTCTGAGCCCGGTCCAGAAACTCAGCCACTGATTGTGAGGGATCTTGGCTGACTGACCATAAGAATTTTTTATCTCTAAGCCCCCCAATCATACTGTGGAGCATCACCTCCTGAAATAGATTTTCTATCTGGACTACTTTAGCATTGAAGCGAGTCAGGTAGTCTTTTAAGGACTCATCGTCCTTTTGTTTGATCGATGCGAGGTGAGTCAAGTGTTTCCTTGGATCAGTGCTATCGATGAACTGGCTCGCGAAGTCTCTGTTGAGCTGATTGAATGAGCCGATCAACCTTGGTTTCAAATTTTAAAACCAGGTCTAGGCCGAGCTCGTTAAGGATAAGGGAAAAGCTTTACATATAATGTTATCATTGACTCTGAGGAGTTCCATTCAGATCCTGAAATTTTTGAGCTGCTCTGCCGGGTCGCCTACACCATTATACTACTTTAACTGGGGCACCTTGAAATTTTGCGAGAGCGACTCTGATTGTATCTCGTCGATAAAGGGGGATTCGGCTAAATCGACGAGAGCATCAATTGTAATTGGAGCTTTGGTTCTCTGTGCTTGCTGTAAGTCACCGATTCGCTCTCTGAGCTCCTTTAATTCTGCTTCCCACGCGGGGATGTTATCTTCAACGCTGTTTGGGGCATCATTTTACTGGGCTGAACGTCACTCCTCTAGCCGATGCCTCAAATCATCAGGAGGCAGTTCGACTGCATAACGCGTTCGAGCAGTTGTTGCTCGACTGATGACATCTTCTTCTTTAACCCGAGGTTGATTTCTATCTTAGCGAGGCATTTGAGGCTAATGGTCTGCTTGTGAGTTCTCCCTGGTTCTATGCAACAACGGGTGAACTTGCGGAGGAGGCGAAGGGGCCAGACTGGCCAGCATCGTTCGAATTTCATTGAGTTGATGAGAAAGCCCCCCAAAATCTTTCATCCAAACCTCCCATATGTTGATTCATCCTGCCAATCTGTTCTTCGAGAGCGGATATTCGGGCCCCACGATTGCGAGACCACTGTCAACTGCTCTGTTGAGCAAACCGTTGGGACGAAAATCCAATGTGAAGGGCAGGAGTTTGGGAATCGATCTCTCCCTTCGAGTATGCATCTTCGTGTTGGGGATTGCGAGAAGGTTCGGCTTTTGCTGATGCCTTCCCCTTATTCTTTCTTCCTCCCACCATTAATGGTGTGGATGAAAAAGTTTGAAGATGAATAGTTTCTTAGCTTTGAGTGAGGACACGACTTGTTTGTCGCTTCCCACAGACGGCGTCAATTTGTTGTTACAAATTACTAAACAACGGACGAAGAGAGCTGTTGATAGATTTAGCTTGGAATGTGAAAAGAGTCTCCTTGCTGATGATTTGGTTAAGTTAAAATCTGCTGGCCTACACAGCACAAAAGAAGGTTAGGACGGTGGCCAGGCACCGATCGTTATTCCTCCGATGCTTAAGTCAGATGAGTTCTTGGCAAAGAGAATATGACAAGCTTGATGGTAGTCAGGATTGTGTACCTCCATACTACATTGAAGTATTTGTTTTATAGCCATCGGAGGAATAATCGTGGGCCCTTGGCATGGCCATGATCGTAGCTGTAGTTACGGGAAAGATTCCCACCAGATTGCACGATTCTTGAAGACGTGGGTTGAGCTTTGTAACAGCTAGTGACGTGTCCGTACTTTTCAGTCATATCCCTGGTCTTTTGCCCGTGATAATCGTGACGGTGATCAGGTTGGCAGTTATTTCCAGATGAGGTCAATGCCTACCTGTAGAACAAGTCTGAAGAAATGGCCGAGGCCAATCAAGTCAGTGAGTGTGATTAGAGCCTTATTAGTTCAGCTTGGATTATTCCCATAATAGAACCCATGAAATTGGATTATTCCCATAATAATTCCCATAATAGAACCCATGATTTCATGTTGAAACTCAAAAGGACATATTCAATTTACGGTAACACATATACGTATTATGCAAATTATACTTCCTAAGAAAATAACAATTGAACAAGGGTCGTGATTGTTCCAACAGGGCGATCTATAAAATCACACATACTCAAGCAAATTTATTACAATCAAATGGATGATTAGGAACATAATACTGAGTGGTCCATATGCCAAGGGAAAAATAAGATGGTTATTGTCATCTTCCTAGTGTAATATCTTGGGTTATACCCCACCAACAATTGGGTAAGTGAGTTGGACGGTCTGGATTGCAGTGCAACTATGCGATGTATCTGATTAGATGATTTGGACATTATGGATTGCAGTGCAAGTATTGAACGTGTCTGATTAGGTGAGTCACTGCTATTTTTTAAATTGTGGTGAACTATCATAGTAGGTAGTCCTCGGAAGGGCATAGTGGTGACCCCTCAAGTACCTACCTGTGTGCTGGTCAGTGCTTGGAAAAGCTCTATGAGCCTTCCAAGTACATGCATGGTGTATATGTTTTATCCAGTCCATATATGTTTCATCCACATGCCGTCCATCCTGCCATCTCATTTTAGGAATGAGGCAGATCGATCCAAATCTCAGGTGACCATACCACAAGAAATAGTGGTGATTGAACATCCACCAAAAATAAAAATAAAAATAAAAAATAAAATAAAAACTTCTTGGTGGCCACAAAGGATCAATACGATATTTGTGTCTTCTCTTCATCCACGTCCATGTGACCTAATCCACGGGTTGGATGGCAAATAAATGATCCAGTGAGCTTTATAAAGTTTTTAATGGTGGGCATTCAATCACCTTTGTTTCTCATGATGGCGTGGTCCACCTGAAATTTGGATCTGCCTCTTTTTTTGGATCATGCCCCTAAAATGAGCTGAAAAAATGGATGGATGCATGCCATGGATGGGATGCATACATCTTGGAAGGAGCCATTCATTAAGGGTCATGCAATCACACCATGGAACTAGATTGTTAATGTAGAGCGGGTCACATACTATTTCATGGCCTAGATGGACCAAAAGATGCCCGAGCAGAGTTGGAAGTGATCCGGACCGTCAGGACCGTAGAACAGTCGTATCTCGTGATTCAATATGAGTCACGGGGCGTATAATGCATTATTTTGGGGTAGCTTAAGCTACTTTAGCCAACCAACACTTTGGGTTGCCCATGCTGGAATCACGAGATTCGACCAGATCGACAGTCGTTTGCCTAATTTTAGCTTGATTTTACTATTTATAGTAAGTTTTGCTTCGATATATCTTTCGATCCATAGGGTTTTAGGAGTCGTGCCCAACATAAAAAGGATTTAGAATAATTAGTAGAACAACGTGGTTTGGCCGATTTGAAAACTTCCTATTTTTTTACTGAAAACCAAGAGTTTTAGTAGGAATGAGAGACTTCTATAAATAGTAAATTTACTATTTATAGTAAGCCACATTTTCTAGGTGTTTTAGTTTGAGTTGAAGTCTGAAACTTCTACTTAGGGTTTAGTTTCTTATTTAAAACATTGTAATCATGTGTAGACACCCTATCTTTTATGAGCATGTGAATCGCTCGTTGACTTCGACTTTGAACGAACTAAGGTTTTTGTATGGCTAAAAGTGGGCTGCCAAGGTAATGAACAGGGTAGATCGATCATTGGACTCGATATGCAACTACGAGAGGATGTGTGGTGCACGAGCACAAAGTGCAACCGAAACCATGAAAAAGGCACAAAAGACGAAAGAAATGAAAAACAAAAGTAAGAGAAAGAGAGAGAGAGAGAGAGAGAGAGAGAGAGCATTAAAACGGCCACTAGATAACCGTTTTTGTACATATGGTCATACAATGACCATTTTTAGGCATCCACTACGCATCTTCTAACAACACCTTCTATTGAGCTCGCATCCGACGAACAATGCTTGCCAATATTGTCATGCCCCCAAATTCGTGACCATGGTTAACCTTAACCCTAGCATTGAGTTCAAGGTCATGACTCAAGTTAAAGAAAAAATTTCTAGCATCATATCATGATCACATTCACTCACATAATTGGAATAACTAATTTATTTAATTCCCAATATCCAAATCATCAACTCATATTAAATTAACATCAATCACCAACACTTAAACATAAGATAATTCACAAACATAAAACAGTTTAAAATTAAATTCAAAATCTAAGAAAACAGATGATCTATGCTATCCACTTCATCGGTCAACTCCTGAGCGTCTCCACCTATTCTTTAGTTTGCGATTTTTTCATCAAGGAAATTCATAAGCACGAAGCTCGTGTAAATGATTCTATATACACGATAATATAAAAATGAATTTGACAAGTGAAAATAAATCATGTTAAAGCAATTTATAAAAAGATGATTCATGGTTCTCAAGTCAAATTTATCAACTAGTACCATAAATAAATGGCCAAAGACACTCAGTTCACTCAGTATCACTCTTCACTCAAAATGAGTCAACACTTAGCATTATTTCTCTCAGCAAATGCCAATGCCTGGCATAAATAGTCACTCAACATTGCCAACATGAAACTTAGATCATAACACTCAACATATAGCCAATACAAGGCTTAAATCTCATTCAGCATATATAGCCAACACGAGGCATATAATTCTCTCAGCATTTAATTTTTACCAACCCTCATTAATATTCATACCTCACCATCACTCTATAAAGATATGCGTGGGGCCCACAATGATGTATTTGTTTATCCATGCCATCCACTTCCTTTTCTCAAACCATGTTAAAGGATAGGCAAAAAATGAGAAAGATCCAGCACTCTAGTAGACTACACCAGAGATGACTCTCACATTTAGTGCTTTGTGCATTAATGTAACACGTTTTTGTGGTCCCACTAGACCATTGGATCTGCTTCATTTTTGGGCCCATAACTTAATATGATCTGACAAAGAGATGGACGGCATGTATAAACAGATACATCACAGTGGGCCCCACGCAGATCTGGTCCGAGGCTTAAAGGTCTAAACAGAGTCGGACGCAATCAGCTTTGCTCTGCTAGGGAAAGTGGGTTTGATTGGCGAGGGCATTAATGGAGATGATAGTGGGTGAACGGCAGACATTGGTAGATAGCAGTGGTCCAGCTCTAAGAGAGAGACAACTTGGGTCACTCCAGAGCGGATTGCCTGTGACCCAGCCACAGAGATCTCTATACTCGAGGCTATGTGGGGCCCATAGAGATGTCTGTGACAAATATATTCTATCCATCTATTTTGAAATATCACAGTAGGAGAGGATTTAAAAATCAGGCAGATCCAAAACTCATTTGGGCCATACCACACGAAACAGTGGGGATTGAACACCTCGCGCTGGCAAAAGTTTTGTATCAGGATGATATTTGTTCCTACGTATTATCTAAATTGTTATAATTCTATGAATGGTTTGGATGGCATATAAACATCATGGTCAGTTCCAGGAAGGTTTCAACAGCTGATGTTGTTGTTCCTGCTGTTTTGTTGTTGTGGCCCACCTGAGTTTTGGATCTTCCTTCTTTTTATAATCCAGATCTGTTGAGGTTTCTCAAAACAGATGGACAATGTGGATTTGTCACAAACATATCTGTGGACCCCACACAGCCCCGGGCACATATTGTATTTGTTCCTCTAAATTATCGGACTAAAATGTGACCGTTACTCTCCATTTTAAAAAAAAAAAAAAAATGGGTTACACATCCCATTGTTAGTACACACACCCACACTGTTAGTCACACTTTAATGTTATCGGGACTTTAGTGTTGAAACGAGGTTATCTTCACTCGATCTACCGCTGTCTCAAAGGTGTGGGCTGTTACCGTTACTCTCCATTTACACTAAAACCTCAACTTCAACGAAGGATTTGAATTCATTCTCATTTACCGTTTAAGTTCGTTTAATTCTCACTAGTTGTTTATTATTATTATTATTATTATTATTATTAAAAGCCCTCTAATTGTGTAGCTGGCTCGCTTCGAGTCATGACGAGTTGTATTGAGTCAATTGAGTTTTTGAGCTGACTCAAGTAGCCTTGTCGAGTTTGTACCGAATCAAGCTCAGGCTGAGTTTATCAAAGAAATCAAGCTCGATTCGGCGGCGACCCCTCCAATACAGAGACTCCAGTGCTGGTTGGTTGTGGGCCTTTGTATGTATTTCATCCATGCTGATCATCCATTTTTTCAGATCATTTTATGGCATGAGCCCAAAACTAAGGCAGATCCAAATCTAAGGTGGACCACACCATAGGAAACAATAGTGATTGAACACCCACCATTAAAAACTTCCTAGGGCACATTTTAATGTTTATTTGTCATCCAACATGTTGATTAGGTCGCAACGACCTGGATGAAAGGAAACAACAAAGATCAGATTGATGCAAAACTTTTGTGACCCCAAGAAGGTTTTAATGGAGGGTGTTTAATCATCGCTTTTCCCAGTACTGGTGTGGTTAATGAGAGAATTTTTTTTTTTTTTTTTTTTTGGTTAGGGCTCATTTGGCATCTCTACTCTAATTCAATAAGAGCCTTTTGAATAAGAGCTACTTCAATAAGTCCTTTTTGTTCTAACTTTGTTTTACATAAGCTCGTTTGGTAAAATCTCCACACAAAAAAAGCTCTTATTTAAAATAAGCACGTTTGGTAAAACTTTCAAAGAAGAGCTTTTTTTAAGGGTAATTGATGTCATTTTGGTGGACCATCCATCATGTGGGGCCCAACATTCCTAATTGTTCTTTATGTGGGGCCCCTCAACGTCCACTACCCATCACCCATCACATGGACTCCACATTTGATGTGTCCATAGTGTGGGCCCTACCTTTGAAGTGGATTGTCCATCATGTGGGGCCACTTTTATTATCCACCATTCATCATGTGGGGTGCACCTTCTATGTGGATCATCCATCATATGGTCCACTTTGGATATGGGTCATCCATCATGAGAGACCTTAGATGTGGACCGTCCATTGGTGGGGCCCACTTGATGTGAATTATCCATTATGAGGGGCCACACTTTTATGTGGGTCATCCATCATGTGAAGCCCACTCCGTCCATTATGTGGGCCCACCTTGATGTGGACCATTGCCCCACCTTCATTATGTGTCGTTCATCATGTGGGCCCATCTTTGATATCAACTGACCATCATGTAGGCCCACCTTCAATGACCATCATCCATCACGTGGGTCCCACCTTTGACGTGGACTGTCCATCAAATGGGACCCACTTGATGCACATGTTTCGTCATGTGGGGCCCACCTTTGATGTGAACCTTTCATTATGTGGGCCCACCTTGATGTGGGGCCCCACTTTAATATGAATCATTCATCATGAGGGGCCCATCTTTGATGTCCACCATCCATCATGTGGGTCCCACCTTTGTCGTGGACCACTACATGTGGGGCCCACTTGATGTGGATAGTCCATCATGTGGAACCCACCTTTGATGTCCACCATCCATCACGTACGTCCCACCTTAGCTGTGAACCGTCCATCATGTGGGGCCCAGCCTTTAATATGGGTCATTCATCATGTAGGCCCACCTTTAATGTCAACCTTCCATCATGTGGTCTCACATTTAATGTCCACCATCTATCACGTGGGTCCTACCTTTGATGTGGAACATCCATCATGTGGGTCCCATATTCGTTGTGGACCATCTATCATGTGGGGTCCACTTGATGTGGATAGTCCATCATGTGGGACTCACCTTTGATGTCCACCATCCATCATGTAGATCCCATCTTTGTTAGTGCACTTTTCTGTGGCATACTAGTGCACCTTGTTTGTCAATCACTTACGTCAGTAAGTCTAGTGTCGGTTGAGCCTAATGAAGACGAAGACCGAAGACTCAAGTGGCCTCGCTGCATCAAGGAAGAAGATTAAGGTAAAAGTAATGCCTTGATATGCCTTAACCTTAACCTAAACTCAACCCTTAACCTCTTTGATGACCTTGACCATATTAGGGAACCTTTAGTCATCATAGATTGGCCCTAGGTGTCCCAAAACATCACCTAAATCTTGGCCTTAGTGAGAGGGTTGAAGAATGAATGGGTCAGCAATCAGACCGGCTGAACCCAGGCCTGTCCAACCGGTCACGACCGGTCGGCCGGACTGGACCGACCGGTCAAGACCGGTCGAACAGGACTCCCAGTCCAGACAGCGTGTACAGGCAAGTGGGACCGACCGGTCGTGACCGGTCGGCTAGGCTGGTCTGACCGGTCTTGACCGGTCTGACAGTCTTTCCCCCAAGACAGCAACCTCTCTATCTTCTCTTGGCCTTTGGCCGACCGGTCGGGACAGGTCGGCAGAGCCGTTTTTTGCCCGTTTTATGACCGTTGGAGCTCATTTTTCCTATATATTAAGCTCGATTTTTTGGCATAAGTGAGAGATTTTTGAGAGCCCATTGCCCACACCTTTTGTACATCTTTTGGGGCCTCAAAGAGGAGGAGTTTCAAGTCATATCCCTTGTGTTTAAAGACAAGTGAGGGCATTCAAATGCAAACTAGAGATGACTTGATTCCTCTCTCAACTCTAGAGGTGAGACACTATACCACATAGGTATATCTCTTGTTCAAGACCTCTAGAAGACCCTCTAGGTGAATTCCTAGTTAGAACAAGCTACATATCCCATGTAGGAGATTCAACCATCCTCCTATCACCTTGGGCATCTTAAAGGCATCACAGGTAAGGTGTTTGATCAAGTGTGGCTGAGGCATTGGCGACGCAAAGGCAACATGATCAAGGGAAGCTGATTGAAGCACGGGAGAGCAGAGATCAAGCAGCCCGAACCGGCACTAAACAAGGGGCTCATCCGACAAGTAAGGTTGTCCTTTTTTAGAGTCCATTTAGAGTTTGTTTGTCAAACTCGATTTAGGGACATTAGCCGTTCCTTGACCCGTTAGTCGGGCCTAAACTAAGTCTCCAAGGGGGAGCCTCCGACACGAGAGTGAACGTGCATCGGGTTGAGAGTTAGCCTATGTCCAAAACTCCATTTGAGTTAAGAGTTAGCCCTTTATCCAAAACTCCGGTTATGGTTGAGAGGTGAACCAGTAAAACCTCTGTGTAAAGGTTGAGAGGTGAACCTCATTTAAAACCTCCGATAGTGAATGCCGGTGTGCTCAAAGGAGTTGAGTACTTGAACCGGGAGTGGAGTAGACCCAAAGTCGAACCACTATACATGCTTGTGTTTGTGATTGTATTGAGCACATTGATATCTTAGCATTTGATGTTTAATTGTTTAATTATGAATGCTTGATAGGTATGTATGCTAGGCACTAGATTGGTACATCCACACACAAGATGTACTTTCACTAGGTGTGTAGACTTGAGCTCATTGATCCATTCTCATAAGTCTACATAGTTTGCATAGGTTAGGAGCTTGATTAATTAAATCATTTATTTACCTATGCATGCTTAGACTAGGATTGTTTATTCCTTAACCATATGCTAGTCTTGTGATTGGACCCACTTAGACTTGGAAGCCGAAGTGTTCTTGCTTACTTAGTTTAATTTGTTGAATTGTATAAGTAGGCGAAAAGAATTTCAAAAAGGGTCCTAATCACCCCCCCTCCTATAGGTTTAGCCATAATTCTAGTTGCTCTTTAAGCTTCCGCACATACGTAGGTGTCGTGTTAGACTACCGACGTACTTTCAACCTTTGCTATAGGACCACCCATCATGTGAGGTTGAACCTTCAAGATGGGTCATTCATCATGTGGGCCCACCTTTAATGTCAATCTTCCATCATGTGGTCCCACATTCAATGTCCATCATCCATCGTGTGGGTCCCACCTTTGATGTGGACCATCATCAGGTAGGGCTTGCTTGATGTGGGTTGTTCATCAGTAGGGCTACACTTTGATGTGACTGTGCATTATGTAGGCCCACCTTTGATATGGGACATTCATCATGTGGGCCTTGTTGTGGGAAAATACTTGCCACGAGCCAATCTACTCACAAGACCTCGGCCTATGATCAATCTGAACTGGCAGTCTTCTCAAGAGGTCGGTTTGGATCACAGTGGAGGTCGATGGGATGTTAAAAGCTTACCTTATCTCCACTCTTATCGGCGAAAAGCGGAGAAACACGGCCCTCTGAGATCAAAACGGCCCGAGATATTTGCCGGGACATCCGGCTTGATATCAGTCACAATTCCGGCCTAAAAAATCTCCCTCAATGCCTATAAAGAAAGGAGAACACCTTGACTACAGGTACGCATAATTCATCACTAAGAAGTGCTTACTGTCCCTAGAGCCTATCGACTGACTTTGGCATCAGAGGGCTAATGGCCGGAACCCGGCCACCCCTCAGCTCTTGGTGGTATCTTGCAGGGATCTAAGATCGGGATGAAGGTCTACTTGGAAGATCGTATCACGCTTCCTATCAGCCCGTTGGTTCCCACACTTCATTTCTAGTTGTCATGAGGAATCGGCAACAACAGCTGGCGCCGTCTGTGGGAAACTGTTCCATCTAAAATTACATTCGTCTGAAAACTCTTTCGTCCAAAAGCAGGAACCAATGGCTGGTGGAAAAGGCAATATGAAGGGGAAGGCTCCCGCAAACACCGAACCTTCCTATGAGCAGCAATCTGAAAACGAGGGACCCCACCAAGAAACGCCAGTCCTTCACCTTGGGTGTTCATCTCGCCACTTCAACCTTCTAAGTGGAAGACAGAGGACCCGCAACCGCGGGGCCAGATTGTCCACATTAGAAGAGCAAGTTGGAGGAGTTGCTGAGCGTTTGGGCGGGGTAGATAGACGTTTTGGGCATGTGGACGAGAAACTAAATGAAATTACGGCCCTATTGAACGACTTAGTTCGGCCTTCACCCATACTCGAAACTGACCCCCAAACTTCAGCCACCTCAACAAAGCTCTCGCCCACCACGTTTGCATTCCGATCATCTACGACCCGATGAAGATGAGGTCGCGAGTCTAACGTCGGGCTCGAGACTCCGACCCGCCATGGAGCTTCCCGCGAACGACCTGAGACATAAAATAGAGGAAAGACGATCAGCCTGAGCTAGTTAAGGTGAGCATTGAATGGATGATAATATCACTCCTCTTGAGGCCGAGCTAAAGGAAATTCGGGAGAGAGTCGGGGATATCCAGAGAGCGCAATGTGCCTGAGCACCAACTGCAGCTGACGTCCTTGTAGATTCATCTGGATCCTTGTTTACCGGTGAAATCTGCGGCGAACCTCTTCTGAAGGGCTTTAAAATCCCCCAACTTAAGCAATACTCTGAGATTGGAGATCCAGCTGAGCATCTCGAGAACTTCAAAGTCCAAATGGAACTCCATGGAGTTAATGGGCACATCATGTGCAAGACCTTCCATTGTTTTTAACCAGCTCGACATGGACCTGGTTCCGTAATTTAAAGTCAAGATCCATTTCCTCATTCACCGAGCTGAGCAGAGCTTTTGCAACACAATTCATTGGAAGTACCGATCCGAGGAAACATTCTACACACCTCGCAGCGGTCAAACAAAAAGATAACGAATCACTGAAGGATTACCTCTCACGATTCAACGCCGAGGCGGTTCAGGTAGAGAACTTATCTCAAGACGTGTTGCTGCATACGATGATAGGTGGGCTACGTTATGAAAAATTCCTTTGGTCGGTGGGGGAACAACCACCTCAGTCTGTAGCAGAATTCCTAGACCGAGCCGCCAAGCATATTAATGCAGAAGAGCTGGTGAGCGCCCAGGGGTCGTCTCACAAGAGAAGAGACCGCAAAGAGGAAACCAGCACCAAAAGGCACCGACCTGATCGCAGGTCGCCGAATTCAAACGCTACTAAGCACGGAGCTAAAATTTTGGCCCCACGGTTTTAGAAGTACACCCCGCTCAAGACAACGATTGAGCAGGTGTTCTTAGCCGATAAGGATAAACGGATGTTCGAGCGACCCGTGAAGATCAAAATTGACCCCAATAGAAAGTCAAAGTCCAAGGATTGCTTGTATAACAAAGACCACGGGCATAACACAGCAGATTGCTTTGATTTGAAGCGACAGATAGAGACCCTCATCCGGCAGGGGTTCTTAAAAGAATATATTGCCCAGCGTCGCGAAGACCAAGCAGCCGCGGATCGGGAAGATGTCAGAGAGCTGGTCGACAACAATCCCATAAAAGAAATCCATATGATTTTCGGTGGGCCTACCACCGGTGATTCAGGCAACGCCCGTAAATCTTACGCACGTCATGTTACGCCCCAAACCCGGGGACCGGGCTCACTAAATTCTCGATCACCGACCTTGGTGCCAACAGCCTCTGTAGTACCCCATTCTCGGCTCCTAGCTCTCATGTGCCAGGTTCTGATCCTGGGATCCTACCAGGAGGATTTTCAGGGTAAATTTTTTTTGTACAGGAGCATAATCAAAACCATAAAACATCATCAAATATCCACTAATAAGTTTGTTGAGTACAGTACTGGAAAGGGAAATACAACATAAATCAGAAGTCCAAAATATCAGGTACATGAACCGCGCTCAACGCTGCTGATAGGCTCTAGTACCTGCAGTGTAAACAAACGCGCATGAGCTTCCTACGAAGCCCAGTAGAGTGCGTGTGTGCGCGTGTGATGCATATGACAAGTATACAGATATCAGAGTAGGCAAAAGTAGTAGAGGGCTAAGTTATTAAGTTCATGAATGCTGTCAGCCATCCCAAGGCTATGCAATGCAAGGGCCTACATGGCCAAGTGTTACATGCTAGAGATGCAATGCAAACACGTCAATCCTCAATTGATCCACATATCAAAATAGTTATCATCTGGGACATCACCGGGGTCTAGTATACTCTAATATTCGCCGCCGCACATCGCGCGCGTAACCAAGCGAGTAGAAAAGACCTCACTATCCGCCTCGTCAGTGGTATGCCAATGCCCACCCGGCTCGCCGATAGCGGACCCATTCCATGAGCTAGTCAGACTCGACCTAGCTTACAGCCCACTTCACCCGGGCGGATAAGGTCACACCCCTTTCCAACCGACCTCGACACAGTGGGAGACGCGGCCTACTGGTATTTGGCACACAGGCGCTCATGTTATCCACTCGGTCTCGATGCTGGAGCATCCTACTGGTACCACAGGGTTTAGGGACTTTCACCCAAGGACATCCATAGCGCCCACGTACTAGAACAAGTTTCCGGTGTCCAATACTGCCAACCACGATGTGACTATGGTGGCCACCACCCTGATACTGCTAGGGTGTGAAAGCGATCGTGACATATATAATGCGAAATGCATGAGTCATACAATCCAAGTCATGCACCAAACTTACGCATACTACGCAATCATGTGGGGCGACCCTGTCTCACACGGGTCCCCTAAGTATAACAAGCCAACTAGCATATGCTATGGTTAATCATGATCCATAACAGGCATTGTGAACCCTCGCCGATTTTCCGCGCTCCCACACGACATTCTTCTCCCTTCCCCTTTCCTTTCGGAAAAGAAGGAGATGAGGATGCGTGAGTGCGAAATCGCCATTTGTGCCACTGTCTTGCCTCGTTCTCAAGGGCTTCGTTTGGTTGTCGTATTGAGCTGGATGTGTTTAAGTGAATTTATATAAGACCAGAGTCGCCACTAGCCAATTACTTCGAATCTACAGTCGGCTAGACCCTGTAGAAACGTTAGAGAAGGGGATCCGAAGATTCCTTCCTCTAAAATGACTCCTTTTGATCTGCGGCCAGAGATTCAAGGTAAGGGATCACGGTTACAGGGTGGGAAGAGGTTAAGTACCCCACGCACTGCCCGTACCGAAGTACGGTCTCTACTTCACAGAATCGAACTAATACTTGAAAGTCTATTTTAATCCTCATACATTCTCATGGATGACATGATGCATGAATGCGGGTCTGAACAGTAAGAGTTTCTGATGGGCAGGTTCCAACAACGGGCAAGCCCAGAGCGTACGCTCGAACTGACAGGTGCTTAATGTAAGACGTATGCAGTGTGCTTGAATGATCAAGGTGTTTTATGGTGAAGTATGAATGCAGGTCTGAGCAGTAAGAGTTTCTGATGGGCAGGTTCCAACAACGGGCAAGCCCAGAGCATACGCTCGAACTGACAGGTGCTTAATTTAAGACATATGCAGTGTGCTTGAAGAATCAAGGTGCTTGTAGTGAAGCAGGGGGGTTGGAAGAAAAGTAAATGTTGCACTTATGCTAGATGCAAATGAGATGATGCTGGATGAATGATAGCTGGGTGGACGGTGGTGTCGCAAGGGTTGGCTTCGAGTGGCTGGATTAAGACTTAGATGGCTTGAGAGGCTTGGACCAGTAGTCAGGCAGGGCTGGGCCAGGGCTAGACTCTCCTCACTCAGGCTCTCCTTGGTGGGAAAATGGGCTAAGGGGTGGAGGAGGGCACTCGAACGGACAGGCACTCTTTGGACTCGAAGGGATGTTGAAATGAGAAGGGGAGGGGGGTATTTATAGCAGCGAGGAGTGGCAGTTTGCGTAATTTTGTCCGGGCGGCCTGCTATGGGCCGCCCGTACGGCCGCTCCTCGGTTTCCAGCGAGTACGGTCGCTCCCTCGGGGCTGCTGTTGGACTCGCTGGTTGACTCAGTGAGTTGACTCAGCGGGTCGACTCGGTGGTTTGACTCGACGGGTTGACTCGACGGGTTGACTCGACGGGTTGACTCAGCGGGTTGACTCAGTGAGTTTGAATTTTTTAGGATTTTTTTACTGGCCTTTTTTTATGGGGGTTTTTCAGGGTGGTGTTTAGGACTGGGTTGACTGGGTTCAGGCTTGAACTGGGCTATGGAATGGGGCTTACAAGGGTGAGTTTGGCTGAGTTTGGACTTGGGATTTGGGGGTATGGTCCTCCATTCATCCAGCTATCTCTACCAACAGTGTAGCCGAAGGTGGGGTGTCTACAGATGCCCCTCTTTGGCAGAGGTTGCGTGCAACCGAATGCCAAAGTGAGTGGACACCCCAATTCTGACCCGGTCATTCATGGATCATGGTCTGAAATCATTGCTTGCCTTTGCATCTGTGCCAGTTGATCGTTTGGAAACCGATCACTCGCACATACCGCGGGAGTTTGGAGAAAACGTTGCGATTGTCCCTGCATGCGCTGCAACCTGGGTACCCAATCGCAACCCTTCCATTCCCGATCGGTACTAACATCGGAAAGGTACAGCAGAGCCTCTGCGTCAACAGTCTTACGAGGATGCTGACCCTGAGACTGATTGTATGATGTTTGATGTTTTCCCAGATCACTCCAGGAGTACTTGTTTCGCTTGACTGTCAAAGTGGTTAGACGCCCTGCGTCAGATAGTCTTACGGGATTCTACTACGCCGACTTGGACTCAGTCAAGGTACTTCAGGCATCCACGCCTAGGTATGTGCGGGTGGGCTTTTTTCACCCGATCCGCTGGTTTCGATGCTTAGTTTGCAATTCATTCTTTCCTTGATTGTGGTCTGGAATCTTTGTTGTCCTTTGTATCTGAGTCAGTTGATTGTCTGGAAATTGATAACTCGCGCATACCGCGAGAGTTTGGAGAAAACGTTGCGATTGTCCCTGCAGTTTGCTGCAACCTGAGTACCCAATCGCAACCCTTCCATTCCCGATCGGTACTAACATCGGAAAGGTACAGCAGAGCCTCTGCGTCCGCTAGTCTTACGAGGATACTGACCCTGAGACTGATTGTGTGATGTTTGATGTTTTCCCAGATCACTCCAGGAGTACTTGTTTCGCTTGACTGTCAAAGTGGTTAGACGCCCTGCGTCAGATAGTCTTACGGGATTCTACTACGCCGACTTGGACTCAGTCAAGGTACTTCAGGCATCCACGCCTAGGTATGTGCAGGGTGAACTCTTTCCACCCAATCTGCTGATTTTGATACTTGGGTTACAATTCATCGTTTCCACCTGTTCAAATGGTTTCTGTGACCGAGCCTTTTGGCTTTCATCTTTTTTGTATCTTAGCATGTGGTACGACCGCACTGACACTGGAGTTCAGTTCGACCGTACTTTGAGTGCATTGGATCCGATGATCTCCGGGGAAACCGCGAGACATCAGATCTTATTTGATTTTTGCGTCGGCTCCTACCCAGAGATATGGAAGATCTCCCAGCGTGTTGGAGGCAGAACGCTCTACTGGAAAAATATTTTTGGATTTTTGAAAAGATACCCACTCTGGGGAGTGATACTCCGTGGGGTTTTTATTTGCGAATAGAAATATTTTTTTGTCTTTTTGAAATGAAAATCTGGTTTGCATGTGCCTCCACTTAGGCCTGTGGGGTCTTTAGCTAACCGACTTTTATTTTGAAAGCAGGTAAACATGATGATTGATGCGATGGATGCTGATGCATGGAGATGCATGATGAATGCATGGCTTGGTTCATTCTCTTTTCGTTTGATGATTTTGCTTTTGCTGGAGATGCAGAGAATTTTGAGCTTATTGCTTGCAGGGTTGTACTCCCTTGGGGATTTTTCTTTTTGATACGGAGGTTTGGACAGCGGGTTGGTCAAGATCCCGACCCGTGGTCGATCAGGTCCATCGTCCCAAGATGCTGTTTCTTTGCTAATGAGAATGTACGAGGATACCATTCGACTTCAAGATGTTCTTCTGGACATACATGTGATTGAGATGGTGTTTGGTTGCCCGTTTTGGTCAAGATTCCAATTTGCGGGCGATTGGATCCGTCATCCCATACTGTGAAGTGAGCGGAGTTCAAGACTCCTGAATTGTAGTACTGGGGATGCTAATTTTTGTGATTTTTTATAAATATGTGGTCCGAGTTTCAACTGAGTGGTCAGGATAGAGATCGGTTTATTGAAAACGCAGGAAATATTTTTTGTGATTTTCGAAATATTTTTGATGAAAGCAAGAGAAATATTTTTGTGATTTTTTGACAATATTTCGATTGAAAGCAAGGGAAATATTTTTGTGATTTTTTGACAATATCTTGATTGAAAGCAAGGGAGATATTTTTGTGATTTTTTGCAAATTTTTTATTTGAAAGCAAGGAAAATATTTTTTTGTGATTTTTGACAATACTTTGGTTTGAAAGCAAAGGAAATATTTTTTTTTGTGATTTTTGCCAATATTTAATTTGAAAGCAAGGGACATATTTTTTTTGTGATTTTTGAAGAGGTGATTTTGCAATGTTTTTGTATTTTGTGATTTTTCTGAAATGCAGGGAAAAGTGTGAAATTTTCATCCACTTCCAGCTTCTACTGCTGGTAAGGCACCCGATCCATTTTACGTCAGCGAGCAAGACGAGTCTCACACAGTTAAGTGCTGTAGTTTTACATCTTCGGATGAGGAGATTTTGAGGGTTTTCAGTCAACACACCCACAAAGTTGCCTGTTCCTCATGTGCAATGCACATAGACCACGTATCGTCCGACGGACTCCTTCGGCCACAAGATGAGCCACATCCTCACATTTCCCTTAGTCAATCCAGTTTGGGGTCTTACGTTGCTCACAATTCCGTGAGAGTGAGCTTCACCTCCTAACAGCCTTAATCCCCTTCATGAGTTTTAGGAACAGGGAACATCCGTCAGATTCAACAGCGACTTCCAAATCAAGGTTGTCTATCACGGTGCGTTCAACACGAACAGGATTGCGGAGTTCTGCCCGCCTCAGCCTTTACCTGTTTAGGAGATTCCAGACACCCGTACGATCAAGTGTCAGCCATGTCTGGAACAGGTTAGGAAAGAAAGCCCCCGAGAAGTTAATCCCAGTGTAGTTTTAGGTCTTCGGACCACTGGAGATGAATTTGTGTAGTTAAAATTTTTGGTGAATCAATTTTTTTGTTTTTTATTATTTTTTTTTTGAAAAGGTTCCAGATTTCAACTCGGGTGATCGAGATTGATGCTAGTTTTTGTGGAAAGCTTTAAAATATTTTTGGTGTTTTTGAAATGATCCGGGTTATCGAACCTTGATCAAGGCTGATGCCGGTTTTTATTAAAAATCTCTCGGGATGTTGATCCCGACGTAGTTTAAGTTCTTCGGACTCTGAAACTGTAAAAGAGGGGCAAGCATTTTTGTGTTTTTCGAAATGATCCAGATCATCAGACCTTGGCCTGAAAGGTTGGGATCGATGCTGGTTTTTATTAAAAATCTCTCGGGACGTTGATCCCAACGTAGTTTAAGGTCTTCGGACCAGAAACTGTACAAAAGGGGGCAAACATTTTTTTTTTTGTTCTTTTTTTTGGAAAATATCCGGTATCAGCGGATCTTGATTCGAGCAGTCATGGCCGATCCCGGCTTTTATTGAAAATCTCTCGGGATGTTAATCCCGACGTAGTTTAAGGTCTTCGGACCAGAAACTGTACAAGTGATGTATATATTTTTTTAGTTTTCTGAAAATGTCCGAGATCGTCAGGTCTTGATTCGATCCAAACCGATGTCGGCTTTTATTGAAAATCCCTCGGGATCCTGATCCCGACGTAGTTTAAGGTCTTCGGACCATAAAAAAAACTTTATGTAAAGTAATCAAGGGTGGAGATTCTTGGGATTCTTCTTGGAAATGGTTTGAATCATCTGGTCATGCCTTTGGATGGTTGAGATCATTGTTTGACCAAGTCAAATTTTCCTTTCTTTTTCTTGAAAATTCCATGGAACTTTTCCACATCATCAACCCAATTTCTCACCCATTTCTCATGAGATGAGATTTTGGTGAGATTTCTTCCTTTTTCTCACCATTCTCTTCCATCACTTCATTCTTACATGGAGGTACAAGATTCACTTGCAACCACCCTTCCCAAGGAGGAGTTCTTCCCAAGGAGAGGGGGTGAGAGGTCGTTTCACCTAGGTAGGGGCTAGGACGGCCTCCCATGGGCCGCCCGACCGGTCTCTGCCTTCTGGTCTCTTCAGTGGGCTGGGTAAAAGGGTGCCCTCCCCTTTTCTATATAACATGGGGCACCCTTACCCCCTCAAACGTGCAATCCCTCTCTTCTCTCTCTTATACTCTATCTTTTTTCAAGTTTTCTCTCTCTTCTTTGGTGGTCCTTTGCTCTTCTCAAGTGGTGGGCCTTAGAGAAGTCCTGGGACAGCAAGGTGGTCCTTCTTTGGTGAGTAGTAAAGGTATGGACTACTTCCTTTTCCTTTCTTGTCTTTTTCCTTCTTCATTATCTCTTCTCATGGCTCTTTTCTTTTCTTCATGTAGCTATTCCAAGAGGTGTGAAGGTGGGCCCAAGTATTCTTGACCTTTTTCTAGATCTCAAGTCTTTTTCAAAGGTGGTGCATGGAGAAGGACATTGCAAGCTCTCCACTTCATCATTTTTTTTTCACACTCCCTCCATGTGCATGTAAAGAGTGATTTTGCCATGTCATCAAGAGTGCATGGCAAAACACTCTATCCTTTTTTATGGGAGTTGGACCTCTTTTCATGTGTATCAAATGGGCTCAAAGTGAAGTCATGGCCCTTGGTGTATTTGATGGGCCCAATGCTTCATTTTGGGCTCCCTCATGCTTTCTTGTTCTTGTCATTTCCTTTGGAGCTTTCTTTTTCTTTTCCCTTTTCTTTCCAAGATTTGGGCCCATGGGCATGGTAGGGCCCATTTCAAGTTTTGAGCTCATGGGGTTCACTTTGGGTGACCCCATCTTTCTCCATTTGTGTATGGACCAAGGTGGCTAGCCCATTCTTCATTTTGGATCTCAAGTGGGCTAGTTTTCCTAGTTGGGCCTTTATGGACAAGTGGCCCAAGTCTTCCATCATTTCTTGATTATGATGTACATCCTTGTACAAGGTGTAGTGGGCTCCTTGGAGTCTCTATATGTGGATGGGCTTTTGGGTCCTTATTGAAATTTGGATTCCTTTGGACCAATGTGTGCACCACTACACTTTGTTCATGTAGGATTTTTCTTTTCATGCTTTTTCATTGATGGATGGAGGACTTGAGTTACTTGACCATCTACAAGTCCCATGAGTGAGTTGTTCCAACAATCTCACTAAGTTCAAATGGTTTTTCTTTGTGGTAGGAATGTGATTCTCAAGAGTTTCCCTTTAATGTTATCAACCTCAAATGGATGATCCTCAAGTGAGCTATCCATACAACCATAGCTCCTTGAACTTTTCTATGGGGGCTTGGGGGATCATCCATCATCATTCAAATATGAGTGATTTCTTCTTCCATTTGTGAGAAAGAATGGTACCCATAAGTTGCCCATTTTTGTCCCCATGCTTTGGGACATTTTGGATTTTGATCTTCAAGTGGGCTACGTGTACCATTCTTACCCATTTTCATGATGGTTGGGTGACTCATCAAACCATGCTCTTTTGTGCTCAAATGGCCTCCCTTTTGGTGAAAAAGTTGGTGCACATAAGTTGCCCAAACTTGTCCTTACATGGGCATTTCCAACTTTGTTCTTCATGTGGGCTATGTGCATCAACTTTTTTACCATTAGCTTCCTTGGTTTTGTGGGTAGACCGCCATGTTGTATTCTCATGGTCAACGCTTTCATCAAGATAGTGCACATAGAGTTGCCCATGGTTAACCCATGAATGGGTCCTCATATTCTTCAAAGTGGGCTATGTGCTCTCTCCAATCCATTGAGATGAGGCATTTGGGTTGCTCTTGGGGGCCCACTTCCTTTCTATCCCCCACTTGTCCATGTACATGTGTAAAAAGATGGGAACATCTTAAGTGAGAATCATGGCCTTAGCATAAAAGTGAATCAATCTTTTGGCCACATATGGACTTTGAAGAGGGGCTTCATGTGAATTAAGATCCTTTGTCGATCTCATGGCACCTGAGTGCATTTGTTGTCCAAAATGTGTCCTTGGATGATAGACTTTTCTTGCCTAAGGCATGCCATGCAACCTTCCTTAAGGTGGGCCTTACTTTTTCCAATGGGCCCAACACATATCCTAAGTGACACATGGAGTTGGACTTTAGACTTTGCCTTTGAATGTGAGTCCAATCCCATGGGTTTCTTGGATGATAATTTAGATTTTAACAGGTAAAGGGATAGGGACTTACCTTGGCAAGCTTGTAGGATTCAATGGCGGATGGTACCAGGGGTCACCGAGTAATTGACGCAGATGATCCCGCCTTCATCGTCCGCCGAGGGGACCACATGTGTTCCTTAGCTATGGAGCATCAACCTCTTCCCGCTATCAAGGGTCGAGGTACCAGGGATCGCTGGGACGACTGGATGAAGGATCCACAGCCCTTGCTTGAACGAGTGCTGGATGGTACCCCTTTTGCTGGCCTCCTCACCCTACGTTTCCACAATAACGATGCTAACCGCATGATGCTCGCGGCCCTTTGCGAGAGCTGGCGGGATGAGACCCACACCTTTCAGCTCCCTTGTGGAGAATGGGGGATAACCCCCTTGGACATTTACATGCAGATAGGCTTCCCGTTTCATGGGGCAATTGTCCCTCAAGTCAGCTCTCTAGCTCCTCTCACCTCTACCAACTGGCTACGGCTTGTCGGTGACGTCCCACCCGAGGGTGAATTCCAAGGCCATCAAGTGAAGATGCGATGGTTCTACAACAATTTTGCCTCCATCATCCCCACCACCGAGCGAGAGGCCCTCCACAAGGCGCGGGCCATGATCACGTATGCTTTCGGATCCTTTCTTTTCTGCCATGCGAATGAGAGAGTTGATCCTAAATTTCTTCGTTTAGTCGAGGATCTTCATCACCCCTATAACTGGAATGGGACTATCTTGACCCGTATTTTTCAAGGTCTGGACAAGACCTGTCGACATAGCCGGTCCTTCACAGGCTTCTGGCCTGTTGTTGAGGTACCTTTTCTTTCATCTTCCCTGGAGTCATTTACCTTCTTTCTCTCTCTGATCATTAGATGTGCTTTTGTCCAGACCTGCTTTTATGACCATTTTCCCCATCTTGCGCCGAGGATGAGGGATGATATTGAGCCTTCTCAGTATCGCCACATGTACTGGCATCAACAAAACTGTCAGCGGAATTCTCGAGTTCCCGGGGACAATTGGCGTGCTGACATAGACGGGCTGACTGTCGAGGACGTAAGTATCTTGCTTGTCTTTGCCCTCGTGCCGTACTGTAACTGATCGTGGTGACTATGTTTGCTGCAGCTCGCTCGGATGCCGTATGCCAGTTTCCCTCTCTATTACACCCCCCAGCGTGTGGAGGCATACGATGCTTGATGTCTTCGTATCATGCTTTCTGACGCTAAGTCTTTTCAGTGGTACTTGGGGGAGAGGTTGCTTCGGCAAGTTACTGGGGTGGCTCGGGTCCCTTGTTCTACACCTCCTCCAGCTGCTCGGATGCTGGTTGATGAGAGAGTTGAGGCTCTCGTGGGCCAGCCCGGATTTCGCTTCACGATCCCGGATCGTGATTATGATGAGTGGTATCTGCTGTTCGGCCAAGGGCCTCTGCTTCCTTCGCTTTATGTTCCAGGTGGCCGTCGCAGGTATACTGGAGGTTCGGTGACTGCTCCTTTGATGGATCTTTATCGTCGGGAGCGGGACACGAGGAGGGACGATGATGATTATGTTGGCGACTTGTAGCCTGCTCGGGTGCTCTGCTTTGTATGGCCTTGTATTTTTGCTTTTATCTTCTTTTGTATCAAGCTCTTTTGAATGAATATTTAATCTTTGATTTGTCTCAAGATTCTTTGATGATGTCTGGAAGCTTTGACCTTTGACTTGTTCCTTAATGATTTGTGGAAGATGAGGCTTCTTAACTGCATGGATGATGGCTTGAACGGTTCAGATTGCTTGATTTGGCTTTGTGGGCCCACTTGATGATTAGATCTTGGATTCTGGCCCTTCTTTTGACGATCCAACCTTTGATCTTGTTGTTTGATGACCTATGCGAGCTTTTCTATGGTTCAGATCATGATGATCTAGTATTTGAATGACTTGGATTGCTTGTGGCCCTCACTTGATCACCTTTCCTTCTCTTTGACTTGATCAGCTATGTTCTGGCCGCATTGCTCCGTGATTGGACCGGTGGGGCACCTTTTATATGATCTTGATCAACCTCAGTCGAAATCGGGAGTGGACCGGAGCTTTGGGCGGCCCATGGAGCGTCATCTGCTGACGTGGACTGTCAGCCTCACCTACCAAGAATCCTGGAGCCAATCTCGCGGAGAGAGGGGAACCGCATCCGTACGGGCGGCCCAGGGCAGGCCGCCTAGAGCTCGTCTCTTGAGTGGCCTGGGCTGGCTCGTGCTCAGGACATTCCCTCGTCCCTGTTGCTGCTGTCCCTACCTGCTGTGTACGTTCAGGTTCGATTCCAACAATGAATCTTCTCTTTGTCTCCTCTTTCATCATCATCTTGTCCTCATCTTGCCTTGTCCTTTCTTGGGCCATGGATGGTGGTGATTTAGGGGCTGTGGGGGCTTTGACGGTTTGGATGCTCTGGATGAGGGCCAGGATATGCGGTATACTTCTTTGGGTAGGACTTGATGTGATTATTGATGATGTCCCCCTGATGATGGACGGTGTGGATGCCTCGATGATCCCTTTGATCGGCCAGGATGATGATTGGATTCATGATTTCCTGTTGGAGGGGGCCGCAGGATCCAGATCTGACCGTTGATTCTTCGATCGGGGCTGCCCGGACCCTTTTTGATGGTTCAGATGTATTCTTTGACGGTCAGATTAGCCAGGATGCCACGATGTGCGGTGTGATCTTCACTGATAGTCCTTTTGATGGAGAGCATTGTCCTTCTCCTGATCGTCGGTCTTTTGCGCACTCTGTTCATGAGGTGGGCGAGTCTTCTCGTGCGGCTGAGATTATGACAGTTTCAGACAGCGATGCGACTATATCAGACATAGCCATCACTGAGGGCAGGTCAGAGGCTGTCGAGTCTGCAGAGGTTCCAGCTTTTCCTTCTTCTTCGCCCGTTGACCTTCCGATCCTTGATGAGTCATCGTTGATTTCTGGGCCTTTTGTGCTGGAGGGGGTACCAGTGAGGACTTGTCAGCTGCTTCCTCGTCCTTCTTGCTCACCACGACTACTTGCTTGGCTTGACAGCTTGTCGGCTTATGAGATTCGAGATTTGGAGTCTTATGGCTTCGGCAGTCTGATCCATATGGCTAGAGTTGATATTGATTGGAGGATGCTTGGAGCTGCCTTGATTGACTGGGTCCCTTCGTTGAACTTGTTCGCGTTCAACGATATGGAGATGGGACCTTCTTTGGAGGAGCTTGCTCGCTTGACAGGCCTACCCTGGGATTATGCTCAATATTTTTCGCCGAAGACGTCGCCGAAGACTGCCACACCGCAGAACTGGTTCGGGATCCCTTATCTTGTTCGGCCTGCAGCTGGTGGCCAGGATGCTGTAGTGTTCTCTTTGGACCTGCTGTATGATCTTTTTTCGGGTCCTCAGAGTACGACCGGTTCTACCTTTGCTCGGAACGCACTGATGTTCTGCTTGATAGCTGAGGTGCTATTTTCGGGAGGGCGCAGGTCTCAGACTCCTTTGCTTTTTGAGGTGATGAGTCGAGCTATCCGACGGCAGGGGATCATTTCTCTCATCTTGGCCGAGCTATTCGATGGGCTGACCGACTGCGCCCTGGGCCGCACTCGTGTCCTTCGCGGCTGCTGTGCATTTCTTCAGGTATCTCTCCTACACCTTTTCCTTTTGCTTTGTCAGGACTTGTTTTGCTCTAGCTGAACTTCTTTTGCGATCAGGTCTGGTTATAGGAGCGTCTTTCTCTGACCGTTCCTGTACCTCTTCCTGGCATCCCGGGCTCTGACATCATGCGTTATATCATGGAGTTCCTTCCGCCTTCAGCTAGGATGAGTGAGCCCTTGTATCGCAGGATGTTCGCTGAGCTTCGTGACTGGAACGTTCGTTGGGAGTCATCTTGGCTTTCACTTCCTCCAGTGCTTTGCGATGCACACCGTCTTCCTCTGATGTTGGTAGGCTTTCGATCTTACTTTTCTTACCATCCCATTCGGTTCCTGCGGCAGTTTGGGTATGAGCAGGATGTTCCTCTTTTTGCTTTCAAGGGTATCGGGCGTCGAGCACTTCCATCCAGATCTTCTGACTTTAGGACCCGGATTGATTGTTCTTGGGCGAGTTACTTGACTGCTGATTTACTGGGTTTTGAGCTGAGGACTTTTCCGATGGCGACTGCCCCATATCAGTACTGGGTTGCTGAGCAGTCTTTGTATCGACGTATCCCTTGTTGGCACCGGACTGTTGATGAGGATGAGCAGGATATCCTCGGAGATGCTGGCTCTTCATTTGGTTCATATGAACCTTTTGAGGAGCGCCCTTTTATCGATCCTGGCTTCCTTTTGGCCACTCATGGCCATCTGCTGTCTGAGATCTCCGCACTTCGGTATCATTGTGAGATGATGTCGAGGAGATTGGCTGACGATCGGAGGTTGTCTGATGAGGAGACAGCGATCCGTACCCTTGAGCGCGATGAGGTGCATTACCTGAGTATGGAGGTGAGCAGGTTGAGAGCGAGATTACTTCATTATGAGTCAGAGGACTCACCTGATGTGGCCGAGGAGGAGGGTAGAGATTAATTGTGTTGGCCACCTGCACATTCCTTTTTTGCATATATGATTGATGATGATGCATTTTTTTTTGTATTTTTTTGAAAAAGATGATATGACATGTGTAAAAGAAATATGATACTTTTAATGAAAAAGAAGAAAACTTTTTTGGGAATCTATTGTGCTATGAGTTGTCTTGTGAGTGTGTCTGGTCTTTGTGTCGGGATATAGGAATCAGAACTGGGGCTTGGTCAATAATTTGACCGATGTCTCGAGATTTGACTTGCTTGATCCTTTGGTTCCCTAGAGATGTAGGCAATGGAAACTCTTGCTTCCTGAGATTGTCAGAGTTTGTAGAGTTCTTTGCTCCTGACTGTACTTCCTCTTGTTCTTGTACTTTCACTGCTTGAACCGATCTGGACTGTCTGATTTCTTGGTACCTGCACTTTTATTTTTTCTTTTTTTCATTTGAGCCATTTTTGCCTGCAGTGCTCTTTCGAGTTTTCACCACAGCCGGCTTTTTCCCGTCATTTTTGCCCGAGGCGCCCTTTCGGGTTTTCACCACGTCCCGGGTATTTGGTCTTGCCTGCCCCTTGGCAGCTATGCTGTTTTTACCTTTGGCGCCCTTTCAGGTTTTCACCAAGTCCGCTGTATGCCCACTGTTTTTACTTGGAGCGCCCTTTCGGGTTTTCACTCCGCCCTCTTTGTTTAGGCACACATTTTCTTTTTCTCTTTTTTTTTCTTTTTCTTCTTCTGCATCCTTGGATAACTGCGGCGGCTAGAGGTCGGGAATCCGTCGTTGCCGGCCGATGGCAGTCTTTCAGCCCTTATCCTGAGTTACGATAATAGAGCTGTCGGTCTTTGCTAAAGACCCATCTGAGATGAATGGATGGATGACTGTGTTTCTTGGATTGATTTTTTTTTCTTGAGTGCCTTTCTTTGGCTTCCCTTTTTCTTTCTCTTTTTTTTTTTATATTCCTTTTCTCCCCCCCCCCCCCCCCCCCTTTTTTTTTCTTTTCCTTTTGAATCCCTCTTTTTTTTTGTATGTTTCTCTTTTTGAATCCCCTTATTTGAAACACTTGTTGGTGGACGGAAATGATTTCTTAGAGATCTTAGCTTTGACCCCTTGACTTCAGCTCTATTAAAGTAACCTTTGATAAGGTCAGAATAACTTACCCGTGAAAGATCTTCACGTTGTCGGCGTTGGTTGGCTCAGGAAGATCCACCCCTCTCATGCTGGTGAGTCTGAGGGCGCCTCCAGGAAGTACTTCTCTGACGATCAGTGGCCCGTCCCACGAGGGTTTGAACTTTCCTCTGGGATCTGGAAGGTGCGACGGTAGAATCTTCTTCATGACCATGTCGCCTACCTTGAAACTTCTTTTTCGGACTCTCTTGTTGTAAGCCCGAGCGATCCTTTTCTGATAACACTGAGAATGACTTAGTGCACGCATGCGCTTTTCATCTGCTAGTTGCAACTGATCGAATCTGGCCCGTTGCCATTCTCCTTCTTCAATTCCGCTTTCTAATAACACCCGAAGTGATGGTATTTCCACTTCGACTGGTAGAACTGCTTCCATTCCATAAGTAAGCTCGAAAGGAGTAACGCCCGTAGCAGAACGTACAGACGTTCGATAGGCCCAAAGTGCATATGGGAGCATATCTGACCAATCTCGATAGGCCACGACCATCTTCTCGAGTATCCTGACGATTGTCTTGTTTGCGGCTTCTACCCCACCATTCATCTGGGGACGGTAGGGGCTTGATCGATGACGTTGGATCTTGAACTTGCTGAGGAAGTCATCCATCTTCTTGTTGACGAACGGGGTCCCATTATCTGTGATGATAGCATTAGGGATTCCATACCGGCATATGATGTTGTTCTTCATGAATTTGATCACTTGAGATGCTGCAATCGTGGTGTAGGAGGCTGCCTCTACCCACTTGGTGAAGTAGTCGACTGCCACAAGTATGTACTCGTGACCATTTGATGCTTTAGGACTGATCTTGCCGATGATGTCGAGTCCCCACATGGAGAAGGGCCAGGGGGTGGTCAGGTTGTATAACTCTGATGATGGGGCATGGATTTAATTCGCATGCTCCTGACACTTGAAGCATTTTCTGACGTGCTGGCAACAGTCTGTCTCCATGGTGAGCCAATAGTAGCCGAGTCGTAGAATCTTTTTTGTCATCATGTGCCCATTCATGTGAGGGCCACAGATTCCTTCGTGTATTTCTTTCATGATCTTTGCAGCTTCTGTTTCATCGACGCATCGAAGGAGGATGTGATTATAGGATCGCTTGTAGAGAACTTCGCCACTGATGGTGAACTGGCCGGCCAAACGTTGGATGGTTCGGCGATCTGTTGCTGTTGCTGATTCTGGATACTCCTGGGTTTTGAGATATTGCTTGATGTCGGCATACCAGGGTTTGTCAGGGACAGCTTCGGCTTCTTCTATTTGCAGGCAAAAAGCAGGTTCTTCTTGAATTTCGACTGTGAGCTCCCATTCTGAAGCTCCTTTTGGTATCTCGAGTATTGATGCAAGTGTGGCGAGAGCATCTGCAAACTGGTTCTTGGCTCTGGGCATGTATGAGAAGGTGATTTCCTTGAATTCTTCGATCAGATTGTCAAGATACACATGATATGGTATCAACTTCTCATCCTTGGTCTTCCATTCGCCATTGGTCTGATTGATGATAAGCTGTGAGTCTCCAAATACTCGTAGCTTCTTGACGCCCAAGATTATGGCTTCCCTTAAGCCAGCGATGCATGCTTCGTACTCTGCCATGTTGTTGGTGCACTCGAATGCGATGCGCCTCGAGATAGGAATAGGGACATCGTCTGGAGAGTAGAGGATTGCTCCAATACCGCTCCCTTTAGAGTTTGCTGCGCCGTCGAAGAATAACGTCCACTCATCTTTTTTCTTCTTTTCATCCCCTTCAATAAGCAAGAGATCTTCATCAGGGAAGAACGTCTTAAGCGGTTGATAATCCAGGAGAGAGTGAGCCGCAAGATGATCGGCAAGGGCCTGTCCCTTGATTGCCTTTTGAGTGACATAGGTGATGTCGAACTCAGACAAGAGTAGCTGCCATTTAGCTATTCTCCCAGTGAGTGCCGGTTTCTCGAACAGGTACTTGAGCGGATCCATGCGAGCGAGGAGGAGAATAGGGAATGCAATCATGTATTGACGGAGTCGCTGAGTTGCCCAGACTAGGGCGAGGCAAGTCTTCTCGATCGGGGAATACCTGGTCTCGTAGTCGGTGAACTTTCCACTCAAATAGTATATTGCTTGTTCCTTCTTCCCGGTCTCGTCGTGTTGGCCGAGGACACAGCCAATGGCTTCTGTTGCTACTGAGATGTATAACAATAGTGGTCGTCCGGCAGCGGGCGGCACTAGGACTGGAGGATTCATGAGATATCTCTTGATGCGGTCGAAGGCGACTTGGCAATCATCATTCCATTCTTTTGGAACGTTTTTTCGGAGGAGCTTGAATATGGGCACACAGATAGGTGTGAGCTGTGCGATGAAGCGACTGATGTATTGAATTCTGCCGAGGAAGCCACGAATTTCTTTCTCTGTTCTAAGAGGGGGCATCTCGATGATTGCTCTGGTTTTGGTCTCGTCGACCCTGATGCCATCCTCGCTCACCATAAAGCCGAGGAGCTTACCTCCCATTGCACCGAAGACACATTTCTGAGGGTTGAGGCGGAGCTTGTACTTTTCTAATCTGTTGAATAACTTCTTCAGATCTTCAAAGTGTCCTTCAATTGTGCGAGATTTGACGATCATGTCGTCCACATCTACTTCCAGTTCTTTGTTCATCATGTCGTGGAATAATGCTGTCATTGCTCGCTGATATGTTGCTCCTGCGTTCTTCAGACCGAACGGCATTACCCTGTAACAGAAGGTTCCCCAGGGAGTGATGAATGATGTCTTCTTACGATCTTCGACGGCCATCTTGATCTGATTGTAACCTGAGAACCCGTCCATGAATGAGAAGATTTTGTATCCAGCAGTGTTGTCGACCAGAGTGTCGATATGTGGCAAAGGGAAGTCATCTTTAGGACTGGCTTTGTTGAGATCTCGGAAGTCGATGCACATTCGAACCTTGCCGTCCTTCTTTAGTACTGGCACAATGCTGGCGAGCCATTCAGGGTAGTTGGAGACTACCAAGAATCCCGCGTTGTACTGCTTGATGACTTCATCTCGGACTTTCAGAGCCCATTCTGGCTTCATTCTTCGAAGTTTCTGCTTCACTGTCTTCATATCTGCCTTGGTTGGCAGATGGTGTACAACGAGCTCTTCATCGAGCCCCGGCATGTCTTCATATGAGAACGCAAAGTTGGACAATCTTGGAGCTAGGAACTCTATCATTTTCTGTTTCATCTCAGGTGGCAACGATTTTCCAATGCGTACTTCCCTAGGGATCTCAGGTGTCCCCAAGTTTACTATCTCGAAATCATCGGCTACAACATTGGCTTTGGATTCGAACTTTTTGAGGAGATCCTCAAGTTCGGGAGCAGGATCATCATCTTCCTTGTCCCGAGCTTCGTCCAGACCCATGAGTTCGAAGTCTAATTCGATGTCGAAATCATATGATTCGACTTCAAACTCATGCGACTCTTTAGACGAACTTGGCACACTATTAAATGCAGGGAAAGAAATGTTTTTTGGTTTTTGAGATTTTTCTGAAATGGAAATACTAGATGTTTTTGGCTTTTGAAAGTTTTTGATTTTTTTGGGTTTTTGAAATTCATGGGACTTTGAACAAGCGGGCATTGCAGGCCATGATTGATCCCAACTTGTTTCAAAGTTCCGATCGTTGCCTAGACAGGCGTTTTTTTTTTTTTGGAAGCCAGAGCCCTCAGATGGCTCTTTGGCTGATTCAAAAGTTAGGGGAACAGATGACCATTCAGGACCCCACACTTCCTCCCCTGAAGAGGTGGGGGTTGATGATTTGGGCGAAGAGTCACGATCTGGCCCAATGACCATGACTTCTTGCTGGTCAGGTTCGAGATCTGAGTCGTACTCAGTCCCTCCCGGATCACTTACCTCGCATTTCAGTTCGTCTGGTTCCACAGTGAGACACAAGTTTGGAACCTGGACATCAGACCAATCTAGGGCTGGCCACTTCCCTTTCTTGGTCCAATGGATGGGCTGCTTCTGCCCCTGGCTGATGATTGATGATGTTGACTTTGCAGAGATGGGCAAGTCGTGCCCCTTGCTAATTGGTGCTGAGATGGGCAAGTCGTGCCCCTTGCTGATTGAAGTGGGCAGGTTGTGCCCCTGGTTGAGAGAAGTGGGCAAGTTGTGCCCCTGGTTGGGAGCAGGTGTCAGAGTAACCTGGTCCTGAAGCTGCTGTATTTGTCTTCCTTCTTCGTCTTCATCATTTCCTTCTTCTTCTGGAGGCTTAGATGGTTCGAGAATCTGATCCCATCGAATGGGGGGCCACGTGGCCCAAACTAGGCTCATCGGGAGGCCTTTGTGTAGTGCAGTCTGTTGATTCCCTCCTGGATCTTTGCAAGGTTCTCCTGGCTTGACGAATTGGATGGGTGAGCACCGAAATTTCTTCCTCCTTTTGTCCATGAATGTTGACCTGTATCCGAGTCCCCATTTGCGTTGGTTATAAATCAGCGGTACCTTTCTGGACCTGAAGTGATTCTTCATTCGGTATTTGAGGCTCAGACGCTCTGCCGGGGAAAAGACACGGTCCACCCTTATTGGTTCTGGATTGGCGATAGAGTTCACAGTCTCGAATTTGAAACTGTGAAACGGGATGTCTTCTTCAGAGTGCTGGATATCGATGACCGGGATGTCTGGTTCAGTGGTAGCAGCATTGGAGGGAATGATGAGCTCCTTCTCTGCGTGGATAAAGATCACTTGATTTCAACAGATGTATTTCACTCGTTGATGCAGGGTTGATGGCACAGCTCCAGCCTTGTGAAGCCAAGGTCGTTCGAGCAGCATGTTGAAAGAGGCTGATATATCCAGGACTTGGAACGTGATGGTGGAGACTTCCGGACCTATCTATACCTCTATGTCGACCTCCCCTTCCACTGATCGGCGGGTGTTGTCGAATGCTCTGACGCATATGGTGCTGGGTCGGAATGAAGAAGGACTGATTCCCAGACGTTCTGCAGTCTTGAGTGGGCAGACATTAAACTTGAGCCATTATCGATAAGGACCAGCGGAACACAGAGGTCTTTGTATCGTAAGGCTATGTTGAGGGATCGCCCATGATCACGTCCCTCTGGTGGCAACTCATTATCTGTGAAGGTGATGGCGCGCGGAGCCAGGAGTTGTCCAATCATCAAAGCTATCATTTCTGGTGCCGTATCAGAGGAGACGTGAGCATCGTTTAAGGTCTTGGCAAACATTTCTCGGTGTATGCGAGATGTACAGAGTAACTCCCATACTGAGATTTGAGCAGGGATTGACTTGAGCTGAGTTGCCACATCGTATGCGGCTTCATTTTTGTTGTCGAGGCCTGAGAGAGCGCCTTTGGGATCCCCTCTGTTCTGATTATCTCTTCGGATGCAACGCCCATTGGGATTCATGTTCCCCACTTCCGCACATTCTGGATAGTGCCATGGAACCTCTTTGTAGTTTTCCTCCCTTTTGCCTTCTAGGACCACCGGTTCTTGCAATGGTGCTGTTGTGGGTACTAGATCTTCCTCGTATGGAGCTTTTGCCTTGAGAACTACATTGTTGCCTGTGCTGAAGGGGTAGTATCGAGGCTTGTCTTCATAGACCACATAAGGTCGTGGTCCTGGCTTGACTGTTCCTGGGGCAGGAGGTTCCCATGGAATGAATACTGGTCCTCTTGATATGGCAGGAGGTTTCTCTGTTCGTCCCAGCTGCCGTAGTGTGATTGATACGCCTCCGGGACTTGCCCCTTGCAATATGACAGGCTTGACTGGAAGAGCTCCTTCCAAGACAACGGGCTCTTGCTGCTGATGAGTATAATCCTTCCATTGCGGATTGGATTGTTCTGGAGTTGCCCCTTGCAAGATGACAGGTTCGTATGTGGGCTCAATGTATGATTGTGCTCCTTCCAGGACGACTGGTTCCCAGCTTGAATGGTTGTAAGGTGCCCCTTGAACAACTGGTATATCATATGGAGGTGCTCCTTCGAGCACTACTGGCCCGGAGATTAAAGGAAGAAAGGGACTTGCCCCTTGCAAGACTGGAGGATGATTAGTTGGCCCATAAGTGTAAGCTTGAATGGACTGGATAGGGGAGAAGAAGCGATCGAGATGGTCCCCTTCTTCTATACTATTGACTGCAGGGCCACGAGACGAACTGGGGTCCGTTGGATGCCGAGGCAGAGGATTCTGAAGGATGTTGGTGGAAGCTGCTGGAGAAGTTCCAGGGACCGAGATGACGATCTTGCGGTCATCAATCAGGTCTTGTATGGCATTCTTTAAAGTATAGCATCGATCAGTGGTGTGGCCACGTCCTTGATGATAGGCGCAATACTCATTTCCTCGGTAGTTTGGAGGTAGAGGATGAGGCGGAGGCCTAGGTGTCATCAGAGTGAGTAACTGCTTTTGTACCAGCGTAGTCATGATTTGACTAAGTGGTTGACTGAGTGGAGTGAACTTCCTGAACTCCCTGTAATTCTGCCTGTTCTGGTATGAGTATTGGCCATTTCCCCTGAACTGCTGCTGTTGTCGAGGTGGTTGTGGCTGAGGATTCGGTTGTGGCTGATACCGCTGAGGCTGATGCTGAACTTGATTCTGCTGATACTATTGACGTCCCTGTGGGGGAGCATGTTGATTTCCTTGAGCAGTGGTGTTGATGTTGTTTACCTCTGTTGGGCGGGGAGGAGAACCACTGCGGTTTCCATTCCCGTGCCTGATAGGTCTTCCTTCCACTCTGTTCCTCTTGACTGGAGTGGCTTGATGAGGCCATGGGGAAATCGTCCCGGCACGGATTCCTGCTTCGACTTGCTCTCCAGCACGGATTAGCTGCGAGAAGTTCGCATATGGATGCGAGATGAGATACCCGGATATGCCTGGATATGTTGAATGAACAATCATGGAGATTTGTTCTTCATCGTCGATAGGCGTTCGCATTCGAGCTGCCATAGCTCGCCAGCGTCCCACATAAGCTGATAGTGTTTCATCACTCCTTTGCCTGAGAGCTGCGAGGTCGGCTCTTCTGGGTGCCATGTTGAGATTGTATGCGAATCTGTCGACGAAAGCCTGGGAAAGCTGTTCCCATGTTCTGATGCGGTGGCAGTCCAATGAAGTGTACCAATCTAGGGCATCACCCTTCAGAGATTTTTGAAACAAGCGAATAAGGGCCCCTTCATTTCCTGCAATTGTACTCAGCTCCCCGCAGAAAGCCTTGAGATGTGCTGTGGGACAACCGCTGCCATCGTATCTCTTGAATTTCGGAACCTCAAAGTTTTGAGGTACTTGAGCATCTGGGAAAGGACACAAGTCTCTGAACTTGGTCGAAGGTAAGTCGATTCCTTGTTGTCGCTGAAGCTGATTTTGCAAGATCTGGAACTGCTCCCGCAACTCGTCCAGTCCTAAATGTTCTGCTCGAGCGACTGGTGCCTCTTGGAGTAAGGCACGTTCTTCTTCGGCATAGTGGTCGATGTCTTCGACCCTATGGGCTTGCTGACAAGCAACCGCGGGTTGCTGAAGTTGATTTGATGATTGGACTGGATTCTGATGAACTTGTGCTTGAAATGATGGTAACTGAACTGGAGACTGTACTGAAGGTTGAACTGGAACTTGCTGGAAATTAACTGGAAATTGCTGAACTGAAGATTGCTGAAAATTAACTGGATTTTGCTGAATTGAAGATTGCTGGAAATTAACTGGAATCCCATCGGCGGGGATGTGCTGGAATTGAAAAGTGCTCCTGTTTGCAGGAGGCTGAGATGCTGGGAAGTGACCCCCTTGTTGGGTATTCGCCACTGTCCGCTGATTGATGTGGGCTTGACACTGACCCCCATTGTGGGCATTCGCCAGTGCTGTCCCTGTTGCTGGAAATTGAATTGAAATCCCATCGGCGGGGATGTGCTGAAATTGAAAAGGTGTCCCATCGGCGGGGACGTGCTGAGATCTACTGAGATTGTTGTTTGCAAGATTGACTGGAAGCTAACTGGAAGTCCCTGCGACCGGGATGCTCTGAGATGGCCCCGTTGTTGCAGGAAGGTATTGAGAAGGATGCCCCATAGCAAAGGGCTGAGAAGGTTGCTGTCGGTAGTCTTGGGCAGACTCCGATGGTTGTGCTTGATTTGAACTGGAGGCTGGAGGGATCCGGCATGGTTGTTGAGATTGTTGAACTGGGGCAACCTGATTGTTGGCTGCTGCGATGGTTTGTGCTTGCATGAATTGCAAGAGCATTTGTTGCATTGCTCTCATTCCTTGTGCCAATTCTTGTATGATTGGCGTATTGTCAACGGGCTGTTGCGCTGGAGGTTGCGCTTCGGTCATTTCAAGAGCAGGGAAGTGATGAGTTTCTTCTTCGTGGTCGGACATGGCTTGCTGAGCCCGAGTGCGGATTATGCTGCGGAAGGGAAGTTGTCTCCGCGTACGTTGAGCCCGAGGAGGCGCAATGGTGAGGACTGTACTCTATTCTTTTTGGGTTTTGGGATTTTCTATTTTTTTTGTTTGGTTTTGGGATCTTTTATATTATTTTTTTTTGTTCTGGGTAGAATGCTATGCAGATGAGATTGTATGAGGATTAGTGACTTTCAAGTACGGGAAGGATTCTGTTTTTCAAGTCGGATCACAACTAGTGGGACTAGCTCATCCCCAGCAGAGTCGCCATTCTGTGGACCCTCGTCGATTTTCCGCGCTCCCACACGACGTTCTTCTCCCTTCCCCTTTCCTTTCGGAAAAGAAAGAGATGAGGATGCGTGAGTGCGAAATCGCCGTTTGTGCCACTGGCTTGCCTCGTTCTCGAGGGCTTCGTTTGGTTGTCGTATTGAGCTGGATGTGTTTAAGTGAATTTATATAAGACCAGAGTCGCCACTAGCCAATTACTTCGAATCTACAGTCGACTAGACCCTGTAGAAACGTTAGAGAAGGGGATCCGAAGTCCTTCCTCTAAAATGACTCCTTTTAATCTGCGGCCAGAGATTCAAGGTAAGGGATCACGGTTACAGGGTGGGAAGAGGTTAAGCACCCCACGCACTGCCCATACCGAAGTAAGGTCTCTACTTCACAGAATCGAACTAATACTTGAAAGTCTATTTTAATCCTCATACATTCTCATGGATGACATGATGCATGAATGCGGGTCTGAACAGTAAGAGTTTCTGATGGGCAGGTTCCAACAACGGGCAAGCCCAGAGCGTACGCTCGAACTAACAGGTGCTTAATGTAAGACGTATGCAGTGTGCTTGAATGATCAAGGTGTTTTATGGTGAAGTATGAATGCAGGTCTGAGCAGTAAGAGTTTCTGATGGGCAGGTTCCAACAACGGGCAAGCCCAAAGCATACGCTCGAACTGACAGGTGCTTAATTTAAGACATATGCAGTGTGCTTGAAGAATCAAGGTGCTTGTAGTGAAGCAGGGGGGTTGGAAGAAAAGTAAATGTTGCACTTATGCTAGATGCAAATGAGATGATGCTGTATGAATGATAGCTGGGTGGACGGTGGTGTTGCAAGGGTTGGCTTCGAGTGGCTGGATTAAGACTTAGATGGCTTGAGAGGCTTGGACCAGTAGTCAGGCAGGGCTGGGCCAGGGCTAGACTCTCCTCACTCGGGCTCTCCTTGGTGGGAAAATGGGCTAAGGGGTGGAGGAGGGCACTCGAACGGACAGGCTCTCTTTGGACTCGAAGGGATGTTGAAATGAGAAGGGGAGGGGGGTATTTATAGCAGCGAGGAGTGGCAGTTTGCGTAATTTTGTCCGGGCGGCCTGCTATGGGCCGCCCGTACGGCCGCTCCTCGGTTTCCAGTGAGTACAGTCTCTCCCTCGGGGCTGCTGTTGGACTCGCTGGTTGACTCAGTGAGTTGACTCAGCGGGTCGACTCGGTGGTTTGACTCGATGGGTTGACTCGACGGGTTGACTTGGTGTTTTGACTCGACGGGTTGACTCGACGGGTTGACTTGGTGTTTTGACTCGACGGGTTGACTCGACGGGTTGACTCAGCGGGTTGACTCAGCGGGTTGACTCAGTGAGTTTGACTTTTTTAGAATTTTTTGACTGGCCTTTTTTTATGGGGGGTTTTTCAGGGTGGTGTTTAGGACTGGGTTGACTGGGTTCAGGCTTGAACTGGGCTATGGAATGGGGCTTACAAGGGTGAGTTTGGCTGAGTTTGGACTTGGGATTTGGGGGTATGGTCCTCCATTCATCCAGCTATCTCTACCAACAGTGTAGCCGAAGGTGGGGTGTCTACAGGCATACAAATGATGCGTATGGGCATATGAATGAGCGTGGTATTCATTATACTAAGCATGTTATCAGTGTGACATATCAAGCTAATCATACTAGCATGTTACCAACATATCATGTAACATTGGCCTTAAAAGGCCCAATATATATATAGAGTGGGACCCGGACTGTGGGTCCCATTGGAAATGTAAAAGTCTTCGTGGCATAGCCCACTTGAGACCACGTCGGCCCCATACTTGGGCTTGCACATACAAGGTAGGTCAACAAAATATGTGAACGGCATGGATAAATCATATACGTTATGGTGGAGCTAATAGATACATCACGTTGGGACCCATAGGGTGGGCCACCTGCTGGGCAGCGTGGTACCCATCTAGTCCCAATAAGTTTTGAATCAAGCAGACATTTGTGTTTTCTCCTTCATCCATATCCATGTGATCTTATGAACCGGTTGGATAGCAAATAAACATCACTGTAGAACCCAGAAAGGTTTCAATGTTGGAAATCATTATTCCGACTATAGCATGGTCCACTTGACATTAGGATATGCTTAAATTTTGGGCCTAGCCACTTATGGATAGGTTGGGTGACAAATAAACATCATTGCAGGTCTAGGAAGGTTTCAATGGTGGATATCATTATCCCCATTGTTGTCCCGTGGCATGGCCCACTTGCCATTTTGGATATGCTTAAATTTGGGCTCAGCCACTAAAATGAGCTGGGAAAACATATGGACAGAATAGGTAAGGCCCACACATTCTAGGTGGGCCCAACGAATGGGGCCCATTGGGTGGCACCACAAAGCTGCTGGGCAGCACCGTCCCCTGGACGCTGTCTGTCCAGCTTATCTTCTTCTTTTTTATTTTTTTTTATTTTTTTATTATTATTTTTTTTTTTTGTAAACGCATCAAGTGGGGCCCACAGAAGTTTCTGATCAAGCTGACATTTTTGTTCTCCCTTCAGTCCATGTATGTGTGAACTTATGAACAGGTTGGATCTCAAATAAACACCACGGTGGGCCATGAGAAGGTTTCAACGGTAGGGCCACTGTCCCTACTGTTTTCTATGGTGGGGCCCCCTCGAGACTTGGATCTGGCTCATTCTTGGGGTCATGCCCTAAAATGATCTCCCCAACTGGATGGACGGTGTGGATACAGCACATGCATCATGGTGGGACCCATAAGTGGGCCACCAGCTGGCCGAGCCAGCGTGCAAGGACGCTGGTACGCCCAGTGTCAGAGGCGCTGCCTCTTCTTCCTCTTTCTTCTTCTTCTTTTTTTTTTCCTGTACTTATATCAAGTGGGGCCCACATGGGTCTGATCCACTCCGTTCATCAGGTTCCCCATCTCGTGGGGGACCCAACAAGCCCAATATTGGGTATACAAATCGGTCTAGAAACATCAAAGTGAGCCGAAAGATTTCTGACAGTAGAAATCATTACTTACACTGTTTTATGCAGTGCGGTCCACTTAAGATTTGGATCGGCTTCAAATTTGGGGCCTGGCCCTAAAATGGTATGGGAAAACAAGTGGACGGCGTGGATGGAACACAAACATCAAGGTGGGTCCCACGAGTGGGGACCCCAACCACCGTCCAAGGTGACGTTGGACGTTCCAGCGTCAAACGTCCAGACGCTGGACGTCCAGAGTCCTCTTTTTTTTTCTCTCTTTTTTTTATTATATATATTGTGGTTATTTCATGTGGGGCCCACTTATGGACAATCCATCCCCTCCATCATGTTCCCCAGCTCATTGGGGTTCTAACAAGCCCAATATTGGGCAGGTAATGTGGTCCACAAACATCACGGTGGGCCCAAGAAGCCTTGGCAGTAGGCTTCACTAGCCTCACTGTTTTTCAATGGTGTGGTCCACCTGAGATCTGGATCTACTTCATTTTTGGGCTCCCTGCCCTGAAATGGGATGGAGAAACAGATGGACGGTATGGATCATCTCATACATCAAGGTGGGTCCCACATGTGGGGGCCTGTTCCTCGCCGACCGGCTGCCCCTGCTGGGCAGCAGCGTCCCCTGGACGCTGGCTGTCCAGCGGCAGTCCTTCTCTCTCTCTTTCTTTTCTTTTTTTTATAATTAATTATTATTATTATTATTATTATTATAATAGGAAGGTGGGGCCCACTCATGGATGATCCTGTCCATCCATCTCATTGCCCATCACAAGGTGGGCCCAAAAGAAAAGGAAAGTGGAAAAAAATTAAGAAAATGGAGAGGTTTTGTCCCTTGCACTCACCTCGATGGACAGTTGGACGGTTGGATTGGATCGGGTTGACGATTGGATGATCCGGACGGTGTGGATGATGGTTGGGGCCCTCCAAGCTTGGATCTACACCCTCAATCTCCCTAATCTCTCTATACTTCTCTTAAATCTCTCAAATCTCTCTCTTTCTCTTTCTCTTTCTCTTTCTCTTTCTCTCTCAAATCTCTTGCAAATATGGGAAGGTGAGGAAGCCTCCTCTCTCCCTACGTATGGTATTGTATGGGGGGAGAGAGAGAGAAGCAATCATGAGGGTGGTGATGGGTAGCATGGGAGAGAGGGATGGGGGGTATGGTGTGAGGGTTGACTTTAGAGGAGAGAGAGGGATGGGGGGTATGGGGTGTGTAGGCTAGGGTAATGATAGGGGTATGGGTGTATAGAGTAGGAGCATGGGTTTGATTGATGTGACATGGTCATGAAATTTGCACAAGTGGGGCCCACGACACACGCACGTTGTGCGGCCCACCTCGGATTACGCAATCGATCATAACTTTCACACCGGGTATCGCAATGGAGCGTGCCGCGCGGCGTTGGAATCGCAGCGCCTACGCGGTCGCCGGGGTATAGGTCTTGGGTCGATGCGGTACTAAAATAGGTTCGTGGTCAAGGCTCGCTAATCTGATCCGTCCGGGACGTACCGACACCGAAATTAAGCGTACGGATGGCAAATAAGGGTACGGGTCTTACACGTCAAGGTCGGATATCCGAGCCGGGGTTGCACGTGAACCTGACCAACAGGCCCTCAAAAATCCCAAAGGTCGCCCGCTGCACGATATCCTTTTCTGAAGAGGATGCTGGAGGAATATTACATCCGCATGATGACTCTCTTGTGGTATCGATGGTGGTTGTTAATAAAAAGCTTCACAGAATGATGGTTGATACGGGTAGTTCGGCCGACATTATATATGCATCGGCGTTCGACAGAATGAAAATAGATCGATCCAGGTTGAGGCCGGTCAGAACCGCTTTATCCGGATTCACGGGGGATTGTGTTATGCCTGAAGGGGAAATAACCCTACCAGTCACGGCGGGAGATGAGCCCAACCAGAGGATGATTATGGTCGACTTTCTCGTCGTCAACACTCCGTCGGCATACAACGCGATAATAGGCCGACCCATCATCCGAGCTCTGAAAGCTTGTGTCTCTATATATCATTTAGGCATGAAGTTCGAAACCGACGACGGAGTCGGCATGGTCAGAGGAGACCAGCAGGAAGCTAGTCAATGCTACGAACTGACCTTACGGGGAAAAGCAAAAAGGTAATTTCTGTTGTCTCACACACAACTCCATTGGACCCGAGAGAAGGAACAAAAGAGCACAGATCGCCGGCCAAAGAGTTAATCGAAGTGCCCCTGTCGGACGACGATCCTAGCTTGATTGTTAAAATCGGATCTCAAGTAGGCGGCAGTATTCGAGCGCGACTGATCGCTTTTCTGAAGGAAAATGCGGATGCTTTTGCATGGTCTCATAAGGACATGCCCAGAATCAACCCTGAAGTGATGGTCCACCGACTTAACGTTGATCCGACTTTTAGACCTAACCAGCAAAAATGACGATGTTCAATGTGGAAAGGTGCGTCGCGATCGAAGAGGAAGTCCAGAAACTACGTCAGGCGGGGTTTATCCAGGAAATTCACTATCCCGATTGGCTCGCCAACATTGTCTTGGTCAAAAAAGCCAACGGAAAATGGAGAGTCTGTGTTGACTACTCCGACCTGAACAAAGCCTGCCCTAAAGATAGCTTCCCTCTGCCCAGAATAGATCAGCTCGTAGACGCGACGTCAGGTTTCGAACTCCTCAGTTTCATGGATGCATACTCCGGGTATAACCAGATCTAGATGTACGCCCCCAACAGGCAAAAAACAGCGTTTATTACCGATCGGGGCCTTTATTGCTACAAGGTGATGCCTTTCGGACTTAAGAACGCTAGAGCGACATACCAACGACTAGTCAACAAGATGTTCGCCGAACATATTGGTAAAATAATGGAAGTCAACGTGGACGACATACTCGTTAAAAGTTTGAAGTCGGAGGACCACGTCGACGACCTCCGCGCTATATTGCACACCGTGAAAAAGTACGGAATGAGGCTCAATCCCAACAAATGCGCATTCGGGGTGAGCTCAGGGAAGTTCCTCGGATTCATGGTAAACCAAAGGGGAATAGAAGCCAACTCAGAAAAGATCTGCGCTTTGGTTGAGATGAGTTCACCGACCACTATAAAGGACGTACAACGCCTCACCGGGCGGGTCGCCGCACTTAATAGGTTCATTTCTAGAGCCACAGACCGATGCTTGCCATTTTTTAAGTAGCTCCGCAAATTCAACAAGATGACTTAGACGCCAGAGTGCGAGCAAGCCTTCAAGGACCAGCATTAATAACAACAGGCGAGAAAGCTGCGGCCTTACTTCCAAGCACATTCGATAGCTGTGCACACGGACCAACCACTAAAACAAATTTTGCAGAAGCCAAATACTTCGTGTCGCCTGGCTCGATGGGCCATCGAGCTCGGAGAATTTGATATTCGGTACCGACCCCATACGACCGTCAAGGGACAAGCTGTGGCTGATTACATCGCCGAACTGACCAACCACCCCATCCTCGGAACCGATGCCTCTCCCCCAAAAAACATCGCGGGATCCAGGATGGAAGACGAGTTGACAACTCCCATGTGGTCATTATACGTCGATGGTTCATCAAATTCCCAAGGATGCGGGGCCGGAATAATTCTGACCTCTCCCGATGGCGTAAAGATCCAGTATGCTGTGAGGTTCGGATTCAAAGCCTCCAACAACGAGGCCGAATATGAAGCCCTCCTTGCCGGGCTACGATTGGCCTCAGTAGTAGGGATCCGGAACGTCAAAGTACAAAGTGACTCGCATCTAGTCATGGGACAGGTAACGGCTGAGTATCAAGCAAAGGGAAAAAAGATGTCTGCATACTTGCTGAAATATCAAGAGTTGTTGGCTCGGTTCGATAGTTGCAAGGTCATTCAGGTACCTAGGACTCTAACACCAACGCAGACTCACTCGCCAAGTTAGCATCCGCAGGGGACGATGAGCTTGAAAAATCGGTTCCCATCGAATTCCTTCCCGGAAGAAGTATCGACGACGAAACCAGCGAGGTATATCCGGTTTCTGCTGGTCCCAACTGGATGGACCCCATTGTTAGTTTCTTACAAGATGGCGTTCTGCCCGAGGAAAAGAACGAAGCACGGCAGATATGCTATAGAGCGGCTCGGTACACGCTGATCAACAATACATTGTATAAAAAAGGTTTTTCACTACCCTGCCTTCATTGCCTTGGACTGGATGAAGCTAGCTACGTCCTAAGAGAAATTCATTCCGGCACATGTGGAAATCACTCAGGGAGTAGAGCGCTGGCACAAAAAGCAATTCGTCAAGGGTACTATTGGCCAACGATTCAAAAAGATGCTCGAGAAATGATCAAAAGGTGTGACAAATGTCAAAGGTTCGCACCAATCTCTCACGTACCTCCCGAGGAACTCACCCCTATGTCCGGACCATGGCCCTTCGCACAATGGGGAGTTGATATCATCAGTCCTCTCCCAATTGGCAAGGGGCAGGTCAAGTATGTGATCGTAGCTGTTGATTACTTTACAAAGTGGGTCGAGGCCGAACCCCTCACCAAGATTACCGAAAAGAAGACGACAGACTTCATTTGGAAATCGATTATATGCCGGTTCGGCATCCCAAACACAATCGTCACTGACAACGGGCCTCAGTTCGACAATGCGAAGTTCAGGGAATTTTGTCAGGGCTAGGGCGTAAAAAATTTGTATTCGTCTCCTCATCACCCCCAAGCTAACGGGCAAGTCGAGGCAATCAACAAAATCATTAAGGGTCACCTGAAGACGAGGCTCGATGAATATAAGGGAGCTTGGGCAGAGCAGCTCCCCGAAGTATTATGGGCATACCGAACCACGGCCCGGTCAACTACAGGTGAAACTCCATTCTCCTTAACGTTCGGGACAGAGGCCGTAGTTTCGGTTGAGATGGGGTTGACAACCAACCGAACCGGTCGCTTTCGGTCTGATTAGAACGACGACGAACTTCGCATGAACCTCGACCTAATCAAGGAGGTCCAGGAAGCCTCCTAAATTCGAATCACAGCCTACCAACAACGCGTCACTAAATTTTACAATTCGCGAATCAGGGAAAGACGTTTCAGGGTAGGTGACCTCATCCTACAGAGGAACATGAAGGAGAAGAAGGATAAGATCGCTGAGCGCATTCAATCCGAACTGGGATGGGCCGTATAAAGTTGTAAGGACAGTTCGTATGGGGACTTACTGGCTCGAGGATATGCAGGGCCGAGCCCTATCTCACCCATGGAATGCGGAACATCTAAAAGTCTACTATCAATAAAGGACTAAGTATTTGTTTTTGTCAAAATCCTCTCTCAGAAGTTATATCACTATCGAGAAAAGTGGAATACCAGCAGAGGCTAATATCGCCCAAAGCTGAGTTCAAGCTTGAGATCGGCCACGATTAAAGTGTATGAACTGATCGTTGCCTTCACGTACCCTAATCTACAATACTTCGACACGATCTAACATGCTCGGCCACGAAGTAAGTAGAGTTAATAAGCGAAAGCAATCCAAAAAATAAAAAAACTGAAAATCTGATAAACACGAAAATATCAGAACATGATTTGATTACAAGACCTCAAAGGGGTCGACGTTACAAAAAGTATGTGTTACAAAAGCCCTAACACATGGGCTAACAAAAATAAAAACACAAAAAACATTTTTACAAGGATGGACCAGCGGCCGACTCGGCAGCTACAGAAGGGTCGGCCTCCTCCACCTCAGAGTCGAGGAAGGAAAGGTCCAGATCCGGATGACGGCTTTGGACTGTCATCCTGCACTTCTCATAGCCGAAGTCGAACATCTCGTCGGCTTTGGCGACTTGACCTCTAAGTCGAACCGGACCTTTGCCAAATTCGACTGCAAGGGCCCTTCGGCAGCCTTCAGCTCTTCGACTTGTATGATGAGCTCAGCCTCCGCCCTTTCCTTATTTGATAGCTCGGCCCGGAGCAAGGCATTTTCGCGCTCGCGAGCTTCCAGAGCCCTTGCCGCCTCTTCTCCGGACTTCAGGGCTTCGTCCAAAGACCGTTTTGCGGCCGCCAGGGTCCCTTCAAGGCCGGAGATCATCCCCTTATCACGGGTCATCTCTTCCCGCAAAGCTTGGCACCCGAAGGCAACCTGCAAAGTAACCAACAGAAGATCAGTACATAAAAAAAGAGAAAAGAGGAGCTAACTTAGTTGTAGCAAGTTAAAAATCCAAGTTACAGACATACTTTAGTTCCGAAGATCCCCAAAGAATTGAGCAGAGAAAGCCCGAGGACCTTCGTCATCGCGTCCACCTCGGCTTCGGGAACAACTTTATACGCCCATTTGCACAAGTTGTACAAATGCAGCGGCATCTCCGGGCCTCGACGAAGCGCGGTGGAAGATTGAGCTAGAGCGGCCTGAGGGGTCCTTTCGGACAAGCCGGCATCGGAGCCACCCACAAAGTCTATGACTTGGGTCGGTTGAGGCCTCACGGAGGCCTTAGGGGCTGTAACCTTGGCCACAGGCGCCTCCGGTCTCACCTCGGGGGCTGGGTCCAGGGGGACATCAGATGTCGGGGCAGTTGGAGGGCGCTCACTTAGGCGTTTTGATGCTGCCTTTTGTCTTTTCTTTTCCCTGGTCTGCTCTTTCTCCTCAGCAGTCAGGGCGGCAGACTTCCTTTTAGGGGCCGGAGCAGACATGCCTGACAAACGGAAGATACGGAAACAATATCAATACATTGAGATGTCAGGGTAAGTTCGGTCGATACGAAATAAACGGATGGTTACCTCTGGGGTTGATGCCCACATCCGATAAAGTCTCGAAAGAAAGTAGAAGCTTCACACTGCGGAAACTGGGGTCAAGTTCCCACACCGCAGCTATGCGACTCTCCTCCTTCGAGCTCAAGTTGGGAGGATCTCCACGAACTAAGAGCAAAAAAGGAGGTCAGATCATGCAAAAAAAGGGGGGAGGAGGAAGTGTCAGCCGACCAAACTCGGATCTGAAAACCAGTTGTGTACACGGTAACAGGGGAAGTTGACTTCGGGTCGGGGACCTTCCCAACCCTTCGAGACAAAGAACCACTCCTCTTTCCATCCGTGAACCGAGGATGGATGATCATCTATAAGGCGATGCTCTTTCGTTCCCCGAGGTGACAAATAGAACCATCCCCGGGAATCGGGATGACTCTTCAGCTGGTATAGACTCATCAGCTCGGCCGCGGTGGGATCTGACCCATGGACCTAGCGCCATAAAGCGATGCAGCTAATCAAAGTCCTCCAGGAGTTAGGAGCTAATTGTCCCGGGGCTAAATTGACCCTAGAGAGATACTCGCTTACAATAGGGAGCAAAGGGAGATGAAAACCAGCCTCGAAGAACTGGGCATACACGGTTATTTAGTCTCCTGAAGGACGGGTCGGGAAATCATTTAAGTCAGGCAACCGAAGATCGATAGCCCCTGGAATACAATACTCCGACCTAAGCCTAATTAGGTTGGATTGGGTGAGCGTGGTCCAGATCAGGTTGGCCGGATAATTGGAAACCCTGTCAACTATACGTCCTGAAGTACCAGCTACAGGAACCTCATCCGAGGCAAAGGAAGAGGGAGTCTCTGCCAATAGAGTTCTCCCCGGGGACTCAATGGCAACAGGTTGGACTTCCCCCAATTGGGATTCTCCAACAGGCAAGGAAGTGGAAAGGGTTTGTGAGGAACTTTCCTCTGAACCAGACATTTCTTCTAAATAAAAAAAAAAACAAAAATGGAAGGAAAGCAAGGTGGACAGAGGACAAACGTACCGGATCACCCTCCGGAATGGGATCGGCTAAGAAAGTTGGATTCGAAGAAAAGATTTCAAACAATCACAGCGGTCTGTAGATGGGGAAGGAATGGGACGCAGCAAGAAGAAAAGAAAATTCTTGAAAAATTCCCTAAGTACGGTATTTATACTGTTCCGAGTGACAACACCCAGACCCTGCTCTCGCCACGCGGCAGGCATCCATGGCCTCAAAGAATGAACCGACGCAAATTTTGATATGGCCCGCCACGTGTCCGCTCACCCATTGGACAACAGGATTTCATCCGTTCGTTCAGAGATACGAAGTCCACATGTCCCCGTGCCATTCGTTCGCCGAATAAAAGCCTGCTGCACTGTACAACCATCATTCCGCCTTTTCGAAATTCGAAATGGTGCATTTAATACATCTTTGCCGCCAAAAATGAGATCGGCTATATCCACTTAAAATTGCTCCCTAGCTGAAAGGATCTACCTCGGAAGCAGGGGGGCAACTGTTGTGGGAAAATACTTGCCACGAGCCAATCTACTCACAAGACCTCGGCCTATGATCAATCCGAACTGGCGGTCTTCTCAAGAGGTCGATTCGGATCACAATAGAGGTCGATGGGATGGTAAATACCGACCTTATCTCCACTCTTATCGGCGGAAAGCGGGAAACGCGGCCCTCCGATATCGGAACAGCCCGAGATATTTTTCGGGATATCCAGCTTGATATCAGTCACAATTCCGGCCTAAAAAATCTCCCTCAATGCCTATAAAGAAAGGAGAAGACCTTGACTACAGATACGCATAATTCATCACTGAGAAGTGCTTACTGTCCCTAGAGCCTATCGACTGACTTTGGCATCGGAGGGCTAACGGCCGGAACCCGACCACCCCTCAGCTCTTGGTGGTATCTTGCAGGGATCTAAGATCGGGATCAAGGTCTACTTGGAAGATCGTATCGCGCTTCCTATCAACCCATTGGTTCCCACACTTCATTTCTAGTTATTACGAGGAATCGACGACAACAGGGCCCACCTTTACTATTGGTCATTCATCATGTGGGCCTTTTTTAAAGAAATTGTAAGGAGAAAAGAAGAGGGTAAGATGGGAATTACTTGAAAAGTTTAAGGGTAAACTTGTCCAAAAATTAGCCCAAAATGTCTACCTGCATAAGCCAAATAAGCTCCGTTTCAAAAAATAACCCCTCTTCGACTTATTAAATTGGAGCTTATTTGCTACTTTAAAAAAAAATTAAACACTTTATTTGGACTTTTACCAAATGGTCAAAAAGCTTTTTTTTTTTTTATTTTAGAAATAAGCCAATAAACTCTTATTTGTAGAGATGCCAAACACCCCCTTAGACATGCAATATACCCACCCTGTTAGCTGCACAACCCACACATGGTTAGTAACACCCACTGCTGGGGTTAGTGCGTCTCCTTAGTATTTCAAACCTGAGACCTGCTGTTGAAGCCCCTGGGCATCTTCCGGCCGGGCTAGCAGGTGAGAATTGAATATGCGTAGTTACGAAGGATACGTGGCCCACCGTAGTACTTACGTGCCACTCATACCATACATGCGTTCCACCTGCTCTCGTTAGGACGTCATCCAAAACAGCTCGAGTGAAACATTCCACCGGAAAGAGTGAACATCGGCAGTGAACTGTTCAAATTCTTCTCTCTCCTCTCTCTCCCGGTGCAGTGAGAAGCGGATGAAATCCCGAGGCGGACGGGGTACAACCCCGGGACCAAGTTAGAGATGGACGTACTGTCAGGGGCTTTGTGGAGCCATAATGATGTATGTAGTTTATCCACACCATCCATCCATTTTTAAAAATCATTTTATATAATGAGACCAATAGTGAGGCAGATCCAATGCTCAATTTGACCACACCATAGGAAACAGTGAGGCGGTGTGGTAGGCCTTAATTTTGAGCTCAATACCTAAATTGATGTCAAAATGGATGGACGGTTTAGATAAAACATAAATATTACGGCGGCCCCACAGAGCCCTCGACAGTGACATGGTCCAATCCGCGTCCGTCTTGTTTGTCAAAATGTATGGACGGTTTAGATAAACCCATCCTATCCGTCTTGTTTTTTTTTTTTCCCCCTCCCACGCTGCTAACATGCATTGCACGTGCCATAAACCTGAAATATGACATAGAAGCTTGAGTATGTCGGAAGATGAATGTTTCACGTTTTTTTCATATGATACAGAAGCTGTCGGCGGATGAATGTTTCACGTGGACGCGGATGGCATACTGACCCTTGCCACAAGACGCTACTGGTAGGTACCCTGTGAGCCCACCGTAATGCATGTGTTTTATGGATTGCGTCCAAACTCAGTATGGATGGAAAGCTTCCAAACCGAGCTGTAGAGGGCCCTCCGTGATGTGTATGTTTATGCACTCCGATCCATTCCCAGTCTAAGGTTAGGCCGACAACATGAGACCAAAAATGAGGCAGATCCAACGTTGTTGGCCACACCAAAATATAACCTTGGCTGCATTAAATGCACCAAGCATTAAATGCAAGGGTCATCTCTAGAGTGTGGCCAACATGAGCATTGGATCTGCCTCATTCTTGGTCTCATGCCTTAAAATGATCTTGAAAAAGGAATGGACGGAATAGATAAACAGATACATCACAGTGGGCCCCTCCATAGCTTGGTTTGGACACTTTGTGTCTATAGTGAATATGGACACAATCCACGTCCTTGTTTTATCTCCGTCCTTTCATTTTGCTAACTCATTTCAGGAATGATCTAAAAAAATGAAGCATATCCAAATCTTAGGTGGACCACACCACAGGAAACAATGTTGAAACCTGAGCTTTAGTATTGAAACGAGGTTATCTTCACTCGGTCTACCAATGTCCCAAAGGTGTGGGTTTTACTGTTACTCTCCATTTGCACCAAAACCTCAACTTCAGTAAAGGATTTGAATTCACTCTCATTTACTGTTTATGTTTGTTTAATTCTCACTAGCTGTTTATTATTATTATTATTAAAAGCCCTTTGATTGTGTGGCTGGTTCACTTCGAGTCAAGACGAGTTGTATTGAGTCAATTGAGCTTTTGAGCTGACTCAAGTAGCCTTGTCGAGTTTGTACCGAATCAAGCTCACGCCGAGTTTATCCAAGAAATCAAGCTCGATTCGGCAGCGACCCCTCCAATACAGAGACTCCGGTGCTGGTTGGTTGTGGGCCCTTGTATGTATTTCATCCATGCTGATAATCCATTTTTTCAGATCATTTTATGGCATCAGCCTAAAACTGAGGCAGATCTAAATCTAAGGTGGACCACACCATAGGAAACAATAGTGATTGAACACCCACCATTAAAAACTTCCTAGGTCCCATTTTAATGTTTATTTGTCGCTTGATGCAAAACTTTTATGACTCCTAAGAAGGCTTTAATAGAGGGTGTTTAATCACCTTTGTTTCTAGTGGTGTGGTTCATGAGAGGGTTTTTTTTTTTTTTTTTAATTAGTCATGCAACATACCCACCCTGATAGCTCCACAACCCACACAAGGTTAGCTGGGCTAGCAGGCAAGATTTGAATCTGCGTCGATACGAAGGATACGTGGGGCACACCGTAATACCTATGTGCCGCCCATACCATACATGCGTTCCACCTGCTCTTGTTAGGGACGTCATCCAAAAAAATATATATTTAAATTTTAAAGCTCGAGTGTACCACACCACCGGAAAGAGTGAACATCGGTAGTGAGCTGTTCAAATTCTTCTACCTCCTCTCTCTCTCCTGGTGCAGCAAGAAGTGGATGAAATCCCGAGGCGGACTGGGTACTACCCCAAGGACTAGGGATGGACGTACTGTCAGGGGCTCTGTGGGGTTCATAGTGATGTATATAGTTTATCCACACCATCTATCTATTTTTAAAAATCATTTTATATAATGAGATCAATAATGAGGCAGATCTAACAATAGGAAACAGTGAGGCGTTGGGCTAGGCCTCATTTTTGGGCTCATACCTAAATTGATGTTAAAATGGATGGATGGTTTAGATCAAACATAAATATCACGGCGGCCCCACAGAGCCCTCGACAGTGACATGGTCCAATCCGCGTCGGTGAAACCCATCCTATCCGTCTTTTTTTTTTCTTTTTTTCTTTTTTTCCCTCCCACGCTGTGCACATGCGTTGCACGTGCTATAACCCTGAAATATGACATGGTGACAATGTCGGAGGATGAATGTTTCACATTTTTTTCGTACGATATAGCTTGAGTAGGTCGGAGGATGAATGTTTCACGTGGACGCGGATTGCATACTGACCCTTGCCACAAGACCTTACTGGTAGGTGCTCTGTGAGCCCACTGTAATGCATGTGTTTTATGGATTGCGTCCAGACTCGGTATGGATGGAAAGCGTCCAGACCGAGCCATGGAGGGGTCCTTCCTGATGTGTACTTCCTCATCTAAGATAAGGCCGACCACATGAGATCAAGAATGAGGCAGATCCAAGCTTGGTTGCATTAAATGCACTGAGCATTAAATGCACGTTGCATTAATGCAAGGGTCATCTCTAGAGTGTGGCTGAAGTGTGTGTTGAATCTGCCTCATTCTTTGTCTCATGCCTTAAAATGATCTTAGGAAAGGAATTGACGGAATAGATTAGCTCGGTTTAGACACTTTGCGGCCAAAGTGAGTTTGGAGGCAATCCAGTGTTTTATCTCCGTCCATTCATTTTGCTAACTTATTTTAGGAGTTATAAAATAATGAAGCACATCCAAATCTTAGGTGGACCACACCACAGGAAACAGTGTTGATTGAAGATCAATCTATATTTGTGTTTCCCTTTCACCTATTTATGTATGCCCTAATCAGTTGGTTGGAAGGCAAACAAAGATTACAGCTGTCCGCTCTGCTTTTTTGGCTCATGCATAAAATTATATAGAAAAAGTGGATGGTTGGTGTGGATAAATAACATACACCATGGTGGGGGCCAACAGAGCACCGACCAGCTCAGCGTGCAATCCGCTCGTTTCACATGTGCTGATGGACGTGTGTAAACCATCATGCACCTTAAATTGGTGGTGTGGAGTATCATGTTGCACTGTTCGTTTCTCCTTCAAAGCCCTATCGACAACATATGCTTATGAAAAAAATAGGTGGTTAAGATCATCTATCGGTGTGCTTCTCGGGAAGCCTCATCCACGATGGGGTCCAACATGGACGGTTTGGATTGAGCTAAGTACATACCATACCTTTCTTTCGGAAGCGGATTGCGTACTGAGTAACTCCGCACGCTAGCGTGCGGAGTAAACTCTGTGGAGCCCACGGTGATTTATGTATTTTATCCACTCTGTCCATCCATCTTAACAGAAAATTTTAGGTATGGTGCAAAAAAATGAAGCATACCAAAATCTAAAGTGGACCACACCGCAAGAAATGTGTGAACTGCATGTCTACCATTGAAAAATTCTAGTAGGACACAGAAGTTTTGGATCAAGCTGATATTTGTGTTTTCCCTTCATCCATATCCATGTGATCTTATGAACAGGTTGGATGACAAATAAACATCACTGTAGTGCCTGAGAAGGTTTCAACGGTGGAAATCACTATTCCCACTGTTTCCCGTGGCATGGTCCACTTGAGATTTGGATATGCTTAAATTTTGGGCTTAACCACTAAAATGAGCTGGAAAAACATATGGACGAAATAGATAAAGCACATACATTCTAGGTGGGCCCAACTGAGTTTACTCCGCATGCAATCCGATTCCCTTTCATATAATTCTTGACAGGGCGCGGATTGCCTGCGAAAGCTTTTCGCAGGCATCTCCTGCGCAAGGAATTTGGGTGGGGCCCATCGTGAGGTTTGTGAGAAATCTACGCCGTCCAACCGTTTTGTGAGACCATTTTAAGCGTTGCAACAAAAAATAAACGGGATCCAAGACTCAAGTGGGCCGTACTAAAACAAAAGGTGTGTAGGGAAATTCTTACCGTTGAAACCTCTATGGGGTCCACAGTGATGTTTATATACCATCCATACCGTTCATAATGTCATTCCTACTGAGATGAACTTAAAACACAAATATTATACTGATTCGAAACTTCTGTGGCCCCACGAATATTTCAACTGTGGAAGTTCAATCGTCATGTTTTCGGCCAACTTAACTCTTGGATCCCATTCAATTTTTGTCGCAACGCCTAAAATGATCTCACAAAACGGTTGGACAGTGTAGATTTCTCACAAACCTCACGGTGGGCCCCACCTTGATTCCTTGCGCCTGCGATTCCGCGCCCTTCTTGACACTCCGGCGGAATACAAACATCACCACCCAACATTTCGGCGTTAATATCATAATATGAGTCGTACTTTTTTTTAAACGCACACGCGTGTGAAATAAAGCTCATGTACACGCCACAAATGTGCCAGCATAGCATATTGGTGCGAGATCCAATCCGTCCATCAACGTTGTAGATGTTTTCCTATAAATAAATCCTGTACACTCATCCTGTGGGCCCCAATATTGGGAACAAATTAATGGGTTAGGAAACCACCAACCGAATTTTTCAAAGCCGCACATTTGTTTTACAAAGAGTGGCCCACTTGACCAGTTTTCAACTTGATTCTTGGTCTAGATTATCAATATATTGGCTCCGTTCTAAAAGATGGATTGGATCTTGGACATATCATATCATGCTGGCACATGTGTGTGAAGTATACATGAGCTCGCACACGCATGTAAGCTTAGCAGAGCTCTCTACCTCAAATCAAGCTGCCCACGGAAGGGGATTGCGTCCTGCCCCGCCTGGACAATAATCCGTCCAGGAAGGGACTCTCTGGGGCCCACCGTGATGTATGGGTTTTATCCACTCCGTCCATTCACCTTTTCACATCAATTTATGCTATGATCCAAAAATGAGGCAGAACCAAAGCTCAAGTGGACACTACCAGAAAAAAGCAGTGGAGACAATGACGCCCACCGTTGAAACATTTCCACGACCCACAATTATGTTTATTTGCTATCCAACCTGTTAATAAGGTAAAAAAGGACTGGATGAAGGTAAAACAAAAAAATCAGCTTGATCCAAAATTTCTGTGGCTCTAGAGAGCTTTTAATGGTGGGCGTTCAATCCACAATTTGTGGTCCACTTGATCCTTCCATCTGCTTAATTTTTTATCTCATACTCTAAAATGATTGGGAAAAATAAATGGACAACATGGATAAAACCCATACATCATGGTGGGCCCCATAGAGCCCTGTCTGGACGCTGGTAGGACAACTCTAACCGTCCGATGGAGGAAGCACTGAAGGGCCGGTCTAAAAAGAAAAAGTAATCAAACTTTCCAAATATAACAAACAAATGGCCATTGATTAGAGATAGGAAGTGGGACCGATCACATGCCATAAGGTTTTGATTGCCTCCCTTGTACGACGTCGGTCAATGAGTTCTCAACTTTAAACATGCTTTGCGTTGCGGCATCTCTAATCACAACACTAGCCTAATGAAAGCATGCCACGTGGGGCCTTACCGCGTTTGGTTGAGGCTACCAATCCACACTCCATCTAATGAAGCTAATTGTGGTGGGGGCTCTCAGGGTCCCACCATGAAGTGGTATTTATCCATGCCTTTCATTCATTTTAATGTCTAAGCTCAAGTGAACCATACGGTGGGGATTGACTGACTGCCGTTAAAAACTTCTTGAGAGATGTAGAAGTTTGGGATCAAGCGTGTATTTGTGTTTTCCCCTCATCTAGGTTTAGGTGACCTTGTGAACAGGTTAATAGCAATAAACCTTACGGTGGGAGTCATTATCAAGATAGATGAATGGCCTGGACAAGCCTCACACATCATGGGTCTTTGGGCCAATATCCTAAAATGATATGTCAAGATGGATGAATGGTGCCTATAAGACTGTGGGCCCCATAGAGTGGATAAAATACGTAAATCACTATGGGCCCCACAGAGTTTACTTTGCATGCTAGCGTGCAGAGTTACTCAGTACGCAATCCGTTTCAAGCAGCCCATGGAAGCGGATTGCGTCCTGCACTCGCCTGGACAATAATCCTTCCAGGAAGGGACTCTCTAGGGCCCACCGTGATGTATGCGTTTTATCCACTCCGTCCATCCATCTTTTCACATCAATTTATGCTATGACCCAAAAATGAGGCAGATCTAAAGCTCAAGTGGACACTACCAGAAAAAAGCAGTGGAGACAATGACGCCCACCGTTGAAACATTTCTAGGGCCTACAATTATGTTTATTTGCTATCTAACCTGTTAATAAGGTAAAAAAAGGACTGGATGAAGGTAAAACAAAAAAATTAGCTTGATCCAAAATTTCTACAGCTCCAGAGAGTTTTTAATGGTGGGCATTCAATCCACAATTCATGGTCCACTTGATCCTTCCATCTGCTTAATTTTTTATCTCATATTCTAAAATGATAGAGAAAATATATGGACAGCATGGATAAAACCCATACATCACGGTGGGCCCAACAGAGCCCTGTCTGGATGTTGTTTGGACGACTCTAACCGTCCAATGGAGGAAACACTAAAGGGTCGGTCTAAAAAGAAAAAGTAATCCAACTTTCCAAATATAACAAACAAATGGCCATTGATTAGACATCAGGAAGTGGGACCGATCACATGCCATAAGGTTTTGATTGCCCCCTTGTACGATGTCGGTTAATGAATTCTCAACTTTAAACATGCTTTGCGTGACCGCATCTCCAATCCTAACACCAGCCTAATGGAAGCACGCCACGTGAGGCCTTACCGCGTTTGGTTGAGGCCACCAATCCACACTCCATCTAATGAAGTTAATTGTGGTCGGGGCTCTCAGGTCCCACCATGAAGTGGTGTTTATCCAAAACTGATGGAGTGTCCTGAAATAATATGGAAAAACTGATGGACAGCGTGTGACCTTTGATGGAATGGCCAGGAGCCTGCTCACATACATCAAGGTGGCCCCCACGGTAAGGGTCGCACCTAATCCGCTACCGGATTTGCGGTCCATCCGCGCCACGTGTACGAATCATCCTCTGCCACGACAACAATTCGGATCGACGTCTACTCAATCCTTGCGTCCCACGTGTCATCCCAGACTCGTTTATAAACCCGACCCCGACTCCGACTCCGACTCCGACTCCCGACTCATTTTGCAATAGAGCGAATCCAAACCTTTGTTGCTTTCAAGTTTTCTCGTTTTCTTGTTTTTTCTTCTTCCGCTTCCTTCTCTTCCATCCCTCCCCTTCCACCGACTCCGATTCAGGTTCCCGACTCACTGAGTCGTGGATTCAGATGAACCGATTCGTCGACAACGTCCTCGCCATTGTAAAAGAGTAAGCCATGATTCTCCTTCGGAAATTCCATTTTCTATAAATCTTTCATTTCATTTGAGAGAGAGAGAGAGAGAGAGAGAGAGATGATATTTATATAAGGGTATTGTATAATGCTCGCTCAGAAATGAAATTAGGCAATCGTGGCCCCACTTTTGAGGATTTAGACCGTTTGTTCGGTGGGCCATGTTATGGATAGGCCACATCTTGAATGTTTCCTCCATCGATGATCTTAATTTTGTGATCAGTGGGCTTGAAATGGGTGGTTTAGTTCATCACATCGAAGGGGTTTCCTAATGAAGAAGAGATTGTTTATGGGGTCATCAATAATATCGAAGGCGTTTCTTAATGAAGGAGAGATTGTTTATGGGGGCATCCATCACATCGAAGGGGTCTCCTAATGAAGGGGAGATTGTTTATGGGGGCATGGTTCGTCCGGGATGGGTTACACTGGATAAATGGCATGGATCAAATAAATATGGGCTCCACCTATATGGTCGCAGCCTGAAATTTGATCGAGCAATGCATATTTCCATCTTTTTAGTAACTAGTTTGGGTATTACATATAGAATTGTTATTACTTTTGGGAATTAGCATTTGATCGTGAAAAGTACATCAAGAATTGTGAATGCGGTAGACCTTTTATTCTTCAATTTTGTGATGAAAATTAGGATTTTTTTTTTTTTTTTTTTTTTGTAATGCGAATGGATATGAAATAGCGATCGGAACGGCTTTATGGGTTTAATTGGTTTTTATTAATGTAGTGGTTACCTCGAGGAGGATTTTGCTTCTTTGCCCACCTCCTTCCACTGCACATTTTTGGCGCGGCATTAATTGAGAATGAATGGTTTGTGTAGATCTTTACATGGACAGGTGGGTCATGCTGCCTTATGGATCCTCATTCATCATTGAAGTTCTTTGCAGCTCCATGCTCACGGAACATGTGGCAAACACGTGTGGTGAACAATACCGTTGATCTGGCTGAGCAACATGTGGATTGACCATTTCCTGAGAAGGAAGGGGATTGGATTATGGACCCATCCGGTCGTTACTTGCCATAGGAACAGGTAGAGGAACAATCCACATTCAACCAGGAAATCTCAGAGTTAGTGCATGGTGAGAGCATGGTGTGTTGTAATGGCCGTTATGACTTACGGGGCCATAAAGGCTGTTACATAAGGCCACTATGTAAAGGTAACGTTGGCAACTATTACACATTACGGGGTCGTAATGGCCGTTATGGAAAAAACAACCTGCAATGGCCGCTACAACCCCCCTAACGGCCTGTTACACCCCCTGTAAAAGCCGTAACAGCCCCATAATGGTCCATTACGGGGCCGATATAGGTTTTTTGGATTTTGTTTCAATAAGAGAGAGAGAGAGAGAGAGAGAGAGAGAGAGAGAGAGAGAGAGAGAGAGAGAGAGAGAGAGAGAGAGAGAGAGAGAGAGAGAGAGAGTAATGGCCATTACAGCCCTATTGTAAAGGTAATAGTGGTGGTTGCTAATAGTGGGGTGTGTGTACTAACCCATAAAAAAAAAAAAAGCTCCCCCATCCTCATAAGGAGTATAGACCTCCTTCAGTTTAGGAGGGGGAACTTTCCCCCAGCCAAACCACCTTGCCAAAGGAAGTTTCTTCTAAGTTTGTCTATCTTCACTATGACAGACTTAAGACAACGAAAAAGTGATAAAAAAATAGATAGGCAAGTTGGATAAGGAAGCGTTGATCAGATTTAGTCTCCCTCCCAAAGAAATTAAGTTGAGCTTCCAAGAGGAGAATTTCTTTCAACAATTTTGTCCCACAATGCCAAGGGGTGCCTTTACACAGAAATTGATAGAAGAACTGTTCATATGAGGATGCAGAATCTTCCCTGAGCACTGATGTAGCAATTGAATTTCACATGTGACTCAGATTTTGCGGCTTACTGAATATTAGCTGAGTCAATATGGGCAATTCGCAGTGGTAGTCGCGGACACTGAGTCAACTCAGCCAGTTTATTCTGTGCAAGCCAAGTGTTTAAGACATTTGAGATTCCTAGTGCAGCTATAGACAAGTTTAAACATTGAGTGATTTTTCTGGCTTGGTAATGGACAGGGTCAGAAATTCAACTTATCATATGAGAAAATGCATGCTTTCTTTAGGAGGTAGAATGGATATGCATATGAGGAATGAAAGAGGTTGAGAGAACCCTAGTACTTAGTAAATGAATTTGTAGATTTGGCAAGGAGAGGGGGTTTCCTTTGTGGAAAGGCTTTAAAGACCAAGCATGGTTGAACAAGTGGTGGTGCAGGTCAGGTGCTTGAAAAACAACTAATAGTTTATTTGGTGTTTAATGAAGGATTTAGGTTCAAATTGGTAGTGGTGATATCTGATGGGATAAAAATTCAGGCAATGGAGCAGACATCTCTTCTTGTTAATTGCTTTTCCTCATTAGGGCTGAGCAGAAATCCAATCTTTGAGTCCTGTCAGTTCCAAATTCACACTTAAAAGGTAAGGGTTTTAAGAAAGGTGGGTAATCTGCCAGGTCCTCCTTTCATCAATTGAGTAGCAATTGGCTTCTCCTATTGAGGGGTGGGTAATCTGCCAGGTCTTCCTATCATCCATTGAGTGGCAATTGGCTTCTCCTATTTGGGGGGTGGGTAATCTGCCAGGTCTTCCTATCATCCATTGAGTGGCAATCAGCTTCTTGTTCTTGTTGTTGTTGTTGTTGTGTGTGTGTGTGTGTGGGGGGGGGGGGGTAGTCTGCTCAGATGGAATTCTTACTATCAACCATCTACAGGATGGAATGATGATCTTCAATTTGTATGCCCTCCCCATTGAGTCAAAGAATTGGAGGATCACCATTTAGTACATGATTCCTAATGCAGGTCGTGTGAATTTTTTTTAAGCTTGTTCCTATCCTTTAGGAGATGCTCAGTGTATAAACAACGATGGAATATTACGTAGGTTAAATAGTTTATGCATTTAACAAAATATAGCAAAAAGAAACAATGTGAAGTTCAAAAAATCTTTAATGGTTCACCAGCTGGTACTTGCACTGAGAATTGCTGCCTCATCAAATAACCATGTTGTGCTTTGACAATTTTCCGTTGAGTTTAGCAATTTCGTGGAAGTTTTCCCTGTAGTTCATCACATCCTCTCTATCTGGAAAACAGACATCTGGAGGGCTTTGCATTTTGATAATTTGCTTATGAATTAGCAAGTATCGTGAATAATTTTTCCATGAATTCATCACCTTAATGATGAGGACATCAGTGTCTATATGGAGAATCCAGACCGTTCTGGTCAAAATAAAGCCCCATGATGTAGCAGATTGATTGATCCGTCAGATCAAACTGGTGTGTGGCCCATTTTTCTACGGAAGATCATGAAGACTAGATATCAAGTGTACAATTGAGGCCTAATTCCAACACACGGTCAGGCCCAGGCCCAGGCCATGAAGCTTGACAAGGAAGAATAGAAAACACGCTGAGGAACTTTCCATGTTAAGTGGCTGCATGTCCTGACAGCCCTTCGCCCCTTACCTGTGCTGGTTTTCACTCCTTCCTTCGGTTTCCATTTGCATGGTGACACAGTTCATCTCTTAGGCAGCCACATGTCAACCAGGGGTTCAAGGAGAAAGGTGTGTGGGTCCCTTGTCAAGCAAGGTTTCCAAAATTTGGAAGCTCACACGTCAGTGTTGAAATGCTTGCTGTTTTTTAAGTCTTATGTGCTTCATTGTGATTGGTGGATATACTTAAAAGTCGCCTTTTTTCTTTTCTGAATAGGAGAGTTAAGAGTTGTATGAGACTTGTATAAGGATTTTAGAAACTTGAAAGTCTATAAGGATGTGTCCTGCGTGAGAGCCACAGTTGTTTTTGCAAATTATTATTTTTACTTCTCTTATGTGTTTGTGTGTGTGAGAGAGAGGGCTGACGCCCTTGTAATCCTTTTGGGTCCCACCAACTTGACTGATCCCAGTTGTTGGTGTGTCTTTCTTTGGATTCCCTTTGCTGGTGAGCACTTCCTCCTCGACATGCTGCTGGTACTGCCAATCAGACACAGGATCATTTTGTTTCTATCTGTACTCTTGGTTGTCTTTGCATTTTAATTCCTTTTCTTTTATGGTGGATGAATTGAATATCGCAAATGGAATGTGTAATTTGTTGTTGTTGTTTTCTTTTCTTCAACTTATTAAGGGTGTGATCCTTCAACAATAGAACTTATTAAGGGCGTGAATCTTGGGCAATTCTAGACTTTCTTTTTTTTTTAGATTGTATGATTTCTATTATTTTCTAGCAATATGTACCTTAAATGCAAAAGGGGGAGGGGAGGGGAATTCCTGCTTTATTATCTGTCTTATGAATTTATTTAGTGATTAACGCTTGTCAGATGATAACTGAGTATTTATTCTGTGCAGGTCAGTCAAGACATTCACTCATGAATACTTGAACAATATCGTGAGGCTGATAAATGGGGTGTCAGCGCTCGTTTTAGCTGTATTGCCAGGGAAGACTAATATTTTGGAAGGTATCCATGGCTGGGAGCTCAGGCCCACTTTTCGTGGACCCCGGTTTCCTCGTTGGATGGAGAAGTAAGTTTTGACTGATCTATTTGTAGAAAGCATACTGAAGCATATTTTCCAGTGTTTTTTCTGTAGTTTACTTTGGAAATGGATTTTCTTTTGAAAGGTTTGGAAATGGAAACTGTTCATTTAAAAAGTGGAAAAAAAGTTGCCAGACGTTGCTCATTGGTGGAAGGCATAGGACTCACTAGAAAAGTGATACATCCCCACTTCATTTTATGCTGGTCTCTTTTTTTCAACAATCAATAGGAGGCCATAAAAGGTGAGAACTGCGAGCTGAAGTTTTTTGTAGACTACTAAATTGCATCTGCTCACAAAATGAAGGTGAAAAGTCTTCAAGCATCTCTAAATTCCCACCATTAAGGAATCAAGAACTGAGCTGGATATAATGTACCCTTGCAAACTAAAAACATATGACGGAATGACAACTATTGCATTCCTGTTGGATCATTTTATAAATAAAGGCTTTGTAAGGGTATCTTTCAAAAAAGAAAAAAGAAAAGAAAGAGGGTATCTTTTGAAATAGAAAGGGCTTTGTGAGGGTATCCTGACCCGAGTAGTTAAACAGTCCTAATTAGGCATTGCTCCCACTTCAAATCGTGCTTTGGACTCACACTCTTGCTCTCTCTTCCTGCCTTTTTATACTTGAAAACATTTTGAAACAAATGCATTTCCCCTCTACACCCGAATTTGTTGGCACTTCACTTCATGCTTCGTGCATCTATAACCTGACAACATTTAGGAAACATAGCTAGAATTTTCATGTGTTCTCTATTTGAAAATCAGTTTCAGTTTATAAATTTTCTTCTTAATTAAAATATTATGCTAAGTTTCCCTCTGTAATTTTTATATCCTCAGTATTTTCACTCTTCTACCTGTATGTTTAAAAATGGTTGGCTGTTTCCATCAAGGTATTCAAAAACACGTAATGGCCATTACAGAAAAAAATGGCTCATAATGACAGTTATGGGGCCGATACAGTTTTTTTTTTTAAAAGAAAAAAAAAGAAAAGAAAAAAGGTAAACATCCATTACAGTCCATATGATAACGGTAATGGGTTACAACCACCGTTACCATTATTGAATACCTTGGTTTCCATTATCTCCATATTTATTCATTGTGGTGGCGGTAGCTCTTAACGGCATGCTATCCAAAGAACAAAGGGCAGGACTTATCTCAGGATTTCAAGGGAATCTGAATGGGGCAAAAATATCTCACCTTCAATTCACAGACAAAACACTCTTATTTTGTGAAGCGGATGAAACTTTGGAAGACAATTTGCTGAAAGTAGTGGGATGTTTCGAAGTGGTGTCAGGTTTAAAAATTAATATCAGGAAGTGTGAAATGCTTGGCATTGGCCTCTCTAAGAGCTTTCTTCTCTTGCAAACGTGTTTGGTTGCGGAACGGCTTCCTTTCCAACAACTTACTTGGGGCTGCCTCTAAGTATGGGTAGGCCTCCAAAACACTTGTGGAATAAGGTGATAGAGAGATTTCAATGGAAGTTATCCAAATGGTAAAGTAGACATCTGTCATTGGCAGGCTGAATTACTCTAATGAAGGTGGCACTATCAAACCTTCCCATATATTTCATGTCCCTTTACAAGTGTCCGAAATCTATCTTGGACAAATTAGAAAATTACAGAAGGATTTCTTACGGCAAGGAGTGGAGGAGTAATCCAAATTCCACTTACTCAAATGGGAAGAAGTCTATAAACCTCTAGCCGAAGGAGGTACGGGAATTAGAGTATTAGAAGACATGAACATAGCCCTTCTTGGAAAGTGGTTTTGGAGGTTTGGAACCGAAGAGGGGAAACTATGGAGGGAATTTATAGCCTCTAAGTATGGCCTAGAAGAGGGAGGGTGGGAGGTCAGGAAGTCATCTCTATGTAGGACCTGATGCAGGACAGCCCTAAATATGATGCATGCTCATGAACACAATTATTCAGCGGAAATAAAAGCAATAATAATAATGAAATCTAGCATCAATCATCATAAACTAAGAAAATCATAAAGGAAACATGCAATGGGACGGGCCATCATCACAACCATGGAGTATGGGATTCAAGTAGCGTATAGGTTGGATCCGGCGAGGGATGGAACCTCCCGATCTTGCATGGTCATACCCAATCGATCAATGATGATCACTAGTCCGAAGAATCAGAAAGTTTCTCGGATTAGGGATTTGAGAATTTGGGGGTTTAGGGTTTAGATCGATTCTCAAGGTTTAGATCGTGGGGAATAAACAAAACAGAAGTTTAGAAGGATAATAATAGAAGATGAAATACCTGGAAGAAGTTGGAGGGGCACAAGAAGAATAGAGAAGAAGGAGATCAAGGAAGAAGAAGAAGCACCATGAGAGAGGGAAAGAGGAAGGAGGCAACCAAAGGTTTGCTCTTTTTCATAAATCAACAACTAATCAAAAAGGTTTAGGGCAACACCCTTATAAAATTCGGAATTAGCATAATTACCAAAATACCCCTACGAACAAAATTTAAAAAAAAAGACATTTGCATGAAAAAAACGTACCCACACTAACCCAAAACTCAAATAAGTAAAAAATGCATAAAATAAACTCAAATCTAAGATGTCAAATGCGCTCTAATGATGGTGTGATGAAAGTGGGCCACAATGAACCAACGGTCCGATCACATCATCGTCACGATCCAACGGTCTGATCATCTCCTCAAAGCAACTTACACATGTCTTCCCAAGGTGGGGTCTTTTCAAATGTCTCGGACTACATGTGTAAGGTCTTCAATGCTCCTCAATAGTCGCCTATCCACAAGGATGGTACGTGTGGTTGGCGCTTTCTTCATTGGAACACTTGAAATGGTCTTGTGTTCCGCATCATTCTCCTCGTCTGAGAAGAACTCGACTCCGGCGAGTTAAAACTCTTGTGGCGCTCTAGTAAATCTGGATTAACGCTCTGTAACTCCACTTCTATCAACCATGTAGATTCTGACGGTGGCTTGTTCTTTCATTTGACCAAGTATCTTTGGAAACCTCCGCCTCTCATAAAAATGATCTCTTCACCCAAGATCTCCTCAATTTCTTCTTCATGGGTAATGGGTGGGGGAAGGGGTGGAAGGGGTTGTATAGCAAAATCAGAACAAGGCCATGAAAGGGACGATGGATCAACGATGGGATGGTGGGAACGGACTAGATCTTCCACATTAAGAGTTGGGTTAATGCCCATTTCAGATGGAAGGTCGATCCGATACACGCTAGACCCAATTTTCTGCACAATCTTGAATGGTCCAGCACTACGCGCTTGTAATTTCTTAGTGGAACCTTGTGAGAACCGCTTAGGCCTTATCCTCACCATTACATGGTCTCCTTTCTGAAATTCTTGTAATCTACGATGAGAATCAGCTGAGATTTTAGAATCATCATTGCTCTTATTTATCCGCTGTCTAATATGTATATGCAAATCATGAATATGGTGTGCGAATGCATTGGCTGACTTTGAAGACCTTTGGATGACAGACATGGGTGACACTAAAGGACACTCTGAAAAATCTACGAACTTGGTATAAACAATCCTATGGAAATAAACAATCCTATGACCTCGAACTTGGAAAACTGAAACAAAAGGATACTTCCCATGGGTGACACATAATTTCTCATTATAAGTATTATAAACAAGGATGATTTTCAAGTATCCCAACACTTGAGAACAAACACTAGTAATACCAAGTCTTGAGCAGATCTTGGCATCAGCCATTATGTCCAAAATGTCATCAAGATACGGGATAAGGACTAAGGTCATCATATCCACCATGACGTGAATACGTCGCATGATAGCATGACACTTGACTGAAGCTTTGTGGGCGGTCAGGATATGCCCACTTGTGTGCCACATGCCATTATTCTTGGAAGTGAAAAGACCAGGCATGACACACAAAACAAAACTCCAACTCAAACTTTCCTTATTGAATTCTTCCCCAAGAAGTTTATCAAATTGACACTGTATTTCTATATTTTCTATGGGGTTCCCCTGGTATGGAGGAAAGCTTGACAAGACCAACTTAGGGACAAGATCAATTGTGTGTTGAATGTCCCATATGGGTGAAAATTTATCCCATAAATCATCTGGTGGGATATCACAAGTCATGTGGGTGTCTATCATCATATCCTCACTAGTCTTTTCTTCAATTTCATTTGTGTTTACCATGGTAAGAGACATAGATTGGGAGACTGTATCAATTACATCACACATGACACTCGGAAGTGGTGTGGTCTCAAACTCTTCGACTTTTTCATCACTAGCACACACTTCGTCATCCTCAACGATGATGAGCGATGCCTTAATTTCTTCCATTTCCTCACTACTGACGTTAGGCACGTACTCTTCCACTTCATAAACATCATGTTTGGATTCTTCCAACTGGCCATTTACCAAGGTATTATCTCGCTTCCAAGGAAATATAATTGGTGTTAAACACTCAAATTGTTCATAAGCCGAGATTTCCTTAATGATGGGTTGGACCATTTTACAAGGAGGGGACCATATTGGTTTTGTGTTTGGATGAGAAGGTGCGGCAACTCTCTTCTGACCCAAGGGCTTTTCACGACAAGAGATGGGAAGATATTTTTCTTTCAAACGCTCTTTCATCTCGTCCCATTGTGATATCGGGGCTTTCCCAACTTTATCAAGTCGTCGCTCCAAATCTGTCCAAAACGACTTGGCTTGGCCCTCCAATTTCCACTTGGCAAACCTCACTCGACGATAACTTGACATATCATACCAATCAAAAAAATAGTCCAAGTCCTTAAGCCAATCAAGGAAGGTTTGTGGGTCCACGTGACCATTAAAGTTAGCCAAATCATCGGAGTTCGGCTTTCCATTGGGTCTTGACGGCCACACGACAACACTTAATGGCCCTGAAGATCTCAAACGCCTATACTCCATTCACTACGGGGGGACTACGGACTGGATGACTCACAATACGAATGCAATGAATTTAAACTACAATGAACTGACACTAATTAATTCTAGATGATGCGACTCAAATCTGGAATTTTTCCAAATTAGGAAACTTTCTAAAATTGGAAAGTTTCTAAAATTGGAAACTGTCTAAATCTGAAAATTTTCCAAATTAGGAAACTTTCTAAAATTGGAAAGTTTCTAAATCTGAAAATTTTCCAAATTAGGAAACTTTCTAAAATTGGAAACTTTCTAAATTTGGACATTTCCTAAAACAAACCTAAAAATCAAAAAACTAATTTTTTTGATAACTCGATCTAGACAAAACCATGCAAGCCTATTCTCTGATACCAAATTTGATGCAGGACAGCCCTAAATATGATGCATGCTCATGAACACAATTATTCAGCGGAAATAAAAGCAATAATAATAATGAAATCTAGCATCAATCATCATAAACTAAGAAAATCATAAAGGAAACATGCAATGGGACGGGCCATCATCACAACCATGGAGTATGGGATTCAAGTAGCGTATAGGTTGGATCCGGCGAGGGATGAAACCTCCCGATCTTGCATGGTCATACCCAATCGATCAATGATGATCACTAGTCCGAAGAATCAGAAAGTTTCTCGGATTAGGGATTTGAGAATTTGGGGGTTTAGGGTTTAGATCGATTCTCAAGGTTTAGATCGTGGGGAATAAACAAAACAGAAGTTTAGAAGGATAATAATAGAAGATGAAATACCTGGAAGAAGTTGGAGGGGCACAAGAAGAATAGAGAAGAAGGAGATCAAGGAAGAAGAAGAAGCACCATGAGAGAGGGAAAGAGGAAGGAGGCAACCAAAGGTTTGCTTCTTTTTCATAAATCAACAACTAATCAAAAAGGTTTAGGGCAACACCCTTATAAAATTCGGAATTAGCATAATTACCAAAATACCCCTACAAACAAAATTTTAAAAAAAAAGACATTTGTATGAAAAAAACGTACCCACACTAACCCAAAACTCAAATAAGTAAAAAATGCATAAAATAAACTCAAATCTAAGATGTCAAATGCGCTCTAATGATGGTGTGATGAAAGTGGGCCACAATGAACCAACGGTCCGATCACATCATCGTCACGATCCAACGGTCTGATCATCTCCTCAAAGCAACTTACACATGTCTTCCCAAGGTGGGGTCTTTTCAAATGTCTCGGACTACATGTGTAAGGTCTTCAATGCTCCTCAATAGTCGCCTATCCACAAGGATGGTACGTGTGGTTGACGCTTTCTTCATTGGAACACTTGAAATGGTCTTGTGTTCCGCATCAGGACCCCTGGCATTTGGAAGGCTATTTCCTCAATTGCCTCCATGGTGAAATCAAGTTTGAAATTCTCACTTGTCAACGGCACCAAAATACAATTTTGAGAAGATAGGTGGCGTGGTGATAACTCACTAGTGGTGGATTTTCCATCATTGGCTCATTTATCTCCATTTAGAAACGTTTCAGTGGCGTCGTGTTTTTCTTATGATGGCAGAAGGGGTGCATGGTGCCTCCCTTGTCGAAGGGCCTTATCTGACGAGGAGGTGCTAGAATTCGCAAGTCTAATGGATTGGTTATATCTATTTCATCCCTCCCCCGATCTCTTGGACTCCTTATTTTGGATCCCTCTAGCATCTTCTCAGTCAAGTCATTATATTCCTTGATTCGGGTAGAAGCATCTTCGAGAGGACAATTTTTTCATGCTTTTTGGACGTACCCACCCCAAAAGGTAGCCTCATTTGTGTGGTTGGTAGGAAGACGGCGCATCCTTACAGTGGACAACCTTCAAAAGAGGGCCGTGATCCTCCCCAATATATGTTCTCTTTGTATGACTGAGGCGGAATCAATAGATCATATATTCATGCACTACCCATATGTTCATCAGGTGTGGATGCACATCCTCAAAGCCTTTGAAGTTAGTTGGGTGATGCCTTCCTCAATAGAATCATTTTTTTGGTCGTGGCACGATGTTCGGTTTGCAAAAGGAAGGCGTTTGATATGGCGCTTATCTTTAGTACCAGTACTTTGGAATATTTGGGGTGAACGCAACGCCCACTTTTTTTCGCAACAAATTAGGGCCATGGGAGGAAGTTTTATGGAAAATCAAATGGGATGTAATGGATTGGGCATCAGGGGCTAATGGTGTAAAACATGATCCTGTATCGGGCTGACCATTTCTATCCTCTGGCTGGTTTCTTGTAATTCTTTGCTGTTCTTAGCAATTGCTGAGCAGCATTTTGATAAACATCAATTATACCTAAAAAAAAAACCTTGGTTTCCATGCTCAACACTACCATATTGCGTAAAATCTTTGGCCATTTATCCCACGTTCTCAGAGAATATATCTTTATTATTCATTGTTGGGGTCTGAATTGGTTTATTTGCAATGGTTTAGGGGCTGGTTGGATAGAGAGAATCCAAAACAAGAATAGGGAATCTAACACGAATTCCATTGGGGTGTAGCTTTCCATGGAAATGTTAAAGGTCAATGATCAAAGGGCTAGAGATGTCTCTCATCACCTTAAAAATCATCAGTAATTTTTTTTTTTTTTTTAAATTAATATCCACAATTTTTACCTGCCCGGGTTTTGGGTGAATGGCTAGCGTCGTGGGTTTGCTTCCCACAAACGCAAGTTCAATTCCCTCCCTGTGCTTTATCCGATGCATGTGGTTTGTGGGTGATTTCGTGCATCCACAACGATTAGTCTCACCTTAAAAAGGGGTGGGGACACCCTATTGTCATTAAAAAAAAAATCCATAGTTTTTGAGTAAAACATTGTAAAAGGAAATTGAATTCCATAGTTACTTTTTTTACACCAACAACACCAAACTTGATTTCCATGGAAGTCAAATTCATTTTCAGAATATTTTCTTAATCCAGAGAGGCTATAAATCTAAATCTTGGAAATTAATAAATCTTAATGTTGGAAACTTAGGATGATCTTCAGCCATGATCCTTTGAATTGGACCAATTTATGCAATTCTAAAGTGTAAAATTGGTACATCAAAACTTTGTTCAAGTATTGGTTTGCTAGCCAAATGAGATAATTTGTGTTGTTACGGGTTCTGATTTGGATCATCTTGGATATCCTCTTCGAAGGTTATAGAGACTAGTGACTTATTTGAAAACCCACATTTGAGTCACTGTTCTAAGTTAGTATGTAGTTGGATGTTAAACATGTATTGCACACGTATGGGTTAATGATATTGGATAATACCATGCTTACATTCTCTTTGCACTCTGTTGACATGCATATGGATCTTGTTAATGTGGTGCCCCCCAGAATGCTTGGCCTCCTATGCCTAGTCGATCTTTTAGGCTTGGCTTTGTCCTAGAAGCGAAGCTTCTATGACAAGTCCCTTCTCCCCTTCTCCACTCTCTTTGGCGGAGAAAGCTCTTCGAGCTTCTGGGAGTAAGCACTAGAAAACCAGTGTTTATGTCGTGGACATCGTTTTCATCGTAGTATGATTCATTCACTTGCCTCATTAATTTGTGTGGAACTTTAACAATATGTAATATCTACATGGGTTAAAGAAAGAGATTCCTCTAGTTGTGCTTGAGAACTAGAGATAGGAAGGGGCTCAGAGGGAAGATGATTGTACCATTTGAGAAGCAAGGGGTCAACCTATCTCAAACATACAACATGAATTTTGGCAATGCAATGGAGTTGGACCCTCATGTTGATTTGGATAAATCAATCTTTCCATAAAGTTAAATCTTTGCCTACTAGGCAAGAGGATAACAAGTTACAAATTTTGTCTCGCCAAGGGAGAGTTGTGGGCCATAAATCTTAGTACCTTGTTGTCCATGACCACTTAGCAGGTTATAGAATTAGAGATGAATGCATTTGGGGAAACTTAGGAGTTGCATAAATAGGTAATAAGATAAGGGAAAGTACACTTAGATGGTTTGTCCATGCGCAATGAAGACCAAGAACTACTTCATTTACGAACTAGTTGGTTCATGTTGAAGGTTCTATAGAAGTTCAAGAGGAAGGCCCAAAAGGACATGCATGGAGGTAGTAGGAGAAGATTTGATAAACCTAGGGTCTAATTGAGGAGATGGCCCTTGGTAGAATGGAATGGCAGAACAGTATTCGTGTGACTGACCCCATTTAGTTGGTATAAGGCTTTAACGATGATGATAATGATGATGATCTCAAAAATTGGCCTAGATCTATTTGAAAATGTCGATAAGCTTCCTCTAAGATTGAGATAAAGAAAAGAAGTGGAAGAGAGGAATGGAAAAAGGGCTTTTTATAAGCATCTTGACCATGATGTGATGCACGGGGAGCGTGTTGGTTCTGATATGGCTTGTATCAGAATACACATATATCAGCTGGGACAATACCAATACCTAGAACCTTGATATTGGCTCCATGTATTTTGTGGATGCTTTTGACGCTTAAACAAAGTTGTCTTTGTAACTTGAAATCTTGAATTTCGTGTTACTGTTTTACAATATTCATGTGTTGGCCACACTAACGCCCCTGCATAGCTTTTTGTGGCATCTTTTATATGATTGTATCAGAACTGAAAATATGAAATGCTCATGTGTCTGTTTTTTCGTAAATTATTTTTCTATTTAAGAAATGAGACAAATATCAGATAAGCACTTCACCAACAGTGGAGCAGTAATAGCCATTATGTAGGAGGTAATGTTCTATCCTTGAGGGTAGGCTCTAGTAAAATTGAATTGGAATAAGGTGAAAAAGTAAAGCCATGAATATTTGACTCACAAGAAGATTGTGAATGATTTTGCCTTGGAATGAAATTAGACGTCACGGAAGTTCTTATAAGCCCAAGAGCTCCAATGATAAGAGAAGTGACCATCACAACCATTTTGCCTAGAGTGGGTTAGTGATGTAAATTAGAAATGGCCTGAAACACATGATAAATAGATTTTGGTAAGCAAGTATCAGTAACTTGCAGAGAAGATGTGGACAGAAACAACATATAGGATGATCTAAGAGAGCAGTTAGATGTCCTTGTGAAATGACAATGATGAATGATGTTGATGAGAGAGAGAGAGAGAGAGAGAGAGAGAGAGAGAGTCGAACGGGCATTAGATGGCCTGGTGATCTTCGAGTTTGAGTGGAGCAGCACCTGATTGTAAGCATATAAACCTAGTGTTAGACAGATGAATTTGACATTAACGGATGCTGACTCTCGGACATTCAGTGAACTGATTTTTTACTTTGATATGAATTTTGACCTTCTAATTGACTCTCTTTTCTTTTCTTTCTTCCTTTTTTTCTCCATTTTTTAACCTATGAAAGCAAAAAACGTGAAGAACTTGTTACTTGATCGAGCACATGACCAACTCTAGGGTTGACCTCCGTGTTATATAAATACATAGCCTCCGTGTTATATTATGAAATGTCCATAATGGGGGGGGGGGGGGGGGGGGGGGGGGGGGGGGGCTTAATTTCAGCCATTCTCTTCTCTTCTCTCTTTTTCTTCTTCTCTATTCCACTCTCTTTCCATTCTTTTACATGGTAATGGAGAATGGAAAAATTGTTACCTCCTTGAGGTCTGTGTTCGAGTTGTCGGTATCACTACAAATTTTGCTAGTTAGAGATAAAGAAACAATATCGTTATTGCTGATAACTGGAATGGCTTAATTTCAGCCATTCTCTTCTCCTCTCTTTTTCTTCTTCTCTATTCCATCTCTCTTTCCATTCTTTTACATGGTAACGGAGAATGGAAAAATCGTTACCTCCTTGAGGTCTGTGTTCGAGTTGTCGGTATCACTACAAGTTTTGCTGGTTAGAGATAAAGAAACAATATCGTTATTCCCGATAACTGGAAATGAGGGAAAAACATGAGGAAAACGGTGGAATTTTTCAGGGAAACTTCAGGAGATGCCTAAATACACAATTTTTTTTTTTCATATTTAGGAATAAAAAAATTATAAAAAAAAATTGCATACATAATTAGTTTCCATCCATCCAACTGTCCAATCCATCCATCCATCCCATTAAACCATCCATCTATGATCCAACCTCTTAATCCATCCATCAATCCATCCCACCTGTCTACCCATGAATCCAACCATTCATCACATAATCCATACAAATAGTTTTTTTAACTGTTTTTTCGTTATACATATTTTTAATTTATTTTTCAAACATATTTAAAAATAAATATGAAAATTAAAAATAAATAATTTAATCCTTTATTTTTCTTTATAGGGACCCAATGGATCCTAATGGGCCACTTTATGTCGGCCCATCCCCATCAAATAATAAAATGGACCTCAATGAACCCCATTTAAAGAAAGAAATGAATAATTTATTATATTTGAAAAACATATTTATTTTTATTTTAAAAAATATACAAAAAAAGGAATTTTATATGCAAGCACTTAAAAATTGCACACATGGCACACGAGTAGTCAAATTAAATCGTCCAAATTATGGTACTCATTGTAGTTATATCATTAATCCAAAGTTCAACATTGGTGGACACTTATTGGACGGTAAAATAAAAGAAACCCAATGGTCCTATTTTCATAAACAAGCATCCACAAATCAGAGGCTATGATTGTTCGATCAATCTATCCTTGGGATTGTGACTTGGCTAGAGAGGGCTGCTCACGTATACAATTTAAATTAATACATTTTACATTTAACATGTCACGTGTACAATTTATGAGTGCCTCTAGGATGCGAATTGCTTACAAAAGCACAGGAAGCTAAGTGGGGTCCACTATGATGTTTGTGAGAAATCCACCCCATCCCTTCATTTTTCCAAATCATGTTAGGACATGGGATAAAAAATGAGGCAAATCCAAAACTCAAGTGGGCCACATGACAGGAAATAATGAGATTGAACATCCACCGTTGAAACATTCACAGTGCCATAGAAGTTTTAAATCAGGCTATTATTATTGTGTTTTCAGTTCATCCTAGTAGGAATGAACTTGTGAATGGTTTGAATGGTATATAAACGTCATAGTGGAGCCCAGGGAAGTTTTAACGGTATGCATTTCCCTATCCACTTTTTCCTGTCATGAAACCCACATGAGTTTTGGATTTGCCTCATTTTCTGGGTCCATTTCCTAATATGATCGGGCAAAATGGATGGATGGGGTGGATTTGTGAAAACCATCATGGTGTGCCCCACAGCCTTGAACTAGCTTCTCGTCACAGGAAGTTCTTGCGACAGGCTCTACGTCGCCTTGAACCAGTGATGTGGGTGCGACTTGGCCATAGGGCCCACCTCAATGTATGTGTTGTATATCTATGCCGTCCATTTGTTTTTCCAGCTCATTTTAGGGCATGGGCTGAAAAATGAAGTAGATCCAAATCTCAGGTGGACCACTGACCACACCACAAGAAATAATGGTTATTCACCATTAAAAACTTTTTTTGTGGGCCACGAGGTATTGGATCAAGCTGATATTTGTATTTCCCCTTCATCCAGGTCTATGTGACCTTATGAACAACTTAGATGGCAAATAATAATTACGGTGGACCCTGGGAAGTTTTTAATGGCGGGTGTTTAATGACCATTGTTTCTACGGTGTGGTCCACCTGAGATTTGGATCTACTTCGTTTTTTGGCCTATGCCCCAAAATGACATGGCAAAACAAATGGACGGCTTGGATATACAACTCATGCATTGAGGTGGGCCCACAAAGTCACACTCATGACACATTGCACTTTTTGAAAGTCGCAACTTAAGTTGCATCCGGAAGGCGTAAACAAAAGAGGAAAGTGGAAATGTTTCCAAACTCATGCTTCCAAACCCCGACTATTTTTCAAACCCTAAAACAATGTTTGGAAGCATCTTCTCCAGGGAAACGCAAAATTCGCCGATTCTTTCTGGTAAAGTAGCAATCGGAGGAATTTTCGTTGGAAAATCCCAACAAGATTACTATCCATTCATCGAAAGCCTCTGAAATCCTTCAAGTCAAAGATTTTTTTTTAGGGATTTACATACTTTTGAAGACAAAATGCCTTTTGAAACTCTTGCAAGGTGCTGAAAATGACTTTCTCAAAGAGCCTCGAAAGGAAAAAGAAGAAGCAGAAGGTATTTTCTTTTTTATTTTCCAGTTTATACGCTGGACCCTCACTCGACTTTCTCATCGAAAATCAACAAAAATGTCAAAAATTTGAAAATATCGGCGAGCTGTATCTAGAAGAATCGATATTTGTGGTTTCCAGTTTTGTTGATTCGGCAACAATTAAATTATTGGCGATAATTCGATAATTTCGCTGACAACTTGAACACTACTTGAGGTAACTTGTGCTTTCTTAATTTCAAATGAACATTTCTAAGAGTTTTTTGAGTGATGGCAATACTCGCAGCATGTTTCCTGATAAATCAGATGCTCTCATCTGTTTTAATGTGTCAATTACCTTATCAAATTTTGTTCCTAGATACTCCATTGTTTTCTCTACCTCGTAAAGTTTTTTGTATTTGTTTTGTCCATTAGTTAGAGTCTGGCTATTATAAGTTTAATCATCGAGTAGTTAAATATATTTTTCTTGGATGTTCTTACAGACAGAGAGGTTATCGTTGCTATAGTTGATAGCAAACAACCGACCAACGCACCAAAAGCTCCAGAGCTATTGGAGGAGCATCGATTTATTGATATATTCTGACTCTCTTGGGCAAACCCAGGTGAGTCCTCCACGTGGCCACCCCTGCGTCGCACAGGTTCTCGAGTCGCACAGTCCCACAATGGGTCTCACCTCGTGGCCACCTCACTCCCAGTGTGGAGATACGGTGCATCCTTGGAGTTGTACCAAGATGCCCCCACATCATCCACTCATATCGGTGAGGAGACTCAATCCCTAAGCTCCCACTTTGATACCACTTTCATTGCGGACAACCGGTCAACACACCAAAAGCTCTAGAGCTGTTGCAGGAGTACTAATTTATTCCTATATTCTGGCTCTCCCAGGCAAACCCAAGCGAGTACTCCCCGTGGGCAACTCCCGCGTTGCACGGGTCCCCAAGGTGTTCCATAACGGTAATGGTGGCCGTAACGGCCACCACCGTTACCGTTACGATACGGGCCATAACGGCCGATACGACCCTTTTTTATTTTCTGAAGAAAAAAAAAAAAATGTAATCGTTACGGGACCGTTACAGGACCGTTATGGGGCTGTAACGGTCTATTACAGGGCCGTTACAGCTTGTTTTTTCTATAACGGCCGTTACGACCCCGTAACGCGTAACGGCCACCACCGTTACCACCGTTTCCTTTACGTATCGGCTGATACGGCCGATACGTAACCGTTTTGGGATACCTTGTGGGTCCCTGAATCACACAGTTCCACAATGGGTCCCACCTGGTGGCTATCCTGCATCTCATAGGCCCCACCTCATGGGCCACCCCACCCCCAATGTGGAGATACAGTGCATCATTGGAGTTGCACTAAGATGCCCCCACATCAACTATGGTAGGCAAGGTATTCCGTAATGGTAATAGTGGCCCTAATGGCCACCACTATTAATGTTATGATATAGACAGTTACGGCCCCTGTAATGGCCATCATGGTCTCTTTTTACATATAAAAGCTTGGGAAAGAAAAACCTGTATTGGCCTAGTAATTGATCGTTACGAGGCAATTACAGGTCTGTAACGGCGGTTACGACCCCGTAACGTGTAATGTTGGCCATTGTTACCGTTACGAAGCAATTATTACAAAATCATTTTTGCATACCTTGATAGTAGGGGTAGAGGAAATTTTTGGTGGAGTGGTGAAATTTGTTGAGACCAGAACTTATCTAATAATATAGACAACATCGGTAGTCGCTATCTTCATATATAGTTCACTTGTAAACTATACTATGCATGCTTTATAAACTGCTTTTGGGCAACCCTCTAAATGCCTCAATTGCATGCATATGCACTTCCACTTGACACTTACCATAATGATAAACGGTTCGTCTCCCCGTGACCTTATCTTGGATTCTTAAGACCTATGGTTCCATTCTCGTAGGAGCAGAGAAACCATCACTGTCTCGGTTGTTCTATTAGAGGCTCTGGGGAATTTAGAATCTAAAATAGATTAATTGGTTGATTGTATTTCATGCACATACTTTTGATAATTTTTTTAAACAAATAATAAAAATTCATATAAAAAACGAAGTATTTGATTGTATCAAAACTAGGAGACACCAATAATTATAGTTTGTAATGGGTGGGGACACTATTTTCAATAACGCTAACCTTTTGAGATGGGGTACTAAAAGAATCGACCGTCGAGCCTATGAGGTAGGAAACTCTCAAGTACGGTTCTAAAGAATTGACCCACCTATTTTGACAAGTGAGTATAGGCATTCAACAAAGAGATTCTAAAATTGTGGACACTTGGTTTAATCAGCTGCTAGATATTGGAAGCAGGCTTGACAGTTGTAATCTTCTATACGGGTTGGACGTCTTGCATGCATCGCATGGGCTACACATGACTTAAGACTCCAACCCCATTGGAGCTTGAGGAAAAAAAAAGTCTTCCTTCTTTAAAAAAGGTGTTCTTTCTCTTCCTTTAGGGGTTGTGAGAAAACCCTTCAGTCAATTGAATTGTGGAAGGGTAGAAGCTTACTTGGTGGTGGATTCCTCTAAGGTGTCTTCCTTTCTCTCTCTTCTCTAACAAGGTACACATTTTCTTCACTTTTCTTCTCCTTCCCTTACAACTCCCCTAAACCCATCAAAACCCAACCCAATCCATCTCCATTCTCTTTTTCCCTACCCATCCACACTTGAGCACATGTGAGCGCGTGTGTCCGTACAAGCAGCCACGTGCGGGCCCCCCTTGTGGTACTTTTCCTTCCTTGAGTCCCCTCCAAATCCTACCTACAAAGAACCCTAATCCCTCACCCCCTAAAACCGTAGATCCCTTAATCCCTAGATCCATAATTCTCCAATCCCCAAACCTCAATCTCTAAACCCCAAAAATCCTGACGAAAATCTTTTTTTTTTTTTAAATAAACCCATTCCCCAAACTTGATTCTTTTGGTGTGATTGTTCTCTCACGTGTATGTTGCACTACCCACGCTAGATTGGAAGTCCCTACCTCTAAGTGGCCCACTCTTGTAATACTTTATATCTTCGTGCACTGCGTATGTGATAGCTTAGGCCCTTTGTGTTGCTAATACGAATTTTCTGAATTTATTATGTGGATGTATTTGATTTTATATGTTGAATTCTGAAATTGATTCGTATTTGATCTCGCATCTTTCATCCTAGGTTGGTGCAACTTGATTATCAAGTCAATGAGATTTCAATACCCAAATTGCAAAAAAGAAAAAAAAAAAGAAAAAGTATACCCACAAGAACAATGGAGTAGAGATGAAAGAACTTCATTGATTTCAACCTTCTTCTCTTACAAAAACTTTAAGAAAACTCATATTTAGAAAAACATTCGAATGACTGACTACACCACCACCACCTCCTTTTATAGATCCTAAATAATTTTTTAAATCCCCTCAACTAAGAGATTGATTTCAAATTAAGCACAATTTATTTCAAACCAATCTCATCTTCCTTAATATGGTAAAAGCCTAATTATAAAAAGCAAACGTATAAAGTAATTATATCTCTAAATCAGCCCCATATCTTCAATCATATTAATCACATCCCCTTCATATATTCAGACACATAAATCACATCTTCAATTATGTCTTTAAATCAAACTCCTCCCAAACAATCTGTAAATAAACAGTTAAAAAAAGCGCATGTTGGGCCTACAGTGGGCTATGGGCCTTGTCTTGTTGGGCTATACAGTGGGCCTATATGAGTCTAAGTGGGTTGGATCCTACAGTGGGCCTAGATGGGCTAAATGGGCCATGGGCCTGTGTTAGTAGCTAGTTGTTCTATGGTCCATATGGCGTGTACGACATCCAACCCATCCATCAAGTGCGCCCACAAAAGTTGTTAGGGGAGCCTAATGATTAGGCGAGTCCAATCTTCAAAGTGGGCAATGCCGTTGGGAACAATGAGGGGGAATGCCCACCACTCAAAATGTCAATATTGTGTTGGGGGCCCAATGTGGTTTGTGTATGCAATCCAGAATGTGTATTGACTGTGCCCCAACATGATGATGGGATGCACACCACCACTTGAATTTTTATGTTTTAAGCCATTTTTGAACTGTTTCCTATTGTGTGGGGGCCCACTGTAGCATGCGTATGCCATCCAACCCATGCATCAAGTGTGCCTCACCATGACAATGGGAAGCCCCAAAAATCAGCCTAGTCCAATGGTCAGGTAGGCCTCACCACCTGAACATGAAGGGTTTTTTTAGCATTTCTGTTTTCATTTTTTGCTATGGTGTGGCCTATTTGACGGTTGGATTAGCCTGATTTTTATGCTTCCCTAACAACTTTTGGTGGTGCACCTGACGGACAACTTGGATGTCACACACACACACACACACACACACACACACACACACACACACACCTACCCACCATGTTGGCCCCAAAACAGCCTGTTACCGTTATAGCATTTCCCATATATAAAATAGTATGCCTATATTTCTGTTGAACAAGAATTTCTCAGGTCTTGTTTGCTCACATGAAATCGCTCTTTTCATTTCGTAATTGTTAAAATATCGGACACCTTTCTTTGAACATTCCAGTTTTGTCTTCCAACTTTCCAGCTCCAACTCTAACATGAGCACCTTTTTTTGCTTTCAACAGCGGTGTTTCTTCTTTCAATCAATTTATTCATGAACTTTCTGTGGATTCTGGTTCTTCCACGGATGAAGAGTATGTGTCTGGAGAAGAAGATTATGATGAAATATGTCCTGCATCTCCACTGTCTCTGTCTTCCCGCTTATCCCGGGCAAGTAGTTTCACCAAGTATGAGAGAAGAAAAAAACACGGGATCAAATGCTTGCTTTCATGGATTTTGTGGCCTGTTACATTAATTGTGGGGATACCTTTTCGTATTTACCGTTCGTTTGGGTTTCAGAGATCTCGAACCGTCCCTGGTAGTTCCGGAAACCACCAGTCTGCAAATTTACATCTTACCAAGAAAGCAAGTTTCATCAAGGACCATATCGTTCAGCGTACCACCGACCGGAGGCGTGGGGTAGTAGAGGTGATGACAATTGACAAGGACTTTTCTTTACTCATATGTAGATCCTATGCTGGTCTTATTGCGCTCTCTTTCTTGTTACCTTTTTTTTCTGTCCTATGCTGGTAATGGTTTTTAAGAGGAATTTCAGCATACTGAATCATGAGCAGGATTCTTTACCTGGGACACAGCGTACGGTGATCTAGATCGCTGATCTCATATGCCTCATCATGGACGGGATAACCCCAAAATGTCCCAGATTGGAAGAACCTAGGCCTTTGATCTGTGGCCAACTTTACATTGATTGTGGGCCATTGCTGCATTATTTCCTTAACTGTCTATTTGTCTTCTACCCATCAAAGGGCTAGTGTCTACCAACCTGGGTGGGACATACCCCATTGACAGTGAGGCGTATCAGATCATTGCTCTAAATCACTATAGCATGGCCCTGCATGTGTTCAATCCTGGGCCTCAGCAAACTGTATATTTTTGGAGGCTCAGTACCTTACATTTCCTATTTTAACGGAAGGTTTTTCCCTCCCTCATATTGGGCAATACCGTGTTCACCAGGACCTCCAGCTTGCAATTGAGATCTTCATAGAAGCTGTATTTGACGTTGTACACAGCGCAGCACATTATCTTCTTTCGCCTTCGGAAACCTGTCGTACAATATTTAGATGGTTTTCCTCTCATGATAGTTATAACAGTGATATTGCTGCCAGTGATCTGGATGCATCTGTTCAGACTGCTACGCTTGGAGATGATGATCCAACTCCAAGAGAGAGGCAAGCCACCTTCCATCAGTCCCTGAATACAGATTCTCGGACTTGCCATGATGTCATAACAGAGCTTGGGTAGCTACTTTTTCAGTTGTTCATGCAAAGGAGTTAGTTTTAGTTCTCTCTTAAATGGTTCCGCAATTTCTATTATAAAGTTATTCTACGAGGATTTATATGATCTTTGGCCTTGAGTATATGCAAGTGGATCCTAGGCTTTGGTGATTCAGACTGTCATCTAATGCGTCCACCATTGATAGAGCTTGTATCAAAGATCTTCAGGTTTGGAAGGTGGTAACTATCCAATCATTTGGCCTTCCTCATTGCATGTGGACTGTGTTTGTGTTTGTTTCTTAATAATTTGGAGGTCATCAATCAGAGGACTGATTTTCCCATCAGGAAGACTTTGGGGGCGTTGTCTTTAGAATGGGAGGGCCATTAAATTAACAGTCTAGGCACCCAACCACCTGTACAAACTCAATGTTCAAGGATAACTATGCATATCCTCAGGCCAAGGATCGTACGAGTACCCTCCGATTTGGACATATTGAAAATTCATCTAATGAGAAGGCGGTTACCATTATAGAGATGTATTCTCCATTGAAGTTTCGTTTGTTTATTCTTTTCTTTTTAAAATTTTTCAGGTATCCTTATGAAGCTATTCGTGTAGTTACTTCTGATGGATATGTTCTTCTATTGGAAAGAATTCCAAGGTACACAAATCTTTTTCTACATCACTTTTGGGTTAGATACTTAAAGACCTCATATCAAAGTCATTTGATGTATGGACGTGGGGTTCTTTTGATGGTATGTTCTTCACATGTTGCAGGCGCGATTCGCAGAAAGTGTTGTATCTACAACATGGAATATTGGATTCGTCCATGGGGTGAGTTACCTGTGCATATCAAAGTTCTCTTTAAATGCAGCATGATTTTATATGTGTTAAATAGTTTATTTACTACATTCTACTTCTTTCAAAAAAATGTTGATGTAACTTGGCTATTCAAGATGATATATGTAACGGTTTGAGATCTTCCATCCTCTTTATCAGAGATAACTGATGAAAAAAAAAAAATCCAGATAGTGATACTATACAACCAAGAGTTTGAACAGTATGCTTGGATTTCAATTTCACAAGTGGGGCCCTTGGTTCAATGATCCAAATCGTTGATTATGATTAGACCTATTATGGATTACCTAAGCACAAAAACTCTTCTTCACTGAATATCCCAACCCTTAAATATGTGCCTAACAAATAGATGATTAAGAAAGCAAATACAGTCACGTTCCACAAACCAAAACAATCTAGAGATTCGATGAATAGGATCCTCCAACTTGGCAATTTTAGACCATCCATGGTGAGGAGCTATCATATTGACAGTTTGGTCTGAACCTTGGGCCTCACTTGTCGAAACTGAGGTTCTAAGAATATTATATGAAAACTAGTGAAAGGGTGAGTTTTCTTGGAGGAACATGTCTAAGATGAAAGAAATGAATTGATTGGGATAATGAAGTCAATATTTGTATTAATGAGGAGAATTATGATGCTGTTATTCGAAGGATCTAAAATTTCTTCCCTGCAGCTACTAGTGAGACCTGACAGTTCGAACAACTGGACCAGCGGTAGCAAGCATTGAACTAACTGCCCATTAAAGGGCTGGGATTCTTGATCTCCCTCCCTCCCTCTCTCTCTGCCTTTTTAGGCATTATCCATGAATTTGGGATTTTTATATAACCTGATCGAAGGGGCAGTTTTTCCCTATTTGGGATTTTTTTGGGACCTGTGTGATTGAAGGGTAACAAATAGGGGCCATCAGGTGGTTCTAATGGGGCATGCATAATAACATGTTTTGATTTAATCCCAAATCAATGGGCACCACAAATCCCAACAAAGCCTATCCAGGCCCCACCAGTTTTACATTCTGAGCAATTCATCTATTCATAAATTGATGGTTAACCAGACTATTAATAGGTAAACAAAATAATGATTATGCATCTTTTGTACAAGTGACCTACTTGATCTTGAGCAGACTAAGTTCATCATTCAATGTGATTTTTGCATGCATATTGGCAATGAAGAGTGTGGTGGTCAAAATAGATGGTCTAAACTGACCGATTGGGATTTACATGCATCCAGATGCAAATGTACATATTTTATGAAAGCCGAAAATCTTTTGAATGTAGAACACCAGACTCAATTGGATGGGCATGTAGACCCAATCGGATTTGGGTCTAGTGCCTTGAATGTAGTACACTAGATGCCTTTCGGGGCATCCCCTCGCCTTTTAAAGCCTTCAACTTTTCCTTTGAACCAGTTGCAGTTCTTGGCCTTCGTCGAGTAGAAGATGATTTGGTGATCAGGATGTGGAGAAGAGGAGAGAAGTGAGAGAGAAGAAGAGAATTTGGGTGAATGTTGTGTTGGAGCCACATGCTCTCACACACAAAGCTTTATTAGAATAAGCATACAGTACACTGCAGGAGAAAAAGAAGGAGTGCACATGCACCTACAATAAAAGAGCTAAAAGAGAGCCACTTAATACACTAACACTAATACAAATACTACTCTATTATCTAGACTCCCCCTCAAGTTGGAGCATAGATGTTGATCATGCCCAACTTGTTACGAACACGATGAAGACCATCTCTACTTAAAGACTTTGTAACAATATCAGCAAGTTGATCCCCAGAGCGAACAAAAGGAGTGATGGTTTCCTTAGAGGCAATTTTCTCCCGTATAAAGTGACAGTCAACTTCAATATGCTTGGTGCGCTCATGGAAAACAGGGTTACGAGCAATATGTATTGCTGCCGGGTTGTCACAATGCAGAGGAATAGGGCCTGAAGGAGCATAGCCAAGTTCGGTAAGAAGGATATGAAGCCACATGAGCTCACAAGTCACATGAGCCATAACACGATATTTTGCTTCAGCTGAAGATCGAGCAACAACCAGTTGCTTCTTGCCTTTCCATGTGAGAAGATTGCTACCGAGGAAGGTACAGAAGTCGGATGTGGATTGACGATTATAAATACTACCCGCACAATCGGCATTGGAATAGCTTGAAAGATGAAGATGTCCATGAGACTGAAAGCGAAAGCCAAAGCTCGGGGCTGATTTAAGATACCAAAGTATACGGTAGACAGCTGTGAGATGTGAGGAACGGGGAGCTTGCATGAATTGGCTAACAACACTCATCACAAAAGAAAGATCTGGGCGAGTAATTGTCTAGTAGATGAGCTGACCCACAAGGCGATGATACATGCCAGGATCAGAGAGGAGAGTACCATCGTTGGGTTAAAGCTTCTACGAAGTATCCATCGGGGTTGCAACAGGTTTGTATCCTAGCATGCCAGTCTTAGTGAGAAGGTCAAGAGCATATTTGCGTTAAGACAAGATGATGCGGACATCTAGCCTTCAAAGTCCCACAACAAGCATCTTCCTTGTGGCTAGGCGATGATTAAGGAGCATTGAAGACCCTACGTACGTGATTTGGCACATAGAGGACACGTGTGTAGGATGGAAGAAGACCTGACTGAAGAATGGAAAAATGCCTGACTGAAGGTGGCCGGGCGCCCGGCCAAATTGGTCACCAGGCGACCGGTCAAGATACGAACTGTTTTTTTTTTTTATTTGTTTTTACTTAGATTTTAGGGGTATTTTCGTACTTTTGTGTTTTCTTATTGCTTATTTAAGTGAGCTAAGCCCTAAAAACGAATTAGTTGATTATTAATGAAAAGGCAAACCTCTTTGGTGGCTTCTCTCTTCTCTCTCTCTCATGGTGCTTCTTCTCTTTCCTTGATCTTCTTCTTCTAACTTCTTCTTGTGTCTCTCCAAATTCTTCAAGGTAATTATTTTCTTCTTTCTATTTTCCAGTTTTGCTAATCTTTCCTCGATCAAACCTTGAGGATCGATCTAAATCCTAAACCTCCAAATTCTTAAATCCCTAATTCGAGAAACTTCCTGATTCTTCGGACTAGTGATCTTCATTGATCGATTGGGTATGACCATGCAAGATCGGGAGGTCTCATCCGTCGCCGGATCCAACCTAAGTAATAATTGAATTCCATACTCCATGGTTGTGATGATGGCCCGCTCCATTGCATGTTTTCTTTATGATTTTCTCAGTTATGATGATTAATGCTAGAATTTTATATTATTATTGCCTTTTATTTTCGCTGAATAATTGTGTCTATAAACATGCATCATAATTAGGTCATCCTGCATCAAATTTGGTATAAGAGAATAGGTTTGCATGGTTTTGTCTAGATCGAGTTATCAAATTAGGATTTTGATTTTTAGGTTTGTTTTAGGAAATTTCCAGATTTAGAAAGTTTCCTAATTAGGAAAATTTTCTAGATTTGAGTCGCATCATCTAGAATTAATTAGTGTCAGTTTATTGTTGTTTAAACTCATCGCATTCATATTGTGAGTCATCTCGTCCATAGAGTTGAGTTTAGGAAGAACCTAGGATAAGTCCTCCGTTCTGTGCCCATTCATTTTGGTCGTTGTTTTGAATTACGCATCACTACCATGAATCAGGGTCAGATTCTGGAGGCTTTGGCCGTCATATCTCGATGTCTGGACAACATTGAAAACCATTCTAGAAAATCCTTCCAAAATCTCAACGACAAATTAGAAGCATTCAACCAAACATGCCCTAACTATGGAAAAGATGATCAACATTATGCCTTGGTGAACGACAAGTTGGATGGGTCCAAACGTGATGTTTGTGAAGTGGATGAGTACGTGCCTAACGTCACTAGTGATGAAATGGAAGAAATTGAGGCATCGCTCATTATCGTTGAGGATGACGAAGTTTGTGCTAGTGATGAAAAGGTCGAAGGAATTGAGACCGCACCACTTCCAGATATCATGTGCGACTTAAGTGATGTAGATTCCCAATCTAAGTCTCTTAGCATAATACACACGAATGAAATTGAAGAAGAGACTAGTGAGGATATGATGGTAGACACCCACATGACTTGTGATATCCTACCAGATGATTTATGGGATAAATTTTCACCCAAATGGGACATTCAGCACACAATCGATCTTGTCCCTGGGTCGGTCCTATCAAGCTTTCCTCCATACTAGGTGAACCCCGCAGAAAATATAGAAATGCAGCATCAATTTAATAAACTTCTCGGGGAAGAATTCAATAAGGAAAGTTTGAGTTGGAGTTTTGTTTTGTGTGCTAAGTAGTGTTTTAAATAGCGAATAGCGTGTAGCGTAGCCTTCACCCCTCTGAAGCGTGAGGCGTAAGCTACATAGCGTGTAGCGTAAGCTACACACTACTTGGATTTTTAATCAAGGTTGCACTTGGTTACACCAAATTAGATGATTAATAATAAAATTTAACAAAATTTCATGATATTTGGTGCAACCAAATGCAACCTAAAGTAATAGCAAGGGGTAATGATTAAGTATAAAAGTGAAGAAAGAGCAACAAAACTGATTTAAAACTATTTCTTATATTATTTTACTAAAAGCATTGAAAAGACTAGCGAATTTTCATCAAAATAGAAAAATGAAACAAATCATTAAAAACATTATTGATTTTAATGTTATAGTGAAAAAGGATTTGTAATATGAGCAATGTAGCGTGTAGCGTAGTCAAATTAATCATGTAGCGTAGGCGACATGCAACTTAAGCTATTTTCATGAGCTACGTAGCGTTTAGGCTAAGCTACGCTACATAGCGTAAGCTACACGCTACATAGCGTAGCTATTTAAAACACTGGTGCTAAGCTTGCCCTTTTCACGTTAAAAAACAATAGCATATGGCGCACATGTGGGCATATCCTGGCCGTCCACAAAGCTTTAGTCAAGTGTCATGCCACCTTGCGACGTATTCACTTCATGGTGGATATGATGGCTAGAGTCCCTATCCCGCATCTTGATGACATTTTGGACATAATGGCTGATGCCAAGATCTGCTCAAGACTTGGTATTAATAGTGCGTGTTCTCAAGTGTTGGGATACCTGAAAATCATCCTTGTTTATAATACTTATAATGAGAAATTATGTGTCACCCATGAGAAGTGTCATTTTGTTTCAGTTTTTCATGTTTTAGGTCATAGGATTGTTTATTTCAAGTCCATTGCTTTTTCAAAGAATCCTTTAGTTTCACCCATGTCTGTCACCCAAAGGTCTTCAGAGTCGGCCGATGCATTTACACGATACATCCATGATTTGCATACACATATTAGACAGCGGATTAATCAAAGCAATGATAATTATAAGTTTTCAACTGATAATCATCGTAGATCACAAGATTTTCAAGAAGGAGACAATGGAATGGTGAAGATAAGGCCAGAGCGGTTCTCACAGGGTTCCGTTAAGAAATTACAAGCGCGTAGTGCTGGACCATTCAAGATATTGCAGAAAATTGGGTCCTACGTGTACCGGATCGACCTTCCACCTGAAATGGGCATTAATCCAACGTTTAATGTGGATGATCTAATCCGTTCCCCTAATACTACCATTGATCCCTCATCCCTTTCATGGCCTTTCTCTGAGTTCTCTTCGCAACCCACCCCACCCCTTCCTCCACCCATTATTCGTAAAGAGGAAATTGAGGAAATCGTAGATGAAGAGATCGTTTTTACGAGAGACGGAGGTTTCCAAAGATACCTTGTCAAATGGAAGAACAAGCCATCGTCAGAATCTACATGGTTGATAAAAGTGAAGTTACAGAGCGTTAACCCAGATTTACTGGAGCACCACAAGAGTTTTAACTCGTCGGAGTCGAGTTCTTCTCAGACGAGGAGAATGATGCGGACATCTAGCCTTCAAAGTCCCACCACAAGCATCTTCCTTGTGGCTAGGCGATGACTAAGGAGCATTGAAGACCCTACGCACGTGATTTGGCACATAGAAGACACGTGTGTAGGATGGAAGAAGACCCGATTGAAGAATGGAAAAATGCCCGACTGAAGGTGGCCGGGCGCCCGACCAAATTTGTCACTGGGCGCCCGAAATTCTACAATTTTGCAGTTTTCTTGCTGGACATTTTTGTCTTAGCCGGGCGCCCGACCAAATTTGTTACCGGGCGCCCGAAATTCTACAATTTTGCAGTTTTCTTGCTGGACATTTTTGTCTTAGCCGGGCGCCCGGCCAACGTACGAATTGTTTTTTTTATATTTTTTTTACTTAGATTTTAGGGGTATTTTGGTACTTCTGTGTTTTCTTATTGCTTATTTAAGTGGGCTAAGCCCTAAAAACGAATTAGTTGATTATTAATGAAAAGGCAAACCTCTTTGGTGGCTCCTCTCTTCTCTCTCTCTCATGGTGCTTCTCTTTCCTTGATCTTCTTCTTTTAATTTCTTCTTGTGCCTCTCCAAATTCTTCAAGGTAATTATTTTCTTCTTTCTATTTTTCAGTTTTGCTAATCTTTCCTCGATCAAACCTTGAGGATTGATCTAAACCCTAAACCTCCAAATTCTCAAATCCCTAATTCGAGAAACTTCCTGATTCTTGGGACTAGTGATCTTCATTGATTGATTGGGTATGACTATGTAAGATCGGGAGGTCTCATCCCTCGCCGGATCCAACCTAAGTAGTAATTGAATTCCATACTCCATGGTTGTGATGATGGCCCGCTCCATTGCATGTTTTCTTTATGATTTTCTCAGTTATGATGATTAATGCTAAAATTTTAGATTATTATTGCCTTTTATTTCCGTTGAATAATTGTGTCTATAAATATGCATCATAATTAGGTCCTCCTGCATCACAAGATCACCCCGATTTTGGACCAAGCAACTGTAACGCCCCTAAAATTCGACACGTATATAACCCAAATCTCGAAATTAAGGGTGTTATGAATGAAACCTTCAAAATCACAACTGAAACTTTTATCCTTTCCATTCACAAGGTACCAAATATATGGAATAAAAATAAACCAACTTTGAAAATTAAACTATAATCAACGTGTCTATGAAATTGTTCCAAACTGTCTAAACTAATAGCCATCTAATGGGCCTTATTACATCAATGCTTTCAAACCAAAAATCAAATAACTAATTCAAATAAAAATCTTCTAGAGTATTTCCTCATCTGGAACCGCTTCCTCGAAGTCCTCTAAATCATCACCTGTCACTACGGTTAATCGCATAACATTGCGTCAGCTATAAAAGTCGGTGAGCATTCTCATATAATTTAACACATGTAATTCAATGTAGATTACCCACTTGACTAATAAAGTACAAAACACTACAATTTCAATAGTAATTTCATCCAATCAAAATCCTTTAAACATGCATATGATGCATGGTATGCGAGTATGCTTTAACAATCTCAGTATGGTTATCAGTAGAACATCCAGGGCCAGTTTATAGTCGGGCCTACACTGTCTCATAATTGCAGAGTTGGTCTCTTGTACACACCAGGGAACTCACCCAACCTGCCAAAATCATCTGATATCTACCGGGTACGCTAGTATGGTATCTTGCACACACCAGGGAGCTCAACCAACCCGTCCACAATCGATGGACTATCAGAAGGGTATATTGCACACACAGGGCGCTCAACCAGGGACTGTTGCACACACTTGGGCGCTCACCCAAACAATCATCAATGGGTCTATTGCACACACCAGGGTGCTCACCCTACGGTAATGACTGGAGTTCTCAAATTGTGCTATGCATGAATCAAATCAGCATACTCAACCTTTTTCCAAGATAATTCAAAATTGACATCACACATGTACAACCCTAATTGGGTATCAAATTCATATGAAAAACATAAATTATGAACCAATAGATATTTCTAAATAACATTAATACGATTCACAAATCCAACCAAAACGAAACCAAACTTGAACTTCTAAAACATGAGATTAAAATACAAACATAGAGAATTCGAAATTTTAAAAAAAAATTCTAAATTAGAATTACAGGTGAAAAAAAAATCATATGAGAAGAAACTCACTCTCTTCCTTCCTTTCCTTCCTTCTTCTTTCTCTTCTTCTTCCTCTTCTTCTTTTTCTTTCTTCTTCTTCTCTCCTTGCTGCTGGAAGATTGCTCCAGCAGTGGAAGGAGCAAACAGCAACGTCTCTCTAACGTTGCTCCTTCTTCTTTCTCTCTCTCTCTAACGTCTCTCTCTCTCTCTTTCCTCTCTTCCACGGCTCTCTCTCTCTCTCTCTCTCTCTCTCTCTCTCTCTCTCTCTCTCTCTTTGACGTTTCTTTTAGAGAAAAACGCTGCCAAGAGCAGCTCTTATAGCTAAACACGAACGCGAGACGTTATACGGACGGTTGGCGCCTTTCGAATCCAAGTTGGATTCGAACTCCGATTCTTGCACGCTAAGCTACGTGTGAAACGTTAGAAACCTAGGTGGGGCCCACGCAAACAGTCCCTCCAAATTTCGGGGACCCATGCGAAGAATCGGCTCCGATCTTGCGCGTTTTACTTCGCTTAGTTCTAAGTTCTAACAGATTTTGCGGCCCACTCTGATCGCTGATTACTAAGATACATCTTTCCCTTAGTAGTCCTAAGGAAGATCTACACAATGGATGGAGTGGATTTTCTGATGGGGTCCACCTTGACGGACGGTGTGGACCGACCAGCGCACAAGCGGACGCTGCTGCCGCAGTGTCGAACGAAGAAGACGCTCCGTCTTCGCTGCGCATGCGGTCAACGCATGTTGACCGCGAGTCTAACGTGCACACAGTGCACGTGGGTCCCACAGTGATGTATGTGCGAAATCTGATCCGACCATCATGTTGGCCACGTGATTTTAGGGTATGGCACAAAAATTGGTACAGTTCTGAGTTTCGATGGCCCACTTATGGCCCGATTTCTGATTAGGGTACTTGTAGGATGATCGGAGGGCTGAATTTTGACGTGTATGGTTAGATTAGGTCTCTAAACTATTATATGAAGTTTTACATGAAACGGATCGTCAGAAACTGGTATACTTAAAATCATCTATATAGATTAAGTTTAATCAATGGTATTTTTTTTGTATTTATGGTGAGTTTTGATAAACCTACCACTTCTACGCTAGTCTAGGGTTTGTGTTAAGCAAATTTAATAAGGGATCCTACGTGAATTCCCTACAATTTATTAATTTATAATAATCCACATAATTTATTAATTAATTAACTGATTTGTTTATTTAATTATTTTCGAAAACTTGGGGTATTACAGCAACCTCAATGCCTAGGAAGTAGCGAAGAGGACCAAGGTCCTTGATCTCAAATTTCTTCTTTAGAAATTCTTTGACGTCCCCCATTTCAACCGTATCACTGCCTGACGAACAATATCATCTACATACACAATGAGGATCATGATGCCCATCGCTCGTCGATATATAAATAGGGAATGATCGGCATGGCTACGAACAAAGCCAAACTCCATGAGAGCCTGACTAAATTTGTCGAACCAAGCATGTGGGGACTGTTTGAGCCCATAAAGGGCCTTTTTCAACCGACATACTAAAGTGGGATGATGGGAAGTGACAAAGCCAGGAGGTTGATGCATGTAGACCTCTTCTACAAGATCCTCATGAAGAAATGCATTCTTAACGTCAAGTTGGAACAAGGGCCAAGATAAATTGACGGCCAAGGAGATCACCACACGAACAGAGTTAAGCTTAGCCGCCAGTGAGAATGTCTAGAAGTAATCCACGCCATGAGTCTGCATGTATCCCCCAACAACAAGTCAAGCTTTATAACGATCAATAGAGTCATCGGGAAGGAATTTGATTGTGTATACCCATCGACATCCAACAGGTTTGTGACCTGGAGGAAGAGGAACTGGCTCCCATGTATGATTCTTCTCAAGAGTAGAGATTTCTTCCATCATCGCCTTTGTCCAACAGGACTTTGAAGAGCATGTTAGAGAGACTGAGGAATAGCCTGTGATGAAATAGAAACTGCAAACGACTGAAAGGATGGTGAAAGATGTCATATGAAACGAAATTGCTAATGGGATGCTGAGTACATGATCGTGACCCTTTCCGCAAGGCAATGAGAAGATCTAGACTTGAGGTAGGAGAATCACCTGAGCCAACATCCAAAGTGAGCGAAAGGATGGGCAGTTGAGTGTGTGAAGATTTATCTCGACGATGATATACTCGCAGAGGCTTAGGGTCACCCAAATCACCAACAGAATCAGGAACAGGACGGAGAAGAGTCTCCCAATGATCACTAGTGAAAAGGGGAAGAGGAGAAGCATTATCCCCTCCCCTGACTCGCAAGAGGATCATAAAGAGATCGACGGTGAGCCGAGAAAAATGGAACATCCTAAAAAAAGGTCACATCAGCAGAGATATATTTCTTGCGGGTTGAGGAGTCATAACACTTATACCCTTTCTTGTACCGAGTGTACCTTAAGAAGACACATTTAGCTGCCCGATGGCTAAGTTTATCATTACTACTATCCAAAATTTGAACGAAGCATGTACAACAAAAAACTTTAGGAAGTAAGGAAAAAAGATTGTCATGAGGATACAATATAGTAAATGAAGATTTGTAAGACAAGATATGAGAGAGAATACGATTTATAAGCAAAGTACCAGTTAAAAGAGCATCACTCCAAAAATGTTTAGGTAGGTTCATACTAAGGAGAAGGGTATGAGCAACTTCAAGAAGATGACAGTTCTTTCGTTCTGCGATACCATTTTGTTGAGGTGTGCAAACACACAATGTCCAAGGTTAAATACCATGTTCCTACAAGAAGGACACAAAAACAGTGGACATGTACTCCCCTATTGTCAAAATGGAGGGTTTGATTGAACATTGAAACTGAGTGCACACTTTACGATAAAACACTTTAAACACATCAAACACTTCACTCTTAAATTTCAAAAGATAAACCCAAGTCATGCAAGAATAATCATCAATAAAGGTGACTAAATATTTAAATCCAAAAGTGGAGGTAACCGGGGCTGGCCCCCAGACATCCGAGTAAACTAGTTCAAAAGGACGAGGTTTCCTCCCAGAAGTACTTGGAGGGAACGTAATACGATGATGTTTAGACAATTCACAAATATCACAACGTGAGGGTTTAGTAATAGATAATGAAGGAAACAGAAGTCTTAATCGAGCTAAGAAAGGATGGCTTGAGCAACAGTGCCACCGTGTCAACGAGTCTCGATCAAGAGAAAGTGTACTTGAAGCAACGACAAATGTATCATTAAGAAGATAAACACCTCCTCGCTCATGCCCCCTGCCAATCACTATCTTCGTCTGTAGGTCCTGAAAAAGACAATAAGAAGGAAAGAAGGTAATGAAACAATTCAATGAGGTAATAAGAGAACTAACTGATAATAAGTTCAATGGAAAACGAGGCACATGCAAGACTGAGGACAATGGCATGAACGGAGAAAGAGAGATGGAACCAATTCTAGAAATGGGAATTTGGGTTCCATCTGCAACAGTGACATACTGAGAGTGAGAGGAAGGAGAATAAGAGGAGAAGAGATGTGACTTACCAGTCATGCAGGAGGAAGCTCCAGAGTCTATGACCTAGGAGGTAAGAGAGAGACGCAAGAAGAGCGGTACCTGATTGGGCCGAAGTTGCGTGAGAAGGCTTAGGAACATCACGAACATGAAGCCGCATCAGGGCATCATTTACAGCTTGAGAAATAATAAAAGTCTCCTAAAGAAGGTTGTTCAACTGCAATTGAGGTGGCTGTGGAAGACTGTCCCTCAGGACCAGCGGTGGTAGTAACAAAGGCGATGATACAAGCAGGACGACCATGGAGCTGCCAGCAATAATCAATAGTGTGATTGGTTCCACCACAATGCGGACAAATCCGAGAACCATCACGTCCTCGTCCACATCCACCACAACCACGAAGATAATGACCGCATCTACTGCGATCTCCCTCGCGGCCCCTGCCACGACCACCATAACCAAAAGTACGTCCCTGAACTCAAGGAGGATGCCCGAAAGCCAGATAGAGGAGAAGACTGATCTACAACAAGGTGTGCCGAATGCTCGGGTGACGCAAATGAATATGAAGGATGAGTGGAGACAGTAGTGCGCTGGCACATGGCATAGACAATCGTCAACGAGGGAAGAGGAACCTGCACATTAACCTGGTCCCAAACACGAAGATAATCAGAGTTCAACCCGACTAGGAACTGCATGATACGAGTGTCATCCCGCTGCTTATGTGCATGTTCATGATCATCTTTACATTTGGAAGGAAGATGATATAGATCCAGTTCATTCCATATGACTCAAAGTGTCGAATAATAATCTTTTAATGATATGGAGTCTTGTTGGAACTGGCTAATTTCTTAAATAAGCTGAAATACCAGGGAGAAATTTTGAGACTCGGAGAATATATCGTGAAGTGTATTCCAAATGCCTTTAGCTGAGGATAAAAACATCACTGAGTGGCTAACCGAAGCATCCATACTATTCAACAACTATGCAATAATTTGATAGTTCTCCTTCGTCCAAGACTTGTAGGATGCATCTGTAGGGCTTGGAGGATCATCCAAAATATACGACAACTTCTCACGATCCCCCAAGAACACTTTTACAGATTGCGCCCATTGAAGGTAGTTGTCACCTTTCAACTTAATAGAGGTGATTTGAAGGGGGTTGGATTCAAGAGAACTCATACCAAGAGAAGAGGACCACCCTTTGTCTTTCATAAGAGAGGGGTTTCAAGTAAAAAGCACTTCAAACAATTCTTTTTTACTCAAATCTTCCAAGGGAATGAAAAACAATCTGCAATCTTCTAAAAATACCACAAAAAACTGTCACGTAGAAAACCCCAAAAACGGTGGGCCGCAGCTCCATTTTGGGTTAAAACCCACTCCAAAGGCAATCCCAGGTAAAAACTCCTCTAGGAATAGCTTAGGAGGAAGATTTTGGTCCATCTTGAGGAAAGAAACTGGAGAGAAACTTACCGATTTGAGAAAAATTAAAGAAAATCAGATTGGAGCCAAAACACCACCAACATGGATCCCAAAAAATTCCAAAAAATCATGACAAATCCTCTAAAATCAAGATCTATCAAAGCCTTAAACTTTCAGTTCAAGCAGGGTCCATATGTCCGTACAACGCTAACGTTAGCTGTACGGCTGCTGACGACAGCAAGCTCACGTGTCGCCTCTCAACTTTCCTAATGCGGAATGGCTTGATCTTAGCTCTGTTACCAGGTAGAAGATGATTTGGTGATTGGGATGTGGAGAAGAGAAGGGAGAAGTGAGAGAGAAGAAGAGAGTTTGGGTGAATGTTGTGTTGGAGCCACATCCTCTCACAGATAAAGCTTTATTAGAATAAGCATACAGTACATTGCAGGAGAAAAAGAAGGGGTGCACATGCACCTACAATAAAAGAGCTAAAAGAGAGCCACTTAATACACTAACACTAACACAAATACCACTCTACTTTCTAGACGTCGCACATGGCCAAACCATGTAAGTCTAGGTTCTCTCATCTTATTACCTATTGGTGCTGCTCCTAAGTTCCCTTAAATGCATTCATTTCTAATTCTATCATTCCTCGTCTTGCCACTCATCCATCTCAGCATCCTCATTTCAGCTAGGCTCATCCTATGAACATGTCGTTTCCTTACTGCCCAACATTCTATCCTATAAACCATGGCTGGTCTTAATGCCATGCTACAAAATTTCCCTTCAGTTTGATTGGCATGCTGTGATCACATAAAACTCTAGAGGCACATCCGGACTTCATCCACCCAACTCTATTTCTATGAGCAACTTCCGTTTTAATCTTTCTGCTCTGATGAATTATCACTGCCTGTGAGAGTTCTGTGCTCTCCCTGTCAGTCCAATCCCAAATAGAGGAGGGTTACATCAGCTTGGCAGCTGTTGTCAAACTTTGGCCACATCTTTTTCTTATGAATCCCGACAATATGACATTTCTTAAATTACAAGTTTTAGGGAGAAAAGGATTGCAACAAAGATAGGGCACCCCAATAAATAGTTGGGCAAGTACATCTTTATCTATGTAATCGGCAAACACCATTTGCCTCACAAATTACATTACTAAAGCCAAACCCTATAGTAGAAGAAAGGCCTTGAATTCACCACCATGGGCCCAGATTTCTCTTTGACACCCATTGATAGCATTTGTTGATTCCCTTCCGCAATTAAGTACCTAGCAATAGAACACTTGAACATTTTCATACCCTCAAACACCACCTTAGCCTCTGCCTCATTGGCGTCTTTCTTCCTATTAGATTGGAGAGAGGAAATTTAACTACTAAATCTCTGATAGAGCATCCTATGCCAATTAGAGATGTCTCAATTTTGGATTTTGAACCAGAATTTGTGAAATGCTGCAATTACGGGCATTTGCTGGTACTCATGAAGGTACAACCTGAACATCATGAAATAGTTGTAAAATTTTACCGTGTTTTTATGAATACCACCATCACTGTAGATAGTAGAGTCTGCCTTCTCCTTTCTGCTTTTCACATTACATTTGAAAGGATACAAGCACACGAGAAGTACCAAACATTAACTTACCTCCAAGAATTACAGGGTAAATGGATGGTGTTCCACTGGACCACCAGATTTGTTGGTATCCTTGGGTCGCTGGAAATTGTTAGACCCATGTCTCAGAAATGCCCTCATCATAAATTAGTCTGATTTTCTCAAAAAATATAATGGACTTCTAAGATTTTGAGCAATTTATGGAGAACACAGGTTATGGCAATAGTTCAATGTTTAAGGCTTTAAGCTGAATGCTTGGACATTCTACCATTACAGATATAGCCTCCATATTCATTTTTGTGTTTTCTATATGGCTTATGAATTCATTAATCATGACCTACATTTTGTATTCTAATTTGTTAATTTCCTGTCCAGTTGGGTCTCAAATGGGGTTGTTGGTTCTCCAGCTTTTGCAGCATTTGATCAAGGTATGTGTTGCTCAAGATTAAACCAACTGTTCAAAATCTATCACCACTAATAGTTAGTAAGTTGTAAGCTTATAATACGGCTTATTAAGATGGAAATTGATTGAACTGAAGACATCTCATTAACTTCTTATTTCACAGGTTATGATGTTTTTCTTGGGAATCTACGTGGGTTGGTTTCGAGGGAGCATGTTGATAAGAACATTTCCTCACGGAAGTAAGTGCCCATTTTATAGTGTGGTTACATAGTATAATTATATTCATAACATGTATGATTAGGGATGCAACGCGGATTGTTGGGTTGGTTGAGGGTCAACCAGAGTCCAACCTGACCTTAAGAGGACCCAACCCGTAATGTGACCCGACCTGACTTCCGACCCCTACCCAACCCAAATTCCTCTATACTCAGCCAACCCGACCTAAGTACATGTGATTGTTCCCAACCTGGCCTAACCTGATTTCAAATCGGATTGGTGTTTTCCAACGCAAACCTGAGGACCTTGACAACCCGACCCACCCTAACGTGAACTCAGTTGGGTCAATCGGTATCTGGTTGACTGGAACCCAAGTTGCTGCCCAATATATGATGCCAATGCATGGTTCTTCGCAGCTTAGATGCTGAAATGTTGACCTCAATATTATAAGACCTTTGCTAAGAGGCTCTAGATGCCTCTACAATCAGCTACACATGAAAACTTGTGTGGGATATTCAGGCCATATGTCAGGGGGTACCAACATGTATATAACCTGGCCCAAAAGTTAGGCCAGTCAACTCATCATGTGTAGGTGGCACAGATATTGGATATGCAAAATGACTGTTGAATCTCGTTGTATTTATTGAACTGCCCATTGTTTTTGTACTCGTGGCCCACCAGATGGGTTGACCAGCCTGATTATCAGGTCAGGCCATCTAAATAGTGGGAACCACTACATGCAAAGCCGAATCCCAATATATTAGTTCATCAATGTGTTGAATCAATGTACTAAAGTCACCGACTCAATTCAGGTACTGGAGATACACCATCAATGAGCATGGGACCCATGACATACCGGCTATGATAGAGAAGATTCAGGAAGTCAAAACCTCTGAATTGAAAAACACTCAACCAGAATGTGATGACAAAACCAATGATCAGCCATACAAACTTTGTGCGATGTGCCACAGCCTGGGTGGGGCTGTTATGCTGATGTATCTAATAACACGTCGGATTGAAGAGAAGCCCCACAGGCTATCAAGGTTGATACTGTTATCACCTGCTGGCTTCCATGAGGATTCCAACATAGCCTTCACATTAGTAGAGTACCTAGTTCTTATGTTGGCACCTATCCTGGCCCCCCTCTTCCCTGGGCTGTATATACCAACCAGGTTCTTCCGGATGCTTGTCAACAAGCTTGCAAGGGACTTCCACAACTACCCCGCATTAGGCGGATTGGTACAGACCCTGATGAGCTATGTCGTTGGCGGTGACAGCTCGAACTGGATCGGGGTGATCGGGCTGCCCCACTATAACATGAATGACATGCCAGGTGTATCGTTTTATGTCGCACATCACCTTGCACAGATTAAGCGGGCGAGGAAGTTTATAATGTACGATTTCGGAAGCGTGGCTGCTAACATGGAAGCATATGGGTCGCCCGAGCCTCTGGACTTGGGAGAGTATTATGGGCTCATCGATGTGCCTGTCGATTTGGTCGCTGGGCGGAAGGATAGAGTGATTCCGCCGTCGATGGTCAGGAAGCATTATAAGTTGATGAGAAATGAGGGCGTGGAGGTCTCGTATAATGAATTTGAATATGCCCACTTGGACTTCACGTTCTCACACAGGGAAGAGCTCTTGGCCTATGTCGTGTCCCGCTTGCTGCTTGTCGTCCCACCACCGGACAGGCAATCCAAATCTGCTCAAAAGGCGATGAAGTTGAGGAAAATGGACGGGAAGAGGACCAAAAACAGTAGAAATTCATCATTACAGCCAACAAAAGAGGACTCGATGGGTGTGGGAAAAGATGAGATCGAGCCTTTGGGAAGTGAATAGCAGAATATCAACAAATCAACCATTGTTCACGACCTGGAGCCTCACTTTGCAAGTATGTTGTACGCTCCCTACTGTATATGAACCTTAGGTTGTGTATGTTTTGGATTCACTGTAGTTTAGATTTATGCATTTACTACTGTCATGTCTGCTCATATCTGTAACTGTATGATTGAGGTTGGGCCAGTTTGAGAAATACCCATCCCTCCCCTCACAGTTGGTGAGAGAAAATAGTAATTTGGACGGCTGATGACAAACTTGTACAAGAACTTCTGACCAGTTCGAATTTTTCCCCATTTTCATTTTGTACCAATACAATTACATCTTCCATTGTGGCTACTACGTAACACACACACACACACACACACACACACACTCTTCGGGGGGCGTTTGGATCGTCAGTTACTTAAGATAAGCTACTCATGCCTCAAGTAGCTTATCTTGATTTCTACTTATTAAACTGATGTGATTAACTAACTTTAATTTTTTTTTTAAAAAAGTGACTTATAAGTGATCATAAACCAAACTTACTTATCTCAAAGAAGTTACTTACTGACTCCTGTAAGTAGAAAAAGTAACTTATTTGGTGGTATCCAAACGGGCCCTTGGAGAGAGTGATACTCCAGTGCTATCAGAGAACTATAAAGTTATAGTGCTCCTAGTTGCATTGGAAACTTAGTTCAATCCATTGATCTAGATTGTTCGTTAGGTCCAACACATATTTTATGGGCTAAATATTAACCATTTATCAATGTCCCTTAACACGGAAGGTCAAGATCATTTATGTGCAAGAATTTGATCCATCTATTTGTTAGGAGCCATCGTGGATTGCTTATGATTCTAAAGAATCACTTTTGTAATATTAGGCAATTGTAACCATCCTATCCATTATGGCATGGAAAAAGGATAGCTATGGAAAAATTTTCAAATCAAGATCAACTGGGTTGTCCAATCATTGACATTTTTTTTCCTAGTAGCCCATGAAATGTGTTATGGACTTATTGGACAAGTTCAGATCAGATCAATTGATTGGACTGTCTAAGTGAACAGTTGCAACTAAGAGATAGTGCTTGGAGAGAAAACTGGAGCTCTGTGTGTGTGTGTGTGTGTGTGTGTGTGAAATTTATCCTAGGAACTGGTTCTCATGAGAACTTGTGAGAACCCTTTGAGAACTCTTCTCACGTGATGTGCGCACAAAATTTGAACCATCCACTAGATGAGTCACCTCATGAACCCCTAGGGCCCAAAAGTCAACCTGATCCAAAAATCATGTGGGCCATATCAAAGTAGGAGGGAATTCCCACCCTTAATTTTCACCGAGGCCCCGCCTTAGTTGCAAAACAACGTGATTTTTTGCCCGCCATGGCTTCAATTGCATACACGCATCAAACGATGTCTTATGAGAACTGGTTCCTAGGAGAAATTGATATGATATGTATGAGAGAGAGAGAGAGAGAGAGAGAGAGAGAGAGAGAGAAATTTTCTCCTTGGAACCGTATGAGAACTCATCACATGATGCGTGCACAAAATCCGAACTGTCCACTAGATGAGTCACCTCATAGAACCCCCAAGGTCTAAAAGTCAGCCCGAACCAAAAATCAGGTGGGCCTAGCAAAGTAAGGGAGGCCATAGCACTAATCGCAATTAGTGTGTCTGCCTGCTAGCCCAGCTGGAAGACACCTTGGTGTTTCAACAGCAAGTCTTAGGTTCAAATGCTAAGATACACTAATTGCATTGGTGGGTACATCGTGTGACTAACAATGTGGCTGCATTGCCCAGCATCAAACAGGGGAATAAAATAAAATAATAAAAAAAGGGGAGGCCATGTATGGTTCAAATTGCATATATGCGTCACGTGAGATGAATTCTCAACAGGGTTCTCATGAGAATCAATTCCTAGGAGAAACCCTCTCTCCCTCTCTCTGCGCTGGCGAAGGTCTCAAGTCCTTATGGTTGAACCACGGGTTATGGTCCACCCAGTGGATAAACTTCTGACTTACCAAGTGCCTGAGACATCCAACCGGTTCAATAGATTAGCCGAACCATGAAGAGCCAACCTATTAGGAGGATTAGATGTCACAAGCACTTAACAGGTAGGAAGAAATTCATAAGCTGTCACGTCCAACTGGTTGGATGTCCAACCATCTTAGAAACTAGGAGTTAATTAATCTTAATAAATATATACTGGCCCAGTTCACAATGGAAAAAGGGTGTTGATGTGAAATGTACTCCGACCAGCAGGTGCCTCATCCTGTTTTAGGCCAGGGCCAAAAAATCAGCCCCATTGGTGATTCAGGTGGACCACACGATTGGAACAATGTTTAAGGCAAACCTAGCCCTACAAACTTTTTTCCTTATCAGTAGTCCATCTAAATCATTGATTGGTCTGATTTTTGGGCCCCATGTCTAAGTTTTAGTGTGGCATCTAATGGTTGGAGTGGATTCAATATAATCATCATAGTGGGCCTTGTCAAAATCGAGTGTGAACACTCCTCCCAAATGCCATGGCCTACTCGAATCATAGGTCAGCAGTGATTTTTTAGCTCTGAGCCCAACTTGGGATTACATATCCAAACGTCGGAGTGGATCTCACATTCACCGTGGACCACATCAAAAATCAAAGGCAGGCATCTTCATGAAACTCAATTTTTCTAGATGAGGTGTTTAAGTACAACCAGCTGAACTGTAGGTTAAAGTCCAAACTAAAGATAATTTCCAACCTTTCATGTTTATATGGCATCCAATCCATCTAAAAGATTGAACCCATCACGATCATCACCATTTGACAAAATCTTGTAACAGCCACTTATTGAGGAGACCACAATTGTATTTTGTCATTTACCAATGTGTAGACGTTGTTTTATACAACGTGGCCCATTTGATGTGTAGATAGGAATGACCATTGCATTGGGCAATCCTTGTGGTGGGTCCAACCTATTCAAGGGCTGGATTTTACATGCACTTAATATGGGAGATACATGCCCACGCTTAATTTTTGAAGGAGGCCTTCACGATGTGTTATCCTTAGATACCTAATCACATGTTAGGCCTAGAAATCAGGCTAACCTATAATTCTAATGGGCCACTGTAGGGAAAGTCATGGAAGCGAGAGCTTAGAGAGGAATCACAATGGCAACAAACAAATCAACACATAAGAGGCAATTTGAATTTTACATGGAAAAACCCTGGCGTAAAGCGATCATTATGAATTAGAAATTATAAGAAATGAAGAATAACTTACCCAGATCTTGAAATTACAGATTTTGGATTAAAGGCGTATTAATGCAGAAGCTTAGAGAGCAACTAATATTATAACTAAGTCCTAGAAGGGGGTGATTAGGACCTTTTAAAATATTTTCGCCTACTTAATAATTTTATCAAATTAAACTAAGTAAACATTAACACTTAGCTTTCAAACTTAAGTAGGTCCAATCACAAGGCTAACATATTATAAGCAATTAAACAACCTATCCTAAGCATACATAGATAATCAAATGATTTAACTGATCAAGTTCCTAATCTATGCAACTTATGTAGACTTATAAGAATGGATCAATGAGCTCAAGTCTACAATACTTAGTGAAAGTACATCTTGTGTGTGGATGTGCCTATCTAGTGCCTAGCATACATTCCTATCAAGCATTCATAATTAACTAATTAAACATACGATGCTAAGATAATAATGTGCTCAGTTCAATCATAAACATAAGCATGTATAGTGGTTCGACTTTGGGTCTACTCTACTCCTGGTTTAAGTACTCAACTTCATTGAGTACACCGACATTCACTATCGGAAGTTTTAAATGAGGTTCACCTCTCAACCTTCACACAAAGGTTTTACCACTTTATCTCTTAACCTAAATGGAGTTTTGGACATAGGCTAACTCTCAATCCGACGCACGTTCACTCCCGTGTTGGAGGCTTCCCCTTAGAAACTTTGTTTAGGCCTGATAAACAAGCCAAGGAGTGCTAAATGCCCCTAATCTTTAGGCCGACTAATGTGCCAAGGAACGACCAACATCCCTAGAGTTTTAGGCTTAACTAACAAGCCAAGGATCGGCAAACGACCCTAGATCAAGTTTGACAAACAAACTCTACACTCAATGGATGGACTCTCAATAAATGATAACCTTACTTGTCGGATGAGCCCCTTATTCAGCGCCGCTTCGGGTTGTTTGATCTCCGTTCTTCCATGCTTCAATCAGCTTCCCTTTGCTCCCCTGATTGTGTTGCCGCTGCGTCGCCAATACTTCAGCTACACTTGATCAAACAAATTGCATATGATGCCTTTGAGATGCCTAATGTGATAGGAGGGTAGGTTTGAGAACTCTACAACTAATGAGAATTGATTGCCTAGAATTTCTCACCTACAAGGATCTCATCATAGAGTTTTGGATAGAAATATGATTATTAAGTTTGATCCAAACTTTAGAAATCAAAGAGGGGCAAGATCATCTTTTTCTTTAAGCTTGGAATGCTCCATTCTTATATTAAATCATAATGAAGATGTCTTGTTAAGGTTAGGATATGAACATTAAATGGTCTCTGACAATTATGGCTTCAATCCTCTCAAAATCCATCTTCTTACCCCTCAAATCGAGTCATGTCATTTTATAAGAAAGTGTGCAACATCTTTAAAACAGGCAGAAAATGGATAGTACCGACCAATTGTGACCGGTCGGACAGGGGTCCCCGACCGGTTAGGACCGGTCGGCCAATGGCCTACATGAAACAGAGTGTTGCTGTCTAAACTGGGGGCCAGTCCGACTGGTCATGACCGGCTGGTCCAGTAGACCGACCAGTCATGACCGGTTGGTCAAGGCCAAGGGTTTCAGCAAGGTTGCTACCCCAATATGTGGTCTAACGACCAGTCCGCCAAAGGTCCGACCGGTGAAGAGCCCTTTCCCCATGCTGTCTTGAGTTATATTTTGCAGTAGTAGGGGCACCTCTTTGGCCAATCTTTAGGAGGTTTTTTTGGACACCTAAGGTCAATCTAAGATGATTATTAGTATGCCTAATTGGGTCATAGTCATCTAGATGTTATGGTTTTTGTTTGGTTTAAGGTTAAGGCTCACCAAGGCATCTCTTTTACTTATTTCTTCTTTCTTAATGTAGTAGGTCTGCTTGAGTCTTCGGTTTTCATCTTTTTTAAGCTCAATCGACACTAGACTCACTAACCTAAGTAATTGACAAACAAGGTACACTAGTATGCCACAGAAAAGTGCACTAACAATCTCCCCATTTGTCAATTACTTACAAAAACCTAACTTATCAAAACAAATATTGCATGTACTCGATTATAATGATATTGAAATGAAATACAACTCGAGACATGACTAAGCAACTCATCTTCAGTTTGCTCTCCCATAACCTGTCAATCCCTACATCACAAAACATAACAAACTAGTTTTAGTGGAACTTGATCTTTCTCTCCCTTTTTGTCAGCAATTGACAAACTATTCTTTCCCCCTTAATGATACATCAATTAAGGTTAAGGTAAGAGTAGATAGTATGTTGCAGTTATAACAATAATCACATGCAAACAAGAGAGTATAGGGTGCATGAACTTTAAAACATGGAGTATGCAATGGAACATGATTAACAAGAAAATGTAATTATCTAAGTATAGTTAATCATGCATAATTTGTTACTTAAGATATACATTAGCAATAAAAGCTTAAGAGCTTATAGCCCAATCAACCAACCTCACCTATATTATGTATATCATGACCAAAGCAAAGATTAACATACAATTAAGCATAAAATATAGCATGATTAGCTAATCTAAGTAGGGTGATAGTTTAGCAGCAAATATATCAAATAAAAGTCAGGCTAAACTACCAAATTCGGGCTAATGAGGCTTAAATCTTCTGATTTGCCCATAATCACAAAAATGACGCTAAAATTTCTAAATTTTCCTGTAGATACCATTTCTAGCTACCCTTATTAACTATGTTTAGTTTGATTAGCCTAAAGGTAACTAATTTCCTCAACACCCTCATAAGATGTAGCATGAGGTGAGGGGTTGAGAACTCCTACTCTTAGAAGGGAAAGCAGTCGGGATCCTCTCTTAGATTAGGGGAAAGAGAGGTAGTGGAAGCCATGAAAATTATCACTAATTTTTTGCTCTCATCACTAGAAGAGTCACTAGATTTATATTCGGACTCCTCCGTGTCATCCCAGGTGGCAACCATTGCCTTTTTACCTTTTAGTTTAAGTCATTTCGGACATTTTGAGGCAATATGGCCACAATGACCGCAACCGTAACATCGGACGGATTTGGATTTGGATGATTTTCCTTTATATTTTTCATCATTCTTGTCCTTCTTGTCACGGCTACTCTCTCTATCAAATTTGAGGAATTTTTTTTAAAAAAAATTAACTTTTTCTTCTTCATCTTCCTTATCATCACTATTTTCTTCCTCCAACTCACTCTTAATTTTCTTATGAGAGTGTTTGTGGACAGTTTTTAAAGCGATGCTTTTCTTTTTAAAGGGAGCCTTAAAGTGTAGTTCATGAGTTTGTAAAGAACCTATGAGTTCATCTATTTTCATGTTATCTATGTCTTTACACTCCTCTAAAGCTGCTACCTTGGTGTTAAATTCTTTTGGGATGGATCTAAGTATTTTTCTACATATACGTCATTCTGGAACTCGTTCCTTCAAGGTAAACATGGAATTACAAATGTTAGACAGTTAGGTATAGAATTGAATGAAACTTTTAGACTCTTCCATTTTAATATTTTAAAATTTGGTAGTTAAGAGCTGAAGCTTCGAGCGTCTTACTATGCTAGTTCCCTCGTAGGTAACCTCAAGTATATCTCACGCTTCTTTTACAGTTGCGCATGCGAAAATGCGTTGAAATTCTTCTGGAAAAACCACACAGCAAATCACATTGAGAGCTTTGACATTTGTCATGTATTGAGCTCTCTCACCGTTATTCCAATTTTCATCATCTTTGGGAATGACAATGGTTTTGCCATCAACCTTTACATGTTCGGTGGGCAAGGTGTCATGCCCCAAACCCAGGGACCGGGCTCACTAAATTCCCGATCGCCGACCTTAGTGCCAACAGCCTCCGTAGTATCCCATTCTCGGCTCCTAGCTCTCATGTGCCAGGTTCCGATCCTGAGATCCTACCAAGAGAATTTTCAGGGTAATTTTTTTTTTTTTTTTTTTGTACAAGAGCATAATCAAAACCATAAAACATCATCAAATATCCACTAAAAAGTTTATTGAGTACAGTGGTGGAAAGGGAAATACAACATGTAGCAGAAGTCCAAAATATTAGGTACATGCACAGCGCTCAACGCTGCTGATGTGCCCTAGTATCTGCAGTGTAAACAAACGCGCATGAGCTTCCTACGAAGCTCAGTAGAGTGCGTGTGTGCTCATGTGATGCATATGACAAGTATACAGATATCAGGTAAGCGAAAAGTAGTAGAGAGGCTAAGTTACCAAGTTCATGAATGCTATCAGCCATCCCAAGGCTATGCGATGCAAGGGCCTACATGGCCGAGTGTTACATGCTAGAGATGCAATGCAAACACGTCAATCCTCAACTGATCCACATATCAAAATAGTTCTCATCTGGGACATCACTGGGGTCTAGTATACTCTAATACTGGCCGCCGCACATCGCGCGCATAACCAAGCGAGTAGAAAAGACCTCACTATCCGCTCGTCAGTGGTATGCCAATGCCCATCCGGCTCGCCGATAGCGGACCCATTCCATGAGCTGGTCAGACTCGACCTAGCTTACAACCCACTGCACCCGGGCGGATAAGGTCACACCCCTTTCCAACCGACCTCGACACAGTGGGAGACGCGGCCTACTGGTATTTGGCACACGGGCGCTCATGTTATCCACTCGGTCTAGATGCTGGAGCATCCTACTGGTACCACAAGGTTTATGGACTTTTATCCAAGGACATCCATAGCGCCCACGTATTAGAACAAGTTTCCGGTGTCCAATACTGCCAACCATGATGTGACTATGGTGGCCACCACCCCGATGCTGCTAGGGTGTGAAAGCGATCGTGACATACATAATGCAAAATGCATGAGTCATACAATCCAAATTATGCACCAAACTTACGCATACTACGCAATCATGTGGGGCGACCCTGTCTCACACGGGTCCCCTAAGTATAACAAGCCAACTAGCATATGCTATGGTTAATCATGATCCATAACAGGCATACAAATGATGCGTATGGGCATATGAATGAGCATGGTATTCATTATACTAAGCATGTTATCAGTGTGACGTATCAAGCTAATCATACTAGCATGTTACTAAAACGTATCATGTAACATTGGCCTTAAAAGGCCCAATATATATATAGAGAGAGAGTGGGACCCGGACTGTGGGTCCCATTGGAAATGTAAAGGTCTTCATGGCATAGCCCACTTGAGACCACATCGGCTCCATACTTGGGCCTGCACATACAAGATAGGCCATCAAAATAGGTGTACGGTATGGATAAAACATATATCAAAGAAGGAACCATGGTGGGCATCAATGGCCACTATTCCCTGCGGGTGTGGTCCATCTAACATCTGAATTTGCCTCATTGTTGGGGCCGTATCCTAAAATAATATGGAAAAATAGATGGGCAGCATGAATAGAACAGATACATCATGATGGAGCTAATAGATACATCACGTTGGGACCCATAGGGTGGGCCATCTGCTGGGCAGCGTGGTACCCATTTGGTCCCAATAAGTTTTGAATCAAGCAAATATTTGTGTTTTCTGCTTCATCCATATCCATGTGATCTTATGAACAGATTGGATGGCAAATAAACATCACTGTAGAACCTGGAAAGGTTTCAACGGTAGAGATCATTATTCCCACTGTTGTCCCGTGGTATGGTCCACTTGACTTTAGGATTTGCTTAAATTTTGGGCTCAGCCACTAAAATGAGCTGGAAAAACATATGGACGGAATAGATAAGGCACATACATTCTAGGTGGGCCCAACGAGTGGGCCACCTGCTAGGCAGCCCAACCAGCCCACGGCGCTGGTTGCTACCAGCGTCTTTTTCTTTTTCTTTTTTTTTCTTTTTTGTTATTGTTCTCATCAAGTGGGGCCCACAGAAGTTTTCGATCAAGCTGATATTTTTGTTTTCCCTTCATTCACATGCGTGTGAACTTATGAACAGGTTGGATCTCAAATAAACATCATGGTGGGCCGTAGGAAGGTTTCAATAGTAGGGTCACTGTCCTCACTGTCTTCTTCCAGTGGGGACCCTCTTGAGATTTGGATCTGACTCACTCTTCAGATCATGCCTTAAAATGATCTCCCCAAATGGATGGACGGTGTGGATATAGCACATGCATCATGGTGGGACCCACGAGTGGGCCACCAGCTAGGCATCAGGAGCCCTAGCGTCAGCGACGCTCTGCTTCTTCTTCTTCTTCTTATTTTTTTTTGTGTATCAAAGGTTTTGATCGAGTGGGGCCCACATAAGGGTGATCCACTCCGTTCATCAGCTGGGCCATCTCATGGTGGGCCCAATGAGCCCTATATTGGGTACCTGATTCAGTCTAGAAACCTCAAGGTTGACCAAAGAAGTTTCAGCCAGTGCACATCATTAGCTTCACTGTTTTCATGCGGTGCGGTCCATCTGACGTTTGGATCTGGTTCATATTCGGGCCCTGGCCCTAAAATGACTTGGGAAAACAGATGGACGGTGTGGATACAACATAAACATCAAGGTGGGTCCTACGAGTGGGGACCCATTCCCACGTTCCAGCGTCCCTGACGCTGGACCGTCCCGGCGTCTCTGACGCTGAGGGCGTCCAGCGTCCAGGTCCTCTATTCTCCTTTTTATTTATTTTTTCTTCTTCTTCTTAGTTTCTTTCAAGTGGAGCCCACTTGGGGACGATCCACGCCATTCATCAGGTTCCCCAGCCCGTGAGGAACCCACAGAGCCCAATATTGTATAGGTAAAAGGTTCACAAACATCACAATGGGCCCAAGAAGTTTCAACAGTGGACATCCCTATCTCCACTATTTTCTATGGTGTGGTCCACCTGAGATCTGGATCAGCTTCATTTTTGGTGTCCAGTCCTAAACTGAGCTGGAGAAACAGACGGACTGGTATGGATATTACGAAAGCATCAAGGTGGGTCCCATGAGTGGGCCCACGGTTAATGCCCAAAAAGGGGCTCAGCGCAGGCGCTGCTGGGCAGCAGCGTCCTCTGGACGCTGACTGTCCAGCGGCTAGACTCTCCTTCTTTCCTTTTTCTTTATTATTATTATTATTATTATTATTATAAGTAGGTGGGGCCCATTCGTGGATAATCCAATCCATTCATCTAACTGTCCATCACAAGGTGGGCCCAAAAAGAAATAAAGAAAATGAAAGAAAATTAAGAAAATGGGGGGTTTATGTCCCCCTTGCACTCACAATGATGGTTGGACGGTTGGATTGACGATCGGACTGTGATCGGGGTCCTCCAAGCTTGGATCTCCTCCTTCAATTCCCCTAACCTCTCTCTTTCTCTCTCTTGATCACTCAAACCTCTTCTTCTCTCTCTCTCTCTCTCTCTCTCTCTCTCTCAAATCTCTTTCTCTTCTTGCAAATATGGGAAGTGAGAAGGCCACCCCCCCCCCCCCCCCCCCCCCCCCCTCTACGTATGTTAATGTATGGGTAGAGAGGAGGGAGCATAGGGTGATGATGGTGATGATGATGGCTATCATGGGAGATGGGTATGGGAAGTATGGGTCTTGGTTGACTTTGGAGGTGAGAGAGGGATGGGGCTATGGGGTGAGTAGAGTAGGGGTAATGAGAGGGGTATGGGTGAGGGTGATGGTGATGGATTTGATTGATTTGACATGATCTTGGGATTTGTGCAAGTGGGGCCCACGCCACACGCGCGTTATGCGACCCACCTCGGATTACGCAAATGACACAACTTACACACCGGGTATCGCAATGAGGCGTGCCGCGCGGCGTTGGAATCGCAGCGCCTACGCAGTCACTGATGTATAGGTCTTAGGTCGATGCGGTACTAAAACAGGGTCGCGATCAAGGCTTGCTAATCTGGTCCTTCCGGGACATACCGGCACCGGAAATTAAGCGTACGGATGGCAAATAAGGGTACGGGTCTTACACAAGGAATATCCACATTACGTGCTTAGCCACACCGGACGATCCATGGATTGTAAGAAAAACCTCATCATAGCCTTTTAATAGTCGTAATTGGACCCATCAAAGAATGATGGGCGGTTGGTGGTACTCCCATCTCAGTTAGACATTATCTTAGTGCTCCGGTACCGGATCTTACTCTAAACGTTTAAGTCTCTGAAGAACAACCTTCTCTGATACTAATTGAAATTACACATTTTGGATTAAAGGCGTATTAGTGAGGAAGCTTAGAGAGCAACTAGCATTATGGCTAAGTCCTAGAGGGAGGGTGATTAAGACTTTTTAAAATATTTTCGCCTACTTAATAATTTTATCAAATTAAACTAAGTAATCATTCATTTTCAGTTTCCATAACGCATAATTGGATCTATCAAATTTTGGCACATTAAATTTGATAAAACTTCGATTTAATCATTGGAAGTACAATTGTATTACAAACACCAACACTGATCTTATGTTAAAAGACTTCTCAATCTTTGACTCCGATATCAATTGTTATAATAAATAAATAATACCTATATATGATCAATATAAGCCAAGCCAAAGTACAGAAAGAAAAGAGTCAAATTAAAAATAAGAAACATATGTCAATATCATAGAACAACAACATAGAACTTTCTTTTTACTAAAACAAGAAATATGTTAAGTATAAAACATACTCATCTTTTACTTTATGTTTATGAGAATAGAAGTGCTTTTTACATGAAGCAGCAGTAAAGCTTAAGAGTAACTAACTAAGCTTTCGAAGGTGAGAGACCGAGAGACAAAAACAACTCTTACAGAGACAGGTAAGAGAGGGACACATCTCCAACGGGGAGTGTCTCGTGAGAGAGCTAAAGAGACGTCTCCAACATGGAGACTTCACGGCCTCAACAGGACCATTCGTGATCATCGAAAATGGTCCTACCTGTACAAAGTCCAAACCGAATGTACTATTTACAGAGCCTTTTAATCCAAGCATGTACAATACTTCAACGTTCGTTAACTTTGGATTGCAGCCTAGCATACAGCACCGACGATTGGTGCAGTATAGTGCTGGAAAAGCTCTGTGGGCCTATGTATTACCGGCACGGTACACCCATTTTAGGAAATGAGACAAAAAAATGAAGCAGATCCAAATCTTAATGGTGGGTGTTCAATCACTACGGTTTCTTATAGTGTGGTCCACCTGATATTTAGATATGCATCATTTTTTAGAACGAGCGGGCAAAATGGATGGACGGCATGAATACAACACATACATCATGGTGGGGCCCACAGAGCTTTTCCAGCACCACACAGCATCGATAACTATGCTGTGTGCTACACTATACGCAATTGAGTCCTACCAACGGGAGCGAATTAGGTGTGGCCCTGACTGTGGAGCCACCTTGATGTATGAAGCAGATCTAAATCCCAGGTGGACCACACGACAGGAAACAGTGGTGATTGAAAATTAGAAACTTCTTATGGACCGCACAATTTTTGGATCAAGCTTATATTTTTTTCACTTCTTCGTCTAGGTATGTGTGACCTTATCAACAGCTTGGATGGTAAATAAACATTACGGTGGGCCTTGGGAAGGTTTTAACGGTGGGTGTTCAATCACCACTGTTTCCTATTGTGTAGTCCACCGGAGATTTGGATCTGCTTCATCTTTGGGCTCATGCCCTACAATGAGCTGGCAAAACGGATGAACGGCATGGCTATACAAAATATACATCAACGGCCCTACAGTCAGGACCTCACCGTGTTGGGTGAGGCCGGGGCCACACCTAATTCGCTCTCCCAGTGAGCTTCTGCAATGTGCTTTTTTATTTTTTTTAATAGTAGATTCGGGACATGTGGGGTCACGTCGCAATGATCCAAACCGATTCAATGATGGGCCTTGGAATGGACGGTGGTCGTCTATTTAATCTGTTCTGTTGGACACTGATCGAAGGGTCAGGAATTTCCAATCTTAAACATTCTCCACATATGCCCCATTAATCATGCATCTATTAAGATCAACGGTTTGAATCACTAAACGATAGCCCACATGTACGGAATTATGAAAGCCGGACCTAATGGATCAATTTTAGGTATGGTTTAACTAAAATCAATAAGTACGAAAAAATGGGCTGGCCCACTAGGTTCATCATCCCCACCGTTGGATGGCACACATGTCAGTGATCTGGACCACTTATCAGGTGGTGTACACAGGTGAACATGCCGTGGACAGAAAAGTAATATTGGTCCACTGATCAGGTTAATCAAAATTCTATGAAAAAAATGGATCCATGTGTGTGTATCACTTGATGAATGCACTGCCCTGATTTTCCATAGATGGCATGCCACATGATGCACTACCTAATGAATGGCCCAGATCAATCACACATGTGTCATCTGATGGTAGGAACTAGGCCTCTCATGTTGCTCTGAACATGGCCCAGCATTCTATCAAAACCCCAGAATGGGCTAAGCTTTAACAATGGCCCATAGCTTAATTTTTGGGCCCAGAAAATAAACAAGCCTACCTGATACCTACGCTCCACAAATTTTCCTACTGAGGCCCAGCAAATAGAGGGACTGAGATCTCTTTACACCAGTCGTGGACTCGACGCAATCCCGGTACAGTCAATGGGTTGGGCCCAAGCCTTAGTTTCAAGCCCAGAAGTTTAAGATCAGGCCAGATGGGCTAACCTAGCCGAACCCATGTATAACATTTCGTTGTGGGTGAGAACGAATGTTTTCATTATTGGTGCACCAATAATGAAAACATTCGTTGTGGGTGAATCTCATCCGTATTTCGGCCCTTTATTGAACAGTAATGAGCTGAGGGGCCAACATCCCACCTTTGCGGGAGGTTGATAGACTAATCAAGCCCCAGATCCCATCACCGTCCCACCGCCAGATCTTTACCCTTTTTAAATTGCTTGATCTTAGATCATTGATTTTTTAATTAAGAGGCAGGATCCACTGCTAAGCTTTGCAGGTTAAGCTTAACCTACAATGCGATGTGTGGGGCCCATCATGGTTTATCCTTCACATCCAATCCGTCCATCATGCGAGCCCCGTGGTGTTCTACTTGTTACCCAAAAATGAGACTGACCCAAAACTCAAGTGGGCTGGATCATGTAAAACCATACCTAAAACCTCTAAAATCATGTTGCGTGGTTCACTGAGTTTTGGAATGGCCTTATATTTTGGAGTATCCATTCATGCTAGTGGGGTACGACTTCTGAATGGATTGGATGGAGAATTAAAGCACGGTAGACCACTCACACTTAAGAAAGGCTTTTAATGATTGATGCCCCCATCACAGATGTTTACTGTTCTGTGGACTTCACCTGAGTTTGGATCGGCCTGTTACCGGGGAAAACCCGAGGTCATGAGGTGACGCACATGATGGACGGATTGGATGTCATGCATACATCACAATGGGCCCCACAAATCATGACAAAGCTTTGTCGTGGATCTGGCCTCTTTGACTAATCATGTGAACCTCAGATTAGGGAAAATGTCTGATGAAAGGGCATAAACCACTTTATTTTTTAATAAAATAGAGAAAGTGGAAGGTGTCGGACGGTCCGAAGAAAACGTGACTAGCTTCCAGTTCTGCTATTTCGGACATGTAGGGCCAATAGATTAGTGATCCCAGCCGTTGATATGAAGGAAACCATTATGGATGGATGATATATGAAGTAATATCCCATATCAAACAATTATGACCCTTGGATTAGAAGATTAACCGTAAACGGTTAGGAGAAAACATAAAGAACGGTTCTCAATAAAACTCTAATATGGTATTGATACTATCATCCAATATGAAAATTATATGACATATGATATATCTAATGTGGGTCCCATTATACCAATGGTTTAGATCACCTAAAAAACCACCATTTGTGCAAGATAGGTGCAGGAGCATCAGGCACTAATCTATTAAGTATCAACGTTCTGATGCCTCTATCTATCCTACTCCGTGCGAAAGATAGGAGGATGGATGGTTAAGTAGTTCGACGGAATACCGGAAATTGTAGTCCACATACTCTCACATGAGACCCATCTAGCCGTTGATTGGTATAGCCGTTGGCTCTACCTTAACACAGATGGGCCGTTCAGTTTCTGTTCAGCCCAAAATGCCAGATTCGGACCTACCTTCTAGTGAGTCGGTTACCCGAATCGTTGTCATAGTGGGCCTTTGATGAATAGAATATAGTCTTATTTCCTGAACAATCTTCCCCATCGGATGATCCTAACCGTCTAATTCCATCCTGTGAAAAATATAGACCAAATGGTCGTAAACTCGTCCATTTTTATTGGATGGATGTGATAATCTGATCTGGGAGATATTTAGACATGGATTATCTCATGATGTGTCCCTACGATGAGCTTAATGAAGGTGGATCCCGGTTAAATCATTGCTGGATCGAACAAAACATGCCTTTTTCTATGGATGGTCACTGTGCAAACCTTTTTAACGTTGGACATGATCTGTGGGGCCCACTTATGTTATGAATGCGGAATCCAGACCGTGCATCGTACTCCCATTTTTACCGCACTTCCCAAGGATAATCCTGATTAATAATAAATAAATAAATAAAAACTCTTCTGAGACACGCCACAGAGAGCAGTGTATGACCATGACTAAAACCTATATATTCACGTGGTGTGACCCACCTGAGTTTTGAAATGGCCTAAGTTTTCTTGGGCCCCTTCATCAGGGTGGAACGCACTTGATGATTGGGTTGGATGACATATGCACAACACGGTGGACCCCACGCAATGTCACTCATTTGTTCCCTTTGGTGCTGCCTACCTGAGTTATGGATCTAGGTATCTAACGGACGGTTAGATGACACCCACACATCACAGTACACAGGACACAGCTCGAAGGTATAGCAACTACCATGTGTTTGAACGTATATGATCACTCCCCTTTTAACAGTGGGCAATCTTCGTTTAGGCCCACCTACTGGATAGTTGAAAACTTGGGCGCGGTTTGGGTGGATCCCTGAATGTGGGTCCCACCGTGATGTATGTTCCTTACATCCGCAACATCCATCCGTTTTTAAAGCTCATTTTAGGCACGATGCCAAAAATAAAGCAGGTCCAAATCTTAGGTGGACCATGCCACTGGAAACAGTGATGATTCAATATCCACCATTAAAAATTACTTCAGGGCGACCGGAATGTTTATTTGCCATCCAACCTGTTGATAAGGTCACAAAGACCTGGATGAAGGGACCACAGCAATATCAGCTTCATCCAAAACTTTTATGGCCAACAACAGGTTTAGAGTGGTTAATCACCACTGTTTACTGTGGTGTGGTCCACCTGAGATTTAGATCTACTTCGTTTTCTAGATCATATGCTAAAACGAGCTGTAAACGGATGGACGGCATGAATGTAAGGAACATACATCAAGGTGGGCCCCATAGTCATGGATCCGGGGATCCATCGCGCTATGGCTCTCAATGGGTCGGATCTGGATCGGATCCAACTCTCCAAGTTTGAATATTTATACACGGATTCAAATCAAATTTGGATCCAACTGGATCCCAAAGGTGATATTCCGATCCATTTATAAATAGTTAGATCCATCTCTGATCCAAAATCCATACAACCATTGGATTCGGGTCAGATCTAGGTCCAAATCCACCCCATTACAAATCTAAAAAAATATATAATATAATATATTTAATTTAGCAGCAAAATGATGCAAATCCCATTATTTACCGTGATATGGTTGACTTGAGAGTGACATGTCAATTTTAAGGCATGGCCTAAAATAGTCTTGTAAAACCGATTGCCAGCATGAATATAACATATACAGTAACGTGACGATGAGCTAGATTTGGATCAGATTGGGATCAAGCTCAGGATATGTTTTTGTGAATTTAAATCCAGTCTATTTAATTAATCAGACCTATTTTAAGATCCAAATCCAGTCTATTAACATAATTAAACCTATTTTAAGATCCAAATTAAGTTTCGGAGCAAATTGGATCTCTGATCTGACCCGCTCCATTGAGAGCCCTACACCGTGCCCCGCGTGCCCACCTTGTATCCACAAAAGGTGGAGTAGGTAGCGTAGTCCTGCAAACTACAATTTAGGATGGTTATGCAAGAGCTAGTAGCTTTTTCCCTACATTTTTTTAATGTGAATTGCCGACAGACGGTCGGCTAAAAGTGGGCCATAGGCAAAAGGAAGGTTCGTATCTTAAAAATAATGTGTAAAAGGCAAGCAAAACCCTCAAAAGTCTGTCATCGACTTATTCTACTATATGATTGTTTCAGCTCTTCAGGTTGGTCAACGTTCCAATCTATCAAATACCCCCTACTTTTTGTGAATTTTCGGAGATGACTTTTCTTTGGGAAGTTATTTGATAGTCTGGCAGACTGTGACACTTGATACTCGGGCACTCATAAATCCTACACGTCTAATACATTAAATCAATTTAAACTGGGTAAATTGTAGAAGGAGTCCTAACCTCTGATTTGTGGACATTTTTTGTTCAAATAGGACCGTTGGATTTTTATTTTTATTTTTTTTCTTTAACCATCCCCCCAAATGTCCATCTATCTGATAGTTGTAAAATCAAATAAGTGTATTTTTTTTTTTTTTGTTTATGGTACATCTAAACGGAGACCCATAATTTGGACAGTTAAATTTGGATTAATTGTATGGAATATGTGCACTTTTGATGTGCCTGTGTATCATCCATCAAAGTCTGCCAGAGTATTAAAAGAATTTCTCCTTTCTTTTTGCCCTTCAATTTTAATAATTAATCTGGTCGTTATCTGTCTTGATCAAACCATCTAAACACTGTCTGATCATCATCAGGAGGGTCCACCATGGATGGACCATCTAAAATGACAAATCCACTAGTTGGCCTTAAAATCGAACGGTAAAAACATCAACGATGCATGGTTAATTGGGAAAGAAATCCATTGATCTTGATAATCAAAATATGTTTTAATTAATCAAATTTCAAAGGTGGGGCCCATACATTGATCATAGATCATGATGTCGAAGATATTCTCATCAGCCTAGTTTCCAAGGTGGGGCCCATCCATTATCGCTAGGATACTCTAGCCATCTAATCTTCGAAGGGGGGGCCATCTCTGTGGCAGTCCAATTGATGGACTGTCTTAATCATCAAGGTGGGGCATTTGCTTTAATAACGCTTCTTTATGATTTACACAATCAGATGGGACAGCTTGAAAATAAAATCTTTAACTTTATGTACTAATTTCAAGTATCAATGGCCCACTGGTGGACCCACATCTGGAAGGTCCATATCAAGTGGACACGTTAGAGAGAGACCCGAGTGTCATCCTTGAAATTCTATCTAGGATGGGAGAAGTGATTTCCGCTCCTCCATCATTAATCCTGTCTATCAAGAAAATTACAACTTTTCAAATAAGGAAAACTTTTATACTCTAGCGGAGTGAGAAGGATGATATACAGGCACTAAGAAATTGTAAACGTGGCATGTATAATTAATTCAATTTGAAGTGGCCAAATCATGGAACCCAATTTAGGTTTATCATAAACAAAAAGTACACGTATTTTATTTTCTAACAATCCAATTTATCACAAAAAAAAAAAAAAAAAAATGCCTATAGGTGGGATGATAAGCATGTTTAGATCAATTTAAGGCCTGTTTAGGTGCCTTTCCTAGTAAAGGGGTTTGGTAAAAGGGGATGCAAGTGGCCTGCGACCTGCCCACCTGAATTTTCTGCGGTTGGAAGCTATGTGCCGCGTATGGAGAAGTCTGTCCAGCTCATGTTAGGACGTGATCCCAAAATAGAATCAGATCCAAAACTCAAGTGGACCACATGACAAGAAAAAAAGGTGGTGGTGATAGGGTTTTCCTCCTCGAGTGTTGAGGAGAGATTGGTGCAGCCTGGGGGTCATCGGACGCCCGATCAGTCAGGGTCGAGCGACCGAAATTCACCCGGAATGACTAAAAGTCACTGAACTGCTTTGGTTACAGTTGGGCGCCCGATGGTTTGTTGACTAGGTGCCTGGTGCCCAGGTCAAGTGTTCAACCATGCTCGATTGGGCGACCGAAATTCGGCAGTTCTTCTTTTAAACTCTCTGGACAGTTTTTTGTTCGGGCAGGCACCTGATTATGCGTGGAGTACAAATCTGCAGTTTCCTATTCTGGCTCTAATTGTTGTAAAGTCTTATTTAAGTGCTTCTAAATCATGATTAGGGTATCCTAATAGAAGGTTTACACGTCCATGGTGAGAGAGTAAAAAAAAAAAAAAAGGAAGCGAAAGAGAAAGAGGAAGCTTGTGGGAGGAAGATTTCTGCTTGTTGGAGGTGATCCATTGCGTAGTCGACATCTCAGCTCTTCTACGTCCTCGTGCTCGGTGAGATCTTTTAGTTTTCTATTCCTTTTATTGTTTATCCGCTCCTACGTGAGTGAAGAATGTTAAATCTAAGCAGGTTGTGCTTGTGATCGAGGTTGTAAATAGTTTACTGCATAGTGGATTATTTGTCTGGACAAGGTCCCGTGGTTTTTATCTCTTTGAGGGTTTTCCACGTAAAAATATCTTATGTCGTGTGGTTTGATTGTTTGCTTGCGTTTTTGCATTGCTATATCCTATAATTCAAGTAGTTGGGGGGCGAGATCCTAAGGTTTTTGTGCAACGCACCTGTTGATGGTAAATCTCATCACCAAATGTTGGTCAGGAACCAACTTGAGCCTCCGCGTTCAATTCGAAAGATGATAGGGATCCTGTAAATACCACCAAAGGTTAGGACGACCGCCGGTGATTCCGGCTAATGGCCCTCCGATGCCTTAATCAATAACTATAGGATAATCAAAGAAGAATGATGCTTTTTGTTGCTCAATGTGTGTGTACCTTAGATCATGGCATGGAGGGATATTTATAATGTGAATCTTTACTGTAATTGGGTAGGATTGTCACTTTGTCAAGATCTACGTCTGCGTAGGATAGATTAAGTATCACAGCTAGATACGTCATTGCTTTAGAGATAAGTTGCAAGATTATCTGCGTTATGCGGATATTTCTCTTATCAATCTAGGAAGTGAATCCCACGGCTTACAGGATATGTAACAAAGTCCTGATTGCTTGGGGAGTAGCGTTGGTAACGCTCGGAGAAGAGTGGTCCGTCGGGCGTAGTCGATGGTAGGTCCACTCATCCACGGTCGGCTGTGGATAAAGAAGTAGACGAGCACCAAGGCATGACCCGAGTCTTCGGTAGATTCCTAAATGCCGACTGCTTGGGTCTAATGAGGTCGGTCAGACGCTAAAGAGTGCCGACAGTTCCGGCTAAGCAGATGACCGATCACTATGAGATACAGTGTAGCCAATACCGAACGCTCGAGTGCTCAAGCTTGAAGATAGAGGATCCTAGTTTCCGCTAGTACGTAGCTTTGACCACGCGAAAGCGGGGTATCCCAAATTTACCCATAACAGCACCCAACAAATGGAACACCTACCGCCATAACCATTATAGGTACGCAAAAGTTTTGTATATCAAGCTGATATTTGTGTTTTCATTGCATCCTAGTTAGAATAACAACACGTTGGATGACATATAAACATCATGACAGGTCCCAAGACTGATTCAATGATGAGCAATTCCATCCCCATTGTTTCCTGTAGTGTGGTCCACTTAAGTTTTTGGACATGATTCATTTTTTCGTGATCATGCCCTAACATGGGTCCTTATCCTTAACTTGATGGTAGACTCCTAGAAGTTTCAACACGAGATTTGGGGTTTGAGTACCTATCGGTGGTGAAATCCCATTATGGTGTGCGTGGGGTAGTGTGTGTGTGTGGGTAACTCCTTGCAAGCAGGAATTGCAAGGAACTCACATCCATGAAAAGTGGCTTTCAAGCTTGCTATTTGGGTCTAATAGACAAACATGAATAAAATTGGTTTTTCTCCTAGTCAACATTTGAGCGCCTATTTTGTAAAGCAGGGGATAAGATAGGAGCTTGCTAAGTGCATCCAAGCCCAACTACTGTTTGGATAAAAATGACATTTGGGCCTCAAACAAACACCCGTTAAAGATGCACCCAAACGGGCCTTTATTTTGGTACCATGACTAAGTTATGATAAGTTTCACAACTTAGGTGGTTTCGACTGAATTAATGTATTCTACATGTAGAGCTTTTTGAGTGCCTACATACAAGCATTATTAGTTGTCACATAATTTTGAATTAATGTATTCTACATGTAGAGCTTTTTGAGTGCCTACATACAAGCATTATTAGTTGTCACATAATCAAATTACTCCACTGAAAAAATACAGTGGCAAAAGAGAAAATTATTTCATAGTGTGTGTGTGAGACACCCAGATATATATATATATATATATATATATATATATATATATATATATATATATATATATATATATATATATATAAAACATAGGGCTTTTAGTTCTAAAAAGTGGGCCCATCATTAGTAATCTAGGTTAGCGTGCATGGACCATGTCCAAAACATCCTCTGTGGAACAATTATGAACTTTCAATTTGTGTCCTACAAATAAATGGTTAAGGAAAAAAAAAACAAAATGCTCAACCTTTGATTGGAAAAGGTCTCAACATTGGTGGCTAGGATCTTTCAATCTAGATACTTTTGTTTATTGTCCATCCATAGTGGGATGCAACAGGCCAATGGTCTGGATTAACAAACCATCTGCAAATCAGTCCCACTATCCAAAGTTGAGAATCCCTGGAACAAGAACGGAAGCTAGCTCATGTATTGATTCCTATGTGACTACATATCAATAAATTCATAAATGAATGAAACTAAATGAATTTTAGTTAATAACAAATTCATCCCAACAAAACTAATGAATTAATAGTTATTATGATTTTGTGTGTGTGTCTATATATATATATATATATATATATATATATATATATATATATATATTTCCTCAGGAAAAGTATCGAGGGGTCTCTGAAATGTGGTCTTCATGATGATGGTGGCAACGATGATGATGATGATTTTATTTCACAATGTTATCATTACACCGTGGAAAATAGCCGATGTATTATTTCCTTACGTCAATGATATCTTAGCCCACGTATGATATTTTGACGTGAGGAAGAAAAAAACGGGTGCAACATGCTACTAATTAAGCTTAGCACAAAGTTCATGTGAGGGGTTCCAATGGCTGACAGGGAGCATTACACATTTCTTAGCTTCGGCGGTAGATAAAGAGCCTTTTTCAAATATGGTGCTCTAGCGATAGCTTGTTGGAAGATTGTGATAGATGAAGGAATAGATTGTGAAAAGCTGAGATGTGTAGCCGGTTATGAATGATAGGAATATATGTAAGAGATGTGCAATTTTAATAAAGATGTATGCATCCATCCATATCTATCCATATATATTGATCTATATTTATAGCACTTGTTGTCGTGCTTTAGTGGCAGACGCACAAGCGTTTCAACACAAGGTCATGGGTTCGAGCATCCTTTGTGGTGCGAGTCCGCGAGAGTGTGGGGTGTCAGTGCGTGAGTACATTGGGGGGTGTAAGTTTGCATTAAAACAAAATACCTATCTCTAATATGTACAACTTTATTTATAAACATATACGAACTCTAATAGATTGATCTATTAAATTTGAAACTATTAACATAGGCTACATAGTCAACTAAATTCTATGTACTATATACAAATGCTACCTTTTATACTAGACCGTCTTGAAGACACCTAGGCATTTCAACAATAGGTCTTAGGTTTGAGTGCTAAGGAGACACACTAACTCCATTGGTGGGTGGGTGCATCATGTGACTAACCAAGTGGGTGTGTTGCCCAGCTAACAGCGTGGGTGCGTTGCATGACTAAAAAAAAAAAAGCCATAAGATACATATTTGGGTCCCTACTCATGGCTTAATGGTAGATAGCATGTGTTTCAATACTAAGGTCATGGGTTCGAGAGCCCTATTTGGTGTGTGAGTGTGGGTGTGTGTGTAAAACAAAAAAACATAACACACATGCTCTGTCTCATCCTTACTTTTATACTCATTACTCTAGTAGTTGATGGCTTATATAGATGCTGATGGGTTAGTGATAGTTTTTAAAATTTACGCTACTAGATGTACTCCATCTTTTTGGTTGTGGTGTATTTAGCAAGATATCATTTCTTTTACACTTTTTTAACAATTACTTGATTTTTTTTTTCATTCCTTCTGAGTTTGGAAGGCAAGAAATGATGGTTCATCCGTGAGACTAAGTAGTGTGTTGTCGCTCATACCATAATTAAGGTTTTATCAATTAATTGTTTAAAGCATTTCAATATTCGATTGAGCACAAATACGCCAAGCGTAATCTTGAAGCATCTATTCAATAGGTCCCACCATAGATTATTTATGATTCTAAAGAAGCCTTCGATCTAATGATGCTAACCATTCAATCTATAGTTCATAAAAATAGACAATTGTAATAAAATGGACCACATCAAAAGAATTAGATCATATAATCAATATTACTGTTTTTACCATCACTTGCCTCGTATGGCATGAATAATTGGACGATGTGGATCTTTATTCTCCTTATCGTTTGTCAATTAAAAATTTTTGGGTGCATTGCTATCCTCTCCATGTGAATCCGGAGGCAATAGCATGCACCATCATAATCATCTAAGCCTTATCTTAATTAATTGGAGCCAGCTACACGAATCATACCATGCCATGCTATGCTAATAGGCCACACTTCTAGTTAAATGATAGGTATAAAGTACTTTATTATTATCTCCACCACTTCATTTTAGAGCCCTTAACTTGAGCTAATTTTTTTTTTTTTTTTGGTCAGTAATGCAACCCGCCCACCCAGTCAATTGTGCAACACACCCACCCAATCAATTATGCAACACACCCACTGGTGCTGTCAGCGGCGAGAATTTCACCCTGATGGGTTTCGAGACCGAGATCCCTTGTTGAAACTCTGCAGAGTCTACCAACCAGGCAAGGCCCCGAACCCGAACAAATTCATTTCTAACAAGTGCAATGCCTTTGTGGAGCTTGTCCAAACAATATTAGTGCGTCACCTTGTTTTTCTTTAAAATTATGGCCCCTCATCCAATCATCATGGTCTAATTCGGATGCTGATGACGGTGAAGTAAAGACAATTTTTTATACAGGAGCCAAACATTATTATATTATTTCTTTACTTAAAAAATAGTTTAGAATATATCATTGGACTACCAATTCAAGTGGACCTTCTCCCTAGGTTCGAGTCATTGCCTCGGTGGTGGACTCCTTAGAGTTTCAACACTAGTCTTGGGTTTGAGTTCTTATAGGTGGTGAAATCCCACTGCAGCATTTGAACAGGACTTTCTGTTTGCTAACTACCTGATTGGTCCAGCTCAACACTATTGCAGTATGTACACACCAATTGAAGACCCATGAACAGTGGGTCAATGTTTAGCAGGAGCCAAGTAGCATCACATAAATTGGTACTCCGGTGAACTACCATACTATACCTCATGAAAGAACAAAAAAATCCGGAAAAGCCTGGGAAAACCAAAGAACGGAAAACAAAGCAATTGACTACATCAAAGGAAGTACGTTTAGCAACCCATCCATCGAAAAATGCAACGTATTTATGCTAATCTGCACTGTCCAATTCGTGATCTACTTGTGAATGAGCAATATCCTTAAATTTACGACTCCGGGCAACCTCGACGGTCCAATTGTTATCTTCCAATTGGGACCAAATTTCTTGTAACCGTTCATTTACTGGACATTGATCAGATTGTCAGGATCATCTAATCAATGAAATTTCCTACCAACATGTTCATCCACAGTGGGTCCATGATTTGGAGGGTATGGATTGGGTGGCACGTTTGCCAATGGGTAGGGAGGCATGTCGCCACAACGTAGCTTGCGGCAAACTCACACTGTAGTCTAGAAGATGAAGAAAGCGGGATGGATTAGGTGTTAGGGGCCCACCTTGATGATTTTTCGTAAATCCATATGGTCCATCCATTTCTCAAGTCCATTTTAGGATGTGGTTCCAAAAATTAAGCAGGTAAAAATTTCAGGTGGACCACACCACAGGAAACAGCGATGATTGAACACTCACCATTAAAAAATTCCTAGGGCCCACCATAATGTTTATTTTCCATCCAAACCTTTGATAAGGTCAACATGACCTGGATGGAGGGAAAATACAAAGATCGGATTGATCCAAAACTTGTGACCCATAAAAACATTTTTAATGGTTATTTACCACTATTTCCAGTGGTGTAGTCCACCTGAGATTTGGATCTGCTTAATTTTTGGGATCACTTCCTAAAATGAGCTGAAGAAATAGATGGGTACGGTGTGGATTTTAAAATAAAAAAATCATCAGGGTGGGCCCCGCACGGTAAGGGTAATACCCACTAATATGTTACCCAGTAACACCTGATCCAATTCCCTAGAAAGAAAGAAAAGAAGGGTGGTCCACTGGTGATAAAATGCAAAAATGAAGGGCATATAAAAACATGATCTGCCTAAAATATGAAATTCTTCAAAAAGGTCATAAGTACAATATCAGGAAGTTTGGGGAGGGATTTGACGATTTTAATTGCCTTTTGTTCCTTGAACGTCAAGGAACTTTCATTGGAAAAGGGTAGACTTTTTGTATATGCTCCCCTCTCCGTATCAACGGCACCAAAATGCTCTCAAACCCGATAAATTAATAGGAATTGTATGGTCCTGATCATCAACAGATGTACATTTACCTCCATCCTATGTTCTCTACATATGGGGCCCACTTTTCGGCAATCCGAACCATTGATCAGATGGGACCTAGCCTGGAACGGGGATCCCTTCGAGTTCTCACAATTAAAAGATCATTAACCTTCAATATGGGGCCCCACAAATGAACGGTTAGATTAAAAAAATCAATGGACCACATTAGGTGGCAGGAAATTCAAGTGATGATTTATCTGCCATGATGAATCTACGTTATGACCCATCAGATCAACGGTTTGGATCGCCGAACGATAAAACCGAGGTGGATGGAACCCTATGTGTTACCAAACTCTTGGTTTGTTGATCAGGTGGACCTTATAACTTCCCCTTAAATTACCATAAAAAGAGAGTCACATGTAAGCAAGCATTCACACCCTTCATTTCAACCCCTCCTTCCCATTTCTTATGTAAGTGTGCTACACATTTCAAGCTGTCACAAAAGTCTAAAATCCCTCTCCCATCTAAAATCCCATCTCCCCTCCCCTCCTTCAAATCCATGCTTCCTCTTCTCAATCTCCTTGCCTTCTCTTTCCTTGGCCATGAGAATCTCACATCTAATAGGATTTCTCTTATGGGTCTCTCTCCTCTTCTTCTTGATTCATGGGTGGGGCCACATGAGGTCTAGTAACACTAATCTCATCCATCCTAGCTTGGTAAAGATCAACCGAAAGGCGTTGAAGAGCGAGTTCGATTTCTCATCGTTCAATCCTCGACATCGACCGTATACGCCGGTTGAGCCGGACCCCGCAGGCGAGGAGATCGATCCGAGGTATGGAGTCCAAAAGCGATTGGTCCCGACTGGTCCAAACCCGTTGCATCATTGAGGTTACACAAGGTGGGAGTGTTTTTGTATGATGTGTTTATGATCATATGCTTACACTCATGCAAATGGACACAAAATGGAAGGTGGGTAATCAATATTACTTGCATATTTACATTCTTTTTAAGGTGACACAAAAACCCAATTGAGATCAATCAATAATAAGCTCTTGGAATGTATGTTTGATGAGTATACATGTGTATGTATGTATGTAACATGTTATAGTACCTTTGAAGTTCTTGTGCTCATGATCTTCTTTACATGCTTGGATTTTTTTTTTTATTTTTTCTTTTTTGAATTTCACAACCATGAAGAAAAGATAGCTGATAGGATTTTTATTATTTATTTATTTTAATTCCTGAGGAGATTTGAGTTGGGTGATTTTTCTTTTAGATATTTGTTTTTCAATTTAAGAATGAGTAGCTGCAACGGCACGGCATATCAAGGGTGATAAACTAACAATAATAAAGTTGGGAGGCATTATGCAATGCTCGAGTAAAGTGGTTGTATGGTGCGTTCGCGCTTTCAAGTTAGACAAGTGGGGCCAGTGGTTGAGTGATCCAAAACGTTTATATGATGGGACTAACCTTAGATGGATCAAACACCAAGAAAATTCCCCTGATTGGAAGATCCTAGGTATTATCATGTCTGTCATTTTATTGGTTGCATAGGAACCGTTGCTATGATTTCTCAGTTAAGCGTTATGTTTGTTGGCCGCATGTTGGAATTTTGTGATTTTTTTTCATCTGGGATGGCCATTTACAGTGAGGGACATAATATCAATGGTTTGGATCATTTGATAATGGGCCCCACCTGCATATTTGCTCAAAAATGAATTACGTTTTTATCAACGGTGGAAGATGCATGATGGGGAAGTCATGGATTTGTTAAAAGGGGGTTATTCGATGGTGTGGGAGAATATGGATATCCATACATATGAACACGGCCAACGTTCAAGTTTCACACATGTAACTCAATCCAAAGCGTGCAGATCATCTGCGCTTGCTTGTCGAATATCGAAAATCAGCTATTTTTCATCTCATCCGTTCATGTGATGGCCACCAATTGGAGATTATATGATCATGGACTTCGTCTGATTTTCGGGTTGTGACTCATTTGCAGCATTGCCCACGGTCTGGACGGTTGGATTGAGGTTCAGATACATGTCAGCTACATGTACGCATGCACATTGATCTTCATAGTCTGGAAGAGTACCAAAGTATGCATTAGCAGGTAGCAACAGATAATTCTCTTTATAATGAGATGGCGTATGGTTGACTAACGTATACAAGAGGCTGCATTCTAGAAGAAGGAACCATTTTTCAACTCTTTGGAAAGGTAGTTTTATCTGTATGGGTTGAGTGTGGGCCCCACCACCATCCAGATACCTGGTATAAAATTCAGGATGAACGGCTCGTCGTGTGTGTTAGCCAGTGGACGGACAACATCTAAAGTACATGTATGGCCAACTTGATAAGTGGAACTGCCTGACTATTGATCCAAATATTCTTCATGGTAGGCCCAACCTTCTGGACGGTTGGATGTAGTAGAGACGTGGCACGCTGCAGGTCACGGACACCATAGTGAAAAAAGGAACAATGCCGCATGGACGCCTACATTTTGGTTGAATTCCAAAACAGAGCTTACTTTTAAACTCCTTCCTAAAAACCGCTTAAGGTTTCGAAATACGGTTAAAAAACTGCTTGCTATTTCACACCGTTGTGTAATACTACCCTTGAAAAAACTCTTGAACTACCCTTTCAATAAAATACATCTCTCTCCCTCCCTCTTTTTCACCCCCCCCCCCCCCCCCCGCGGCCAAAACATTGTGATGGGCGGGGATTACCTAATCCGCATGGTGAGTGAATTAGGTGTTAACCCCAGAACAGAATAGTGAGTGTTAACCATACCACTGAAAAAGTGTGGTTGAGTGCCCCACCACTACAAATTCCAAAGAGCCCATGGTAATATATTCATAATGTTTATTTTCAATCCAAGTTGTTGATAATGTCATGAATGTTTGGATGAAGGGGAAATATAAAGATCATCTTGATCCAAAACTTTTGTGGCCCACAAAAAGTTTTTAATGGTCATTCATCATTGTTTCTAGTGGTATGGTCTACCTGAGATTTGAATCTTCTTAAGGTTTGGGATCACGGCCAAAACTGATATGGAAAAACAGACGGATGGCATGGATATACAAAAAATGCATCAAGATAGCCCCCACACGGTTAGGGTAACACCCACTAAGATGTTAAGCTCATAACAGCTAATCTGCTCCCCATCGCATGGCTTCTGCTTCCTAAACTCACGTTCTACGCTGGAAGTTTAACAATAATGGGCCACCATGACATACGTGTTACATCTACACATCCATCCATTTTGCAAGGTCATTTTAAGTTATGGTCTCAAATACGAGGCATATACAAATGCCAGGTGGATCACACCACAGTAAATAAACCTATTATTTTTTAATGATAGCTTTTAATTGTCACTGTTATCTCTTGTGGGGTCCACCTGAGATTTCAATCTTTCTCATTTTTTGTATCATGCCTTGAAATCACGATCCATAAAGAATGGATGATGTGGATTAAACACACGCATCATTGTGGGGCCCATGGCATTGACCAGCAATGGAGTAGATTCCGCTACAGTTGCAAGGAGAGGTAAGGTTGAAAAAGGGCAAAATTGTCTTTTTAAAGAATAATGGACGAAATTCCTTAAGGGTTTAAAAGCAGGCGGGTTTTTTTTACCGGATTTCCAAACCTTAGGCGGAATTTAGGCAAAAGTTTAAAGGCAGGCCTTTTTTTTTGGAATCCAACCAAAATATAGGCGTGCGCACGGCATTGTCCCTAAGAAAAACTACATCCAGCGGATTAGCAGGACTCTGTGGGGTCCACGGTGATGTATGTGTTTTATCCACGCCATCCATCCGTTTTTCCAGATCATTTAATGGAATGAGCCCAAAATTGAAGCATGTACAACGCTCAAGTGAACCACACCAGAAGAAACAGTGAGGATTGAACCCCGATGGTTGAAAACTTCTTGGAGGCCACAGAAGTTTTGGATCAAGCTGATATTTGTATTTTTCCTTCATCCAGGTCTGTGTAACCTTATGAATAGTTTAGATGACAAATAAACATCACAGTGGTCCCTAGGAAAGTTTCCACGGTGGACGCCATCATCTCCACTGTTTCCTGTGGTGTGGTCCACTTTAGATTTGGATATGCTTCAATTTCTGGATCATGGTCTAAAATGAGTTTAAAAAACGTATGGACGGCGTGGATAAACTAAATACATCACATTGGGCCCCACAGAATCCTGCAACCACGGAGTTCGCTGGTGTCAGGGTCACCGCGAAATCCGCGTTCGTCCGTGAATAATCAATCGCTCATAAGGTTTGCATCATTTTTCACTTTGATGACGCATGTCTACACACCATCACATGAGCCAATGCATCACACGTGCCTGACCTTAGTTCCACCATATGGCCGTCGTTGCGGAAAATCAATCTGGTACACTTATCTAGTGGGCCACAATATATGAAACAAATAGACGGACAAAAGAAAGACTTGGCCGAGATTTCTACGCCGTCCATCTGTTTCTAACCATTATGCCCCCATAGGATGAGTGCACCAGGTCTAATCTTTTGCAGTTGGGCACATACACGTGGGACCCACCTGTTGGACGATTTGATCTCAGACGTACGTGCTGAAGTTTCGGCCTCTTTTTTTGCCAAGTTCCCAAGCTATTGAAAATTTGAAACGGATGAATGAGAGAGCAGGGTGTCATGTGATATTTTGATGCATTAAAGGATGTGGCCAGAGCACTCGTGATGCATCACATGATACATGAGGTGGACCCTCAGTGGGCATTCAAAATTCATAAATGGAGATACCCTTTGAAATGGCAATTCATCCCAATAGAGGTCCTGCACCTCACGTGCATGCAGGGCTGTCAACGGGTACCAGGTCTGCGTCCAATTTTTAAAACTCTTGTGAACTTCGTGCCGAGTTTGGGTCCCAACTTTTCTCTCTTTGGGTAGGGTTCAATTGCTTTTAGGGCTGTCAACCGGATCAGTGATGATTCGTATCCAATCCGATTAAGGATATATCCGGCCCGAATCCGACCTGAATCCGATTCGGATCACAAGTGTATGATCCGAACCCGACCCGTTTAGATATTTTTGAAATCCGTATCCGATCCGAATATGATCCGATCTGATATCCGAATATGATCCAATATCCGAATATGATCCGATATCCGATATTATGATTTTCAGGCCCGCCCGACTCATTGAAACCATATGTAAATTCTGATTTTCAGGCCCGCCCAACCCATTGAAACCTACTTTTATTATTTTATATACTATATTTAATTGGATCGGGTCTTTAACGGGCCGGATCACGATCGATCTGAATCCGACCCGAATATTAAACGGATCATCTTTGGGTATCCGTATTCGACCCGATTACCCGATTATTGATCCGAATCCGATTAAATCGGATCGGATACGGATCGGATATGAATCAAGATCCGTGCCGTTGACCGCCCTAATTGCTTTAGGGATTTTTTTTGTTGAAAATAATGTAGAAATTTAAAGGAACAGCGATCGAATTAGAACTCCATACTTGACCAGTGATGAACTATTGCTGAGTAAAATGATCTACTGTTGGAACGAGTTATAGACAACGTCGCTCTCTTTGAAATAATTCGCACAAATCTTTCCGACGTGCACAGACCGTAAGATCAAACTTATTACAAATTTCAGCACAACCAACCCATCGAGGTCGACAACACCCTCTGCTCATAAGTACACAGAGGTGTGCACACACAGTCACACCCGGATAAAGATTTTCGGGGCCAGGAATCTCATCGATTACACCCTTGCGCGTGCATACGGACTTATCCGTAGTAATGCAATGTATAAAAGTCTATATGAAAATGATTCTATATAAACACATTTTTTTTCCATTCCTATCTAATATAGGACAATAGTTTTGCCTTTGAAAAACTCCCACCAACAACACAAGTTTACAATGTTTTTTTTTTCTTTTTTTCTTTTTTTATTTACTTTGAAATACCTCTAACATTTTTACCGCAAAATTCATAAAGAATCTATATTTTATCAAATATTGCCCTAAAAATGTCCTCATTTATTTTTATTTTTTTATTCTTTAGAAAGCAGTAAACTCAAGACTTATGGAGCCCACCTGGCATGTGTACACCTAACGTGTTGAACTTATGCACCCGACCATGATGATAACACGGACAAGATATCAGGTTAATCAGATTATCTATTACACTTGAATTGAGATATTTTGAATGATGTAGATTATTCTTTATGGATTGGCCTACCTTACGGTTGGATTTGTAATATTTTTTTGTTCGATTAATGATAATGTTGGTGTGCATGCATATGTTGGATGGGGTGGAGATAAGATACTTACCATGTGGGCCCCACATCTTTTGATTTCTCACTTTGTTGTAAAGAAAAAGTAGTGGGTGGTAATGTAATTTCTCCTCTTAAAAAACAATCCAATCGCCATGGAATTTTAGGGTAAAAATACTTACGTAGCAATTTCACAGATCCAGAGAGTCTTGGAGTTGGATTATAAGTTACTAATAAGTTACTTATACCTTTTTCTACTTTTCTCTCAAGTTTATTTGGTCTACCTTTAATATCCACCATTCATCATGTGGGGCACCTTTAACGTGGACCATTCATTATCTTAGGCCCACCTTGGCCCTGTCTTCAACGTTAACCATCCATCATGTGAGGCGGACCATCCACCTTGCGAGGACCACCTTCAGTGTGGGATATCCATCATGTGAGGCCCACCTTCATTGTGGACCATCCATCATGCATAGCCCAACTTAAAAGTGGGCCATCCATTATGCAGGCCTGGCCTTGGATGTGGGTCAATCATGGTTAGGAGCCAACCTTCTATGTGAACTGTATTCATGTGGAGCCCACCTTGATATGGGTCATCTATCATGTGGTGCCCACCTCAATATACATCGTCCATCATGTGGAGCCCACCTTTGATGTGGATCGTCTATCATGCAGGGCCCACCTTTGGCGTGGGCCATCCATCATGTGGGCCCACCTTGGAGTAGATTTTCGATGTGACAAAGTGCAAACATGGCACAGGTAGAGATCCCATCCATTCATCCATTTGGACTTTTGGTGGGACTCAGCCTGGATGTGCAGGATCCTCACCATTCATCAGGCAGGCCTCATCATGTGCCCTGGTAAAAAATATCAGGCTGGTCCACTACCCCCATCAATGCATACACGTGGATAGGTTGCAGCATCCATTGGTGTGTGTTTTGGTTGTTGGTTCGTGACTGTTGCTCTGTTTTTCGTCCAAACTGTGTCAACTGTCCAATTACGCTCCCCACCGATTGGATGGCTGCAGTAGTTCGATTGCCTTTATTTTGCAGTCGTAGCACATCCACATGATTGCCCTCTAAATAAATGGTCCTGATTAGCTCATGCATGTGCCATGTGTATGGAAGATTTTCTAGTTGGCACTTTTGTGGAACTCATGATGTCGATGGAGATTTTTACCCACAAACTCACCGTAACTATTCATCTAACCGACCCTTCGGTTCAAATGGCACAATTTTCATAGATGGAATGATCATGGGTTACATTGGTCAGATGATGTGATGGTCCTTTTGACCCCTACCATACTCGTAGGCAATGGTCAATGCCGGTTATCTACCTCCATCCACTGGATGAATGGCTCCGATCTCATGAGCTTATAAGGGTTCATGGTCATGAAGAGCATATTTCCTTAGAAATTTCCAAAGTTGGTGTATCACTAACAAATGAAGAAAATAAGTTACTTTAGAAAATTGAAAAGCAATAAAAAAAGAAAAATGGAAAGAAATTAGTTTTTTTTTTTAAGTTATCTATTTAAGTTTAATAACTGTACTAATTTAATTAAAAAAGTAACTTATTAACTTACATAAGTTAAAAAAGCTACTTATCTGGTAGTCTCCTAATAAGCCCTTATTGGAGGTGCTTTTTTAGGGTGAAATCATAAAAATAAAATTATTTAATATTTTTTCTTTAAGGTTAACATCCAACCCATCATATGTATGCACCCCACATGGTAATAACACTAACAAAATCTCATTAGAGATTGGCTACACTTGAATTAGGGTATTTTGAATGATGTGTTTTAGCTTTTGTGGATTGCCCATCTTGTGATTGGATCCACCATGCTTTCGTTCGGCTAATAATAATTCATGTAGTCGGGGATCTCGCACCCATCTCCAAATACATGAATTATATGATAAGATAATGCAATAAACACAATCAAATCATCAACCACATGAATACAAAATATTTTACTTGGACAACCCTTAACAGAGGTGAAAACCACAGGACCTCATTTAGATCAATAATCTATTATGTAAAGTAACGTTTACATGACGATCACAAGCACAGCCCGCTTGGATCCAATCTTTTTCACATCTAAGATGGATAATAATAAAAATGAACAAGAAAACTGAGAGATCTCACCGGATTCGAGGATATAGAAGAACCTTAGATGTTGTCTACACGGCGAATCAACCTTTACAAGCAGAAATCTTTTCTCTACAAGCTTCATCTCTCTCTTTCTCTTCCTCTCTTCTTCTTCTTTTTTCTCTCTCTTTCTCACCTTGGACATGTAAAACACTTATTCTAGTACCATAATCTCAATTTGAAATCCATTATACAACTTTACATGAGAGTTGGAACCAAATTAGAAAACTATGTATTGCACTCCGCGCGCATCACTGACCAGTTGCCTAAGGTGGCCAACCAGTCATTACCAACCCAAAAACATCCAGCGTGAAACGTGAGAGAACCGTCAATATCTGACTGGTCGCCAACTGGTCATAGATGGCCCAAGATAGGTCGTGCAACCGGTCCTAACGAACCAAAAATAGTCCAACATGTAGCTCTCCTGTGTAGTTAGTATTGTCGTGCGACCCTATTTTTGCACAATCTCTCAACTCCTGAGGAGGAAAATGAAAGTACTTCGGTAATCTAAAACGACACCTTCGTACATGCAGAAGCTTAAAGAGCAACTAGAATTATGGCTAAACCTATAAGAGGGGGTGAATAGGACCTTTTTTAAATTCTTTTCACTTACTTACACAATTGAACAAATTAAACTAAGTAAGCAAGAACACTTCGGCTTCCAAGCCTAAGTGGGTCCAATCACAAGACTAGCATATGGTTAAGCAATAAACAACCTAGTCTAAGCATGCATAGGTAAACAAATGATTTGATTAATCAAGCTCCTAACCTATGCTACATATGTAGACTTATGAGAATGGATCAAGGAGCTCAAGTCTACACAACTAGTGAAAGTACATCTTGTGTGTGGATGTGCCTATCTAGTGTCTAGCATAGATTCCTATCAAGTATTCATAATTAAACAATTAAACTTATAATGCTAAGATAACAATGTGCTCAATTCAAATTAAACTAGAATTATGGCTAAACCTATAAAAGGGGGTGAATAGGACCTTTTTTAAATTCTTTTCGTCTACTTACACAATTGAACAAATTAAACTAAGTAAGCAAGAACACTTCGGCTTCCAAGCCTAAGTGAGTCCAATCACAAGACTAGCATATGGTTAAGCAATAAGCAACCTAGTCTAAGCATGCATAGGTGTAGACACCCCACCTTCGGCTACACTGTTGGAAGAAATAGCTGGATGAATGGAGGACCATACCCCCAAATCCCAAGTCCAAACTCAGCCAAACTCACCCTTGTAAGCCCCATTCCATAGCCCAGATCAAGCCTGAACCCAGTCAACCCAGTCTTAAACATCAGCCTGAAAAATCCACCAGAAAAAAGGCCAGTAAAAAAATCCCAAAAAAGTCAAACTCACTGAGTCAACCCGCTGAGTTAACCCGCTGAGTCAACACACCGAGTCAAAACACCGAGTCAACCCGTCGAGTCAACCCGTCGAGTCAAATCACCGAGTCGACCCGCTGAGTCAACTCACTGAGTCGACCCAGCGAGTCAAACAGCAGCCCCGAGGAAGCAACCGTACATCGCTGGAAACCGAGGAGCGGCCGTACAGGCAGCCCATAGCAGGTCCGCCCGAAATAAATTATGGAAAGTGCCACTCTCCGCTGCTATAAATACCCCCCTCCCCTTCTCATTTCAACATCCATTCGAAGCCCATTCAGCCCGAGTGCGATCTGAGTCCCCTTTAGTCCATTTTTCCACCAAGGAGAGCCCGAGTGAGGAGAGCCTAACCTTGGTCCAGCCCAGCCTGACCACTGGTCCAAGCCTCTCAAGTCACCCAAGTCTTAATCCAACCACTCGAAGCCAATCCTTGCGATACCTCCGTCCATCCAGCTATCATTTTTCCAGTATCATCTCATTTGCATCTAGCATAAGTGCAACATTTACTTTTCTTCCAACCCCCCTGCTTCACTACAAGCACCTTGATTATTCAAGCACACCGCATATGTCTTAAATTAAGCACCTGTCAGTTCGAGCGTATGCTCTGGGCTTGCCCGTTGTTGGAACCTGCCCATCAGAAACTCTTACTGTTCGGACCGGCATTCACGTACATATCACTATAAGCACTTTGAATATTCAAGCACACAGCATGCATCATCTCGCATAAAGCACCTGTCAGTTCGAGCGTACGCTTTGGGCTTGCCCGTTGTTGGAACCTGCCCATCAGAAACTCTTACTGTTCAGACCTACATTCATGCATCATGTCATCCATGAGAATATACGAGGATTAAACTAGACTTTCAAGTATTCGATCGATTCTGTGAAGTAGAGACCGTACTTCGGTACGGACAGTGTGTGGGGTGCTTAACCTCTTCCCACCCTGTAACCGTGATCCCTTACCTCGAATCTCTGGCCGCGGATCAAAAGGAGTCATTTTAGATGAAGGAATCTTCAGATCCCCTTCTCTAACGTTTCTACGGGGTCTAGCCAACTGTAGATTCAAAGTAATTGGCTAGTGGCGACTTCTGGTCTTATATAAACACATTTAAACACATCCAGCTTAACACGATAACCAAACAAAGCCCTCGAGAACGAGGCAAGCCAGTGGCACAAACGGCGATTTCGCACTCATGCATCATCCTCTCCTTCTTTTCCCGAAAGGGGAAGGGACGAGAAGAACGTCGTGTGGGAGCAGCGGAAAACTGGCGAGGGTCCACAATAGGTAAACAAATGATTTAATTAATCAAGCTCCTAACCTATTCTACATATGTAAGCTTATGAGAATGGATCAATGAGCTCAAGTCTACACAACTAGTGAAAGTACATCTTGTGTGTGGATATGCCTATCTAGTGTATAGCATAGATTCCTATCAAGCATTCATAATTAAACAATTAAACTTATAATGCTAAGATAACAATGTGCTCAATTCAATCACAAACACAAGCATGTATAGTGGTTCGACTTTGGGTCTACTCCACTCCCGGTTCAAGTACTTAACTCCTTTGACCACACCGGCATTCACTATCGAAGGTTTTAAATGAGGTTCACCTCTCGACCTTTACACGGAGGTTTTACCGGTTCACCTCTCAACTATAATCGAAGTTTTGGACAAACGCTTACTCTCAACTCGACACACGTTCACTCCCGTGTCGGAGGCTCTCCCTTGGAGACTTAGTTTAGGCCCGGCTAACGGGCCAAGGAACGGCTAACGTCCCTAGATCGAGTTTAACTAATAAACTCTACACTCAACTCCCAAAGGGAATTGAGTGGATGAACTCTCAATAAAGACAATCTTACTTGTCGGATGAGCCCCTTGTTAAGCGCCGGTACGGGTTGCTTGATCCCCGCTCTCCTGTGCTTCAATCAGCTTCCCTTGCTCCCTCGATCGTGTTGCCTTTGCGTCGCCAATGTCTCAGCCACACTTGATCAAACACCTTGCATGTGATGCCTTTGAGATGCCCAAGGTGATAGGAGTGTAGGTTTGAGAACTCTACAACTAATGGAATTGGGTTGCCTAGAGTCTCTCTCCTACAACGATCTCATCTTAGAGTTTTGGACAAGAATATACCTATCAAGAAGGTTCCAAACTCCAGAGATCAAGAGGGGATGAAGGTCATCTTCTTCATGAGCTTGGAATGCTCCAATCTTGTGTTAAAGCACAAAGAAGATGCCTTGCATAGGTTGGGAATGAGCCTCAAATGAACTCCAACAATGGTGGCTTCATTCCTCTCGAAATCCCTCTACTTGCCCCTCAAAACAAGCCAAGCCCCTTTATAAAAGGATATGCAACGGTTTGAAAACGGGCAAAAAACGACTAGTGCCGACCAGTTGTGACCAGTCGGCCAGGGGTCCATGACCGGTCGTCCAGGGTCTAAGACAGGTCGGCCACAAGACAAAGACTTCCTGTCTATGGGGGAGGGTCTGTCCGACCGATCAAGATCAGTCGGAGCAGCCCAGGCGATCGGTCCTAAGCCTGTTCATCACAGTAAGCTTGTTGTTGGGTCTGGAGGCTAGTCCGACCGGTCTTGACCGGTCGGACAGGCCTGGGTTCAGCCCATCTGATTGATAACCCATCCATTTCACAACCCACATCAAAGGCCAAGGTTTGGGTGATCTTTTGGGACACTTAGGGTCAATCTATGATGAGTAAAAGGTTTCCTAATACAGTCAAGGTCATCAAAGAGGTTAAAGGGTTGGGTTTGGTCAAGGTTAAGGTACATCAAGGCATCACTTTTAACTGTTCCTTATTCCTTGATGCAGCAGGGCCACTTGAGTCTTCAGTCTTTGTCTTCATTAAGCTCAACCGACACTAGACTCACTGACATAAGTGATTGATGAACAAGGTGCACTAGTATGCCATAGAAAAGTGCACTAACAGAAAACCACATCACATATGTTGAATGGGTTAACATATACCATGTAGGCCCTTCATGTGGATCCTGCAATTATTGATTCTCTACTTATGTGTAAAGAAAAATAAAAAAGAAAAAAAGAGAGTGGAGAGTTATGTATTTATTCTTTAAAAACGTTGCCCCAGGAATATCAGCTTTAAATACACCATTTAGGGCTTGTTTGGATTCTATCGAATAAGTTACTTTTTAGCTTACTTTATTTAAGTTACATTTTTCACTTAAGTTAGTTTGGCAAGCATTATTACAAAAGTAACTTATGTGCTAAAAGCTATTTATCTTAATAAGTTATTTTTTTTTTTTTAGCTTTTTAACCTACAACTTTTCAACTTCCCTCTCTCACTCACGGTCCATGTCAAAAGAGGCTCTTTCACAAGTCCATGTCGAAGGAGGCCCATGTGGTAGACTGCCACATTCAAAGTGGAGCTCACACAATGGACGGTCCACATAAAAGGTGGGCTCCACATGATGGATGACCCTCTATTAATATAAGCCCACATATGGATGATCCACATATGAGGTCCGCCCATAATGATAAAAAGCCTACATCCAAAGCAGACTAATATGATTGATGACCCACAAAGGTAGGGCCTATATGATAGATGGTTAACATCAAAAGTGGGCTCCACATGAATAGTGGTGGACAATGAAGTTGGGCACCACATGATGGATGACCCATATTGAGGTGGCCATACATGATGGATGGTCCCACATTAAAGGTTGGCCCCTAATGATGAATGACCCACATACAAAGTGAGCCCGCATGATGGGCAACCCACATTGAAGGTGGGGCCCGCATGATGGATAGTCTACATCAAAAGTGGGCTCCACATGATGGGCAATTAATAATGGTGGCCCCACATGATGGATGATCCACATCAAGGTAGGCCCTGCATGATGGACGGTCCACATCAAAGGTTGGCGCCAATAATGAGGGGCTCATATCCAAGGTGGTCCTACATGATGGATGGCCCACATCAAAGGTGGGCCCACATGATGGATAGTTCACATCAAAAGTGGGCTCCACATGATGGGCAATGGATATTGAAGGTGGGTCCTACATAATGAATGGTGCACATTAAAGCTTGGGTCATAATGATGAATGGCCCAAATCCAATGTGTGGCCCTGCATGACGGACGACCCACATCAAAGGTGAGGCCCATGCAATAAATGGTCCACATGAAAGGTTGGCCCCACATGATGGATGGTGGATGTGAGGTGGACCCAACACACTTAAGGTTACATATGATGTTAGAAATCAAACATGTCTTCCTACTTTTTTGTTGATGCCTATGTTGTTTACCAAACATACTTATGGGCTAAATAAGTAGAAACCAAGATAAGCTACTTATGGCATAAGTAGCTTATACAAATTAAGTTATTAGTAAAATCCAACTCCCGTAAGGAATGTTAGTGTTAAAGACCCGATATCATATAAAGAAATGAATCAATGATCCAATTCTTAAAGTGATCTTAGTTGAATTAGGCCACTTGGACTGCCCATTTCAGTCCAATTCATTGATCTAGATTGTTCATTAGGTTCAGCTCATGTTTCATGGTCCATACCATGAAAACATTACACTAATCCAATAAATATTAACCATTGATCAACAGGTTTTAATATGGACAGTCAAGATTGATTACACTAAAATAGGTCCAATCAACAATCCGATCCATCTATTTGTTACGGCGCATCGATCATTGATTCCTTATGATTCTAAAGAATAGAATAGCGATTTTTTAGGAATCATAGTCATCCCATCCATAGCTTGGAAAGGTATGGCTAAAGAAACTAAGGCCAAATCAATGATGGATTAGATCATTAGATAAGTGCGATTTTTGCATGGTGGTCTGAAATGTGCTCTGAACTCAATGGACAGTTCAGATTGATCGATTGAACTGTACAAGTGGACCAATGAAACTAGGAGCACTATAACTTAACAGTGCCAGGTGCATGTAAGATTGCCCTTCTCTACTGAGCACGTGTCAAAGTGGCACATGTGTGTGATCTGATGGGGTCCGGGCCAGGTAGGGGTCAGCCTTGCTAAACAGGCCCAGAATTCTAGCCCAAACCTGACCAACGACCCATTATCCTATGGCCCACCCCAAACCCACTTAAAATTCATCAAGGCGGGTCAGTTTCGGCGGAAGCCCAACCCATTTACTTACATGGGTCACATTTCTAACTTGAACCCTAGATGCAATCCATTTGCGTGGCCCGAACCTATCGTAAAAGTGAACTGGGCCAGTTGCACTGCTGGCTGACCCAACCCATTTCCACATGTAGATGGGCCCACCGTTGATGTGGGGCCAGGATTTCTAGACAGGAAGAGAGAACCCCAAGTACAGAAGTATGTAGGTTTTTTCTCGTCTGGGAGTTTTTTCCCCCTCTCCATCGTTACTGGGCCCACAAATCAACCGTTTGGATCATCCAAGAATCATGGGCCACACATCCACAGAATCCATCATGGCAGTAGACTACATTTGCTGATGTTCATAAAGTGCCTGCCAAATAACCACATCCAGGAATTAGGGTCCTATAGAGCAACAAACGTACAGCTTTCAGCTGCCCAGGATTCAACATATGGGGCCCATGTTCTGGATGGTCCACACGGCTGATCTAATGGGCCCCCACTATAGATGGGAGACGCAATTGGAGTCGTCCAAAGTGAAATATCCCAGATATGCATTGTTGGCAAATGTTCCACAATAGTGGGGTAGCCAGGCCTGCTTGTTTCGGACCATCATGGATCTGGGCCAGGCCTGCACCTATGATTTACTAAGCGGCCCGACTTCGACAGACCTCCGCCCAGCCCGTAAAAAGCGCTACTCACAAACCACTCGCTCTCTCCACGTGCATTGCACGTGCCAGATGGGCCATCACGCATCCACAGAGGGACTATCAAATCAACGGTTAGGACTGTTCAAGCCTAGAAGGTATAGGCCCACTTCCCATCTCCTGTGGGCTGCCATGGTTTGATCTTACTGCTTCCACCGCTCCATTGTTGGACATTAGACCATGATCAGATTCATGCAAAGCACCACGAGCAAGTGGGGGCCTAGGTCACTTGAGCCCCTAGGTCATCCCCAGCCTCACTTTTCAGGCCCAATAGCTAATTGGGCCAGTCCAAGATTAGAATTTGCTTAAATTGCATAATAGATGGACTTTAATGGATGTTGCAAAGGTGAACAAAGACCGATCGATGGTCCAGATTGAGTGTAGAAAAATTGCATTGGAGAGTTGACTGTACGTGTAAATGGGCCGGGCTGAGCTTATTGCCTGTGCCAAGGCCTGGACCAGTGCACAAGCTGCTCAAATCAACCTGCTGACCAGGTAGACAAAACAACAGTATTACATAAGTCAGGCTGGGCCTCAATGTATGGTCAAGATCTGAAATGGCCTTCAACGTATGGTCAAGATCTGAAATGGGCCAATTGAATGGGCTTCAAGAATCATGCTCAAGCCATCTTGTGTGCCCTTAGGTTCAGCCCAAGTCAAGACCAACAATAGTCAAGACCCATCCTGCCGAACCCTCTGTCACACCTTTGGTGAACCATTTATCTATAAGCGACAATTGGCGTTAGGTATCAAGTCGACCTTATTTGCCTGTGGATTGACAACTGGTCCGAGTCAGATGCGATTCATTAGAGTCGCTCGGACTCGATCCAGTCCTATCCAATTGGGCATGAGCCGGGCTTGGAAAGAGCTTGTCTTTACTTGTAGGGTCATGTCGATGAATCTTTCATAAGATCTACTCCCTCTATCAGGTAGGATGCCTCATGTTAACCACTGAAATTAAATATCATGGTTATCCACAACTCATATGGGCCAAACCATAGGTAATAGTTAGGATGGAACGCCCACCTTTAGTTTTGTAAAGGGCCCACCGTGGTGGTTATTCAATCCATTTGCAATGTGACTTGTAAGGATGAGATAATTAGCCATAAATCAAAGCATTCCAAAACTAAGGAAGTGGATTGCCCGCTGCCGCAAGAAGTTGGGAGCCACTCTGGTGTTTATGAGAAATCTACCCGGTCGATCTGTTTTTTCATATCATTTCATGACACATGATGTCCTGCTGTCTTCATATCAAACTTCTTTTTGTTGTCGTGCTATTTTCTTATCAAACTTCGTTCCGTTGTCATGCTATCTTCTTATCAAGCTCCCCCCTAACAAAAAACAATTTTTTTCATTTTTTTTTTATTGGTTTCGGCCATAAGAATAATTGTATGGTGTAATGTTGATATTTGGATTCTAGCAACCAGTGCACAATGTAAAATTTTATTTTATTCCAGAGTTGTATCCTTAGGAGATAGTACATCAATGACCTTCTGCGCCAGTTCAGCACACCAATGGGCATGCATAAACTATTGCAAAGATAGTGTCCATGAATGCATTTCGACCTGGTGGCTATTTCATATCATCGTGGATTGCAACTACATTACATTAAATTCACATATTTCCTATTTCCATTACTATAATTCAACACATGAGACCATAGAGTGTTCCAAAACTTAAGTAGGTCACTCAGGAGGCAAAGGTGGGGAAAGAAATACCTACCATTAAAATCTTCTTAAGGCCCACCTTTGGGTTTTTATGCCTTCCAAACTGTTTAGAATGTCATTCCCATTGGGGATTAACTAAAAACACAATAAACTTAGCCCGATACAAAACTAGTGTGGCCATATGAATGTTTCAATGGTGGTCATTTAATCCCCACTGTTTCCTCTAGTGTGGCCCACTTGAATTTTAGATCTACCTCATATTTAGTATTATGTCCTAAAATGAGCTGGAAAAATGAATGGATACGTGGATTCCTCACAAACATCATGGTGGGCCACACTTAGCTTTAGACAGCCAAGGGGATCCGCACCCATTTGGATCGAGTATATTGACATGGCAAATTTATGTGGGCCCCACCATAATGTATATGTTGTATTTACACTGTCCATTCATTTTGGGAGATCATTTTAAGGCATGAGCCCAAAAAATGAGGTAGATACAAATCTCAAGTGGACCATATCATAAAAAAGAAGTTGAGATTGAATGCCTATCATTGAAAACTTCCTTAGGGCTACAAAAGTTTTGGATCTAGCTAATATGTGTTTTACCTTCATCCAGGTTTGTGTGACATTATGAACTAGTTGGATGGAAAATAAGCACTATGGTGGGCCCTAGGAAGGTTTCAAAGGTGGGCACCATTGTCCCCACTATGGTCCACTTTAGCTTTGGATTTACATCATTTTGGGCTCATGCCCTAAAATGATCTCAAGAAATGAATGACGATGCATGTGGATATAACACATACATCATGGTGGGGGCCATAGAACTTTGCCACATCGACACATCGCACTGAGGTAGGCAGTGTGTTCCACATCCCCGCAATTCTTGTCCATCTCAAAAGTAGGTGTGGCATGCGAGCGCCACTTAGCAAACCAGCAATGTGGGGTGAGACCCTGACCATAGGACCCACCTCAATGTATGCATTGTATATCCATGCTCGCAATCAATTTTTCTATTTTATTTTAGGGCATGGTTCAAAAAATGAACTAGATACAAGTTTCAGGTGAACCACACCACATGAACAGTGGTTATTGATCATTAAAAAACCTTTCGTGGGCCATAGAAGTTTTAGATCAAGCTGATATTTTATTTCTCCTTTCATCTAGGTCTGTGTGACCCTTAGCAACAGGTTGGATGGTCAACAAACATTATGGTGAACCCTAGGTGGTTTTTAACGGTGGGTCTTTAACAACCCACTGTTTCTTATTGTGTGGTCCACTTCAAACTTGCATTTGCTTCATTTTTGGGACCTTGCCCCAAAATAAATTGGAAAAATAGATTGTCAGGGTGGATATACAATGCATATATCAAGGTGGGCCCTACAGTCAGGGTCCCACCCACATTGCTAGTTCTGTGGTGTGGTCGCAGCTAAGTGGAGCTCATGGGCATAGTAATGCATATGGATTCAAATTGACCGTAAATGCCTTTCCTAGGAACTTCTTAAAGCAAAGCAGGCTAACCGTGGTCTTTGTAAGAAATTTATCTCGTCTATCCGTTTTGCCAAATTATATTAGGATATGGGCAAAAATTTGAGGCATATGTAAAACTTAAGTGGGCGACATAATAGGAAACAGGGAGGATTAAACCCCATTGTTGGGGCCCATAAAGCTCGGGCATAGTACCTTTTTCCTAATATATTATACTCTATATTATATGTGATATAAAAAAGGGCCTACCTATATAAAAACTAAAAAGAAAATGAGCTCAAATCAGCAAAGCTTGACTTTGAACTTCGCTCAAAATTGGCTCGAGCTGGCCCAAGCTTTTGACCAAATCGAGTCGAGCTGGCCAGTCAATCTTGAAGATTGAGTCAAGCCAAACTTGAGCTTGGGTAGGCTACCGCCGAACCGAAGCGAGTTGTGCCAAGCTTGACTCAATGTCCAATAATTTGATCATTAAAAACTTCTCCTATGCTATCAAGTTGATATTTGTGTGGTCCTTCATTCACGCATTTGTTACCTTATCAACAGTAGGGCTCTCAATGGGTCGGATCTTGATCGGATCCGGCTCCAAGTTCGTATATCTATAGACAGATTTAAATCCAACTCGGATTCAAAATGTGATATCCATATTTGATCCATTTATAAATTGTTAGATCCATTTCCGATCCAAAATCCATATAATCATCGGATTGGGTCGGATCTAGGTCTGAATCTACCCCCATTACAAATCTAAAAATATATATAATATAATATATTTAATTTAGTAGAAAAATTATGCAAATCCCACCATTTGCTATGGTATGGTCAGCCTAAGAGTGGCATGTCTTAATTTTGAGACATGGCCCAAAAGAATTTGTAAAAGGGATGGCCAACATGAATATAACATATACAGTAAGGTGACAATGAGTTGGATCTTAATCGGATTCGGATCGAACTTGGATATGTTGAATCCATATCCAGTCCATTTAAGTAATCAAACCTATTTTAAAATCCAAATCTGGTCCATTTAACTAATCGGACCTACTTTAAGATCCAAATCCGCATTATATGGATTCAGAGCGAATCGGATCTCGGATCTAACCCACTCCATTGAGAGCCCTAATCAACATTTCCGATGCCATTAGCTTTTAATGGTAGATATTCAATCACCATTGTTTTCTGTGGTGTGGTCCATCTAAGATTTATCTCTGCTTCATTTTTGGGATCGTGCCCTGAAATGATTTTTCAAAACGGATGAACGGTATGGAAGTTAGGAAAATAATCACGGTGAGCCCCAGATTCACCGAAGCCTCTCGTAGAGAAAGTAACCTCGTTTGCACGGGACCACCCGACCACTACATGGTCGCCCCTCGCCTAGGGCTGTAAATGGTCGGGTTCGGGGCGGGTTTAACCAAAACCAGACCCGCCCATTTACTAAACAGATATGGGTCCAAATTTTAGACCCAGACCCTTTTACTAAGTGGGCGGGTCCGAGTCAACCCATCAGACCCATTTATAAATGGGTCCGGGTCTACTAGAGGGAGATCCACCTAGACCCATTTATAAATGGGTCGGGTCTAATGGGTCCGAGTCTAGATCAACTATGCAAGCATTTTACAAGGCTTAAAAATGGATTTGGGCTGGACGGTCCCTTGAAACATAGGCCAAACCTGCCAACTTACTAAATGAGTTCGGGTCGGGCCTAATATAAAGGAAACCAGACCGAGATCTATTTAGCAACTGGGTCTGTTCTTGGACCCAGACCCGTACCATTTAACAAATGGGTCGGGTCTATGTCGGGTCTAAGTGGGTTGGGTGCGGGTACCCCATCAGGGTCCACTAACCCATTTACAACCCTACCCTCGCCAGTTCTTTGTTGGGCGGCGCCCAGCAAGATGCATGTTTTATCACGCAGGCCATCCACTTTGACATCCTATTTTAGGACGCGGATTGGCTAGCGACCTCCAACACTGCCCCGGGGCTGGTGTCAAAGCTTTGTGGGCCCCACCATGATGTATATGTTTTATTCACGCTGTCCATCCATTTTTCCACCTCATTTTAGGGCATGGGCCCAAAATTGAGGCAGATCCAAATATCAGGTGGACCACACCAAAAGAAACAGTGGGAATTGAACGTCCCACCGTTGAAAACTTCTTGGAGGCCACAGAAGTTTTGGATCAAGCTGATATTTGTGTTTTCACCTCATCCAGGTCTGTGTGACCTTATCAACAGGTTTGATGGCAAATAAACATCACGGTGGGCCCTGGGAAGTTTTTAAAGGTGGACGTTCAATCGACATTGTTTTCCTGTGATGTGGCCCACCTGAGATTTGGATCTGCCTCATTTTTGGGCCCATGTCCTAAAATGAGGTGGAAAAATGGATGGACAGCGTGGATAAAACACATACATCATGGTGGGGCCCACACAGCTTTGACACCAGCCCCAAGGCTGGTGTTGGGGTCACTAGCCAATCCGCGTCCCTTATTTTAGGGCATGAGCTCAAAAATCAAGACAAAAAAATAGGGCAGATCCAAATCTCAAGTGGGGCACATCGTACGAAATATGGTGATTGACTGCCCACCATCAAAAGCTTCTCTGGGGCCATAAAAGTCATGGATCAAGCCGATAATTGTGTCATCACTTCATCCAGGTCTGGGTGATCTAATCAACGGGTTGGATGGCAAATAAACGTGACAGCGGCCGTAGAAATTTTTAATGGTGGGCGTTCAATCACCACTGTTTCCTGAGGTGTGGTCCACATGATAGTTGGACATGCCTCAATTTTAGGCTCATACCCTAAAATGACCTGGAAAAATGGGTGGACGGCTTAGATAAAACATATACGTCATGGTGGTGCCCACAGAAAAATACCCCATAGCTACGTCGGTAATGGAGAGTAAGCACGCATTCCGTGTCCGGGGCACAGAGTGCGGGGGCTGTGTGGTCCCACAGAGATGTCCGTGACAAATCCAATCCGTCCATCTGTTTTTTAAAGACCACAATAGAACAGGATTTTAAAAATCAGGCAGATCCAAAACTCATACAGGCCATACCACACGAAACAGTGTGGATTGAACGCCTGGGGTGACAAAAGTTATCTAAGTGGTAATAACACTATGAACGGCTTGGATGGCAGATAAACATCATAGTCAGCTCCAGGAAGGTTTCAACGGTGGACGTTTATGTTCCCACTGCTGCAATTGGCGTGGCCCACCTGAGCTCTGTAATTATATGGTCTTAGACTACTGACTTATTTTGGATCTTTAAAAACAGATGGACGGAGTGGATTTGACACGGACATCTCTGTAGGCCCCACACAGCTCCGGGCACAGGTATATCTCAGTCCCCGCGGTCACAGGCAATCCTCTCTCTCTTGAATATTTCATGAGCTAACCAGAACAGAGGGTTTTAGGGTTTTTAAACGGAAGAAAAAAAAAAAAAAAAAACCCTTTCCATTGAGAAGTTGGGGGCTGTAGCTCGATTTGAAGGGTTTGTAAATATCCAATACTATTTATGTATTTTCATTCCTTTCCTTTCACCCTTTGAGAAAAGAAATTCAAAGATTTTTTTTTTTTTAATTTTAAATTTTTTTTTAATGGTGATTGCAGGTGTAGAAATGGGGAATAGAAGCAAAGATCTTCTGAAGTTGGAAGAACAAAAGGAACCCTCTTCCATAGGTTACTCTCTTCGTTTCTTCCTTTTCTTTTTAACCTGAGTGGATTAGTCTGTGCATGTTAGTCCCACCTTATGTCGATCCACACCGTTCATATGATGGGCCTTGATGCTGGATGGGAGATGCTTAAATCATCTCTTGCGTTGGGTGAAACTAAAACTAGATGATTGGCTCAATGTTGGTAACTTTTCATTTCCATTGGATGCCTAGGATCTTTTGGTTGGGGGGATTGGATCGTGGCTCGTCCACATGTGGGGCCCACCTGTTGAATGGCTTGTATTCTGGATGGGGCAAAAAAATGCCGTTTTCTTGTCTAGCACAGTACCTGTCTGTTTATTTATTTGTTGCTGCACCAGATTGGACACGTGGCACAGTCATCCATGATTTAGACCGTTGATAGTGTGGGCCCGTCATGGTAGGAGTACCTTCTCCCAACCACCCCAGCTGGACGATCCTGTGCGTCCGATTGGCGGGGCCTCTCGCGTTCAATGCTGGCCATTGACAGGATTCCTTTCTACTGTTTGTTGGTAGGTCAACTGTCGGATGGTTAAGATCATCCGATCACTGAAGTTTGTATGGCTTGACTGAACCAAGGTGGGACCTACGTCATTACCAAGGCCAGATAATTCACAGTTGAGGCAGGATCTAATGCAAAATGCTTCTAGGATAAGCTTTACATGCAAATCTATGTGTGGGGCTCACTGTGATGTTTTAGAGGCATACAATCCGTACAACATTCTCTTTGGCACCAAAAAATCTGGCCAATCCAGAACTCAGGTGGGCCACACCACAGGGAACGATTGGGATGGGGATGCCCGCCTCTAAAGATTTTATGTTGGGTCCACTGTGTTCTGTATATGTCAGTCTAATCCATTCATAAGATGCATCCAACCATGAGGAATGGACACCCAAACAACGAGGCCATTCCAAACCTCAGGTGGGCTATAACATGTGAATTTAGAGGTTTTGGGCATGATTATGCATGGTGCGGCCCACCTGAGCTTTGGATTGGCTGGATTTTTGGCTGCCAAGGAGAACATTAGGGTGCGCGCATGATGGATGGCTTGGGATGTCATTCAAACATCATGGTTGACCATACATGTCGATTTGTGTGTTAAGCTTATCCTAGAAATGTTTGTATTGGATCCAACCTCTTCAAAGACTATTTGCAATAATCTCTTCTTTTCAATGAAGTTGGGTTAGTGTTTTTTTTTGTTTTTTTTGGTTCAAAGAAAATTTTGTGGATTTTTTTTTTCTTTGCTTGATTGAAATGCAGAGTCTAGCCTTCTTGTTTGCAACAAGGATCCTTTATCTCAGAAGAAAAACTGTTATACCAATGAGAAGGGTAGCGAGAAGATTTTAACAACTTCAGTTCCTACAAGCCAAGGTGAATTACATATGAATGAACTTTTTTGTTTCTATCTATCTAAGGGTTCATTTGGATGCACTATTGAATTGAATTGCAATTACTAGTCTAATGAGGGGGAGAAAACCAAATTGTGACGTCCTTAACGTTCATATCAAGGGACTATTGTTCCAAATTGCAGTTGAGTACCTTCCAAGTTGGAGTTCAAAGAAACCTCATTATCATATACATTATTGTTGTTGTTGTTATTGTTGTTTTTGTTGCTGTTGCTTTTGTTATTGTTGTTTTTTTTATTGTTGTTATTTGTCATTTCCTTGGCAGTAAACTGAATGTTTGTAACTCAAATTGAGTGTTACATTTATAGTAACTTGCAACCTTGCAAAGATGGTACTTTTACAACATGCAGTGAAGTGCCCCTTTCACAATCTTATTCATGATCTACAACAGCAGCTTAACATGAATGGCTGCAAGTGCATTCCTTTATATGTATTTTTAGATCATGTAATTAGTGCATTTTTAGTTCCACTAATTTTGTAATGTATATCCATGTAGAGATCTCTAGAAGGTTATAGAGTCCTCTTTCGAGTTTTTTAGCTAAGAGAAATGTGGAAGTGTGTAGAATTTTTCTACTGCATTCTTGATTGTTGGATGAATGCCACATGGCACAATCCTAGTCATTGATTTGAAGAGCTTAGAGAACTCTTAGGTCCATGACTCTATATATAGAGGAATCCCCTCATTTGGGACTTAACTCCTCAGAGTTGTAATCTTCTCTTCATAGTGCAATTCAAGCTTTTCCATTCGCTTTCTTGGTGTTACCTTGAGTTCTATTGCATTCTCACTAAGTCCTTGGGGTGTAGTACGTAGTGGTGCAAGTGGGAGTTAGTAGACTTGACTAGCGTTGGGGAGTTGTGCGGGGGCTGTGTGGGTGAGAATGTTAAGGAGTTAGCAAGTTTGTGTCCCTTGATGAGGCAGCGTGCCATCCTCTTGTTGGTGTTTAAGCATTTTTGGTTGAAGGATAGCCAAATCATGGATGGGATCCTAGTTGCAAATGAACGCATTGACTCGAGAAGGAAAGAAAGGATACCTGAGATGTAAGATCAATATGGTGAAGGCCTATGATCATGTTGACTAAGATTTCCTATTTCATTCCATGCAAAGAATGGGTTTTGGTAGGTGGATCAAAGGCTATATTTTGTCGGCCTCATCCATCCTGGTCAATCGGTACTGTCATAGTTTCTTCATGAGGGTGGGGACACCCTGACGTCATAAAAAAAAGTTTATTCATGAGTTATAGAGGTCTTTCATAGGGTGACCCTCTCTTCCTTTCTATTTGCAATTGAGACAGAAGCTTGGGGTTGCTTTGGGCGAGACAGTTGACCTTGGTCTTATTGGTTGCTTCGAGAGTGGTTCTCCTCAGCTTTCTATCTCATTTCAGTTTGCTAACGATACACTCATTCTATGTGGCATGTCTTTGGATCGAATCAAGAATTTAAAAGGCATTCTAAGCTTTTTAAAAGCCAGTGTTGGGGTGTCACATTAATGTCAGGTAAACAATCCATGATCGTGCTTGAAGCGAGCAAGGAGTGCATTTAGGAGTTAACAAATTGGTTGGGTTGTAGGAATTTTTTGAGAGAATCAAGAAGAAATCAGTTGGATGGAAGAAGACTAGAGAATCGAGAAGAAATCAGTAGGATGAAAGAAAACTTGTTTATCTCTCAAAGGTAGAATAACACAAATCAAGGTAGCCTTGGCCAACCTTCCGACCTAGCAGGTTTCTCTTTAGGATTCTAGCAAAGGTGGCTACAAAAATTGGGAAGCTCTAGCGTCTAAAGATACTTCCCCTGGTTAAGTAAATGCCAAGGGCCACCAAATCCATATTGATAGGTCTTTGAAGGTGTAAAAATAAAAGAAAGATGGGGGCTTGGGCTTGGGCTTGGGAAAAGATTGGGCTCCCTTAGCAAGTGGTGATGGAGATATAACGGAAGATCTAGAAGCATTGATGATGCGGATGACATATGGATCAAGATCGTTGCCATTTTTTTTTTTTTTTTTTTTTTGTGGCATGTTATCAAATCGTTCATAGCCCCAAATTCGCTAGGGAACACAAGCAAGATATCGTATTTGATTCAGGTGGACAATAATAAGCTTAGATCAGATAGTGATGATTTGGATTTTTCCGCATAGTATAGCCTCTTTTTAATCTTGTTGCTTTTGTTGAGTCGTTTGCTTAAGTTTAGGGATATTTTGGTATTTTAATAGTCTTAGTTTGTGAATGAGATCAAAAGTTACGTTAGAAAATTAATGGCTTAGATTAATTAAAGTTTTCTCCATTGAGTGTATGTCCGTGTTCCAGTGTATGTGCTAAAGGAAAATCGTCGGGTCCTATTGAGCCACTAACAGACATCACACTTTTCTAGGTCTTTTGAATTAATGTTGCTTGAGCCACTAACATGGCATTCGAAGACCAGTTTATTACACTGCTTTTGTTGTCATATTCTCTTTCATGGCCGTACGTACGAGTCTCCATAATGACTTGAATGAACTGCATCAAGTTGATTTCCTAGGTTGGATAATCATCCTCGAGTTTTATCATAGGATAGCGTAACGCCGACAACATATACTTCATACAAAGCGTTGCCACTATTAATAAACCATGTTGGCTTCAGAGGACTCGAATTCCACTCCACGGTCAGCTCTGGTGGGCCAACAACAACATGAGGCGCAACTTCTTCAATATTACTAATGTGGACAATCGCGTCATCCTCATCTAGTGCCTCATCAAATATCAGGCATGTACGAAGGTCTAGAATTTCGACATGCGCTGACTCATATATGTTGTAGATCGGATCTCAAATGAGATCTAGATATTTGACGACCCGAAATTTGTATTCGTTAGGTTCCTCGTTGAAGATTTGTTCCTCAATGAAATCTATGCACTTGGCAAAGCCCTCATCGAAGTTGGGAACCTTGTTGAGGTCCAAGGCTTCATCATGTGTATCAAGCGCCACTTTGAGAACAAAACATTGCATTGTTTCAGGGCCTCAATTTACTTTTGTCGGTGTTGGATCTCGCTATCTTTGTTCAACAACTCTGTTTGCTATCTGAGGATCTTGATTTCCTCGTCTTTTTTTGGTGACTCATCGTTTTTGGCTATTAACTCATCTTTTGCACTAAGAGCACACCATCCCCGGCCGTTGGTCACTTGATAGTCACACACAGCATTTTGCACGCCCATTCCACATCCTCATACATGTGGCGGCAGATGATCAGTTTGGATGATCGAATGCTTGGATATGGATAGTGCAACATTCTTGGCTCTTTATCCATGGCCTCAATACATGGTACGATGGAGATTTATGAATAGTTGGTTGGTAATGGACCGATGCTGAAATGGGCCATTGTAGACAATTAATGTTTGGAGATGTAAAGGTCGAAGATTTTGGTTTGAACAGTTGTAATAGGTAAAAGTTGGATAGCTGGATTTCTTTTTCTTGTGTTCTTTTTTTTTTTTTTTTTTTTCCGGTTGAATAACGGATGGGATTGAGGGTTTGGACAATTGTTTGGATATTGGAAGTGGTGGGCTAAGACAAATGGAGGGGCCAAATTGGACAATCTTGATGCTTGTGGATGTCGCCTACATAAGTGTGGTGAACTTGCACCAAACACAATTATGTGGTGGTAAACTCACCCCTTTTTCTTCTTCTTTTCTTTCTTTTTGAAAGAGCAAGAGAGAGATGTTGGCTTTGTATCTACACATGGAACAGACGGGGAAATATGACCGACAATGGCGTAGGGCTACAGGATCTCGTTTTAGTGACAAACTACAATATCATGGCAGTTTCCAAAAAGGGGTCATGGTGGTGGCAGTCATTAGGGTGACGATGAAGGTTGCAACAACAATGATGATAGGTGGTAGTGGTGGTATTGTGCACAGATGTAGGGGATGATGATGATAATGGCAGTGGTCATGCTGACTATTCAATTGCGGTGATGGTGGAAGACATCAGAGATGATGGTAGAAATGGTGTCAACAAGGATGACAGTGGGTATACAATGTTGATGAGGATGATGATGATCGTGGGGGTCAATTTGTGGCCGAAGAAAAATGTGTGGCCAGTAATGTGATGGTGGTCGAAGGATGGTGGCAAGTAATGGTGATGGGTGTGGAGGAAGGGCCATAAGTTGAAGGCAAGTTTTTGTCGATGGGTTGCTAATGATGATGATGACTATGGCAAGTATGGCTAGTGGTCTTTGATGGTGGTTGAAATAGGGGTTGAAGGTCTAGGGTTGGAGGGGCGTTGTAGGGCCACTTCCGATGAAGATGGACAATAAGTATCGGAGATTGTTGAATTTGAGAAGATGGCAGTGATGCATGTTGGCCAATTGCAGAGAATGGTTATAGATTGGGGTTTGGCCATAGGTTGAAAATGTATAGTAGGGGGTTTGAGAGACTGTTGGTGCTGAATTATAGATGGAAGGTAGCAATGATGAGTAGGCATAGGATCAAAGAACTATGACAATGGTTGTAGATGGTGAAGGGTATGGGTTCCCCCTCCCCCCCCTCCTTTTAAAGATTGGCATGGCTCTGATACCACCTGATGTTATTCATTTGGATTGTTGCGATGACTTGGACAAACGGTTGTGAAAGAGACGGACGTGTCAACAAAATCAGCATGATAAACAGCCTTCAGAAGCCTTACAAGTAGCTCAAACAATGGGAATTCGGAAGGCCCTGAAAAAACATGAAGTGAGTGAGTGGCTTGGGCAAAACTCGACGATTTTCCTTTAGCATGCACGCTGAAAATCAGTGTTTTAAATAGCTACGCTATGTAGCGTGTAGCTTACGCTACGTAGCGTAGCTTAGCTTTAACGCTACGTAGCTCACGAAAATAGCTTAAGTCACATGTAGCCTACACTACATGATATTTGCATACGCTACACACAACATAGACTACGCTACGCGCTACATACCTCACATTACAAGTCATTTTTCATTAAAACATTGAAATCAAATAATATTTTCAATGATTTTTATCATTTTTTCTATTTTCAATATTTAATGCTTTTAGTAAAAATAATATAAATAATAGTATTAAATCAGTTTTGTTGCTCTTTCTTTACCTTTATACTAAACAATTACCCTTTCCTATTACTTTATAAGTTGCATTTGGTTGCACCAAATATCATGAAAATTTGTTAAATTTCAATATTAATCAGTCTAATTTGGTGAATATCATGGAATTAGTGCAACCAAGCACAACCTTGATTAAAAATCTAGAAGTAGCATGTAGCTTACGCTACACGCTATGTAGCTTACGCCTCACGATTCAGAGGGGTGAACACTACGCAACACGCTACTCGCTATTTAAAACACTGGCTGAAATGCAGAGATGCACTCACTTGGAGAAAAACTCAATTTCAATTCATTAACTTAAAATTTTGAAAATTGTAATGTAAAGTTTTTTTTGAGCGATTGTAATGTAAAGTTAGTCATACTAAAAACCTGAACCTAATTAATTTAAGCTATTAGTTTTCTAACATAATTCTTAATCTAACTACACAAACTAGGACAACATAAAGTACCAAATTTTTGCTAAACTTGAGCAACGTCTAAGTAAAAACAACAGATTGAAAAGGAGGCCACACTGCGGAGTGAATCAAATCATCGCCACTAGATTTGTGTACATTATTGTCCACCAGGATCAAATATGATGTCTTGCTTGTATGTCGTAGATCTAGGCCCATTGTTGTCTACTAGGATCGAATATTATGTCTTTGCTTTTATACCCTAGCGATCCGGGGCTATGAATGGTCCGATTGGGAGCCACGCAAAAATCGACGGTGATGATCTTGATCTATATGTCATCTGCATCAAGGACATGAGGAATCTATCAGGGTTTGGTTTTTGGGTACCGCCTTGAGGAGTACGGCTTAAGATATGAGGAAAGAAACCAGTTTCTTTGGTAGATCATTGCCAAGGGACAACCAGACTTCCTCTCATAAGGTGGGCTGCTTATTTAGCAACGGCATTCAACTTATAATCGATTCTTGGATTGATGAGTCTTTGTTATCAAAGTGATTCCCTGAACAGTTTCATCCTGACTCAAATAAGGAAGCATGATGGGGGATTGCTATGAGGTGGTGTAGAATGTTATGCTCCGTTAAAATCTTAACAGAGGAAATTAGCTCTTTCAGAAGGCTCATTGGTAAATGATACAATTACGTAGATTGATAGGTTATCTGTGACAAGATGGCTTGGAAATGGTCAGGCAATTTCTCTTCAAAGTTATTCTTGAAAGCCATGACAACAAACATAGATGGTCCTTTGCAACTTGCTAAAGTTTGTAAAGCCATCGTGCCACCAGTTGTCCAAGCTTTTGTGGAATGTTATGGCAAACAAAATCCTTACAGCCAACAATCTCAAAAGGAGAGTGATATAGCAATCTGAAACATGTGCTTGTGTGTACAGAGGTGGAGGAAAACATCGATCATTCACTGTAAAGTTGCAAGAGCTGTGTGGGAAAAAATATCCAATCTTTTCAAATTAGCTTGGGTTCCCAATGCCTCTATTTCGGACCTAATTTCAGGGGTGGGAGAGTGGCCCATGCCCCAAGGTATCGTCCTGTGGGATTTGTTCTTCTTTTTTATGCTGTGGGAAATTTTGAGAGAAAGGAATGCCAGCATTTTGAGGCAAAGCTGGAAAGAATCATTAGATCAGTTTATTCCATGGTAGCAGCTGGGTCGTGAATCTGCCTGATTTTGGAGGTTTTTTGTCTTCGAATTCCATTCCCAATTTATCTTTTATTTTACGAATCGTTTAATTCTTGCTTTCTGGGATTCTTGAGGTGATGGCTATTTTCGTATTTTTCCTTTCGTTTTGTGTGCTCTATCCAGGGGATGATATCTCATATTCTTCCTTGCTCTTGGAGTTGTTGTATTTTGATCCTCTTTATAAGGTTTGATCACCTTTTAGAAAAAAAAAAAAGAAAGGTGGTCAAGAGATTCCTCAAAGAGATTTATTGTAGGTATTATACTGTGATGTTTACAGCTATCCATACCGTATCCTGTTATATTCCATACCTACATCCATATTGCATCCTTTTGTTACCAGTAATCCAAGTTATATATGTATCTGGGTAACATAGGTTCCCATTCAATCCTCTCTAGGTATCCATTTCATGTTAACCAAGGTCTTAGATTGTCTCAGCTAGTATGAATGAAACTAGCTGCATTCAATGGGTGATTTCTATTTGAGTTTACTTGGTCAAAGAATGAACTTTGAATATGATTTGATTCCCTAACGTACCCAAACTTCAGCTCAAGCTTGACTTTCATTTACACTGCAAGAAAATTCAAGATCATGGCGCAGTTGTACCAAATAAAAAGGAAAAATAAAATAAAATCATGTAGCTCAAACCACTGACCCAATAGAGATGAAATGCTTGAGTGCATGTTTCTTCAATATGATCCACATTACCACTGATTTTCCAACATTGCATTGTGATTAGAAGCTACTAAGATGCCTCTCTGCTCTAAAAGGACGATAACACCCTCATAATTTTCAGTAGTTCAAGCACCAGCAGTTTTTAGAATTGGCATAGATGCTTTTATACAACTCTACCCCCAAAAAAGATTCTAAATTTTACATTATCCAAATGCCCGATATGAAGTGACATGGCTGCACAGTGATGTAGCAGCTCATATGTCTCTAGAACAAAAAGTAGAATTGAAAGTGCTTTCCCAAGTCTTGCAGTGGTCCGCATTAGTAACAGGTCAAGTGCAATACAAACGGGTTTTGATTTGAGCCTGATTGTCACTTAGTCAAAATTCCGTTGGAACAAGACAGGCTAGGACCATGCTGTTATTGCTAGTTATGTAGACTCTGTCAATGATCAGAATCATTCTTAGGAACCATCTGGAAGAATGATGGTGGTTGGAAGTTACCTAAAACTATTCACCCTTTCAGAAAAGCAGTATACAATGCTTGTCCAACTGTTTTTACAGTACCTCTCAGGGTTTTTTAGTTTGCCAAAGAGGAAACCCTGGTTTATTGATCCAAACTGTTGAGAAGATGGGCCTTTTTATATGGGCCCTATTATGTATGGGCCAATGCACCAAAAACCTACAGGCTAGAAGATCCTGGCCATTGAATATCCAACCTTATTTTTGGTTGAATGTGGACTTTCGCTGTATTTCTTTCTTTGCCATTTGTCTTTTGGACTACAATTGAAGGGTGAGGATTTTCTTGTGTGGGAGATCTTTGGTGCATGGTCCATCAACAACAGGGCCCACAGTATCAACAGTTTGGATCGCTGAACCGTGAGCCCCACTTGCACAAACTGAGAGCTTGTCCTGTATGGACATTCTCTCTGAGCATTGAATATGACCTCATTAAAGATCCAGCATTCAGCATTCAGTTGCATTGAATATGACCTCATTAAAGATGCAGTATTCAGTTGTTTTGATACCATACCATATTCGTCCCATGGCTTGTGGCCACACAGTGGCTCAATTCACCCAATTTTTTAGTTGTGCCAGGGATCATACTTTTAATATTTCTCCACCTTGATGGCCCCAATTCGTGAATAATCTGGGCTTTGTTTTTCTATCTGCATAACCTATCACACTGGCTACAGTACTCGGAAGAGTGAAGGACTTCTTGGGAATTATGGCTGAAGCTAATAAGAGATTGCAGCTTGATGGACAGGTATACGTTCCTCTCACCATTAAAACCTAGTTCTTTTACACCTAGGCCCTTTTATTTTGACATGTGATGAAGTGTGTTTTGTGATTTTAGCAGAAATCTCAAGGGGACTATGACATTGAAGTGCTTACCGGGAACGAAAGAGAATATATTGAAATGGTGAGCTCTCTGCTAAGGCTGCTCGAAAGAGTTGGATTTGGAATCCTACCCTCCTTGCATGCGCCCATGTGGCAAGTTTGCAACATCCTAGCTCTTCATCAGGTGGGACCCACTGTTGATTTGTTGTGGCACTGGCTTGTCAGGCCATTCAGGTTATCGGGTGGGCTACCCATGTGTGCTAGAAAAGGAAAGCGTCATGTCTTAGCAGGATTCAAATCCAACTCTCTTGATTAGCCGTCACATTTCTCCGAAGAATGCGATTCAAATCCAACTCTCTTGATTAGCCGTCACATTTCTCCGAAGAATGCGATTCAAATCCAACTTTCTTGATTACCCGTCACATTTCTCTGAAGAATGCTATTGTGCAGCTCGTGCCATGATTCTACACAGCTCCCCCAAGATACACACCTCATGTGCGTGGTGAACGGGAATGTTGGTATGGTTGGCTACCAAGTGGACTGCAATGTTAGTCTGGTCGTCCTGATGACCATACTGGCCTGATTCTGGGTCACGGCATATAAAGAATGGGGCCCAACAGATCACGCACTTGCTTGCCATGCATACCATGATCAGTGAGCTGCATGGAACTGCTACAATGCCAGCTGCATAATGGCATTCCTCTTCTCCAGAAGGGGTAAATGTTTTTACTGTGGCTGCACTAAAATCATGTAAATAGCAAGATGCTGATACCAGATGTTCTCTATGTGCAGGATCTGGTTTTGGGTGTTGCAGATCTTCATACCCCAGAAGCTGTGGCAGCAGCTGAAGCTGCCCTGGCTGGTTCTCAGCCCATTTTACCTTCTTCTGTCTGTAGCAGCGGCTCCGACACAGAAGACAGTGATGATGATGAAAATACATGCTCGCCAAACAAATTTTGCAAACAAAATTCTGGTGGCGAAGACTCTTTGAGTTCTGATCAGCCAAAAAAGCGGCCCAAGATCACTGAATTGACACCATGATGTCGTAATTATGATACAACGAGAGCATCTGGTAAAGTGATTAGGATGATGATTTCCCTAGCAGGAGGTGATCGGATTGCAATACCTGAACCATAGTGATCATGGATTGTTCCAAAAAGGGGCCTCTAAGCAGCCCTACTTCAAGGGTTTGATAACATTTCCTATTAAGGCTCAACCCAGGCCTGTGATGCTCGGGCCTAGGATTCAGTTCTGACGTGTGTAATGGTTCAGGATTTGGATGTGTGCGGTTCCTGTTTTAATGACATCCATGGCCAGTGAAGGTGTGCATTATATACGTTGGGTGTTTTAAGTTTATCTGCATGGAAGTAAAAAATCAAAATAGAAATTCCATGGAAACACTCTTCCACATGGTGCTTTATTAAATTCTGCCCCAAATTGCAGATGCAATTCTTTCTAGTTAAAAGAGATGTGGTTTCTCAAACAATTTGGGGTACGAATGGGTTTATACCACAGTCAGTAGTCAGCCGGCCAAAAGTACTGTTAGCAAGCATCATCTCTCGTCCGTCATGACTGGATTCCTAAGTTCTTACTTTTAGCATGCACCCCGGATTTGCTCCTCTCAAACATTCAGTACCCATCATTGTTTCCTCAAAAAATGTAATCCCACATAAAAATGATTTGCATTTTGAAAATTTCATTAGAAAATTTCATTTTTAAGTGCGCATTCGAAAATTTGCATTTTGAAATACTAGCTAGCCTGCGTATTAGAAGATTTGCATTTTGAAATGCTTGCTGGTTTCCTGCTAAAGGATTTATTTATTTATTTTAATGGTGGGATATTATACAATGATCAGCATGCATGTGGGAGCGAATTAGATGTTAGCCTGGTAACACCTTATTGGGTGTTACCCCTACCATGTGGGGCCTACCTTGATGTATTTTTTGTATATACATGCGGTCCATATGTTGTTACACCTAATTTTAGGATGCGATCCAAAATTATAAGAAGATCCAAATCTCAGGTGGACCATACCAATAGAAGAGTGATGAATAATCATTAAAAGCATTTTGCGGGCCACAAAAGTTTTAGTTTAAGCTGATCTTTAAATTTTCCCTTCATCCAGACTTTCTTGACATTATGAAGAGCTTGGATTGCAAATAAATATTACCAAAACCTTACGATGGGATCTTCAGGATTTTTAATGGTGGGCACTTAATCAGCACTGTTTCCTGTGGTATGATCCACTTGAGATTTGGATTTGCATAATTTTTGGCAGACTATCCTAAAATGGGCTGGAGAAACGGATGGACGGTGTGGATATACAAAATACTATCCATGTGGGCCACAGGGTAGGGGTAACACCCACTAAGCTGTTCCCGGGGTAACACCTAATTCGCTCCCCATGCATGTTGAAGGCGTCATCATTGAAGCCTCATCCCAATTAATTGTTGTGAGCTACATGAATCCATTTCTGCTTTTCAGAGGGACTGTATTCCATAGGATATTCCTGTTTTTACAGCTTATTTTAGGATGTGGTCCCAAAAATGAAGCATATACAAATTTCAGGTGGACCACATTACAGTAACAGTGGTCATCGAATGCCCACCATTAAAAACTTCTAGCGTCCACTAATGTTTATTGCCTATGCAACTTATGGTTCACAAGGTTTTTAATGGCGAATAACCACTTTTTACTGTGGTGTGGTCCACCTGAAATTTGTATCTGCTTCAATTTTGGGACTATGGCCTAAAATAAGTTGATAAAACAGATGGACGGAGTAGATATACAATGCATACATCAAGGTAGGCCTCTACAGTCAGTCATTCCCATTTCCAACATGACTAGAGGGCCTGAAGTCCACACCTCAATGACATGCCTGAGCAGCCCATCAACGACCCAATACTAATGCCAAAATGCTCTAAGAAGTGGGACCAAACAGCACGGGCTGTTTTACACTGCAAGAATTAAGTAATCACCCGATCACTCAATTGTAAAAACTCACGTGGCATATGCCGGTAATAGTGATAATATCTTCTTCGGAGCATCTATTGTGAGTATTCAATAGTAATCCAAGAAAGCGTGTACCTAGGCAGGGTTGTAGCCCTCGAGATCTTCTCATTTGGGCAAGAAGGCTAGTCATTTCCACATGGAGCCTTGAGCCTTCAAGATCTTCTCATTTGGGCAAGAAGGCTAATCATTTCCACATAGAGCCTTGAGCCTTCCAGATGTTCTCATTTGGGCAAGAAGGCTAGTCATTTCCACATAGAGGCGCATGCGAGCAAGGGCAAGCACATCACCAATTGTCAATTGCACTTAACCCACTTTTCATGGACACCCATAGAAAGTTCACACAGATCAGAGGAAGTTTTCCATTGGATCAATGCCATAAAAAATTATGGTTGGTCGAGTGGAGCAAAAGTCCAATGAACAATAGAATGGTCCATTTGATGGAGTCTACTAAAGATAACATGACCAAGGAACCATTTTAATAAGATGATCGTAACCATCCCATTCATGGCTTGGAAAACCAACGGATAGAAGGGGGAAGCCTATGTTTGAGAGGTAGCAACCTCCAACCGAATTGAGTTTTGGTGTTGGTCCATCAAGAAATAGAAGCATACGGGTTGCCAGATTGATGATTTGACCATCCATCATCTGTGCCTATGGTACGTTACTACATTCGTGCTTAGGCACCTGCGAGCTTTTCCCAATGGTAGTTGATACTCTGGCAGAGTGATGATTGATTCAGTGGAGTCAAAATTTTGATTTCTTTGGTCTCAAAATTTTGATTTCTTTGGTCTGGAACCAGACCATGATAGCCCTCATAACTCAAATTGAACCGTCCAAATTGTGAGACCCATTCACGGCTCTGACAAATAATCAGGCTAGTCAATTTTAGGTAGGCTATATGTAAAAGAAAATGATGGAACTGTGTACTTTTGCATGTCTGGGAGTGGTCCTGTGTGGTCCGTATTGTCCTACATGTTCCTGGTTGGCATGCACGGTCACGTGCAGAGCATATAGGCAGGACTATATCAGTTTCAACAGTATTTACCAGCATTCAAAAGGCGGAATTTCCATTGCATTCCATTTCACCCAGTGTCATCACACGCAACTTCGCTTGATTAGTGAAAGGTATACTCAAATAAACAACAAGAGCAATGCAACTTTAGAAGCTAAAGTTGCAACTATACTAGGCTGGGCATTGGGCAGGCCCAGATTTTGAACTGACCAGGCTGGACCATTCCTATTCAAAATATTGATTTTTGCCTGCCCCCGGTCAGACCCATTGCCAGCCCTAGACTATACATTTTGCAACTGCTACACCGACACCCAATCAAAAAGTGAATAAGATTACTGCTGGGAGATTAGAAGAACTGCTGGAGCCAGGGATAGTCTACTGCATCTCTCTCCAAGTTGCCCCTCATCTGACCCACTTGCTGCAAAGCCTGCTTCAAGTCCATCTGGTCCAGAGGCAGAGCAGAGAACTCCTGCAAGAATTGATGGGCCCGGGCTGCACCTCTAGCAATGTCCTGAGGACTAAGCACATGTTCACGCTTGCGCTTAGATCCCGCCTGTAAAGTGTCAATGATGCTTAAGTTAGCTATTTAAAAAAAAAAAACAAAAAACCAAAAAAAAAAAAAAACCAATTTATCGAGCTCATGTCAGTGACAGGAATGTAGATTTCACAGCAACTAAGACGTACATGGAATATAGATTTCACAGCACCTAAGATGTTACAGCCGTTCAGAAAAAATAAATAAAAGAATTTGTTTTTTTATTTTAATCTTATCAAGCTTTAGATTTAGAATAGACAAGGAATATATAGGGTCCTGCAGACACACATAGGCCCACATGCATGTCGGACCTAGCTATGGTGATCCAGGTTGTTAATACGATGGGCCTTACCCTGGATTCCCAACCCTCCAATACATGCACTCCAAAGATGGTAAAGAGAAAAATAGCACAGTTGTCAACATGCAACTAAGAAAAGTCTAAATGTTGACAGCAAAGATCTTTCAGTCAGAGAATTTCAGAGCATCCCCCATGCTTGGTCAAGCCCATAAAATGGATAGTTCAGATATCACACTACGGACCTCATACATAATCTTCTATAGTAGGAGGGCCTTACAATTCCTATGATAGACATATATATAGACAAGGTTACTTGCGGAATTCATGGGGTTAGAAAAAACATGGCAATACCTGTGGCTATGAAATCCACAACTGGAGAATGGCATCTGATGTAATCGCCAGGAAGACTGGATTTCTAATCAAATACTGGTTCGCATTAAAGAAATTTATTTGGATGCCAATTTCTAACAGTTCATGACAGCAAGGGGTTCATGTTCCTTTCTCATCACCCGAGATGTTACTTTGCAATGTTTTTGTCCGCCCAAACAAGGGAGAAGATCATTTGAGCAGTGTGAGAGAGTCAGAGTGCACATATTTTCACCATCTAATAATGGTGGGAGGGAATCTTTACACATTTCAACGTGTGCATTGACCGTTTACATTTTGAAATGATTGCTAGATTCCTGACACTGTCTTTCAATGGTGGGAAACAACATGTGCATAGGCTTTCATTGTTCACTGTAACACTGAAGTCGTTTTTTATTTTAATTTTCAAAGATGGGTCTCCTCCTGGATGTAACTATCAAAGAGAAGGAACTGCGGTTCCACTAAGAGAGTCATCATCACCTTAGCCTTATCTCAACTATCAAAGAAAAAAAGGAATAAAGGAGAAACAAATAAAAGCAGAAAGCCTTATCCCAACTAATTGGGGTCGGTAGAAACCCACATATAAAATAAATAATTTTCCAATCAGTGCATATAAAATGTATTTGGCAGGAAAGAAGAAAAAGTTACCAAATATGGTAATACAACAATAATATTCAACACAAAGTTTGTAGTAACACAATCAAACTTGAAGCAAATACAGTTTGCTATGGTAATGTATATAGATATTATTAGATAGCATGTAAGCATGCCACCATCCATACCTTTTCTTTTGAATCATTTGAAACGACAGGAGCAGAAGAAAAATCTTCTAACTCTGCAGCCTTCTCTCTAGCAAGGTCAACAACTGTTTGAGGAAAGTTCGCAAATTCAGCTACATGAATTCCGAAACTCTGATCACAAGCCCCAGGTTCCACCTGAAGGAGTAAAAGAGTACACATAAAAAAGGGATAAATAAAGTTAGGGAATGCACAGCAGCAAGGTGCCTTTTTTTTTTTTTTTTCCCTCTGTTTTGGTTTGCAGCAGCATGATGGCCAAAGATGTTCGCAAGCAGCATAACTAGCATGCATATTGCTAGAAAGCACATATGTCGAAAACTTCAGTATTAGTAAACAAATTAACTACTCATGGATCACTCAAGTTGAAAGAAAAAGGTCAATAAAAAATCACATACGTGACTGAAGATTCTTCTCCTACATTCATGAACGATCCGAACAACAATAGCAACCAGATTTTCTAAATTTGGAGATGCGTGTTGCATGCCAATATGTATCGTATTACCACATCACCAAGCATGGATGCATTTATTGGGGAGGGTGTTTAAAACCCTGATCTAGCACTCAAAAAACTTGAGCTGAATAAACTCAGTCAAGTTTTGGGTACAAGGCTTTAAATGCCTCGGGCGAGACTCAATAAAAAAAACTAGAAAGTTTGTCAAGATATTATTGATTTTTCACAAGTTGATTGAGTTTTTGTGGTATAACTGTAACTGAATAATGACTTTAGTGTTACTCCATTTTTCTAATTTTAAAGGTTCAAAAAGGGTTGGACTCAAGCCTATCAATTTTTGTGAGCATACCTTCAACATTCAATTCCAAATCCAAACCCTTCATATATCTTCCCTGACCCTCGAAATCCCAAAATCTAACTATTTGTAGATTCCTATTCAATTTGAAGGTGCTTTAACTATCACCCCAACTATTTTTTATGGTCATGACATGCCTAGTAATTGATGTGGCCCATTCAGGTTGTTGCGGCGACTCGGACAGATGACTGAAAGAAAATCAGAAAGACTGACGGAAGCAGCATGATGATCGATCTTCAAATACCCTGCGAGCAACGGGAGATCCAAAAGACCACAAACACAATGAACCATGAGTGCCTCAAGCGGAATCAAATCGGGTTCCCTCAGCACATGGGCTGGAATATTCAAAGGAATACCTCAAGACCAGAAAGCCAAACAATTCTTTAATTAAGAAAAAATGCAAATTACAATGTAAAAGGATATATTTATACTAAAAACCTAACACTAATTAATCTAAACCACTTATTTTCCCAACCCTAATTTTTAATCTCAGCCATAGAAAATAAATAAAATTAAAATTTACTAAACTACCCTAAACTGAAGCAAATAAGTAAGGTAAACTGGATGTTAGGCCCATGTGGCCCGTAAACAAGTGCAAAGGTGTCCACCCGGATCAAAGACATAAATTGTCTCATGATCCCGATCATTGAAATCGCAGACCACTTGAAGATCGAGGGTGAAAATGGGTCTGGCCCAAATGCAGCCTGCATCAGATTACCCTAGTTGAAAGAAACTCATCCTCGAGTTTTGCTTGACAATTATTCTTCCCATGAGTTCTATTAGCCTAAATTTGGATGTGCCGATGTGCATGCACACCAACGGAACTATTCTGGACCGCTTTACGAAATCCTCCCACTGATCATTTACAAATAGGTAATAGAAAGCTATTTCATCAACATAGCTTGGATGAGGACATACCAACACTGACATCCTCTCGACATCATTTGGAGTATTGTCTATATGTTCATATATGCCGACTAGTGTTGAACCACCATGTCTGGCTGACATTTGTCATTGAATTTCTCGTCTATTTTCTCCATGTCATCACCAAATATTGGTCCTTCAACATCCTCATGATGCTCAACAAATCCTCATAAAGAACTAACCTTGAAAAAAAAAAAAAAAAACCTCATAAAAAACTCTTTAGTGAAAGTCAGTGTATCCCTCAGGCTCCTCGTCAAATATGGGAACCTGGTCGAGTTCTAAATTTAACATGCTCTCCAGATTCGTCTACAGCGTAGATTGGATCTCCAATGAGATCTAGATATTTTACGACAGTCTCAGATACGTCTTCTTCAGGTTCCTCGCTGAAGAATGGATCTTCAATGAAATCCGTGCACTCAGCGTCATCAAAATTGGGAACATTGTCGAGGTCCAACACTTCATCATATGTATCAGGTGGCACTTCGAGAATGAATGGATTGGGCCATTTTCAAGCTTCAACTTGCTACCATAGGCATTGGGTTTCACGATCCTCGTTCATCAACTCTACTCGCAGTTTGAGGATCTTCATTTCCTTATCGTTTCTGACAATTAACTCATCTTTCACATCAGGATCAATCGTTTGCAGCTTTTGTACATTTGATGGGCGCACACAGCACTTTTCGCACACATTCCACATCCTGGTAAATGTGGAAATGGGTGATCACTCTAGATGATTGGATGCTAAGATATGGATGGTGCAACACCTTTAGTGATTCGTCCACGTTCTCGAAAACGTGGAACCATTTGAGGTTTGGTGAATGGTTGATATGGATTTGATGAATTGATGGACGATTGTGAAATTGGGTGGCCAACAATTTTAGGAGGTTGGTCAGTCAAATCGTAATGAATGGTTTGGATGGGCTAGATTTAAAGAGTTGCTTTGTGTGGAAAATCTGGTCACTAGATTAAGATGACTCGACAATTGGATCGACGGATATGGACAACAGGTTGGCAAAAATTTTTGGAGCAATTATACAAGCAAGATCAATGGCTTGAAGCATTGGGGAGATGGATCATGGTCTAGATGGGGCAGACCCAGATCGAGATGGTCAAGTGTTAGGCAGTCAACTAATTGAACAGTTAAGACGGCCTGGTCTGATGACGGGGTGAACGAAAAAGATTACACCTGTAGTGAACCAAAGGCAAGACAAAAGAAAGAAGATCTTCCTCTCTTTGTTTCTTTTCTTTCTTTCCTTTTGTAACTCAAGAGAGAAGAATCGAATGGGAGAGAGTTGGAGTTTGGGGTAATGGTGGCCACAATCCCTTTTGCCAATGGAGATGAAAGACACAAATCAATTACAGATCTAACAAATCTGTTATAAATAAAAGACATGCATGAAGGAGACAATTGTGGGCTGCCGACTATGAGATCAGACCTACACAGGACTGTGCAGCAGGCGTCAGTGAAGACTTCAAGATGGTGATGGTGGCTCAATGCCATGGATAAGAAGGTGGTGGTGGCATGTGGTGGCTGTGTGGCGGACATTTGCAAAGGGCGGTGGGTTGCAGAGAATGGACGGAGAAGAAGAGGCTGATGCTGTTATTGCAGGGGGAGCAACAACAATTCTAGCTATTGTAAGACATGATAGGACATAGGGCTGTTCAAAAAAACCGACCAAACCAATAAAACCGACTGAACCGGTCGGCTTCGGTCGTTTTTCCATTCTACTTCGGGTTGGTTCAGTTTTTTTTATATAAAAAACCGAGAATGTCGGTTCGGTTGTTGGTAAGTGGAAATTATAAACCGTTTTCAACCGAACCGAACCAACTATATATATATATATATATATATATATATATATATATATATATATATATATATATATATATATATATATATATATATATTAATGTTACCCCTACCGTTTGGCCCATCTTGATAATATCTTATATATCCACGTTGTCCAATCGTTTTCTCAACCCATTTTAGGATGTGTTCCAAAAAATTAATCAAATCTAAATCTTAGGTGGACTACACTACAGGAAACAATGTTGCTTGAGTGCTCGCCATTGAAAATGTCATCGGGCCCACTTGAAGAAGATTTGCAATGTGTGTTTGCCATTCAACCCGTTGATAAGGTCAAACAGACCTGGAGGAAGGGAAAAGTCAAATTTCACTTTCAGCTTGATCCAAAACTTGTGGCCTATAATTATAAATAAAAAAAAAGTTTTAATGGTCATTCACCAGTTTTTACATTGGTGTAGTCCACTTGAGATTTGGATCTTCTTCATTTTTTTAATGTTATCATGAAACCAACAAAACCGAACCGACCCGAATTTATCCGGTTCGGTTCGGTTAGTGAGGCTTCATCTGTTCGGTTTGGTTGTTAAATATTCAAAACTGAGGTTCAGTTGGGTATCGCCCCTCAAAACCGAACCGACCGAACCGTGCACAGCCCTAATGGGACGCACGACAGGATATCTGTAGTAATGGGGCCCACTAGCCCCGTTGGCCTTCCATGTATAGAATTGGCTCTCATTGTATATTATATTCCTTATATAGCTTCCTTGATTTATTTCCTTCCTTGTATAGATGATATGCTAAGTTGTACATCTCTACATATTCACCCTCATTGGGGTCAGTTGAATATAAAAAACTCAAGAAGAGAATTCTCCACAATTTCTAGAATTCATTGGGTTATCATGGTATCAGAGCGGTACAGATCTCAGGATCTTCTTCTTCATTTTTAGTGAGCACCACCATCCAGATCGGGCGAACCTCCATCCAAATCCGACACCTTCATCCAAATCCGACATCATCCAGATATGACACCTCCATTCAAATCCGGCAGCACCCACACCCCTATCTGCCCCCCTATCCACCTTTGTTGGGCAACCCACTCACATCCGGCAGCCCCTTCCCCATCCAAATCCGGCATCACTGCCCCCTTCAATCCGTATGCCCCTGCCCCATGCTACCCCCTACCGCCACCAATCCCTGAGGTATGGACAAGGATTCCTTTAGGGCTGATGCTCCACAGTGTGGTTTCGATGGTACCAACTACAACTTGTAGTCTATCGATTTTCAGAGTTTTCTTAAGGGTCAAGGATTATGGGGGATTATTGATGGATCTGGTTCAGCCCCTTCGTCTTCTGAAGTCGAAAAACATGCTAATTGGGAGATGAAAAATGGATAGATCATCACTTGGATTCTTGACTAGGTTGACAAGTCGATTGCTATTGGTCTCACTTCACATTGCACTGATAAGGCAATGTGGGATCACCTTCAGGTGATTTAACAACATAGTAATGGAGCCCGTTTATATCGTTTGGAACATGATCTCATGCACCTAACTCAGGGTGACAAATCTATTCAGGCCTTCTACTCCAAGATAGTTGCCATTTGGATGGAGATGGCAACGATGGATCCTCAGTTTCCTCATGATTTTCAGATTTTCTAGATTATGCGCGACGGTGCAAGGGTTCGATAGTTTCTTGTGAAGCTGCAACCGGAATTTGAACATTGTCGGGCGGCACTTTTGAATTGCAGCCCTCCCCATTCGTTGAACTCGGTTATTAATGACCTCTTGGCTGAGGAAGAGCGCTTGAAGGTTCTATCTTCCACTTCTCTATCTCCGAGATCATCAGATCTTTTGCTCGCAGCATCTGCCTCTACTAACAATTGAGGTTCGACCCCATTAACATGCCATGGCTGCAACGAGGTTAGTCATGTTGTCGCACAATACAAAGAGTGGTGTGTTTATTGTCGCCAGCCGGTCATGGTATTCAGGTTATCGTTCAAGAACCTATGCCTCATCCCATGGACGTGGTGGCCGTGGTTGTGGCCTTGCCCTTTTTGCGGCCTCTACTGCCATGACTTCTGAGTCTCCTGCCAATGATGCTACGTCCATTAACTTTGCTACTATTTCCTCCTCGCGATTAACTTATGAGATGCTCCAAAAGATTATACAGGCCCTATCCTCTGCAGGCCTGTCAGGTACCTCCCCATCGTCTCCTTGGTTTCTTAATTCTGGTGCATCCAATCATATGACCAGAGAGGTATTCGGTCTCTGTGATGTGCGCCCGTATACTGGCACCCAGGTTATTTCTACTGCTGATGGGACTCGGTTACCCATTTACTCCATTGGATCATTGACTTGCTCTCCTTCTACCCATCGCCAGTTTGTTCTTCGTGATGTTTTTCATGTGCCTAAGCTTGCATCGAATTTAATCTTCATTGGCCAGCTTACTGATAACAATTGCTTAGTCGTGTTTCTTCCTGATTGTTGTTTTGTGCAAGATCTGGCAACGGGGAAAGTATTTGTGAAAGGTAAGAGGCAATGACGTCTCTACATACTGGATTTCGACTCATCAGTAACTCCAGCTAGTTGTTTTTTATACCGTCTTCTACTAATATTTCATCTGCAAATAAAAAGTGAAAACTCTGGCACTTTCGCCTTGGTCATCCACATTCTGATCGTTTACTTCAATTATTTTCATCTGGGATGTTGGACAAAATTCATATAAATAAATTTGTTTTAGATTATTCTTGTTCATCTTATTATCTTTCTAAAAGCAAGTGTCTTCCGTTTTCTTTAAGTACAACAAGATTTGCATCCATGTTTTAGCTTGTGCATACAAATGTTTGGGGCCCTTCACCTATTTTATCTCTCTGGTTTACGCTATTATGTTATTTCAATTGATGATTTCACACGCTTCATATGGATCTCTTTTCTGCAGTCAAAGTCTCAGGTCTTTGGTATATTCCAATAGGTTGACACTCAAAAAATTAAAACTTCACGCTCTGACTTAGGGGGGGGGGAGTACCTCTCTCTTTGTTTTCATATGTTTCTCATGGATCATGGGATTATTCATCAGACCACCTATTCTGACACTCCCCAACAGAATGGGGTAGCTGAACGTAAAAATCACCATATTGTTGAGACTGCAAACACCTTGATGACAGTCATGGTTATCCCTTGTTTTTTTAGGCTGAAGCCATGTTGCATTTAGTTTATTTAACCAATCATATACCCACAAAAACTCTAGATCATACATCTCCATACTGTCTTGAATGGTTCGCCTCCTAATTATTCTGCATTATGTGTTTTTTGTTGTGTGTTATGTTCACCTGGCATCACGAGAACATAACAAACTCTCCCCTAAATCCGTCAAATGTATGTACATGGGGTTTGGAGAAACTCAAAAGGGTTTTCATTATTATGACCCTGCCTCTCGTTGTCTTCGGGTGTCTCGTCATGTTGTATTCCTTAAGCATATTCAATTTCATACATCTTCTGTATCTCTTCCACACACTCCTTTTCCTCCAAGATTAACTGTTTTTCCTGACATCCCTTCTGCTTCAAGTGCTCCTCATCATCCATTGCAAGTATACTCACGTCGGCCATGAATAAATCCTCCTTCTATCACTCCCCCTACAATTCTTGTTGCCAATCTTGAACCTTCTATAGTATGTCAGTCCACTCGCCCACATCGGGCCCTTGATCGTTTGATCCATTCTATGCCTGCCATGACTGTACTCTAGACACTATTTCCATTCCCGGCTCATATTCTCAGGCCGCATCTCAGGATTGTTGGAAGGAGGCTATGACAAAAGAACTTCAGGCTTTCGATGAGAACCATACATGGGAAATTGTCCCTTGTTCCCATGGGCAACAATTGATCGGTAGCAAGTAGGCATATTCGGTATTTGATGGATCATTAGATCGCTATGAGGCTCGACTTGTGGCTCAGGGATACAAATAAGAATATGGCCTTGACTATAAGGAGACATTCGCTCCTGTGGCCAAGATGAAAACAGTTCGCACTTTTCTTGCAGTGCCTTCTGCGCGTTCTTGGCCCATTGCTCAAATGGATGTCAAAAACACCTTTCTTCATGGTGACCTCCAAGAAATAGTTTACTTGAAGCCTAGCCTCCTCCTGGTTCTTTCGTTCTTGGTGATATGATTTGCCGCCTAAGGAAGGCTCTGTATGGCCTCAAGCAGGCACCACGGGCATGGTTCCAACGCTTTAATGATGTTGTTACTGGTGTTAGCTTTACTCAAAGTAAAAATGATCCTTCATGATTCGTACGCACCACCACCCGTGATATCATCGTTGTTCTAGTATATATATGGACGACCTTCTCTTGACCGGTAGCGATGGTTCTAGCATTTCTAACTTGAAGGAGGTTCTCCAATCATCTTTTAAGATGAAAGACATGGGCCCTCTCACATACTTCCTTGGGCTCGAGGTTTCACGTTCAGAACGCGTGATCCTTATTAGCCAACAATAATACATCAAGGACCTCCTCACCTTGGCACGATTGATAGATCAGAAGACTATTCAGACTCCCTTGGAGCTGAACTTCAATATGGCCATGATGATGGTGATCTCCTTGAGCAACCCACTTTATACCACTGCTTGGTGGGAATTCTTGTTTATTTGACAATGACTCGCCCCAACATTGCATACGCTGTCCAGGTTGTCAATCAGTTTGTTTCTGCGCCTCAAATGCTTCACATGACGACTGTAACGCGCATTCTATGATACTTACGTGGTACTATGAACCAAACTATGTTCTTCTCTTCTACAACGCCACTGGACCTACGAGCTTATTCTGATGCCAATTGGGCTGGCTACACTCTCACTCGACAATCTACTAATGGGTACTGTGTTTCTTGGAGCTTCCCTTATCTCTTGGAAGTACAAGAAACAAGCTACAATTTCGAAGTCTAGCATGGAAGTAGAATATCGAGCTATGTTGGCCGCCTGTAGTGAGATCGTATGACTACATGGCCTTCTTTCAGACATAGGTGTTCATCTTCAGTCTCTTACTCCTCTACATGTTGACAATATTAGTGTAGTTCAGATTGCCTCCAACCCTATCTTTCATGAGAGAACGAAGCACATTGAGGTCGACTGTCACTTCATTCAAGAGAAATATCAGTCTAGCCTTATTTCTCTTCCACACGTGATGTCTCATGATCAGATTGCTGATATTCTTACGAAGACGCTCACTTCTGCCCGTCACTCATTCCTCGTTGGCAAACCGTTACTTGTCGATGACCCGCATTAGTTTGAGGGGGGGTGTAAGACATGATGGGATGCACAGCAGGATGATTGTAGTAATGGGCCCCACTAGCCCCGCTAGCCTTCCATGTATAGCATTGGCTCTCATTGATATTCCATTCCTTATATACCTTTCTTGATTTATTTCCTTCCTTGCATAGATGATATGCTAGGTTGTACATCTCTATATATTCACCTTCATTGGGGTCAGTTGAATATAGGAAACTCACGAAGATAATTCTCCACAATCTCTAGAATTCATTGGGTTGTCAACTACATCCAGCGTTAGATTTGTCTAGGCACAGATAGATCCAGCAATCTCTAAGAAGATGGTTTGGTTGTGGGTAATGGCGGGTTGTGTGGTAGTTGCACGATGTGTAGATGGAGTGTTGGTGCACAATTGCAGGAGATGAGGATGGTGATGAAAGGGGTTTTTGAGATGGGTTTCAAGGGTGGTGCAGATGTGAGCATAGCTGACAGGCAATGATGAATGATTGGGATTTTTTTGTCTGGATAATGGATGGTTGAGATGGATGTGGTGACGTCAGAAGTGCAACACGGCGGTGCAGAGATGCAAGCGACGGTGGTAATGTGATGCCAAACGGATGATCTAACTTAGAAGGATGTGATGAAACTCAATAACGGATTAATTAAAGCAATCAAAACATAAAATAAACTACTCTATCAAAAAGTTAAAAGAATCCAAGTAACAAAACATGTTCCGTTTCAAAGTCGTAAACAATCCTGCAATGCATATCTAACAAAATATGAATCGATTAAGACTGAAGAAAGGTAGAACTTCTATCTAGCATAGGGATTAATCTTAATTCAAAATGTATTCCTTGGCTTTGTTAGGGTTTTGACAAGTTAGGGTTAATTTGGAACTTGGGAATTGGGAATCAGTGTTTTAGGTTTCAGGAATTGAGGATTTAGGTTTTTCAGAATTAGGGTTTTGGAGTTTAGGTTAATGGTCAAGAAGTAAAGAGGATCGAGGGAGATGAAGCAAGGAGGGCCACATGATAGGGGAGGGGAAACTGTCTGTACAAACAGTCATACACGTGTGTCCGTACGGCCGTATGGACAAGGGTTTGGACCGGTTGGTCGGAGTTGGGTCTGGTTTGGTTTGGATGGGCTAGGGTTTGATGGGCTTAAGGTTTGGATGGGTTAAGATTTGATTGGTTGAATTAGGATGGGTTAGGGTTTGATTGGGGTGTGGTTCGGATCAAAGAAAAAGAAGATAAAGAATAAAGAAAAAGCAAATGAGAAAGAGGAAAGTGAAGTAGCTACCTCGAAGAGAAGAATGAGAGAGAAGGATAGGTTGGAATCTAATGCAGACATTAGTGGTGCACCCTTTAGAGTGTACCAGAGGAAGCAACGTCGCAAATCGAGTGTTGGAGCAGATGAGCTGATGTAGATGGACATCGGGCCCATTGGACCCATTTTCTGATGTGTTACGAGTACGCGAGTTGCAGAACCGCGCAGGAGCATCATCACCGCAGGACCGTGGAGCGAATTTAGTTTCTAGCGTTTTTCTGTTTATTTTCTTGTTTTTAAGTGTTTTTGTGTCGTTGTTTAGCTTTAGGCGTTTTTATGCTATTTTTTGTTTTCAAGCGCTTTAGTGCACTTTTTATTTTCGTGACTTATATATACATTGTGAAAACCCTATTTTTATTATTATTGAATGAATAGATATTCGGATGTTTTTTTCTTCCTCTTTGTCAAGAGATTAGGGTTTCAGGATTGGCCCTCGAGTGTTGAGGATTCCACGCCAATTTCCGAATTTTCCTTGTTTCTAGTTCTTCAAGGTGCGAGAAAGGTAATAATCTTCCGTTTTCATAATTCAAGCCTTCTTTCAACCCATTGTTTTTCCATCTCCTACGTCTTTTTCTGAATCTTCCCCTTTTAGTACGAACGAAAAAGAGAGATGACTAGTCATGAGAATCGGATCCAAACTTGACTGTGGATTGATCTCTGCTAGATCTGGGATATCCCTATATCCCTAGATCCTCCCTGTTTTACGGTTTTTCGTGATTCTTATGCTAAGGCGCATGCTCCGGACGAACAGATCTCTTCTCTGTGTTGAGATTTGTTAATTTCCTCTGATTGAAAACAATTAGTTGTTAATGTTATTACTTGAATATCTTCCATTTGAATATACATGCATCTAGGGTTAGGTCATTACAAGTCCCTGCATCAGAATCACTCCATGGCATCATACCATTCCGTTCACAAGAAGTTTTTGTTGCTCAAAGCAAAAGAGAAAATTTTCATTTGATGCATAATAATGATATGACATTCACATGTCCAAGCCTTTATAAGCTATTTTCGATGTTTTTACAAAAACAACCCCAATACAATAAAATGTCCAAAATACCCCCTAAATCAACTAAAACATAAAACAAACCACAAAATAAATAAAATAACTAAACTAATGTCCCATGATGTCTAGACTAATGTCCCATGATAGTCCACAGCCAAGATGGTCCAATGATCAAGATGGGCCGACAATTCAGATGATCCAACGCTCGAAATCCAATGGTCTGGTGAAAGCGTCCACTCAATCCAACGGTCTAGATGTGTCCAATAAGCTCCTATATGCAGCCCAAATGCATCTTCCTAGCGTAGAGTCTTCAACGATGCATGAACATGCATGTGGGGTCTTCCAACGTGGCTACGTACTCGATCTGGGCCCCATATAGTGATCATCCAACCATAGAGAAGCTGGAAGTCGGACCACAGCTCTCCTCCTCTAGTACACTCTGAATGGTGCTCGGATGTCCTCGTCAGAGTACATTAGGGTGGAACGGAGATGGAAACAGTAGCGGTGATGTAACTTCACCATATACAGTACCACTCTGATACCACTTAATGCAACCTAAACGTGCCACATTAGTAACCCAATCAAAAACGTTTACACTTGCTGAAGTAAGACAACTTTCCCTTTTAGAAGTTGTGATGACGAGGTTCCCGTGGTTATAAACACAATTATGAGTTCGTGTAACCTTAATATTTTAGTACGGAGAATAGAGTGCGGGAAACCAAGAGTGAGCTTAGACTTTCAACCAGCATCCAAACCTAACGAAAGTAACATAGGACCAGCAGATATCCAATGATGAAATACCTCTGGATCCATAACAACTCCCATTCCAAAACCTTCTCTCATCTTATACCTTGTTTCAGAATAACAAGAATAATGCCATTGCCTAATGTAGCAGAATAAAACTAGCAATACAAGATGAAAACAGATTTACAGGCAACTACCACAATATAAATGATTAAACATTTGAAAACTAAAATGTTGTATAAGTAAATATGATGTCGCGACATGTGTCAGAATATGAACCCAATTTAAAATTATCCCACAATAAAAACGAACCTTATAAAGCATAGTAAGCTTGCGACTTGATGAATCAATGTGTGCACCAACATGATAATTTGCCACACCAAGAATGGGCCTCCTTTGAGGATCATGATGAACATCTTCATCAGCTAGTGCCGTCAGTTCATGAAAGTGGGTTGCAAACAAAGTTGGTGCTCGAGTCACCTCTACAAGGTGCTCACAAATGGCCCAAGCCAAACCTGAGTGAACAAGTGACAATTCTTGATGAGTTGGCAGAATGACAAAGTCAATCATCCTATAATCTTTTAATAAAAAGTAAGCAAACAGTGAAAAGACAAGGTCGAGGAAATGCACTAAGGAGTCCATGAAGTTTGAAAATACATGCCACCCAAAGTGAGATGGAAACAGAAGCTCTTTTGTGATACAGGACATGACACAGCAGGTAAATAACCTGATACATATTAATTTTGGCAGTGTGGTGGATCCAATGATGATGGGCAATATCCTTCAAAAGGAAAGTAAATTTGTGATGCAATGGTCAGGAGACATTCTTTTATAACTGACTGGAAACATTTTGAACAAAAATCTCAATTATCAACATAAATACATGATACTTCATATAAGATAACAAAGCATTTGGTCAATGAGCAACCTTATGAGTAACTGTTAAGTTATAAAGAAAAAAAATAAAACGTAATAAGTTTATTAACAAAGAAAGCACATGAAAGGTCCATACCACAATTACACATCAAACGACCAAGACAAAAAAGAATCTAAAGCACAATCTGCTACACCCTTGATAGATGATGTCCAATCCACAACCTCCAACTTTGCCTTTCCAAACACCTCGTTTGGCAATCTATGTTAGTTACAAAAGCATCTATCATTTCCCTCCACCCAAATGGACCACAAACCAGCTAGAAGGGACACCTACCACAACTTCCTTTTTGGCAGCATCACCCCAATGTCATGCTAGAAAGGAGCTGAATGAATCCAGCGTCAGCACCATCGAAATGAAAAAAAAGCATGCTGAAACTGCTCTGTTTGAAGGACAATGCATAAAGAGATGTCAACACATTCTGCATCCTCACACACATAATACATGAAAGACAGCCCAGATGGGTGGGTCCGCAAGATCTGGTCTAAACGATCTTGGGACCTTCGCAAAAGCCGAAGATAGATAGTGAACAGTAAGAGGTCTGCCTAACCACTATGGGAGCAGAGAGTGTTAGAGTCCCTTGATATACATTGATACGCCATCCTCTAACAGCTCGAGCTTTTAGATCAAGTGGTGATTTGACATGGTATCAGAGTGGAAGGTCCTGTGTTCAAATCCTGGAAGTAGCAAATATGCAACCAATAATATATTCTCCCATAGGGGGCCGTTTATGGTGAGAGTTGTGTCTCTCCACCTAGGTGTGAGTTATGTGTCCCTCCACCATTGCCCAGTATGTTCCCGTGTGGAGTTCCACCCCGCACGTGTGGGAGAGTGTTAAAGTCCCCTGATATACATTGATACGCCATCCTCTAACAGCTCGAGCTTTTAGATCAAGTGGTGATTTGACAGAGAGGATCTTATTACCCCTCTGATTCTACAGTTAAGATGGCCTCGAATCACGATCAACGGTTTATATCGTCTATGGGATGGGCTAGATGAAGAAACGAACTATATTCTCTCTGGAATCTCTCTCGGCTGAGATGCATTTACAGGGGGATACTCCTCGTATTTATAAGGATACTGAGAAGAAAGGATTGAGAGATAAGGGAGGAATTTGAATAAGATAAGGCTTATTCCTATCTCATCCAACTTCTCCCCCATGTCTCTCAAAATTGAAGTTCAAATTCATATTTCAAATTTGAAGTTCAAATTCCAAACAAAATCTAGAACGAGAGAAGCAATGGGGAAAGATGTGTAGGACCCACACACTAGTCGTTAGACTCGTTACCCACAAGCCCATATCTAACAATACATATATGTGGGAATGATAATGTGCCTCTTTTGCAAGTTGTCCATAGTAACGAATTTGCTCCTCCCTACAACCCGTGCAAACAGAACCACCCTAGGAGGTCCCTCAATTGGCCACACGAATTTAACTTGAGCCTTTGACTCCCCCTACCTTGTATCCTGCAATGCCTCGTAAAATGATTTCACTATAAACTTCGCAAACCTATCCCATTTCCATATCCAAGCATCACTCTCTGCATTAGGACCATGGATTTGAAGGATATTAAGCAATAGAATCATATCATCCAGCTCCCCTCACATTTCTTTTTAAAAGATGATGGCACCAACTCCTCGAACCTCTAACTTAGAGGTTAAGAAATCACCACATGGACTCAGTTTTCTAATACAATCTCTCTCTCTCTCTCTCTCTCTCTCTCTCTCTCTCTCTCTCTCCTTTTTTAAGATACGGGTGGGTTCATAGTGGTTATATACTCATGTTTCGTTCTGTTCTTCTAAACTTGAGCTCAAGTAGCATAATGGACAATCTTTTCTTTAGTAGCGGTTCGGTTTCAATCCGACAAGTTGTCAATTATAAAAGTCCGGTCATGCTCTTTTCTTTAGTAGAATTGAGTATAAGAGTTTGTGACCCAAACTCAACCTAGGTTCTTAAGTGGAACCTTGGCTCTTTAGTAGAGCCTGAATCAAGTCTCCAAGGGGAGCCTTCGACGGGAGTGTATGTGGGCCCTTGGATTAGGACCAAGGTTATTGGTTAGCCTTAAAACCATTGTAGATTCTTGTGTAGGACCTTGGCTCTTATGTAGAGCCTAAATTGTCAAGTCTTCCAGGGGAGCCACCAACACGGGTGAGTATGTGGTCCACCAACACAGGTACATATGTGTAGGTTCTTGTGTAGAACCCGGTCTCTTGTGTAGGACCATAAGGTTAAGAGGTGAACCTGGAAAACCTCCGTTTAGGTTGAGAGGTAAACCTGTTGTAAAAACCTCTAGTTAAGGTTGAGAGGTAAACCTGTTGTAAAAACCTCTAGTTAAGGTTGAGAGGTTAACCTGATTTAAAACCTCCGTTTGGTGAAATTCGGTGGACTCGTGAGTTGGGTACTGGCCGTACGGCAACCGGGAGTGGAGTAGGGAAACCAAACCACTATAGATGCTTGTGTTTGTGATTGGATTTGAGCATTTTATTATTCTTGCATTGTAGTTTAATTGTTAATTATATGAATGCTTGAATGGAATGAATGTTATATACATGATAGGTAGATTCACACACAAGATGTATTTTCACTAAGTAGACTAGTTGCTTGAATGTTATATCATTTGTAGTCTATGTGATTGGACTCACTTGGCTTGGAAGCCTAAGTGCTAATGTTTTAATTCACTTTAATTGTTAATTAGGTGTAAATTAAAAAATAGAAGTACGGTATAGCTTACGCTACACACTACACTATTTACGCTACATGCTACAGAGGGCTAAACGCTACACAATACGCTACCGCTATTTAAAACATTGTATACAATCAACTCTAAGTTGGAATGGTCGATTGTTCATTCTAAGAACCTTGGGTTGTTGATTACATCCCATAAGCTTAAGTTCAACAATTATCTTCAATATTATGATAATACTGGTAGTGGAAGAGGTGGAGCTACTAGACGAGGAGGCTGGGATGCTGACCGTGGCCGTGGTCACAACATTGGTTGCGGTCGTTGTGCAAACCGTTTGTGTATTTATTGTGGTCGATAAGGTCATTGATTATTGTTGGGTGCTTCATGGTAAACCACCTCAAAGACTGTTTTACTAATTCAACTACTCCAGATGATAAAGACTTTCAATGTACTGCATACTGTTGGTGAGATGGCTCCTCTAGCGACGTCACATGTAGTTCAACCAACTAGAGATGTAGTCAATGTCTAAAAAAGTGAGTATGATCCTTATTAAGGGAAGCCATATAGAATAAGACCTCTCCATCTACATCTTTGGCTCAGGAAAAGTAATACCTTTTTTGCCAATCACACAGAACCCTTAAATAATTGATTCGAGGGCTACAGATCATATGGCAAGTATCTGTCTCTTTTTCTTTGTTTACCTTAAATTCTTATATAGGTCATGTGACCTTAGCAGATGGTACCTTTGACACCTATTAGGGGAAAGGGTAATGTTTCCACTTCACCATTGTTCTCTTTATTCTTTGTCTTATTGGTTCCTAATATTGCTTCTAATTTATTATCTCTAAATCAGATTAAGAAGGATCTAAATTGTAGTGTGACCTTTTTTCTTGATCATTTTGTATTTTAGGATATGAAGACAAAGAAGCTGCTTGGTGGACTTGAGAAAAATAGACTACATTCTTCATGCGAATCCTTCAAATCAATATAGTGAATGTCTCAATGTAACAAAGGAAGACCTTTATCTTTGGTATTGTTGTTTTGGTCATCCTTTTAATTTAATTTTATAGTCTTTGTTGCGTCAGTTGGTTGAGTTTTGGGGGTATTAAGAATCACGTCTTGTGTTTTACTTGAACATTATAAGAATTTATTCCCATGTGGAAGGAAAGACAAATAAGATTTCTTCACTAGTTCATTCTAATGCACGGGGCTGATGCCAATTAATTCTAATGGATTTAAATACTTTGTATCATTTATTAACAATGCTTCTCATATGACACTGATTTATTTAATGAAAAGTAGAGATGAGGATGGTTCAATTTTCTAAGTATTTCATGCTTAGGTTAAAAATCAGTTTAATACAAATATAGGAACCTTGCGTGCCGACACAAAGGAATATCTTTCTCATTCCATGTTGTATTATCTTTAAGAGGATCATATAAACTCTTAAACGACTTGTGTATATATCCCGCAACAAAATGGTATTACTAAATTAAAGAATAGGCATCTCTTAGAAATAACTCGTGCTTTTTTCATTAGTATGCTTGTTCCCAAGTATGCCAAATGTTGTTCTTATTGCCTTCTATGATTAATTGTTTGCCTACTACGATTCTTCAGGGTTAGTCTCCTATTCAATATTTCTCAGCATTCTACTCTATTTCTGAAATTCCATTGGACGTCTTTAGGTGTGTTTGTTATGTTTATAATAATAACCCTCATCGAAATAAATGGTAAGACCGGGCTGTCAAATGTGTTTTCTTGGGATATTCAACTACTCAACAATAGGATATAAGTGTTTTGATCCGATCAGTAAAAAACATTATGTTTTTATGGATGTCGAGTTTCTTAAAAACGTTCCATATCTTTCTAAAGAGCATAAAGGACACAAGTGTATGGTTCATGTACCCATTCTTGACCCTCGATTTAATTCTTTCTATTTCATCTATTCAAGGAGCACTGCTCCATCTAATAATGGTACAAATAATGCGATTTCTGATTCTCGGTCAACTAAACCAGATTTGACTAAATCAGATTTGAAGCTATATGAAAGAAGAAATGCTTAGACATTTGTCTTCCAACAGTCCACCACAAAGCAAGCTCCTTTGAACTTAGGTACTGATCATATTCCTACTTGTTTGCCCATTTATTCTAATCAATATTTAGACTCGTCCCTAGATGTGCCTGTTGCTATCAAGAAAGCTAAAAGATAATATACTACTCATACTATTCAAAATTGTCTCATATCATTCCTTGTCTCCTGAACACAAGTCATTTGTTTCTACCTTTGAGTGTTCCTCTTCTATTATACCAAAAAATTATAAGGAGGCTCTTACTTCTCCTCTATGGCATCAAGCCATCAAGGAGAAGATGGTTGTTCATGAGAAGAATCATAAATGGGAGATGACTACTTTATCTGTTTGGAAGACTCCAATAGGTTATCGCTGGGTATATGCCCTTAAACACCACCATGATGGTAATCTGGCTTGATATAAACTTGCTTGGTTGCTAAAGCTTTACACAAACATATGGTTAAGATTACTCTAAGACCTTTGCTCCTATGGCTACGATGAACTCAGTTCATGTTATTATTTCTCTTACCGCTAATCTAAATTGGCCATTACACTAGTTTGATGTTAAAAATGCCTTCTTAAATGGTGATTTGAATGAAGAAATTTATATGCTTCCTCTTAGTTTTACTCGAACAGGGAGGAAAAAAAAGATTGTTGTGTTAAAAATGTGATATGTTGCTTGAAGCAGCCCCCTCGTGCTTGGTTTGAGAAATTTAGTGAGGCCTTAATTAGTATTGAATTTAGTCGTTCTCAATTAGACCACTCATTGTTTGTTAAGCAGCATGTCCAAGGCATTATCATTGACCACTCATTGTTTGGTAAGCAGCATGTCCAAGGCATTATCATTATCAGTGTAGATGATATTATTGTTACAGGTGATTATACTAATGGAATCTCTTAATTGAAAATCTATTTGAGCAAGGTTTTTTACATCAAAGATTTGGGTCTTTAAAATATTTTCTTGGCATTGCAGTCACTCGTTCAAAGAAGGGTATTGTTTTGTCGTAGCAAAAATATGCTCTTGATCTTTTGACTAATACCAGTAATCTTGACTGTCAAACCTCTTGATTCCCAGAGAACTTTTTAATGATCCTTGCATGTACTAGCGCTTGGTTGGTCAGTTGATATATTTAACTATTACTTGTCCTGGCCTATATCATGCAATCAGTGTGGTGAGTCAATTTATGCATGCTCCTCGCTCCCATCATCTTGAAGTTGTTCGCCGCATTCTTCAATACATCAAGTATTCTCCAAGTCATGGGATCCTATTTAGTTGTCATAATAATTTGAACATTGAAGGCAATTCGATGCAGAATAGGCAGGTTCTCCTGATGATTGTCGTTCTGCAGTTCTGCAACAGGATAGTATGCCTTTATCAAAGGAAATCTTATTACGTGAAAGACCAAGAAGCAAACCGTTGTTGCGCAATTCAGTGCAGAGACTGAGTACGGCGCCATGGCAAATACTGCATGTGAAATCTTATGGTTGAAAAATTTTGACGATGAGTTAGGATTTCTGATGAATACTCATACGCCCATGTATTGTGGCAATTAGGCTGCCATTCAATTCCCTCTCTTCATGAATACACAAAATATATTGAAGTCGATTGTCATTTTATTCGTGAGAAGGTTATTGGTGGCAATGTTTTAAATATCGTTATCGCATAATGTATCGCACCCGTAGGATACGGATACATATCAGTTATCGCATGGGATATATCAATTGTATCGCGTAATGTATTGTTGTTGTTGGGAAACATGGGAACATTGGGAATTTGGTTGAATTTTTCAATGAAACTTCAAGGATTGTTGAAAAAGACATCAATACACACTTAAAAATCAAAACATGACAAAAAAAAGTGCACATAATAGGGGTTTCCTTTGTATGGGGTCCTAAAACATGCACTGTCCAACCGAACTGATGCAAGTATATTCAAAGCCCATTCATATAATTTATAAACGTAAGAAAACATGTATGGAAACCCAAGCAATAAATTCAAAAGCAAAAGAAGAATCAATAGATCAGGTTACATACATGTTTGATTTTTTGTTTGGATACAAAGATTGTAACTGATTTGCGAGAAATTGAGAAATTTCGATTTTTCCCAATTTTCCACAACTTGGCCCATCTCCCCCAAATCTTGAAATCGAAGCTCAAAATCCATGTTTTTCATGAAAAACATGAAGAATCATAGATTTGTAACCATTTGACACTTATTTAACGTGATTTACAGCAAAAAAAAAAAAAATGATCAAAAATCGAAAATGCTCACCGGATCGAATAGGTGGGATATATCGGCACTACCTGTGCATTTTGTATCGCACAGGTGGGATACAAGATATATCGTGGGATATATCGGCCGATATTGTCGATATTTAAAACACTGATTGGTGGCATAATTTCTACTCCATTTATCGCTTCTACTGAATAACTTGTTGATATCTTCACTAAGGCTCTTTCAGTTGAAGTAGGATGACGTATTCAACGCAAGCTGGGCATGATTGATATCCATGCCTCAGCTTAAGGGGAAGTGTAGACATAATTGGGCCATATCCCTCTAAGAGACGAACCATTCCCTTTACTTGGGTCATAGGCCTCTTATCTTCCTTTTATTAGTTCTCTTTTATTTTTGTTCTTTTTTTACCCTTTTCTTTAAGGGTAATTTATGTAATTTTTCCATTTACATAATGTATAAAGAGAGAAAGAGAGGGCTAGACATCCAAGTCTCTCTCTAAGTCTCTTTTCCTCCCAATTCACAGGAGGAATGTGTAGATTTTCTATCTTCTACTAGCTCTAGATCCAACAATGCTCCCTCCACCTCTACAACCATTCTGGCTCAATCAGGTAAAGTATGTCTTTTTATCATCTTCTGCCTCCTCTTGGATCATCGACTCTAGGGGTGTCCAACCATATCTCTGGTAATTGCAGTCTCTTTCTTCTTTTGATTGTGTTTCGTCTAATACGTCGGTTACTTTAGCTGATTGTACATTATCTAAAGTTATTGGAGTTGATACTGTTCGATCTAATGCATCAACCTCTATATCATCTGTTTTATATGCACCCACGTTTCCATTTAACATTTTTTCTATAAATAAACTAACAAGATCCTTGAATTGTTATGCGTCCTTTGACTCCTTTTCCTTCTTATTGTGTGTTTCAAGACCTCAAAACGGGCAGCACGATTGGTGAAGGTTGTGAGAAGAATGATTTGTACTATTTGGAGAGAGAACCAGTAGATGCGATAGTGCTTTCTTCATATTCGGCAATACAATGGCATTGCCGTTTGGGGTATCCCTCTCTCCAGAATCTACACTCTCATCCAATCCCTTTCCAATATGTCAAAGTTGGAGTGTTAAGCAGGCGAGCTGAGTAAACATCGTAGAGTTCATTTTCCATCTAAAATTGATCCAATAACTAATGTTATTTTTAAATTAGTCATTAATAATGCATGGGGACCAGCTCAAGTCCCTAATTTATTAGGTTTTAGATAGCTTTGTTCTTTTTATTGATGATTACTCTAGGATGACATAATTATATCTAATAAAGTATAGGTCGGAAGTTTTTCATGTATTTTATAATTTTTATAATGAATCAATTAGGTGCAAAATTGTGCGTGTTTAGGTCAGATAATGCCGTAGAATTCGTTTTAAAGGATACTCAAACCTATTTACGAAGTCAGGGCATTATCCACCAGACCTCTTTGTGCTTATACACCCCAACAAAATGGGGTGTCTGAGTACAAGAATAGATGGCCATGGGGTGGATTACAATCAAGCACTATCTAATCGTATATTACATAAGTTTATTACAATCAGTAAGTTTCAAAATGATTACAGCTTATTTAATTTTCCAGTAATAATGCTACCTAAATAAAACTCACATGAAGGCTTTTGCACTGACTTGGGGCAATTGATTGGGGTAAGAGAGCAAAGTTCCCAAGGAATTCACAAGTTAAGACTATGAAGTGTGTAGTCACCCTAGGCCAGTGGTTCAATTATGACATTCAGGGGTGAATCATGTTGTTTATTCAGAAGTTGTGGGAAGTTCGGGGAATGAAGCATGAGTCTAGCTTCTTAACTATGTTTCTTCGTCATCGAAGAAACGTGGTTTTAATGCTGAAGCATGGTCTACTGCACAACAGGTACAATGCTACTAGTTTTGCAAAGACTTTTCAGGCAATGCAAACAATAGGTTCTGTCATATTACCAAGTGCTCTGTTAATCAAGAAGACAGAAACAGGCACCTAAAGAGCTCTTAGGAGTTTATACTATTTTTGTCACTGGGAATGATGAGTTCAGAGGCTCACACATAACATGCAGTTCAAAATCAATGAGTGAAAGAATCTTAAGCAGTTCCTAGAAAGTAGATCAATGCAACAAGGAAGATAATTAACAACTCTCTCCAAAGACTAGAGCATCATGGGTTATGAGAAGTGCATGCATCAAATTATTTGTAGTAGTCTTTAACATGGATAATTTAGCCAATTCTTCAAGGGTCTTGTGTGTGTGTGTGTGTGTGTGTGTGTGTGTGTGTGTGTGTGTGTTTTAACTTTTTTAACTTCTCAGTACTGAGATTCACTCGCAAAGTGAAATGTGCTGGCATGGTAAGAAGTAACAAACATCTACTTTGAAATAGCCACAGATAAGGTCCAGAAATGTTAAGGAATTAAAACGGAATTTAACGACATGAAAAAACAACAGAACAGTAGCTTCATACTAATTAAATAGTATCTGGATTAATAATGTAAGAATTGGAATTAGTGAATAACAGATCACAGTTAAATCACAACTTCAGATAAACGGACATTATTTTTGCAGAAAGAAACCCTAGGCATGTGACTCAGACAAAAAACATACAGGTTATATACAACTGCCAGCAAAAATAACGTAAGTCAAAGATAGAAGACGAACCAAATCCATCATAAGTTGATGTACCACGGCCCAACTCATCAATAATTATCAAAGACTTATCAGTAGCTCCTTTCATGATAGATGCTGTTTCAAGCATTTCTTGCATGAAGGTAGAAACCCCACGAAGCTATAACAAAGAACAAAACCACATCAGAAGTATGTACAAATACATAAAAAGAGCCTATATGAAAATAAAAATATATTAAGAAAACAAAGAGTACTCTATACCTGAAATAGTATGAAACAATGTTAGCAATCTAGCAAAAAGGACATAAATCTTAAAGTAATTCCCAAGATGTGAGATTCAAGTTGAAGATGCTTCTAGGTTAAGCAACATATGGGAAATCCTCACCATTCTTGCAAGAAAGGAAACTTCAACAGTAGGAAAGCCCAAAAGAAGAGAAGGTGATTAAAAGTTTCAGAAGGGCATACGACTGTTTCTAGACAACATTAGTGTGTTAAAACAACATCTAGCAGAATCCTTCATGAAAGTGGTAAGCCTATGAGGTCGACTGCTGCTACATCCAGGGAACAGTTAAAAGGGAATCATTTCCCTTCCCCCCACCCATATCCACTGCAACTCAAACAGCCAACATTCACATTCACCAAGGCCTCGACAACACGACAACATCTTCTTTGTAGACAAACCTGCAATTATTGATCGACCAATGTCAATATGAGAAGATTCTCTTTTGTTTTCTTTTGTTTTCTTTTTCTTTTTCTTTTTTGTTTTTCTTCTTCTTCTTCTTTTTATTTCAGGTAGGTAAGCCAGGATCGAACCTGAACTCAAGGTTGCAACAAAGAGCACCATCGATTATGGTCTGATTCCCATGGAGCAGAGAGTTAAACGTTCCATATCACGGCAGGGTAGTCTTCTTAGGACAATGTTGTTGCACCCATCGTATCTGATGAATATCCTTGCGCTTTGCTCATACAATAGTACCATTGTATAACCAAAAGTAGAAAGGGTGCTAGAGGAAAACCAAAAGAGGAAAGGATGTGTATGTATCAGTCAGAGCGGGTGTAAACAGTGGCTGTGGCTCCCTTTCTTGTGATGTCCTTAAATCATATTAAAGGTCCTCAAGTACAACACATGGTATTCTCTCTGTTCTCACTTTTATTTTAAAAAGCAACAAAATGGTGGTGACAATTTGGCCCCAAGGGAAAATGAGTCAAGATTGGCAGAAAGTTATCATTCAAGGTCTGAAGGCAAGGTTCCAGATATTGGTATCATATCTGGACCAACAGCACCGCACTAAGATGCAATACGAGACATTCAGCATCTCAGGTGCATCACATTTCTATCATCCGTACAAGTCAATACTGTGTAACAGCTAGTACAGGTCGTATTGATCCTAATACAGTCCTACATCACGTGATGCAGCTGAGACGGATAAAAAGCCCATTTTGCTGCTTCTTCTTTCTTTTTTTTCTTTTTCTTTTTTCAATTTCTCGCCCTTTTCAAAAAAAAAAATCTCGCCCTTTTCACCTATTTTCTTCAATCCAAGCTTAGAGACAAAAGCTGGAAACTCATTTTCAACAAGTTCTAGGCATATTTTGAGATCAAAACACAGTATTTTAGCATATGATTCAATGAATGGAAGCATTTTAGGCCTTTTTTGGGAAAATCAGGAAAGGGGGTAGAACATAGTTACTGGCTTCCAATTTCGACCAATTTGAGTTTTGAGTTCACAATTGGCTGTTCGATAATTGTTCAAGGATTCTAGTTCATTGGGGTAGAATCGTCTAATTCACTCTTCAGGTTGTCCAATTCAGAGTTTAGATTTCCAGCTATGTAGAAGTTGCAGCTCTTTTTTATGGCATGAAAGCTGCTGCTGACTCCAGACTCGGGCCTCTGCTGATCGAGGGGGATTGTAGGAACGTCATGAAATGGACAAAGGAAAAATCTTTATTTCTGCTCTTTTTCCTAGAAGCTGTAATTTGATGTTAGTAGAGGCATTATTCGGATTTCGGAGCATCCCCGATATTATATCTCCAGCTCGGCGATACCAATAACACTGGTAGTCTCAGAAATTCTAGGCATCGGCGATGCATCGCTAAATATCGCCAATATTTTCAACTGTGTAAATTCCAAGTGTCGCTTGTATCGCCAATATTTTCGACTGTGTAAATTCCAAGTGTCGTTTGTATCACCAGTGTATCAGCGCTATTTCGATAATATCGCCAATGTATCAGTATCGCCAAAAATCTGTTAATTAAAAAATTTTCTATTTCAAATCTTTTATGGTGCATGGCTGTATGCAATGTTCAAATTGCCGGCAATAATATCGATCATATCGCAATATTATCATTATCGCAACATGGGCGATATCGAGACCATAGTCTTTCTTTCCTTTCCAATTGTCGACAATTTCTCAGCGAAATATCGTGTTGTCGATATTCTGAAACATCAACATATGTTTGGATGGAAGGTTGGATGGTTGGATGGTTGGATTAATAGATGGGATGGTTGGATGGATAGATGGGATGGATGGGATGGTTGGACTAGTTTCTTACGACAACACATGCTTTTAGGCCCCCATTAAATTGAAGCTTATTATGTATGCGTTCGTTTTGCAATTTTTTATTATTAAACATGCAAATATGTGTATTTTAACTTCTCCTGAAGTTTCACTGAAAATTTTCATCATTTTACCCATGTTTCCGCAATGTTTTCCAGCATTTCCAGTTATCGGTGATATCGATATTGTTTCCATATCTCTGGCCAACGAAACTTGTAGCAATGTCAATACTTTGAACATTGAGTAGAGTTGTCCATATACATGCACATACATGTGTGATGTATGTTCTTCAAACCAAGCTTTTCAATTGAGTGCTCCATTGTTGATGTCGGATGTCTCCAAAATTTGATCGGTTGGATAATTTAAACTTCTACTCAACAAATGTTTGTCAAATTTGGACCAATGACTACTTTTTTTTATGACGACAGGGTGTCCCCCCGCTCCTTATTAAGGCGAGACTATTCCATGTGGATGCACGCAATCACCCGCAAACCACGTGCATCAAGTAAATCACAGGGAGGAGAATCGAACTCATGTCTGCGGGGAGCAAACTCACAGCGCTAGCCATTCGCCCAAACCCCGGGCAGGTTACCAATGACTACTTTTCATGGCTACTAATTGGACACTTAGGTTTTTCCTTTTATTGTGGTTTGGGATCTACAATTTGGTCCCACAATTTGAGCAGTATGGATCAAGGTACATGTATGCAGTGGTCCTCATGTTGAATGATCTAAATTCAACAAGCAAATTTAGATGGTAAAGTTGTCTTCTCAGTGTAAATTTTTGTTGGTTCTCAGTAGACAAATGGTGGGCGGGATATGGATGGAATAATTATCATATATCTAAGTGAGTATATGGTGGATAAACACCACAGCTTAAACGATGGTGGTGAGCCATAAGTGTCTACCACACTTTAGCTCAACACCATATTTTAAGCTATTAAGTCTCATCCACCATAAGAGTGGCATACAAGGTACAATAATTGTGACTGACCAAATCATGGGTCCTGTTGAGGTTTAAGCATCAACCAAAATTTATACTAATAAACGTCATTGAATTGGGACCACTAATTACTTTATTTTAATCATCCATTTGATAGCCACCTATGAGAGGACTAGGATATCTTCATCAATGAGACTTTTTAGACCAGGCTCCATCCAGATCTCTCACTTTTGATGGTCTAGATTGATGCCTACATGAACGGTGGCAAATTACTGATATAATCATCCCCATGAGTAAGATGTGTTATTGATACTTTGGTTGAATGATGTTTGATATGCAGGCATCATCCCCATGAGCAAGATGTGTTATTGATACCCTGGTTGAATGATGTTTGACATGCAGGCATTCAAAAGAGTGCCTTTGACACAAATTAAATCAAAGGGAATTCCATAAAATACTACCTAATTATTATGAAATTTACATTCTGATACTTCTTTATAAAAAGGTTTTCACTTAAGCTACCTAATAACTTAAAACACAATGTTTTGATATATTGTATTATCCACAATTAGAAGTATATGCACTTCACCGGGGCAACTTCAGAGATATACCTGCACAAAGGGCAGTCTCTAAGATAGCTCTAGGTAAGAACTCATGTCTTATTAGTTCCTACTTCTTACTTATTACTACTACCGAAAAATTTGTCTTATTAACATAGGTTTTTTATTTTTCCATACAGCTGATTGGTGGATACATTTTGGAGGAAGTGCACAGGCGCTTAAGACAATTGCAATTAAAGGTTTGGGCCAAACAACTTCGTCCTCTATATGTGAGAGGAACTAAAGTTGTTATACACTCATGTACTCGAAGAGTAGGAATAGATTGTAGGCTAGGACATTGGATAAGCTCATCTAAATGGCCTACGACATGCAACTACAACTATGGAATGCAATGCGTATGTCGAATCTAATCGATGAAGGCTACTTCTGTGCAATAAGCTTGGACAACATTTATGATGAGGAGAACCCTCTCCTACCTTGGTTGGGACAAAGGAAAAAAGCATGTAGAAAAAGACAATGAAGAACTCGAGGTGCATGAGCCAGTGATACGTGCGACGCAGCTAGAAAGTCATGCAACTGTCTTAGAGCCAAAGAGGGTGGATTTAACCTGATTCACCCAACAGAAGCGAGACCAACACTGATGATCATGGTGGTGATAATGATGATGCACCTGCTTTTGGTGTTGCTCAGCACAAGAGGGTACATCCAATTGTAGAGTGCAAGGCTGATGCGGATAATGAGGTACAAAAGGCCGAACTTATGAAGGTACAAAGTCACAATACAACCAGCCAAGGGGATGCATCATGGAGAGGCCGACACTAGTGGCATTGGGGAGATGAAGCACTAGGGCATTAAACAACTTACGAATAATATGGATATGAATGTGGATATGACCATGGACAATATAAGGAACCTGTTGAGCCACTTTCACTTTGGGCTAGTGTTGGTCAATATATTTCATATGAATAAATATTCGGATCCAAATCCGAGTTACTCACTATCCCAGTCCCGCTCTCAACAAAATGAGTACAGACAATAGTAACAAGGGCAACCGCAGTATGAGTACCGCTATGGTGGGTCTGGTGGCTATGACTATGACACTAATGGAAATTCATACTCGAGGATGGGGTCGATACAGCAAATGCCCAGTGAGGATCGTAATCAATCATCCTCTATGGATTTCAATGAATTGGTTTTTCCCTCCGATTCTGGCTATTATGGATATGCACAAAGTGTGTCAATGCCACAACTACAGTTGGACAATGAAAAGGGACATGGAGGTCGAGCAACCACATGTATTAAGATTTTCATTCTGGCGGTGAGTTTTTACTTAGAATCCCTCTTCCTCAGGTAAGTACTTTTTTTATGCAATACACCGTCACCAAGCACACATTGCCGAAATTGTACTCATAATAACTCTCCCGACCAACCATTAAGGAAGGTACAATCAAATTGCGAAATTCACGTAGGGAAGTTGATCAATAATACTAGTTTTTTTTTTTTTCTTCTCAAGGATTACAGAGCATGAAAAAAGTTTAGACAAATTCGGTTGATGTCGTGCAATAGGTAATAGTAATACCTTGAAAATGAGATGTTTGGGATCACGTTTATGCTAATATATTTGTCATTGATATTAGATATTTAAGAAATTGAATATAAGAGTTTTACAGTCAATTCAAAGCTATGAGGTTCATAAAATCACCGAACAGGCCGAGACGATATTCTCACTGAAGAGTGGGCCGTTACACCATCATAAACATGATTAAAAAAAAATACATATTTAAAATCCTCTAAATATTTGAGATTTTTCCTGTATTTTTTGAACTAAAAAAACAACCATTACAAGGTTACTTCAACGTTGTCAGATTCAGTCATCATGTGCAACATTCGCGATTATTTGGAACCGGTGGATAAAAATGAGATGGTGGACCTTCCAGTGGGTGACGTTAAGTCCACATGAATGAACGGGCAAGATGCAGTCATGTTTAAATTTGATTGGTTTCTTGTGTCTTCCGATTAGGTGGAAAAGCAACCTTTAGTGAGGCAAAGAGGGCTGCTAAGGCTAGTCTCTGACCACTTTCCGATCTTATTGGAGGTGGACAAGGAGAATTGGGGCCCTGGGCTATTCCAGTTTGAGTTGGCATGACTTCAAGTGGAAGGCTCTACGGAGTTAGTGAAGGAATGGTGGAAGAACTTCGAAGGTGAGGGCTTTATGGGGCTTAGACTGTTCCATAAACTCAAGCTCTTGAAAAGAAAGATTAATGCTTGGGAAAGAGGTGTTTTTGGAGTGGGAAACACAAGTCGAAATTATTCTTTGGGATATTCAAGTTAACAACATAGAGGAGAAGCTACAAAGGAAGAGAAGGAACTATAGTTCCACCTCATCGCCAAGTAGCGACTCAAGGAAAATGAGATAATATGGAAGCAAGGATCTCAAGCGACTTGACTTAAAAAGGGAACAAAAACACCAAGTTCTCCTAAGGAATCACTAATGCTTAGGCTAAAACAATAATCAACAATGTGTCAGTGGAAAGGTAGAAGATCGACGACAAGGGCGAGATTTGTGAAGCTATTGTGAGGTTCTATAGAGAGCTGCTTGAAGATGAAGGTTGGTTGTAGCCGTGGTTAAACAACCTTGACTTTGATCAGCTCTCGACCGAGGAAGCTACTAGCCTCGAAAAGCAGTTCTCCGTGGAGGAGGTTAAAGCTATGGTGGACCCTATATGTGGTGACAAGGCCCCAGGACAAAATGAGTTTCCGATAGCATTCTTCCAGACCTTTTGGGACTAGTGCAGAGTGATTTGATTTGGTTCTTCTCTGAGTTTTAGGAGAATGGTACACTGTCAACTGAGTTGGGTGAGTCTTTTGTTGCCATCATTTCGACGGTCGAAGGTGTAAAATGTTTATGGGACTTTAGACCTATTAGCTTAACAGGAGGTCCTTACAGAATTCCTGCTAAGGTTTTGGCCAATAGTTTTAAGACAGTGTTGGAGAAAGTAATCTCATAACCTCAACGCACCTTTGTGGTGGAGAGATAGATATTAGATATGGCTCTTATTGCTTACGATTGTGTCAACTCGCACTATCGGGAGAAGAAGGGGGTAATTTGTAAGTTGAACATAGAAAAAGCTTATGATCACATAAATTGGGCCTTCCCAGATTATATGCTGGACAAAATATAGTACAGTCATAAATGGACAAAGTGGATGTTGGAATGCATGCGATCAACCAGATTTTTTATGCTCAAGCTGCACTCCTGAAGGCTTTTTCTGAGCATCAAGGGGCCTTAAGCAAGGGAATCCACTTTCCCCATTCTTATTGTGATGGTGGTAGAGGCGTTGAGCAGGATGTTGGAAAAAGGATAGGCAGCAAGGTTGATTAGCGGATTCGAGGTGGAAAACATAGGCCTTCGAATTTCCCGTCTTCAGTTCACCAACGACACTGTTCTTTTTTGTGATGTGAATGCCGGGAAGGTGGAAAATCTTCGAAAGATCATGTGATGTTTAGAAGTGGTCTCCAGATTAAAGATGAAAATCCCAAAGAGCAAATTATTTGGTATCTGCACTTCAAAAAAGGAGGTGGAAAGCTTTGCAAAGGTATTCAAGTCTGTAGGTGTGTGGTGTGTGGGCCTATGTGTGGTCATGCTGAGCCTTTGAGCTATGGTCCTTTAGTTCTTGGTTTTTTAGGCTTTAGTAGTTTCTTTCTTATTTCCTTATTTGCCCTCTCTTCTCTCTTTAGTCCCTCTTTTGTCTTAAGGGCACATATGTAATTGTACCACTTATTATAAATAAAGGTCGGACCTCCAACACAAGCACTTATTTCTTCTCTCTCAAATTCTTTTCTTCTCTAACAAGGTATAGGGCGGGTTCTCTCCCCTTGACCTACCTGAGGCTCCCTCTATGCATTGGCAAGTCTGCCAAGCACTAGGACAAGGTTGTCAAAAAGGTCGAGAGGAAGTTGTCTAGGTGGAAAAGTCAGCATCCATCTCTTGGGAAAAGGCTAATATTGATCAAAACAGCTTTGTCGAACTTGACAATATACTTCATGTCTCTCTCCAAATGTCAAGCGGTAGTGAAGGAAAGATTGGACAGGTTGAGGTGTGACTTCCTGTGGTTACGGGCAGTGTTTTAAATAGCGAATAGCGTGTAGCATAGCATTCACCCCTCTGAAGCGTGAGGCATAAGCTACATGCTACTTCTAGATTTTTAATCAAGGCTGTGTTTGGTTGCACTAATTCCATGATATTCATCAAATTAGACTGATTAATAATGAAATTTAACAAATTGTCATGGTATTTGGTGCAACCTAAAGTAATAGGAAAGGGTAATCGTTAAGTATAAAGGTAAAGAAAGAGCAAGAAAACTGATTTAATACTATTACTTATATTATTTTTACTAAAAGCATTAAATATTGAAAATAAAAAAATGTAACAAATCATTGAAAATATTATTTGATTTTAATGTTTCAATGAAAAATAACTTGTCATGTGAAGCACGTAGCATGTAACGTACTCTATGTAGTGTGCAGCGTATGCAAATTATCATGTAGAGTAGGCTACGTGTGACTTAAGCTCTCTTCATGAGCTACGTAGCATTAAGGCCAAGCTACGCTACGTAGCATAAGCTACACACTACATAGCGTAGCTATTTAAAACACTAGCTACGGGCGAAAGTGAAGAGAAAATTTCATCTCCTGAGATGGGATGAGGTGTGTAGGCCTCATCAGGAAGGAGATATGGGAATACGGAATTTGGAACCGGTGAACCAGCATAATTAGGGAAGTGGATATGGAGATTCAGATTGGAGAAGAATCAGACGTGGAGAGAGGTAATCACAAGCAAATATGGGGTTCAGAGCTGAGAATGGTGGGTGAAGGAATCTTCCCTCCATAAAAATTTTAGGATTTGGTAGGCGGTCGGTAGAATGATGAGCAAGATTAAGGGTTAGATTTTCCTATAGGAATAGCAAGCAAATAAGATTCTGGCAAGAGATTTGGCTTGGTGAAGTTTCACTTCAAGAGGAGTTTCCATTTTGGGTGATGTTATAATATGTGCCCCTCCTTGTGGGTAGAACTTGTCGGATGAGGAAACAAAGGTCTTTATTCACTTAATGAAGTGACTGCGATGCGCCAAGCCATCCTTGATTGTGGAGGATGTAATGATGTGGGCTAAGATGAAGATAGGTCATTTCTCAATTTGATCCCTATATGGATCGTTAACTGAGAATTCCTCGAGGGTGGCCTGCGACTTGACCTTCCACATGTGGTTTTCTAGGGTTCCCCCTAAGGTGGCATCTCTAGTCTGGCTCTTGGGAAGAACAGGGAATTGAAAATAGACAATTTGCAAAAGAGATCAATGGCGATCCCCAATTTTTGCATTATGTGTATGAAGAAAGCAGAGTTGGTAAACCACTTGTTCATTTGTTGCGGGTTTGCTCAGAAGGTGTGAGAACAATTTTTTGCCTTCTTCGAGGTCTCTTGGGTTTTGCTTGGGTTTATTGAAGGGCTTCTCCAAACATGGCACAACAAGGAAGGCGGAAATAAAGGGAGAGTGGCTTGGAGGCTAGCCTTGGTAGCAGTTATTTAGGCTTTATGGGATGAAAGAAACAACCGCTCTTTCCGTGACAAGAGTAGATCGAAGGCAATTGTTTTCGAGGGAGCTTCATTCAATGTACATTCTGGGTCAATCCCCCAGCCATGGCAGCTAGTCATAATGGTAAGGCAGTAGTTGTTCTATTTTTTTCCCTCGTAGTGGTTTTAATAAAATTATTTCACCTTTCAAAAGAAAAATAAAAACCATCAAATCCATCTTAGGATGTAAGGCAGGATCCTTTCCATCTTCCTACTTGGAGCTCTGTTGTGTATTGGTCAAGCTTCCAATGAGCTTTGGGATTCTATGGTGGAAAAAATCGAGAGAAGGTTGTCTGCATGGAAGTGCAAGTATTTCTCTCTTGTTGGAAGAATTACTTTGATTCAATTAGCATTGGCAAACATGACTAAATATTCGTGTCTCTATTTCAACACCCAACAAGTGTTTTGAATCAATCCAAGGGGATTTCTTGTGGCAAGAAAGAGAGGAGAAGGTAACTACCATTTGGTCGACTAAAAAGAGGTTTGCACCACTAAAGAGACTAAAACAAATAAGCTCAACCTATTGGGTCAATGGCTCTGGCGATTTTGTAGAGGGCAACAATCTATGGGAGCAAGTGCCATCAGCTTTGGACACTAATGGTTGGGATATCAAAACTAGGCCTAACAACAAAATGTCTGCTGCTTGGGAGGGAAATTCAAAAGTTGGTGCCCCTATTTAGAGAAGGAATCAAATAATAAAGTCAGTAATGAAGTGAGATTGTGTTTTTGGACTGATATTTGGTGTGGGGATAGCTCATTGTTGCCTCAATTCTGTAATCCATATAGGCTAGTCGTGGACAAGAATGCCCTAGTTCCTAGCTACTACTCTAGATTGGGCAAGCAGGTTGTGTGGAACTCCAGTTTATGATCCGAGGGATGATGAAATCGATTTGTATTCAAGTACGCTTTCTTAATTGGAAGATGTTTTCATCTCGATCAATAATAGTAACAAGAATCTAGGATAACTCAATAGGTATTTTCTTAGTTTGCTCATGTCATGATCATATATCTCTGGCAGCGTTTTAAGTAGTTTTCGCTATGTAGCGTGCAACTTATGTGCGTAACATAGCTTAGCCTTAACGCCATGTAGCTCATAGAAATTACATAAGTTACATGTATCCTTTGCTACATGCTAACTTTGCATACGCTACACACTACATAGTACACACTACATAGCTGACATTACAAGTTATTTTTCACTAAAACATTAAAATCAATTAATGTTTTCAATGATTTGTTACATTTTTATTTTTAATAAAAATTAGTTAATATTTTCAATGATTTTAGTAAAACAATGTAAGCAATATTATTAAATTAGTTAGGTTGCTCTTTCTTTACTTCTATACTTAATTATTGCCTATTTTCCTATTATTTTAGGCCGTGCTTAATTTCACCAAATGTCATTAAATTTCATTACTAATCAGACTAATTTGGTGCAAAGTATCATAAAATTTCATAATATTTAGCACAACCAAAATATCATAATTAAAAATTTGTAAGTAGTGTGTAGCTTATGCTACACGCTATGTAGCTTAAGCCTCACACTTTAGAAAGGTGAACATTGCGCTACACACTATTCGCTATTTAAAAGATTGATCTCTAGTTGGGGTCTTCGTTCTTCCCACCACATGAAGACAAATCAATTGATATCTCAAAAGTTGAAAAAGTTGGTCCTTTTTAGTAAAGATTTGAAACATTTTGTTAGGGTTCCAAATTAGATAGTCTCTTTAGTTTCTTTAGTAATAGATTTCAAGTAAAAGGAATCTTATGGATTCCATTTGTGAATATAGCTTGGTTCTTTGAAGGCTCTATTTAGTAAAGATTTGAAATATCTCGTTAAGAGTCCAACCTTAGATGCTCTCTTTGGTTGTCTTTACTCTTTAGTAATAGTTTTGAAGGAGTCTTACACATAATTAAGTAATTGGTAGTCTTCCATTTTGGGAAATGTCTTAAGGGATCTTTAATAGAATTATACAAATAAGAGAAAAATATAAGAGAAAAAAAGGGAAGAGATTTATGCCCACATGGTATTCGGTTTTTTTTTTTTTTTCTTAACTTAGAATTATAGAGGTTTTATATTCAAATAAAAAAAATAACAACATTTTCTTCTCTTGGGACCCGTTTGGCTTTGCTAAACAAGTGTTCTTTGTGATTTTGATTTCAAAAATCACTTTTTTAGGCTTTAAGTGTGTTTGGTTAGCCACTTAATTAATTAATTTTAGAAAAACATTTTTATGAATTTGTACTTTCCTCCATAGGGCCTAGCCCCACGTTTCCTACTATTGTTTCCGCTTGGTGTGAAAAGCACTCATAAAATCGAGATCGTTAGAAGGTTTGTTAATTGCACGCGATTGTAGAGCCATACACCTCCACGCATGTGCCATCGTAGTTCCAAGATCAAATCCATACACCAGTTGGTCCAACCATGTTTTCCCTAAAATTAAGTTGGTCTACCTAGAAGGTGGGCTCAAATATTGGAAACAGGTGGATGGGTTAGAAAACTTCAGACAAGTGCTTAGAGTCATATATTTGTTTTGCAAACTGTAGCCCACCTAACCAGTGGATCAACCTAATTCTTGGAATAGGACATCAACATAGTGGTGCCTTTCTAACAGATGGATTGGATCACGGACCTATGTGCCATGATGGTAAAATTGAGTGTACATGAGTTGTAATTGCACACGCTTATGGGCTTAGCAAATCTCATCTCTGGAAAAGCCGAACAAACATGACTTTCCCATAACCCATGCCCATAGCACTGTGAGGCCCAATGCGATGACTATGAGACATCCACTCCATTGATCCATTTTGCCATATAATGTTAGGGTATGCCTCCAAAATGAGGTAGATCCAAGACTTCAGTGGGCCATGCCAAAGGAAACAGTACGGATTCAATGCTCACCATTGAAACCTTCAAGGGGAAATTGTTTTTCTTATGCAGGTTTACCAAACATGCACATTTTTACATAAGCAATTCACAAGAATTTTTTTATAATCAATTTTGAAGTTTCTAAAGCAACACCAAACAACCCTTGGAGAATTTCTTCTCTTGCAAAAGGTGAACAGCCTAACTTAAAGATCCATCATGGATCTATAGAAGTGAGAGATCATTTTGTGTTCTTCCTTTGTTTGTAAAAAATCCTTCAATCGTCCATAACCAAGAGAAGTATTCTCCAATCGACTTGGACTCCATTTTTGCCAAAGACGACCCACTTTTGCGATGGTTGGAAGGGAGGGAGAAGGAGGCACCAACCAATAGTGAGAATCAACGAGCAAAGGATGATGCACCCGAGAATGGTGGTTAGTGTCTAAGTTGGCCAATGATAATTGAAGATGTTGAGGATTGTGCTATCGAGTCCAAGGACCATCTAATAGTGGTGAAGATGGTGCACGGTATCTAGCACCTATCTTTATACATGTGGTGACATTGTATGGCATGGTAGTCATCATGAATCTAGTCAATGCAGATGTGTCATTTGATTAGGGGACATGTCTTGGTTAGCCTAATGATGGTAATGGATACAATGGAAGTGGTCAAAGGAGAGCTTATGGCAACCAAATTGCTCAAGTGTTACACACACACTTCGGACCACTTTTATTCACAACCACAAATGCAACCTGGAGTCAAAGCATTTAATTTTTTGTAATATCTGCTCCTCAATATTATCAACCACCCTCCATGATATGATAGACATGACAATGACAATTTTTGAACCCCCTCGAGCAATCATTATGTGGACACATGGCCGTGGCCTACTTGGAAGGCTTAGAGCACACCACTCATGAGATACATGTGAGGCAAATGAGATCAAGTGGGTCAACTGTACAATAATCGGACATTTTTGTAGATTATGGGTGGGAGTGTGGTGGTGGCTTTTATTTTTTTGGAGAAGGGGGGGGGGGGGGGGGGGGTATGGGGTATGATGAGGACATCCGTGCACTATTCAGAGTGTACCAAAGGAGGAGGAGAGCTCCTGTTTCGTTATGGCTAGGTAATGCATGCATGGCGCCCCGTGGGCCCAATTCGAGTGGCTAGCCCGTTAAAGACCCCGCATGCATGATTATGCATCTTTGAAGGCCCCACACTAGGAAGATGCATGTGGGCTACCTAGTTAGACCATTTCGATCATTGGATCATCGTCATTGGACATCTTGATCATGGGCCACGAAATAATTTTGTTTATTTAGTTGTTTATATTTTTTAATTTGGCTTATATTTTTGCTGAGATTGGGGAGTTGGGAACAAATTTATTTTATTGAGCGCTTTATGTGAAACTTTTTATTTGAGAGCATCTTTTTGTAAAGTATTTTCTCTTACTTTGTGATGAAGCAAAACCTCCTACGATTGGAGTAATTTGGTGTGAAGCCATGGAGTGATTCCATCTTATCTCTCTCTTATTTTCTTCTTTCAAGGTAATATCTACACTTTTCTCTTCTTTTCTCTCTTTACTTCCCACAATCTCTCTCAAATTTTCTCTAATCCTTTATTTTCTTTGTTTTCCCTAATCTCCTCCAAAACCCATCCAAACCTAGTGTAACGCCCCGTAAAATCGCCTTCCTTAGTACTCAAACCCATGCTCGAACCCACTAGACACGTATCACCCTCTAGACGAAAAATTGGCCACACATGACTTAGAGAACTATAGTCTCGTGGTGTCGGGAACTTAGATACGCGCGTAGGAGCTCGTTCCGCCGCCCGTCCTGAGTCTGTTAGGCCCAAAACTTGTTGAGGACCACCCACGTACTGGGCTTGACACTCGTAGGCGAACGTTACGTCGAAATCGGCACCCGAAATCATAAATTGCAGTGTCTTGCAGTTGCACATGGGAGTGCAAGTATACTTGCACAATACCTTTAGTGAGTAATCATTACTCAATTCACTTTTCTTGTGTGGGCCCTATGGACCCTTGCATGGCCATGAAATGTGAACCATGGATTTCAAACATAAACCAGCACATGATCCCCAAACATGAGCCCCGATTGACAACCAGTGACCGTTGAACTGATGTCGCTTTAGATCCGGCAATCGCCATGTTCGATCGGTCCCAAATCTTGCCCAAACAAGGATCTCAACATGGTAAGGCTATCCAATGGGCTGGATTGGCCCAGAGGGGTCAGGTGGGCCCCACATAATCAAATCAGGGCACAAAATGCTACTTTTATGCAACTTAAAACATTGGGGGCTATATGTCCCAATTCCCCAACCTTTATAACCTATTTTTCTCAGCCCATTCTCTCATTTCTAACCTAATTTCTGAGAAAAGGGGTGTGTGGGTGAGAAAAGGGAGGAGTTGTGAGAGAAGGCTTCTCAAGTGAAGCCCTTGCATGCTACCCTATCCGGACCTAACCGCCTCTACATCCTCAAGCTGGCTTCTCTCGTGATTGGAGATCTTCACGGACGTTTGTAGCAGTAAGTCCATCATAAAATCCCCATCTTCTCTAGCTCCTTACCTAGGTTTTCCCATTTTTCCTGATTTTCCAACACCCCCTTGCAGGATTTTGCTAATCCTCCTTCAAACCAAGGTGTGTATCATTTACCTATGTGTTGCCTTGCAACCAATGCCTACAATGGTAGTTGATTCTTTCAATTTCCAAGTTAGGAAGATGGATTGTAGCTAGGGAAATTCGTTGCCTAGGGATTTAGATGCTAGGTGTGTGCTATGGCCATTTGCATGCTCATATCATCCTACACATGTTCTCATTATGCAAATCTTCTATGCTAAGATGTCTTAGAAATTATACTAATATGTGATAGCTGAGATTTTAGTATTATATGTTTTGTAACTTGATTATGCATGAGCTGGGGAATCGGGAAGTGTTTGGGATGACGGATAGTAGCTTCCGACCCGGTAAGTACAGTAGTTGAGGCGGCCGCACCAGGTCAGCAGCCTCGGGAGCGGGGTGGTCGACTATGGCGGAAGACGGGGCGATCGACTGTGGTCAAGGACCACGCGGGCGGTATATGCTCAAGGTCGGTCTTCCCTTCACTTCCCCTAGCCGAGGACCCTGGCCCACCACCGGGTCGGGTGGCAATATATGTACCGAGTGTTTGAATGTATTTCTGTCACTTATGTAGAATCCATGTACCTGCGCACCTTTGATAGGCCCACTAGAAAGCATACGGCGTACCGATCCCTCAAGACTCATGAGCCGGGAATGGTGGTATGGGCCCTATTCCCGTGCTGTCGGCCTACGCTGGGGTGATGCCTCCCCGTAGTGTCCATTGAGCACCGTAGAGGTGACACACCTACTACTCGACTATGGGATAGGGCGATGTACCCTATTCCGCCTGTGTTGGGCGCGTCTGACGAGTCGCGGCCAAACCAGGTACCTCGGGGGCTGTGGACCCGAGATAGGATCGAGGGGCTACTGGCTGTGACCTGCGTTCGCCCCGCAGGGAGTCAGGTGGTCCCAGTCGGCCACATTGATAGAACGTGGGTGCAGAGGCTTCGCCAATCGGCTGTGTGATAAAATGACTTAATTAACTACTCGGCTAATCATGTATAGTTAAGCATGGCATACATTGTCTGTGCGGGTGGAGTGGTGGTGCCACCCACTGGCGGCTGTGACAAGCATCGGCGATCGGGCATGCATCTGCATTACATGCACTCATCTCACTTAATAACCATGCTTGTGATGCTGAGCTATTCTTTGATTCTGTTATTGGAAAATGAAATTATTATCTATATTGTTTGTATTGGTGAATGTGTAACCTAAGGAAATGAAACCACTGAGTTGGCCACTCACTCCCCTTTCTGGGGTGGTGGTTTAAACCACCAACCAGATGACCCATGTGACCCAGGTATACAGGAGGCGGTCGAAGCGACCGACTACGTAGAACTCGGAGAGGACGCCGACGAGTATCTTCAGTACACAGGCGAACAGGACTATTAGGGTTGTGGCGTCGGGAGTATTCTTTTGGGGTTTTGCGCCTGTTCGGCATTGTTGTACAGCTTTTTGGGGCAGTATATTCTGAACTTGTTCTAGGGGACCCAATGGGCCCCAATATGAGGGATACAGTCTATGTACTTTTTTGACCCATATATGATATACATGTTCCTCATTCTTTTGGAAATGCTTTGCCCATGATTAAGTTGTTTATGCTTGGTTAAATCTACAATTCTGCAGTTAACTATAATGCACTCATGCATCGCATAATGTGGAGCCCGGGATATCGGGGGCCGAGGGCAACCACGGACCCTGGCATCCGGGGTGTCACACCTAGACCTACCTACATTGTACCACCATGCGGACCTCCACACGTGCTCATACGACCATACGGACAAGACTGTACGGCCTACCCATCTCCTCTCCCTTTTCCCCTTTGTTCCTTCCCCATTTCTCTCTAAAACCCATAACCCTAGTTCCAAAACCCTACTTCTCAAAACCCTAATTCCCTAAATTAGATTCCCAAACCCTAAATCCCTAACCCTAACAAACCAAGTGAATCCCTTTGAATTGAAAACAATCCCTATGCTACATAGAAGTTCTACCTTCCATAGATCCCCATCGAATCATATTTTGATATATTTGTGTTACGAGGTTGTTTATAGCTTAGTATGTTTTGTTACTTGAATTACTTTAACTTTGTTATAGATTAGCAATATTTTGTGTTTTAAATTGTTCTAGTTAATCCGTTTATGATCTCATTACATCATTCTAAATTAGGCCATTCGTCTTACATCAGGTTGGTTTGTTGGGAGTTGGTTAACGGTTACTTTGTAATTTCTTTCTAGCTGTTAGTTGTTATGAAATTAGAAAGGTAATTAGAGTTTGGTTTGTTGAGAGTTAGTTGTGATTTAGGTGATCAGTTAGGGAAGTTGTATTTAGTTATGAGTTTTTTGTAAAAGATCTATAACTACCTTCTAAAAAGAACTGTAGTGTAGCTTTGGGCCTTGTAATAGAAATTGAGGGAATTGAGGGAAGAGGGCATGCTTTTGTGCATTTGAGTGTGTTTAGATGACAAATTGCATTCCATTTCCGTTAGATCACAAAATCTCCCCACCTTCCTTATCTAATTACAAGGCAAGGCCCCATTGGACCTTGCCAAATCAAGGTTATGTTTATTCATATGGTATTGATAATTTGATATCGACAAGGTAATGACAACATTCTCATACCTCATTACTTGGTAGTTAAATTTTTCTAACCCTGTACGTATATATGTAAGTTTAAATAGATTCCTAAGTAGTTAGCATGTAGCCGTGAAGTTTATACAACATGCGAACTATTGACTAGTGTAATGTACTGCATTACATGTACTATAGTCTATAGACTCTACATGAAAATGATAGTCGATAACTCTAGAGAATATTAGTATATATGTGTGTTAGTATGTGGCTCTTTTATTGTAAGTGCATGTGCACATCTTTTCTCTTCTCCTATAGTGTACTATATGCTTATTCTAATAAAGCTTTGTGTGGTGGGTATGTAGCACACACACATAAGATTCACCCTAAAACTCTCTCTCACTCTCTCTCCTCTTCTTCCCTTTCTTCTCTCCTCTTCTTCCACCCTAATCATCTAATATTCTTCTACTTGGTATCAGAGCTAAGATCAGACTATTCCACATCAAGGGAGTTGAGAGGCGACACGTCAGATTGCTGACGTCAGCGGTCGTACAGCTGATGTCAGCAATGTACGGTCAAATGGACCCCGTTTGAGATGAAAGTTTAGGGGTTTGATAGATCTCTATTTTAGAAGATTTGTCATGATCTTTTGAAAAAATTTTAGAGCCTTCTCGATGGTGATTTGGCTGAAATAGTGATATTAAAAAATCAGGCCCCAAATCAGTGTTTCGTCGATTTTTCTCAAATCGATAAGCTTTTCTCTTGTTTCTTTCCTCTAGATGGACTAATATCTCTCACCCAAGCTAATATTGGAGGATTTTTTAGCTGATATGAAGATTTGAGTGGGTTTTAACCCCAAATAGAGGTGCGGCCATGTTATTTTTGGGTTGTTTGCGTCAGATTTGAGTACTTTGGGTGGTATTTTTAGAGTTTTCTGGTTGATTAGGGTTAGTCTCTCATCTCCTCAAAGGATTGATTATTAGAGACTTTGTTTAGTCTCTCATCTCCTCAAAGGATTGATTATTAGAGACTTTGTTGAAGTTCATTTTTCTTAGACCCCTCATTCTTATGAGGGACAAAGGGCAATCTCATCTTGGCATAGGTTCGCTTGAACCCAACCCACTCCAAATCACCTCAATTAAGTTGAATGGTGATAACTATCTTCAATGGGCACAATCTGTAAAAGTGTTCTTGGGGGCCCGTGAGAAGTTGTCGTATATTTTGGATGATCCCCCAAGCTCTACAGAAGACACCTACAAGACTTGGACAAAGGAGAACTATCAAGTCATTGCATGGTTGTTGAACAATATGGATTCTTTGGTTAGCCACTCCGTGATTTTTTTGTCATCGGCTAAAGGCATTTGGGACTCCCTTCATGATATGTACTCCGAGTCTAAAAAATTTTCATGGGTATTTCAGCTTATTCAAGAAATTGGTCGGTTCCAGCAAGACTCAAGATCATTAAAAGATTACTATTCGATGAGCTGGACTGGTATCAACCTCTTCCTTCGAAATGTCTAGACGATCATGAGCATGCTCGTAAGCAACGGGATGACACTGGTGTTATGCAGTTCCTCGCAGGGTTGAACTCCGTCTACTTCAGTGTTCGGGATCAAATGGTTGTTAATGATCATCTTCCTCCGTTGACAACTATCTATGTCATGTGCCAGTGCGCTACTATATCAGCTCTTCCTTCACATCCTTTTGCACCACCAGAGCGTTCAGCGCACCTTGCTGGCGATCCATCTTCCATTTTTCTTAGATCTCGCACACCATCCTTGAGTTCAGGGCGCACTTTTGGTTATGGTGGTCGTGGCAAAGGCCGAGAGGGAGATCGGGGATGTGTCGGTCGTCATCTTCGAGGTCGTGGTGGACGTGGACGAGGACGTGATAGTTCCCGCATTTGTTCGCATTGTGGCGGAACTAATCACACTATTGATTACTGTTGGCAGCTCCGTGGTCGTCCTACGTATGTTGTTACCTCTATTACAGCTACTGTTGCTCCTAAGGAACAACTTTCCACCCTGACAGCGGAGCAGCCTTCTTCAGGAGAGTCTCATTATTTCTCGAGCAGATGATGTCCTGATGCAGCTTCATATTCGTGATGTTCCTAAGCCTTCTCATGCAGCTTCGGCCCAGTCAGGTACCGCTCTTCAGCATCTTCTTCTACCACCTCCTGGGTCATTGACTCTGAAGCTTCCTCCCACATGACTAGTAAGTCACATCTCTTTTCATCTTATTCTTCTTCCTCCCACTCTCAATATGTTACAGTCGCAGATGGAACACATGCCCCCATTTCTGGGATTGGTTCCATCTCCCTTTCCCCTTCCTTGCCATTGTCCTCCGTCTTGCATGTACCTCGTTTTCAATTAAACTTACCGTCTGTTAGTTCCCTTACTAAATCGTTGAATTGTTCGATTACCTTTTACCCTTCTCATTGTCTTTTTCAGGACCTTCAAACGAAAAGAGTGATTGGTGGGGGGCATGAGCGAGGAGGCATTTATCTTCTCAATGATACACATGTTGCTGCTTCAAGTACCTCTTCTCTTGATCGAGACTCCATCACACGGTGGCATTGCCGCTTTGGACATCCTTCCTTAGCTCGATTGAGACTTTGGTTTCCTTCATTCTCGGTTACTAAACCTTTGTGTTGTGATATTTGTGAATTATCAAAACATCATCGTACTACGTTTCCTCCAAGTGTTTCAGGAAAGAAATCTCAACCTTTTGATCTGGTTCACTTAGATGTTTGGAGCCAGCCCCGGTTACTTCCACTTTTGGTTTTAAATATTTTGTCACTTTTATTGATGATTATTCTCACATGACCTGGGTTTACCTTTTGAAATCAAAGAGTGAAGTGTTTGATGTGTTTAAAGTGTTTTATCGTGAAGTGTGCACTCAATTTCAATACTCAATCAAAACTCTCCATTTTGATAATGGGGGGGAGTACATGTCCACTACTTTTTTGTCCTTCTTACAGGAACATTGTATTTTGTCTCGGACATCATGTGTTTACACTCCACAACAAAATGGTATTGCAAAACGAAAGAACCGTCACCTTCTTGAAGTCGCACGTATCCTTCTTCTTGGTATGCATTTACCTAAGCATTTTTAGGGTGACACTCTTCTTACTTCCACTTTCCTTATTAATCGTATTCCATCACGTATATTGTCTTCTAAATCCTGATTTAACATGTTGTATCCTCATAACAATCCATTTCCTTTACCCCCTAAAGTTTTTGGTTGCACATACTTCGTTCAAATTTTGGATGGTCGTAATGATAAACTTAATCCCAAGGCAACTAAATGTGTTTTCTTAGAGTGCACTCGGAGCCAGAAAGAGTATAAGTGTTATGACCCCTTGACTCGTAGAAAATATATCTCTGCTGATGTAACATTTTTTGAAGATGTTCCTTTTTTTGCCTCATGGTCGATCCCTCTGTGATCCTCTTGCGAGTCAGGGGGAGCATACCGCTTCTCCCCTTCCTCTTGTCACTAGTGATCATAGGGAGACTCTTTCACCTCCAATTCCTAACTCTGTTGGTGATTTGGGTGACCCGAAGCCTCTGCAAGTGTATCGTCGTCGAAATAAATCTTCACACGCTCCGCCATCCACTCTTCCACTCACTTTGGATGTTGGCTCAGGTGATTCTCCCACCTCAAGTCCGGATCTTCCCATTGCCTTACGTAAAGGGACACGATCATGTACTCAACACCCCATTAGCAATTTTGTTTCATATGATCATCTTTTACCGTCCTTTCAGTCGTTTACAGCTTCCATTTCATCACAGGTTATTCCTCGGTCTCTCCCACACTCTTCAAAGTCCTGACTGGACGAAGGCAATGATGGAAGAAATGTTTGCTCTTGAGAAGAATCATACTTGGGAGCTAGTTTCTCTTCCTCCAAGGCACAAACCTGTTGGGTGTCGATGGGTGTACACGATCAAGTTCCTTCCTGATGGCTACATTGATCGCTACAAGGCCCGTCTTGTTGCTCGGGGATATACGCAGACTCAGGACGTGGATTACTTCGAGACATTCTCTCCAGTGGCAAAACTTAATTCTATTCATGTGGTGGTCTCCTTGGCCGTCAATTTATCCTGGCCCTTGTTCCAACTAGATGTCAAGAATGCATTTCTTCATGGGGATCTTGCGGAGGAGGTCTACATGCATCAACCTCCAGGCTTTGTTGCTTCCCACAATCCTACGCTTGTGTGTCGATTGAAGAAGGCCCTTTATGGGCTCAAACAGTCCCCGCGTGCTTGGTTCGACAAATTCAGTCAAGCTCTCAGAGTTTGGCTTTGTTTGTAGTCATGCCGACCATTCTCTCTTTATATGTCGATGATCGACGGGCATCATGGTTCTCATTATGTATGTGGATGATATTGTACTGTCAGGCAGTGATTTGGTTTGCATGTGCAATGTCAAAGAATTTCTGAAGAACAAGTTTGAGATCAAGGACCTTGGTCCTCTTCGCTACTTTCTGGGCATCGAGGTTGCTCGCTCCCAAACCGGGGTATCCTTATCCCAACGAAAATATGCTCTTGATCTTCTCATGGAGACTGGCATGCTAGGATGCAAACTGGCTACCACCCCTATGGATACTTCGCATAAGCTTCAGCCAGATGATGGAATTTACCGTCGGCTTGTAGGTCGGCTCATTTATTTGACTATTACTCGTCCAGATCTCTCCTTTGCGATGGGAGTTGTCAGCCAGTTCATGCAAGCTCCCCGTTCTTCACATCTCACGGCTGTTTACCGCATACTCCAGTATCTTAAATCAGCACCGGGCCTTGGCATCCATTTTCAGTCTCATGGTCATCTTCATCTTTCGGGCTATTCCGATGCCGATTGTGCGGGTAGTATATATGATCGTCAATCTACATCCGAGTTTTGTACCTTCCTAGGTGGTAATCTTGTCACGTGGAAAAGTAAGAAGCAATTGGTTGTTGCGCGCTCCTCGGCTGAAGCAGAACATCGTGCTATGGCTCATGCTACATGTGAGCTCGTGTGGCTTCGCACCCTTCTTGACGAACTTGGCTATTCTCCTTCGGGCCCTATTCCTCTTCATTGCGACAATCAGGCAGCCATACATATTGCTCATAATCCTGTTTTCCACGAGCGCACCAAGCATATTGAGGTTGACTGTCACTTTATTCAGGAGAAAGTTACCTCGAAGGAAATCATCACTCCTTTTGTTCGGTCCGGGGATCAACTTGCGGATGTTTTTACAAAGTCTTTAAGTCGAGATGCTCTTCATCGTGTTCGTGACAAGTTGGGCATGATCAACATCTATGCTCCAACTTGAGGGGGAGTCTAGAGAATATTAGTATATATGTGTGTTAGTATGTGGCTCTTTTATTGTAAGTGCATGTGCACATCTTTTCTCTTCTCCTATAATGTACTATATGCTTATTCTAATAAAACTTTGTGTGGTGGGCATGTGGCACACACACATAAGATTCACCCTAAAACTCTCTCTCACTCTCTCTCACTCTCTCCTCTTCTTCCCTTTCTTCTCTCCTCTTCTTCCACCCTAATCATCTAATCTTCTTCTACTATAACATCATATATCAATATATAAAAGTCACAAAATTATAATTCTTAAATGCTTTAACACCAAACTAAAATGTCAAAGATCCATATATTCAGTTTTCGGCAGGTTAGCCAACAAAGAGAGCATTTTTTTTCAAATACAATATGGCATACTTGTCAAAAACACAAATAAATGGGAGGTTCTTATGTTTCCATTTTTTTCCTTTTCTATTTCCACATTAGTTTGTTAAAAAAATTAACATCAATATGGTCCGACATTAGTCTGATGGTCTCTGTATTGTATCGCTCTTTGGTTGGGCCAGTACACCCACCAAAGCCTATATTTGGAACCATGTGTTGCAGTGACCCTGACTTTTGTGCAGAGTAAGGTGTAGCCTAGGAATATTCACCTGTTGACCATCAACTACACCTGATCAAGTCTTAGCCCCTAACACCCTCTTTGGACGAACCATCTAGAGGAACCATTAGAGGTTCAAGCCACTGGATTCCCAACAACATTTGTGCTACTCAAGACAACATTCTTACATACACTTCACATGCTTGCACATGCATTTTCCGCTCAGGCACTGGCGCATTTTTAATTCAACAATTTTGGCAGATTGTGTAACACATTAGTCATCAGCACAAAAGAGCTCAACCAATGAAGGGAAGCTGCTTCTCGAGAAAACTCCAGGTCATCTTCACACCCTCATCCTACTTTATCACTTGGAGATCATTTAGGAGACTGAGCTACAGACCTAGACTATTTACCCCTTACCGATAAAGGTTCTCTCCTGTCATCTCAGTCACCAACCTTGAGTTTTATTATATTTGGTCACATCTAGCATTCACTTTATCATAAGGGTCACTTTTATGATGTTAGACTTACTTGGCAATCACCAGCACCCACACGAGCGAAAATGCAATCCCGGACACTAATGCTTGCTCTATCACAAGGGATGAAACAACCAACTTGAGCCATCAGCACATTCACACCAACCTACAAACAGAAAAGAATAAACAACATTACCAACTGAAAGAAATCATAACTTTTGCAACAACCTGAGAAGAATAAAAGATCTAACATGCAAAACATTGAATTTTGGAAGTATGAATTCAATCTAGTTTGCAAGTCATTTACATTAAGTAATTTAGACACATAAATGTATAATGACAAAATATTGATAAAATAACTAAAAAACCAATCAAACAGATTTACTAGCAAGTTATACTGCCATGAAAAATCTTTATTTCAGTAAAAACAATACCAGATTGAAAAGATTTGAGTTTCTGAAATTTGGCATGAACTTCATTATCAAGAATATATATATATATATATATATATATATATATATATATATATATATATATATATATATATTGGAAAAGGCTTCAAAAATAATTATAAAAAAAAAAATTCATATAACACATACATTATTTGTGATCAGTACATAGCCACATGATGCAAGCAGTAATTAGTAAAGGTTGAAACAGTGTGCACGAGCCAGAACCTAATTGAATGTTAACTCCAAAAGAGTGGTGTGTAAGCATTATCAAACACACCCACCTAACTTGGGTGCTTGCCTTCAATTCCTTCAAAAACAGGGTCATGAAAATGCATGATTGGTTGTCCATATAGACCTTGTCTTAATTCGTATAGGTTCTAAATATGGCAAAAATCTTTCTTTCCGTACAGATGCAAGTCTTCATCCATACTACTATAAAAAGAGAGTTTGTTCCCATTTTCAATTCCAATTTTACAGCTACAAGACTACACCAGTTTCAAATACTCTATATATATATATATATATATATATATATATATATATATATATATATATATATATATATATATATATATATATATTAGAGAGAGAGAGGTCTCAAGTCCAACCAGTTGGACCACAATTTATGGTCCACCCAGCAAATAACTCACAATTTTTTATGTGCATGCAAAATCCAATCCATCCAATAGGTTGGTCCCACCCTAAGGATTGCAGTGTAAAAAAATCAGCCACATCCATTCATTGATTAGATCACACTTGCATGTTGCTATTTATCAATGGTTATAAATTGTTTTCTATGGTATGGCCCACTTGATGAGTATATGGGCATGATTTTTTGCAGCTGGGTTGGACTTCACACACACATGCGCACGCACACGCACATGCGCGCGCTGCACAAGGTACTATAAGGTCAATCTTATGGGAAGCTTCTCATGAGGTCAACCTCTATGGGCACCACCGTGATCTATGTCGGACATCCAACCCATCAATCGGATGCACCCTTCCATGGTGGACCACGGTCAATCCATGACTTAGGTGGGCCACGCCACAGCCAACAGTTGAGAGTGGATATCCACTCATTGAAACCTTCATGACCGTTTATAGGGCCCACTGAGATGTGCTTCAAACATCCAGCCCATCCATTGTTAGTGTCCCAATTGGATGAGGCATCGCACCAAGTTTCAGCCCCAATAAAAACTCAGGTGGGCCCTACCAAATGGTTTTAGGTGTTTTAGGCACAATTTCACACAATTTTAGATGGCCCACTTGATTTCTGGATACAGCTGATTTTTGGGATATCCATAACCTAGAGGGGACCCACCAAATGCACAGTGTGGATGTCCGACATAGATCACAGGTGGGCCCACACATGTAGGCAGAGCTCAACATGCCAATATGGCACGTGTTTTGGGACACCTGAGCCAAAAATTAGATGGACCCACCTTGAAGATGATCTGGCCCAAAATCAAGTTAATAATCTCATCAAGCTAGCCACATATGCACATTGATTTTGGACCATTGTCAAGTTCTTAAAACGGTCCGTTATATTCATACATACGTGGACCACTAGATGAGTGAGGCCGATGATAGTTTTTTATCCACAAATTGAAATGTTACAATTAACCCATCGAGAACATTTTTTAGCCATTGGCAACCCACAGTGGGACACAACAGACCAGCTTCCACGGGTCCATATCTCTACTTTATTATTACTTGCTATATTTCTATCTACACAATTCAAAGTAATTTCTATAAAAAGAGACACATTTGATTTATTTGTTGCATACAAATAGATAGTTAAGTGGGCCCAGCCATTTAGCTGCCAGAAGTGCTAATGTACCACATGTACACCACGCCCAAACCATGCAAGAAATAAGCCTGACTGTGGTTGTTTCAATATATTTGGCATTGCCTTTGTAATAGTAACAAATTTGTTATTTATAACTTCTATAAATTTTAGTGTGCTTGTTTTATAAGCGCTTCTCAAGTTAATCAGAGAATAGTAGTTTTACCTATTTGTTTGATAAATCTAACGTCGACTATTTCATTGTGGTTATTATGATTTATATATCAAGAATTTTTGTTCTTCGATTTTTACTGTTGTCGTCATCAGCAGCAGCATCATCTAAGCATTATCCAAACTAATTGGGGTAGGGTACACGGATCCTGTTCCACCATTCCACTCTATCTAGGACCATGTCCTGAGTTAAACCATAGGTCATCAAGCTTTTGTTACTAACTCTGCCCACGTCCCTTTGGACTTTCCCCTTGCCCTTTTAGAGCCTTTAACTTGAACCAACTCACTCCTAACCAGTGTTCTTAGATTTTATGGTAATTACTTTATTTTTGTCAAGTTTCCACGAAGTTGCTACATTTGCACACCTACTGTTCTGTTTACTAGTGTGTGTTTGTGTGTCTTTGTGTGTGTGCACGTCAAACAAAAGCTGTCAAGGGAAAGAAGTTGCATGCAGTTAGTTTTTCAAATTGCTAGGGCATGATAATGTTTTTAAATCAAAATAAACAGCATTTGGGTAATTTACAAGGTGAAGCCATGAGATGAAAGAAACCCTACTACCAACCACATCTCCCCCTCTCCCATGTTTTGCGAAGTAATTCCTCCCTTCATGCGCATTGCAAGTGCCATATCGAATTAGTATTTATTTTTATGAAAATCTTACAGCCAGGTCAGAAAAAGGCAGAAAGCATAACCTGGTCAAACTGAATAAAGCTACAAAGTAATGCTAACAAAATGGTTTTCACTTCAACAGGCAATGAAAGATGTCAGGAAGTTCACTTGTGAATTTGTTAGAATCAGTTACAATCGGAGTGTGGTTTGCACAAGTTTCTATACCTGTTATCGACACCCAAACAAATCACATAAACATAGGCTATCATTTTGTTTGAGAGAAGATTTGGCTGAGCAATCAAAAGCCAAAGCACATGGAGAGTCAAAACATGTTGTAAATGTCACGACAAATGGATGAGAAAGTTTTTGATGGTCCAAATTCAGTGAGTACTGAAAATAAACATTTCGCTCATTCAACAGTAGCTACTCCATAATGTAGGGTACAATAATCATTCATGTATTGGCAATTTTACATGGTTTCAGGAAATTTTGGACAATACCATATGATACATCATTCATGTATAAATATTTGGCACCCTTCACGATTTGTCAGGCTCAATTTTTTCAAAAGGGACCAGTCACAATAATAGGCAAGTTGCAGATCACAGCTAGAATGAAGTTGAGTGTTCTCAGACAACATAATTAGTTGGTGATTACATAAAAAAATAAAAATAAAAAGTAATCTCAATTTCAAATAGCACTCATGATTGGGGTCCAGTACATTAAAAACAGTGTAGGTATTAGTCAGAGACCAAATTCAACTAACCTTGACAAGATTAAATAATGTCACTAAAAGATGAATATCAAACCTGTCGAATAAATGTAGATTTCCCACCCATGTTAGGGCCAGTGATGATTTGGAACCAACTTTTTCCCCTTACCTGTAATAAAAGTCAATCGAACAGGTCAAAAGCCAAGCCATTTCATGGATAAAAGGCTGCTATAATTGAGGGGCCAGACATAATTCCAATATAGAATTCCACATAGAAACTCACAAGAGTGCAATCATTTGGAATAAAATTCACACCATCTTGAGCTTCCACACAAGGGTGCCTACTCCCTTCTAGTATTATATCTCCTTCATCCTGCACCAAAAAATAGGACAATTTGAGAGGAAGAGCATCTCCTCTGACAATAAAGAAATACCATGATCAAACAAATGTTGAAAACAGTAAGGATCGTTACCGAGGGAGTGATGTCAGGTCTTATATAGGGAGTCGGACAACTAGTAGCCAAATCGGCGAAACCAAGCAAGACATCCAACTCGGAAAGCGCCATTGCTAAAGACTCAAACACCTGCACCAATGAAACTTCACATTCATTCCAAAAGTCAATCCAATGCAGCACATGTGCAATGTTAAAGCTGCTCATCAGGTATAGATGCCCTAGACAAATAGGCCATTCCCCTCATCCGGTGGACACATATGTACAAAATAAATGCACAATTAAAATATAACCAACTGCCCACATACATACAACACAGACATGCGGCACGACAGATGAGCAGACTGCCCTGATTCCTCAGCCAGGAATCTACACAGTGGAGCTCACCTGATGAGCTGCTTGGGTCCATCATATGGAACACCTCCCAACATGGCTGAGAGTCCACTGGGAAGTGCACTCATGTGAGTATTGTGCATATCTCTCCTTCCAAAACAATGGCCGCAAACAAGAAACAAGAAAATTCGGGTAAACAATACTGCTCAAAATACCTCAGAGAAAGTTGTAGTAGTCTGAATCACTTTAGCAACAAGCGATTTTTGGCAATTTGTGTACTCCTCGAGTAGCTTAAGGTACTGATCCCCTAGCTTCTTAAGCTTTGTGTTTGTAAATTTTACTCCATCCTTCCGAGTTTCGAGGATAATAAAATGGGAACTGAGCTTTTTTCTAATTTTTGGCTCCTCCTTCTTAGTGATTCTAAAAACATGTCCAAATTGTGTGCCTTTGTCTAACTTCAAAGCCTTATCCATTGGAAGATCAAGATCATTTGCAGTCTGTTTGTGCAAATTGTGTATCTGTTGTTCCACTGCTTCTCTCTCATTCTTCAGTACAGATAAACTTTGGTCATAACTAGGTGATATCACATACTCCCCATTCTCAAGTTGCTCAAGGTCAATAGAATTTTCAACAAGAGCAATAAATTTATTCAAATGATCATCATCTGTCAATTCCTCTAAGGGACACAAATACTTCTTTTTTATCAGCGACGAAAATTGCCCTTCATACTGCTCGAGGGCACTTTTGATGTAAGGAAGTCTAATGCTTGACTGCATAAATAAAAGAACCATGTAAGAAATGATGTGCTGAAGAGAAAGATAAGGAAACCAATTAATTGAAGTATAATAACCAACCTATGATGTACAATAATGCAGTTGGTGATAAATTTCCAAAGGAAAAGGAGGCATGCAGATAACAGTTAAGCTTTGATTTAAATGCTGATAAATTTCCTCCGATTTACCACCGAATATGATCATGGATCCAAGAAAACTAGTCCCAATGGGAGGGATAACATACAAATAAGTTGGTTGAGCTAAATTATTCAAATTCAGGGATACAAAAAGCGAGGAAAATAAGTAGAATTCAAGTTAGCATTCAACAGGTAGTTCAAGAGTATGAGGAATTTGGGCATTTCTTCAAGTTTATTGGGAGGACAAGTTTGCTCATAATTTGCTCAAAAGTAGCATTCGACGCAGTAGTTTAGAGTGGTTCAAAAACCAAAAGAATGTGACTAGACTTGACATCCAGCCCAACTCAAAGACTCTAGTCCTCATGTGACTCAACTCGATATTAGATAATATTTTAAAACAGCGAAAAAGCAATGTAGCTAACCCCAATTAGTTGGTATCACTGCTCCGAGTATCGGCAATATTATCGATAATATCTCCAACATTATCAATATCTCCAACTCGGCAATATCGATTACACTAGTAGTATCAGAAATTCCAGGTATTGGTGATATATCGCTAAGTATCACCAATGTATCGATATCGCCAATGTATCACCAATATTTTTTACTATGTAAATTCCAGGTGTCATTTGTATCACCAATGCATCGGCAATACTTTGATGATATCGCCAAAAATATATTTATTAAAAAAATTCCATTTCAATTTTTTTTATATGTGCATCGCCATATGATGAAATGTATGTTTGAATGTGTTTATATGTATGCATGCATGGATGGATGCATGGATGGATGCACAGATGGATGCATGCACATATGGATGGTTGGATGGTTGGATTGATGGATGGATCAATATATATGTGTGCGTGTGTGCATGCACAGATGGATGGATGAATCATGCATGTGTGTGTGTGTGTGTGTGTATGAATGTATGTATGCATCCATGGATGGTTAGATGAATGTATGGATGGATCATGCATGTGTGTTTGTATGTATGTAAGTGCATGCATGGATGGATGGATCCACCATTTCCCCCATGTTTCCCCAATATTTCCCTAAGTCAACGATATATACTTTTAGGCCCCCATTAAAAAGAAAGTGGGAAGCTTATTATTTGATTCCTAAATATGCAAATATGTGTTTTTTTCTGTATTATTTGATTCTTGAGTATGTAAATATGCGTGTTTTAGCGTCTCTTGAAGAATCATTGAAAATTTCCACCATCTTCCCCATATTTCTCCAATATTTCCCTGAGTTAGTGGTACATCCTTTTGGACCCCCATTAAAGAGTAAGTTATTATGGCCACATCTTTTTTGCAATTATTTGATTCCTAAATATGCAAAATATGGGTATTTTAGCATTTCCTTAAGTTTCTTTGAGAAACTCCACCATTTTCCCCATTATTTCCCTCAGTCAACGAGACATTTTCTGGGTATCGATGTAAATACCGGTGATATTAATACATGTTTCGATATCCCCAACCAGCAATACATGTAAAAAGACCGTCACCAATACTGTGAACACTGGTTGGGATAAAGCTTTGAGGCAAAAGAAATTTGTATAAACATGTACTTCAAAATGGGATTTTTAAAATCCTATTTTGAAATGCATTTTGGATTCCCACACATCAAATGATTCAGTGAGGGACATGACTCAATTGAGTCTTGTTCAATTGAATCAAGCCGACAAAGTCAAGACTAAGCCTTAGCCGAAATGAGTTCTAGATCAAATCAGCTTGAAATATGATAAAGGAGTGTCAGGTTGAATTTTCAGACCATACCTGAGAGAGTATTAGAAAGAACATCTATGAAGTTACTATATGAAAAATATCCAAACAAAGATACGGAGACAATAAAGAAATAAAAGGAATAGAGATTGCCTGATAAAGTTTCACAATATGCTGCAGACCACCTCTCTTTTTCCCAAGATTATGAATCAGCCGCTCGATGTCAGAAATTCTTTTCAAGTGCTGCCTCAAATCATGACGAAGCACGGTATCCTCAACAAATGCCTGTACCAAATCCAGTCTGCAATTGATTTCATTCACATCCAACAGAGGTTGTTTCAGCCACCTGTTCAATAATCGCTTTCCCATGCCAGCAGTGCAGGTCCTGTTCATCAGACCGAACAAGCTAAAATTTTTGTTTGCATCTGTTTTGCTCTCCAGAATATTCAGTGCCCTCATGGCAGCAGAATCCAACCTCATGTAACTGCCTAGATTGTACTCTCGGACAGTATAATTCCCATAATTGGTCTCGTCTGCAAGTAATTCTGCATAAGACAACAGTGCCCCCAGAGCCCCAAGGGCATGTTGGAAGTTAGAAAGTAAATCTCGAACCGGTTCAATAGAACCTTTAACAAGCCGACCGAGATCCTGTACCAAATCCCTCGACTTAAATTCAGATTTCTTTCTCTCCGTCAAAAGTACTCCACATCTGGCTAGGGCATCATGCAGAGTCCTCGTTTCAGTGGATTTTCCACTCTCTAATGGCAGGAGGCACTCCTTGCATCCAAGAGACACCAAAGCTGATTCCAAATTCGTGAATTGGTTATCGTCGAGGAATTCCACCAAACCAAGGGTTCTCTTGGTCATATCAACAAAACTCAGCCCAATTGTGCACTCGTTTTCACGAAAATTTGGACACAAGGCAACAATAGCTGGTGAATCCTGCATGTCGTTGTTGGCAAATAATATATCTTCGAAACTGCCAAGGTTTCCTGGTGTCCCAGTTCTTGACAACCTCCAATTTGATCCACTGCCTTCATAGAGCTCCAAAGTATGGTCAGTTCTATCCAGTAGAAGGTCACGAGCAATATTTTCAAACATGTTTTTACTCACACTCACACTGGAAAGACCATTTGAACCACTGCCCAATTGCCGCAGAGCAGTAGTAGTGTGGTAATAAGTCCTCGCGATGAAAGTTGCATTGTCACCATGAGCGGTATAATAGTCCTGATCAAATTACACAAACTCGAATTGGAAACTGGCAATCAGGAAATGAATGGACAAGAATAGAAAAAACAGACTTTGCCGAAACAGATAGATTGCAGCAAGCACCATAATCCAAAGCTAGAAGCCCATTGATATTGAATAACCAAAACTCAGGGTAATAAATAAGTCAACTATTAATGAGATCAACAAGCTCTTTTTGTATCAGTAAAATGACAACCAATGGATCACACGGCAGATAACTTGTAGTTGAACTCATGAGCTGCCCCTAATCGACAACGTGCAGCTAGTGGAATGATCATTTTGTTATAAAATTAACATAGCAGGTGCATGGAGAAATAGAAGAGATCTCCATCTTCTCAAGCATAGCCCTTGAATCCATAAGGAAAGAAAAATCTCCCAAAATAAGAGATAAAATTGATGTTGTTGATGAAAAAATTAAAATAAAGTCCCTTTACAAAGCAATTGGTATGACTTATGTAAGCTATAAACCTTTGTAACTTTCCCGAAATAGTCAAATTTCCCAAAATTGCAAAACAACTTCTAAACTAACTAAAACTCTTTCCCATTATTTAAATAAGGACTTTAAGCTATTCCAGGACTCCAAAAACCTAAAATAGCAAAATTCATAACTTGCTAAAAATAGTAATTTTCTATTTATAACTCAAAAGGTAACCCCTAAAATAACCTACTTTTGGAAAACTGTCCAGGGCCAATGGCCTTTGTCATTGGCCAAATGAAGAGCTCGTCGATGACTTTCCAATGGCATATATACCACGATAACTACATCATCTATTGAATCTATGCCTTCTAGATTGGACTTTTTAAGCCAATTTCCTTCAATCATGGCCATCCATGATATAATCCTTGACTTTGTCGTATGACTTTATCGTACATAAAAAAATGGTTGTGTTGCAGTTGCATCGGCCGTTATGTAAAGGAAATGATCACCTTCATTGTGCGATACAAGGGGAAATTAGTCTGTATGAAAAAAAAAAAAGGGTCATACCAATCGATATGGGTCAATACGAACCAATAAGCCCTGTATCAAAATCATCACGAAGCTGATATAGTTGTTACAGGCCGATACAACCAGAAAAGGACCATTATGAAAGTTTTCATTTTGATTTTTCTTTCATTTTTCCACTTGATTATTCATTTCAACCATGAAGGAAGCTTAGAGAATAATTTTACACTAGACTTACACATATTTTGAGAATCAAAACACAAAATTTGAGTGGAATTCAATGAATTGAAGCGAAGCGGGACATTTTGGGAAATATTGAGAGAAGGATAAACCATCATTTTTTTTTCATATTTTTATTCTATTTATAAGTAAGAGGCCCTAATCCACCCAATCATGCTTGATCTATGTTTGATTAGGGCCTATTTGCTTGGCTTTCAATGTGTCAAGTTGACACTTCCCGACAGGCGGTGTTCTTACCAAAGAATAGCCCATTTCGCCATTGTGAGTCAGCCTATCGATAACGATAAAATAATGTGAGTAGTCACCGAGATAAAGAATTTTCTACCTCGGCTCTACAAGCGTTACTTAGCCTGGTTGGCCACCATTCCCGTTAAAAGATGTAAACCACAACACAGAGATTTACATGGTTACCTTTTGGTACGTCCATGGATTCACACCAATCCACTATGCTCAAAGAAAAAAAATGAAGAATTAACTCTCAATATGATGACGGCTATCTCTCTCTCATAACAGAATATATATTACCCCAAACAAACTAGGTTTAACATAAAACTCCATCTGAAATAAAGTGCTGGCTGGATAAACAATACACCTCTAATGATCAGTCTCCATGGATCCTAACACTTTGCAATTAAGGACTGGTCATCCAGGCCCTTCGCAAATGAGGCAAAATCATTTCGAGTTTGTTTTATGTCATCATGTGGGGCAGGTGAAAAGAAAGGAATGAGAGGATTTTTTATATTTAAAATAAAAATCTCACGTTTAGAGGTGATGAAACAAAGAAATGCTGCTATGGCGATAGGTTGGACATATTGCATTACCTGAATTTCTAGAGTCTCCAAGTTTGGTTTCTATCAGGAGTGAAGAACCACGGCAAGCGTAGGGGAAATCATGAAACCATTGTCAAAATGCTGTGGAAGCCTCCTCAATCTGGGTATCTTAAGCTTAATTTCAATGCTTGCTCTATAGAAATCGAGATTCTTCCGGATGATAGAATAGATGAGAAATGAGAGAAGCGAAGGTTTGATGGTGTTTTCCAATCTTTGCATAAATTGGTTTTGACAAAGCGGAGACGTTTTCTCTTTGAGAGGATACCCATGATCTCAAAATCGTTTACAGGGGATGTCATTATAGATGAACTTTCGCTGAATCCATCAAGTGGGCCTTCCCTAAGGACCCACAGCTTTGGCAATTGCAACTTGTAATCTCTGAAACTAGAGCTCTTGCCTCTTACTTGAGGGTTTTACTGTCAAATGTTTTACAGGATGTAAATGAGGTGGCTGATATCCCTTTCTAAAGATGTGACGAGAGGGCTACTCGTGATTGGTCCTTGAACTCCCCTTCATTAGTCTTGTAACTTTTATCTCTTGAATAAAATTTCTGTTGTGATCTTTCAACAAAAAAGAAAAAGAAAAGTAATAGAGTGGAAGGCCTGCAAAAATGGGCATAAGCAGAAAAAACACATTTTGTTTTTCTTTCTGTTAGTCAAGGTTGAACCCCAATGGTTAATTTCAGCAGGTCGTGCCTAAAAAATTATTATACATCCATATGACCTCAGCTTATCCTTACAACTACAGAATTACCCTTATAGCAAATTGTCATAGGTAACATGCATGCACATACACCCACTAAATCAGAAAAAAATATATGGTAGATTTGGGTAACACTGCTCCTACACGGTCAGCAAAAGAACTGTTAGATATCAAATCAATTCAGCTCTCTTTTGTCAAAAGTCCCTTCTACCCTCTAAAAGCAATGTTTGGTACCTAGTCTTCCCTGAGGCAAAACTTGAACCTACAAGGTCCAATATCCCAATAAAAAATCAGAAAATCCAAAAATCCTTTCCCTTTTTTCCCCTTCCTCTATAAGGTTGCTATTAAAAAAAAAGGATAGATTGAAAATTTTGTAGGCCCAAACTTGAAAGTTTCATGTGCATGATGGCTAGTTCCATGATATATTAGGTATGTCCAATATCCAAAGAGGTATTATGCAATGATACACTGGAACAAATAGTGTTTCCTTTCAGACTAGCATTCTTTAAAGGAAGGTCCCACCTCTCGGTCATCAAGATCATTCATACAATGGGCCCCATAAACTTGTAGGCAATGGAAATAAATCTCGTCCATTAGACAATCCAAGCCATTTGATTGGTGGACTTCTTCCTGTTGAATATAGACCAGTTGATACGTCTTATATCGTAACCGTCCATTTGCATACCAACAACCAGATAGCTAAGATTGTCCCAACTCCCAAGGGGGTGTGTGTTGCAACATATGCCATCCATGGCAAGGCCCGTCAGATGAACAGCCTAGATCACCAAAAGGATCACCACCAGTAAGAATGCTGGCCTGAATTGAAACCACCAATAGTTCTTCAGACTAAGCATCAAAACAGAGAGAAAGAAGAGCAAGAAGTCATCAGCATGCCAATCACCGCCAGGAAGTGACAAGTGTGGGCTCCAGTAAAAGTCCAGAGCAGTTCAGAACATGGTGGGCCCACCTCATCGCCATCTGATCAAGGGTGACTTGCAAGCTGATGATTCTATGTCCGAGCCAAACCACTGGCTCGTTTCTCAAGAAGAAGAAGAGCCAACCCCTAATCAACAACATTCAAATCATCAACTAAAACACGAAACTCTACGCAGATCTCATGCTCAGCGGATCCAAACTCACCCGACGATCAAAGATGCGAACGGCCCGCTCATCCTGCGATGGACAGAGAGTAACGTGACCAAGTTAGGGCAAAAAAATGGCATACTTCCTTTAGTAAAGAGAGGGGAAAGGGGAAAAGAAGCTTACTTGGGGTAGGGTTTTGAAGAACGAGATGAAGCCTTGAGCTTGCCTTGCATCTGCATATATGGAATCGCAAATGAGAGAGAGAGAGAGAGAGAGAGAGAGAGAGAGAGGGAATTATTGTAAATACAGATACCTAATTTGAGTTCAGGAAGCTTGTTCTGCTGCTGCTCTGGAGAGTTCTCTTCTACCATTTCGGTGTGAGGGACAGAGAGAGAGAGAGAGAGAGGGAGGGAGGGAGGGGCTTTGGGGAGCGGGAATGGAATGGGTTTTTATAGACGGTTGCGATGGTTAATGGCGGGAAGGGAGTGGAGGGAAGGATGAAAGTGGGCCGGGCTGTCCTGAACCCGGCCCATATGGCTTGTGCCGGGCATCTTGGAAATGAAGAAAGGCCGATATAGATATCTGACCGGCCCGGCTCATTTGACACCGTTGGACTGGGCTCTTGGCTAGCTGGCCCGGACGAATCTGTCCGATTCTGTCCGGGCTTGACCCAAGGTTATCTGGTAGGATCGGACTGTTCTGGGCCTGTGTCCGTAGCTGATGGTCGGGTCAAGTTTCAACCCATTCGCACACAAAATTGAAGCCCACGTGCGGAGATGGTCCATTGATTGGAACCGTCCATCTTCACGATTCCATCATAAATGAGTTAGGGTGCAATAACCACGTTTCAAAAACGACCCTGACATTTTGATTTTCAGATTGAATGTGAGCCACGTTCTTTTAAGGGTACACCAGATGGTCAAATCATCAGTTGAGGGACGTCTGGAACATGAACGACTCCCAATACCAGACCACCTCTGCATGTGGGCCGCACTGAGAAGGCATATGGTGGCGGTTCACATCAAAGGTTGGACCCACATGATGGACGTTGGATATTGAGGGATAAGAACCTTATCTGCTGAAAAAAGTAGAAACTTTTGGTCCAGGTATCTGCAGAGTGGGGCCACCTGATGAACGGCTTGGAGCTTGCACATTTGCAACCCGTTTTCATGTGTGAACTGGGACTGGTAAGAGTCCTATTGTCATTTCTCTTGCTGCTTAGATTTCTTTCTCCGTTCTTTCTTGTAGGATTGGATTGTGCGGTATGATGCTTTTGAGTGAGCCCAAGGTGGCTATTATCTTTTCTCCTGATGCATGAATGCCCACTTGCAAGTGCCAATCCGGAGATGCATGACACAAACTCCACGATCATACTAACGTGCCATCTGGCCGTCCATCAGGCGGCCCCCACCGTGAATATTTTCTAGTCCAAAACATAGGTACCCGTCTGTAATACTGGAAGAGTTGCAATATCTTGGTTATCTTAAGGTCTAGGACTCTTGTAGACGGACCATGCTAGCATTGCTCTCCCATTGTTGCTCAACCTTTATGGTTGGTCACAACAATGTTGTGATTTAGACCATTCATTGAATAGACCCCACTGTGGATGGGCGCCTTTCGCAGTGGGACCTACAGGTGAATAATCTACATCACCATACAGCAAGGAGACAGGAAATAGTTTTGATGACTATATGAAGGACATTTCAACATTCACTACCTCGATCTTCAGGTACCGATAATTGGCCAGGCGAGTGTCTCGCCTGATAGCCCAGTTGGAAGACACTATTGGCATTTCAACAGCAGGTCTCAGGTTCAAATGCTAAGAAAAGACACTAATTTGCATCAATGAGTGCATTGTGTGACTAACAATGCAGGTGCGTAAAGTTGCAGGTAGGCGCCATGGATTCAGTGAGAGCAATCCTTGTGGAAAGCAGTTAAGCGACGATGAAAGCCAGTTTGTTGGGTATTAATCATTGATTACTGCTTGGATATGGACTAGCTTTCCAATTTCAAAATCTGATCTTTGCACTACTTGATGCTTACATACACACTGTGGAGAGGGATAATAGGTGACGGTTGGCACGAATGTATAAGCATTTCAGAATTTGAATTTTTGAAAGTCCTTTTTTGAAGTACATGTTGAGGGTCCCACCTATTTTTGGATGGTGGGGATTTGTTTGAACTGCCTCTCTGTGCAGACTGGGTGAATAATGCTTTTTCCTTATTTATCATTCATTATCTTTGTAGGGAGACTGGTTTTTTATAGGGTTATTGGACTGTTTGTCTGGCCTATCTCAAATTTGATTGTGTCATAGTCCTGCACGTGGTTGATTGATAATCAAGAATTACAATTTTGCTGCATTAGAATATAGATTTATTATGATGGGAAGTTAAAAAGGCCCACGGCCCACCATAGGTCCAACATGTGCTGATTTCAGACTATTTGTTGATAGATTTAGCACTTAAATATTAGGAATTGCAATTTAAGGCCAATTTAAAAATATGCTTAAAGATTTTGAGAATTAATTCTTAGATTTGCTTTTAATATTATTAAGCTTGTTACATCTCAGAAAAATTAAATTCATTTGAAATGAATTAAGATTGATTTGAAATCAATTTAATAATTGGGATATTTTAATTAAAGATTTATAGGGATCATCTTTGGTATCGAAAATGGAGGGAGGGGCAGGAGGCAGGCATTCCAAATTCCGACTCATGAGTTTTTTCAAGTATTTTAAAAGAAGTTTGATATTGAAAAAGTTTTCTCTCCCTCTTTACTCAAATATTTTTGTGGGTAAATTATTATCTATTTCTTTGCGATTCAAATATCAAGGTCTCATTGACTCAATAATAAAACTCACAAGAAGTATACCCAATGATGGACAAACAAATCTATGGTGTATGATTGTTGTGAGACATGACATAAATACATTCTACATATGGATAGGCCAAAAGAAGGTGAACCGTAATTCAACCATAACTTTTGATCCAGATATCATTATAGGATGCATAACGTATGGATTTGGATGAGAACAGATTATCTGGGGCCAACCGACCCACAAAGTGGGTCGTGTCAGTCCGTTTTGCAAGAAAATGTGTGGTTACAACTCAAAAAGATGATTTTAGAGAAAAAATTACTACTTTTAGTAATTCCGTTTTTTTTTTTTTTTTTTTTTTTGTATTTCTTTGCTTTTAGAGTTTGTTTATTTAAAAATTTCTACTTTTACTTAAGAATGAGTTTTAAAAAGAATTTACTTAATAATAATCTTTAGTTAGGAATTTACTATTTTTTAGTAACTTTCTATTTTGAAAAACTTGCTGTTTTTAATAAGTGTGAATTACAATTTATTTAAAGTTGTATAAGATTGTTAAATTCATTTTTCATGATAATTCTTATTATTATTCAATAAAATTCTGATTTTTACCAATTCTCTCGTGGATTTGAGATTTCTCTTGTGAATTCCAGAGCGTCTTGTGGATTTAAGGTATTTATCCTTAGGAAAAAGGTGATCATCCTTGTCACGTCCTTTCCTGTGTCAAGGATGCACTTGGCTATTACCATTTCTCTTATGAATCTCTTTGTTTTGACAATTTTAACCATGCAATCAATGGCTACCGGTAAGGACAATGGATGGTCTTCATAAATTATCCTATGTTTCTCAAAAACAACTTCGATTGGACAGTCCTAACCATCCATTCAATGGCCAATAGAACAGATGATCCAAACCTTTTAGAACCAGAAAGGCCCAACTAACATTGACCGTTCATCATGTTGGGCCCATCTTAAATTCGCCAGCCTAGTCCATTTTCTGGTCCTAGTCAACAATATCTTCATGTAGCTGGTACATGTTGAGTAGCAGTAGTACAGACCCTACATACACGGAAAAAAAAAGAAAAAGAAAAAAGATCTCTAATACATAACTACAATTAAATAAAATAAGATGAATCACATTTTTAAGTGGCAACCAAGCAGGCACTAAGAAAATAAAAAGATGGCATTCATGCTTAACAGAGCATGTAGGAAAAGAGAGCGACACGATCCTTCAACTGGCATGGGTGGTGGTTGATCCCAGTAGAAAAGGATGCCATAATTAGATGTGCATTCCGTTCCCCCCACCACCGCTGTGGGCCAATCAATGTTCACATTGGCCCCTCTTTCTTACAGCTGTCTGTAAGGTCAACACCTTCCTGTCTAGCCATCCTTGCCAGTAAAAAGTATGCAGCAGAGCAAAAAGAGTTGTTTTCATTATGAATCAAATTGATTCAATGACAGAAATCAAACAGCATTTTTAATAATCCAATCTGATTACACATCAGAATTCCCCCAAAATTCGAACCTGCAAACTACATTTGAAATAAAAACCCATGCAAAGCATCATCAATTGTAAATAACAATTACTGGAGCATACTTGAAAAGCCAACAGATCAATACCTAAGAATGAGGTGGATATGGCCAAATGAAGACGGTGTTGAATGCGAACAGCATCGGATGGGTGGCCTGCACAATACACATTCCCACCTTCACCCAGACACTGGCAATGTCCCCAAAGCTTTGAAACGGCATGTGGTGGAACCAAACGTTGATCCATTTCTCCCGTTCATTTCACACCGCTATTGGCTAGCCATGATATAAACATAGCAACATTTTAATGATCCTAACCATCCAAGCAATAGTATGAAAAATGGATAGTCAAGATTGTACAGAGAAAAACTAGGTCCAATCGTCATCGTAAAACATCAATTCATCAATTCAATAGGTCATTGTAAAACATCAATTCAATAGGCCCCATTTCACTAATGGTTCTGAAGAAGCACTTTGGTTAGATGATGTTACCAAACTAATCTAATGCTCATAAAAAAATGAATGGTCACAGTGACCACCTTTGTATGAGAGGATCATCAAGTTAGCGTGATTTTTTCTACAACGGCTTGTCAACAATGCTATGAAACAAATGGACAGTCAGGATCTATTATTTGCCATCACACATTATTTAAAAGCTTCAGGGATCCCTCCAACAAGAGGGCATTTTGATCCTTTTATAAATATAGCTCGGATGACAATTTCACAGTGGTGGTACCACCCACAGACGACATAAAACCATAAGTGGGCCATTTACAATAATAACCTCTTTTGAGAAACCAGCCATGCCATAGACAACCTTGATAGTAGTATGAAGGGATTTCAACTTCAAAACAAATATATTTGGGTGAGTGTGGAAGTACCCCAAATCGTTTGAATGTGTTGGCAGAGTTTTGAGGTTAAAGAGCATTTGGCATGGTGGACAAAACACAACTCAAGTGGGCAGTTATTGGTCTTCTGCTACTTCTTTCAACTAGAAGTGGAAAGTGAAGTAACTACTTTTGGAAAAGCTTTCTGCCCGCCATCCGATTCAAAATGTACTTCCAAACATTCCCCTCATAACATTAGATGCTATTTACATGAAAAGCTTGGCGTCAACTATTGGCATTGATGCCATCTCATTTCGTACATTTACATAATTGGATGGACGGTAAAATATGGTCTCTCTAAGGTCATCCTATGGATGGATTATCTATCTCACCACCAGCATTATCATCTTCTGCCTCGTCTACTGGAATCGGGTTATTCATTGTAAACCTCCAACTGTCTCCTTCTTCTATTTCCCATTGCCTTTTCAGTTCATCAATTGCTTTGGATGCAGCGGCTGCAACAGCAGGATTGCTGTCTTCTGCCAGCCTCTGTTGAAGAAATGATAACTTCAGTGGGAATGTTGTAAGAAAAAAGAAGTAACAAAAAAATTTTAAAAAAAGGAGACGAGCCTTCCAGATACTCTTTTAGTTGTGTTGGATGCTCAATTGAATTAAATTGCAATAACTCCAGCTGATCATGAGGAAATTGACCAACATGGGGCTAGCCTCACGTTCAGGGGTTTGATTATTACTAAGAATCGAAATGGCATCATTTCCACATTTGTAATTGACTCATTGCAACTCAATTCAAGTGCGCATCCAACGCAACCTTCACTTCAAACTCTCAAGGTTTGATGAAATTGCCTGTAATGCTCCCATGCCAGCATTGCCAAGAGTCCACATGGATGGCGCTGCCGCCAAGGCATTGGCTAGAGCTTGCCTACAAAAAAACACAGCAGATCAATTGTGAAGATGTGAAGTTCAAAATTGCAGGCTTCTCAATGCAAATGACAGCTAATTCATACTATGGTTGCACCAAGTGTAAAGAAGCAGCAACAGATTCAGGCGTTGTTTTCGAAATGAAACTAACGACTTCAAAGACTAAATTGAAAGTAGGGACAAAAAGCTCAAGAAAAAAAAACGATTCTCGGAAGATTTTGAAGACTTCACCCAAGAACCCACATTAATTTAGGCTCTGAATTTGAAACTTTGAGGAAAGTTTGGTTCCGAAGGGGTTGGATCTACCTATCTAACTTGCAAAGAGTCTTCGACTTCTGGTTTATTGACACTTCCAAATGGTACCACCAGGTGGCTAAAAAGAAAATCAATTATCTATAGGCTGGACCGGTAGCAGAACTGGCAATATGGCCACCCCATCGTTGTCACCTTTCTGGAGGTATCATACAATGCTCAAGACCAAGAGTTTCTACAGTATTGGGTTTTCAGTTTGCACATGTGGGGCCCATTGTTCAGTGATACAAATTGCTGATACAACATTCCCCACCATAGATGGCCCACGAACAAAAACCCCAGATTGGAAGATCATAGGCTAACAAATCTTGGACCATTGCTGTACTCTGTTTTCCCCCTTCTTTATGCATTTGCTGAACACAGTGAGGTGTTAGGACTTAGGATTTCCCTTCTGGGAGATTCTTGGTGCAAGGGCCATCCAAAATTGTTCCAATAACATCAATCATTCAGATCGCAGAACCATGGGGCAACACTAGTAATTGGAATTGCAAATAGCCTAGATCTCCCTATGCATTTAAATCACTAGTATGGCACGTGCAATACACGTGGAGGTAGGAAGTGAACTGCCAGAAGGGGGATTGAAAACATAGGTTTGACCATACGGTAGCTGTGTGGGACCCACTGTAATGTGTGACTGCCATCCAACCATCCTTTAGATACACCTACGGACCTACCTATTTGAGGCATGTATCCCAAAACCCAGATTGATCTGTAACTTAGGTGGGCCACACCAAGGGGAACGGGATGGAATGCGGCATCCACCAACCCATTCATCAGAAGATCCCCACCCAGATGAAGGGACAAATAAAAAAGCAGGCCATTGAAAAGAACATGCGGGCCAAACCACATGAATATATAGGTTTCAGGCGTGATTGTATTTTGTCCATGGTGTTCAACATGAGTTTTGACCATGAGTATTACTTGGATGTATGGCAAGCATGAGAATGCACAACCGATGCATGGTTTGCAAAGACATCATGGATGGACCCCACAGCTTGAATATACGGTGATTACTGCACCACCTCGAATGGCCAGATGGTGGTACGAATCGGCAGAATGACCTAAATCCCCAACGTTTTTATCTGAAACCCCTTTCATATCCTTTAGTAACCCAAAATTTAACCATTCCTAGAACTAATTACTGGAAAATGTTGCCTCTTGCTACTCATGTTATATATAGTAGAGATGAAGTAATCAAGCCAAAAAAATACCTCCAATGGAAGCCATGACTGCTGGTTATAAGAGCTTCATCTTCCACACCTTCTCTCCCTTAGGCACTTAAAAATACGGAAGATGTGCAAAACATAAGAGAGGCTTAAGGACGAAGACTTCATTATATGGTATGCCTAGGTAACTCCAGCCCATCAAGGAGCCTCTTCAAGTGTCCACACTCTGTAATTCCACATTTAATTGGATTCCATGTACATGATAAACATGGTAGGTAGCATGCCCCATTCATGGTGCACGTTCACACTGAAGTGGGCCCCACTAGCATGCTCATACACTTGAGATCCAATGTCCAAGTCTGATTCATCTTGATCAAAACCATTATCTACGATCACCCACCAACCCGAAAATCTCACAACACTTGTACAGGCCAAAACCTAAGTACAATGCAGAAACTCTGGACCACATTTCCCATTCAGTAAAAAAGGAGAAACTTACGAATCCGAGTACGCACACCATATAGTAAATTAAAATCTAACAAAAGCTTAATTAAGTTAGGATCCAACACTGTTAAATAAAAAAAGGTCTTACAAGATATTCAATGTTTTTAAGGACCTGTTTGGATGCAACCTGAATTACAATTGGTTTGGTGCTTTCGGTGGACAGGACATTATTTGGGGCCTCAATAGGAGATGGCCCACATTGTGTGGGCTTGTATTTTTTCCTACTTTTTTCTCCCCAAAAGAACAAGTAAAATAAGAACGGGAAGGTTGTGCTATGGAAGGGGCGCATCCTGTGTACCTCAGGAAGTGGGAACACCTAAACCCTTCAGGACCTTTTTTTATTCTCATGGAGCATTTTTAGTAGCTGTCTCTCAGGTTTCAACTAAAATTATGTTAGTCTCGTCCCTTCACTCAATTTTATTACTTCTCTAAGGAAGCTGTCTCTCAGGTTTCAACTAAAATTATGTTAGTCTCATCCCTTCACTCAATTTTATTACTTCTCTAAGGAAGCCTAGACCTAAGAAAACCCAAAAAATGATGCCTTGGCTAAATTGTGGCGAACGGATATCCCAATTCCCATGTCTTCTTTTTTTTTAAAGGTATACCCTATAGTGGCAAACAAATACCCCATGTTTCAGTAGGGAAACGTCATATATGGTTGTTGTTGCTGTCGTCAAAGGATCAGGATTCTTGTTTCCATCAGAAAGGATCTTGGCACATGCCACAGAGTCCATTTTCCTAGCCATTGGTTGGATGGATAGAATAATCTGATGGAATGGATTTTCAAGAGGGATGGGAAATCAAAAGCGGATCCCACATAATTTTCGATGAGTAGAAAATAGAAATAACATTTTAGCATAATCAATACGGACTGTCCATGTTCAAAGCCAATGATCGGATGGTTAGCATCATCCAATAATGTTTTATAGGGATGGGCCAGCAAAGGTGGGCCCCTCATATTGGACTAAGAACAAAAGTTTTCTACTATAATCAATAAAGGTTGTTCGTTTTCTTGGTCATTGATAAAATGGTTGGAATCATCCAATCAAAGTGATTTTGGAGTGCATGATGGATGCTCGAGATAAATGACTGGAGCATTTCTAGTATAATCATCCATTTTCCTAGCCATTTATCAGATGGCCAAGGTCCTATGACCAAAGTGATTTTCAGGAGAGATGGCCGATAAAAAAGGGTTCCAAATCCATATCATTGAGCAGACATTTTTCTAATATAACCAATATGGATTGCCCATTTTCCTAACCGTTGATCGAATGGTTAGGACCATCTGATCAATGTGATTTTTGAGAGGTATGGACAATAAAAGGTGGACCCAAAAGGGGGGGAACAATAAAAGGTGGACCCAACAAGATGAATGGTCCAGATCGTTGATCCGAGTTTTCTCTCAATTTGAACCGCCCATTTCAGAGCACTTAACCAAATGTTTATGATCATTTGATCAAAGTGATTTTTGAGAACGATCGAGAGTCAATGGGGGCTCCAAATGATGGGGAGTCCAGATCAACTATGAAACCTTTTTCCAGTAAATCAATGTGGACTGTCCATCTTCTTAGCCATTGATTAGATTGTTAGGATCATCCGATCAAGGTGACTTTTGAGAGAGATCGACAATTAAAGGTGGGTGCATGATGGATGGTCTAGATTAATCATAACTATCCACTTTCAGGACATTGATCAATGGTTATGATCATCCGGTTGAAGTGATTATTAAGAGTGGTGGGCAATTAAAGGTGAGGCTGACATGAAAAGGCAGAGTGACCCATCAAATTGAATACTTCTCCCAGGAAACAGAGTGTGAACCAAACAAATCAGTCTTTTCATTGGAAACAGTAGTGAGAACCATACAGAACTTCAATGTTTCTAGAAAACTTTTTCTAAGGGAAGCGAACCACGAAACATCTATTACGGAAAGTGTTTCCACAGGAACAATAAAAATGAGGGAAAGACAGTTGGCAGTAACCAAACAGGCCCTAAGGTAATCAGTGAAGTAAATAGTTCAATCACATCATTAAAAGTAGCATATTTTGGTAAATTCTAAAGCATGGAAAAACATACCTAGTACTATCGTCAGGAGAGCTCGAACACTCGGCCAATAATGAGACACTACTTTTACCATCCATTGCATCAAGATCTATAAGTGTTGCTACTAACAGTTCGAGCTGCCCCATTGAAACCCAAATAGAAAGAACGAGTAAGAAAAGTATTATTGAAAAAAAATAAAAAATTACCAATGGCCTCAATCAGAAAATGAAATTCGACAATGATAAAACCTCTTCAGGGTCAGTGTAATCTATTCCATCAGCTTCGGAGAGGGCAGATGCCATGCCCCAATACGCATCCTGTAAAATATTCAGCTGAGTTCCTTGAGTAAAAAAATGGAAGAAATAATTTATAAAAAAAGAAGCAGAATTTGTATTTGACGATCCACTAGGATGCTCAACTGAATTGAATTGCTATTAACATAATTCAATGAAGAGGAAAGCACCAAAAGGGGTGCAACGCCATTTTATTTCATAATATAAAATAAAATAAAATAAAAACCCATTAAATTGCACCATGTGTTCAAGTTGGACTTGAAATAATAGTAATGGTAATTCAGAAGCAAGTCCCTCATTACAAGAGGTCTAGCCCCACAGGCAACTTTGCATGCAACGACATGTCAAAATGCCATTTGTGTGGGGCATCTGAGCCATGAATAAGGTTGTTGCCACCAAGAAGACAACCTGGTGCCAAAAATTAGGCTGGTAAACTAATCAGGCAAGCCAAACTTTTATGGGGGAAAAGGATGGTTTAAAAGAAATTGGGAATCTCCACATTCAACATGAACATGTGGCTCACCTGATTAGTGGATTGGCTTGATTTTTGCGTCAAATCATCTTCACAAATAGATCCACCTTTTGCACACTCGGATGTAGCACTCATTGCCAAGTTGGCACACACTTTGTGAGCAAAGCTACGTGTGGAGAGGGTGCATGTGGGGCTTGCACACCTCATGATAAATGAAGTGAAGATATTCCCTCATTTAGTAATTTCCACCTTAGCAACTTGAGTTATTACAATTCAATTCAATAGTGCATCCAAACATGGCCAAAATGTAGATATGGTGACAGGTAAAGACCTGTATAGCAGTAATCCGGTCAGTAGAGACTTCTCCAGGAAAGAAATCGAGAGCCTTCCCATTCTTTTCGAGTGTTATAAGACCCATCACGCTATTAACTGACAAAGCACCTTGTTTCTTAGGGCTACATAAAAGGAATATGCAAAGGTCATGAACTGATTATACAAGTACACAACAGACACTGAGATGTCACGTCCAGAGATCACTGGATTTTTATGTTATTGCAGCAAGAAAAACAGACTAATCAAGTTATAGGCTTTTGGTTATAGAGAACTTACATCTGGTACATCTTGCTCACCATCATGTCATGAATGTTCCTAACAAACTGCAAGATCACAACATAGGAATTATTATTATTTTGCTTTGGGACCTGTCTTGTCTCTGTCGTAAAAATGAAAACGTACATATGGAAAAACTGGACCAGAATTGAACCCTTCATCAGTGTGGGCTCCTCTATCAGGGTCCACAGCTCAAAAATCACAACAAAGGACAATCCTAGACATCTCAGTGGCCTACAAATGGTCACAAAAAGTAAACATTAACTAATCAATGGTCAGCATTCAACAGCCAAAAATCTTGTCCCGAGGGTTATAATCATCTAATCAATGATTTTAGAGATATGGATCATCCAATGTAAGCCTACCTGATGAATGTCCTGGATCTCATATGCCATGTGAACTGCTTTCAGATATCAAACACAACTATTAATGTTGTGTGCCCTAAGCCAATGTTGATCTTGACCATTGATCACGATGACCATGGTCCTACCTAGACATGTTATTAATGCCATAATTAATGTGGGCTTCTCTAAATTGTGCATGTATTCATAGGTTAAAAGAGAGGGGTTCCTTTGTCCTTGGGTACTTGAGAGTGGACACAACAACCACGGGCCAAGGGAGAGTTGTAGGCTTGGATCTCATACCCGTAATGACCATGACCATTTAAGCAGGCTTGGGCAGCCTGTCATGGAAGATGGTCATCCTATGTGAGGGGACCGATGAGGACTAGGGATGGAAAGTCCCTAAGATCGAGCTCAACGACAAATTGGTGCCTTTTTCCCTACCCCACATAGGAATGTAAGTGTTCATGGATATGGGATCTTATTATTAGACCCTTCTGACACTTGCATTGGAGGATCGCTTCAAGTCTCTAAATGAGGAAACATATCATGTCCGATCCTGATCAACTTGTTTGTACTAGCTCTAACTAATCCATAAGACTTGTGGACATATGGGATGTTGAAGTTCCTAGTGTAATGCGCCTTGGCCCTCCTCACAGGGTCATCATGGTGGCTCCATCTGTATTAGTGGTCGGGTATATGCATTAGGATATGGTTGAGGTCTAAAATCCAACAAGGGATACACTAGTTGCCTAGGAACACTTTTGTGACTTACATCTTGGTGATTAGACCATCCACCAAGTTGTTTTTAGCTAGACCCAACGCTTAAATAGTTTTAAATATTTTTGTAAATGTTTTCAACCACCGATCCTTTTGTTTTAACTTTTAAAAAGGTTTCTATCACACTTAATGGATATATGATGGTTAAGATCTTGCGGACCACTAATTGATTTCAATGGGGTATTGGGTCAAGGGTGGATGGCCATGGTTAGTAGAGGGATTGGGTCAATTTAGGTGCATGGATAGGCACCATCATGGACTTTTCATGTAGTAGGGCATACAAAAGTCAAGATGAGACATATCATGACTAGTGCATCTCATGAAATCCTAGCTCCCTATATGTAGATCCCATGCCACAGAGAGAGAGAGAGAGAGAGAGAGAGATTTGTCTCTCCTCCTACATCCACACATGTGGGGTCCACCTATCTAGATGGCTCTCCTACACATGCTCCTAGCCCTATTGCAAGGGGTATGCGTGTGCCATTGTACTCAACTTTCATTTGGGATAGATTGGGGAGAGACCTGGCTTGAAGGATCTACATCGACAGTTCATCCGGTTCATTGGCAGCATAGATCAAAGATAATCCTATTCATAGGATTTCCTATATTGGAATCTTGATGATATCTAGACAAGGATCCATAAATTAGGTTTTATTAAAATTTGGAATTTTTTAAAATTTTATTTCCCATGCATTTTTCACCAACAACAACCCTGTGCATGTGATGGATATACAAGCTTTTCCCTTCTCCTTTAGAAGAAGAAGAAGAAGAAGAAGAAGAAGAAGAAAGAAGAAAAGAAAAGGCAAAACTTTTTTTTTTTTTCGAGCGATAGAAAAGATAAACATTTCAAATTTGACTACTTTAAAAGTATTCCAGGAGACTCTAGGATTAGAGTCCACATTTTGTAAAATATTTCAAATTTGATTAGTATTCTTGAAGAGTCTCATATTAGAGTCCAAATTTTTTACAGTGTCTTTAGAATAATGATTAGTCCAACATTAATTATATCTATTGAAGAACAATAGAAGTTCCTTTTAAGAGAAAAAGGAATCATGATCAATGGTTCCATGACAATATTAAAATAGACATAAATAATACTGGATCTAGCCCAATACAGTCTTATGGAACTTATTGAAATGTTACTCATAATGGATCACTTCACCTCCAAAGCCATGAAGGCATCTTCCATGGCGCGTCGCCTCACAAGAAAGTTAGCTCGCCGCAAGTCCGCCTGCAACAAATCAAGAGGCAGCTTCTGTATAAAAAAAACTTTCGCATTGTAATACTTAAAGAGTGCAATAGTAATTTTGATTTATATGTCTTAGTAAATACAATCTTGATAGTTACAATGACTTGGAATATGGTGCTAGAACAGCTTTTAGATATAAAATTTATCACAATGTAATACTTCAAGTGTGCAATAGTCGTGTTGCTTTATAAATTTCAGCAAAGGTAATAAGTCTTGATAGTTACATGGACTTGGAATCAGTGTTTTAAATAGCTACGCTATGTAGCGTGTAGCTTACGCTACGTAGCGTAGCTTAGCCTAAATGCTACATAGCTCATGAAAATAGCTTAAGTTGCGTGTAGCCTACACTACATGATGAATTTGGATACACTACACGCTACATAGCTCACATTGCGAGTCATTTTTCACTATAACATTAAAATCAATAATGTTTTTAATGATTTGTTACATTTTTCTATTTCAATGAAAATTAGTTAGTCTTTTCAATGCTTTTATTAAAATAATATAAGAAATAGTTTTAAATAAGTTTTGTTGCTCTTTCTTCACTTTTATATTTAATCACTTTTATCTAGCATGTTATGAAATTTTGTCAAATTTTATTACTAATCATCTAATTTGGTGCAACCTAGATTAAAAATCTAAGTAGTGTGTAGCTTACGCTACACACTATGTAGCTTAAGCCTCATGCTTCAGAGGGGTGAAGGCTAAGCTACACGCTAATCACTATTTAAAACACTGCTTGGAATATGGTGAGGATATTCTACATGGCATGCGCATGTCCTTTTTTTTCTGAGAAACCTTATCACAAATGAAGTGGCAGTCGACCTCTATATGTTTTGTTCTCTCATAAAACAATGGATTGTTGGCTATATGCATGACAACTTGATTATCACAATGTCAAGACATTGGATCTTGGACTGCAAATCCTAACTCTTCCAAAAGTGATTTCAACTAGATGATTTCATAGGTTGTATATGGCATAGATCTAGATTCTGCTTTAGCACTAAACCTGACAACAACATTCTGCTTTTCCTTTCTAGGTAATTACGTTACCACCAAGAAAGGTTTAGTAACCTATAGTAGACCTTCTATCAAATTTTGACCCTCTATAATTTGCACTAGAGTACTTTGCTATTTTAAGATGGCCATGAAATCTAAATAAGATACTTCACCATGGTGCACACTTTTAAGTATCTAAGAATCCTCATAGCTACAGCTAAATGTGGAGCTCTGGGATTTTGTATAAACTAGCTAACCACACCTACAAAGAAGGAAATATTAGGTCTAGTAATGATTAAATAAATGAGCTTACCAATGAATCTTCTATGCCTACCCAGGTCTGTCAATAACTCTCCTTATTCCAGATCAAGTCTGAGATGAGGATTCATAGGTTTACCTGCAGGTTTGGCACCAACATACCTGTCTCTTTTAAGTTTTAACAAACCATAAACATATTTCCTTTGGCGCAAATATATCCCAACTTAGATCTCGCCACTTCCATACCGAGAAAATAGCGAAGCCAAGGTTTTTAATTTGGAACTGGTAGTGAAGATATGACTTCAGTTTGTCAATACCCACCAAGTCATCACCTGTAACTACAATGTCATCCACATAGACAACAAGCACAATGTGACTCGACTTAGCACGTCGAGAGAAAACTAAGTGATCTACTTCTCTTCAAACCATATGATATTACCTTTTCTTTTCTTTTTTTCAAAGGCAACAACTTTTATTGAGAAACCTACCAAAGGCAGGGAAAGAATACAAAACAAATTATAAACCCAAAGAACCAGAAAGAGCAGCGTTTACAGTTCCCTTGGCGTAAGGGACCCAACTTGACACTAAGGCTCTAGTTGCACCAACAACTCTTTCCACTGAGGTCCCGCAAGTCCTAAAACGCCAATCGTTTCTTTCTTTCCAAACCACCCAAAACTTCTCTTCAAATCATATGATATTACCACATTGTTGAATTTCTTAATCCAGGCTCGGAGTAAATGTTTCAACACATAAATAGATTCCTTTAATCTATATACCCTAGAGAACCACCGCAAGATACCCAAGAGTTTGCTCCACATACACCTCTTCTTGCAAATTCCCATGCAGAAATGCGTTCTTCGCGTCAAGATGAAAGAGAGGCCAATCATGATTAGCAACTATAGAAACAACAACTTAAATTGAATTAAGTTTAGCCACAAGGGGAAAAAAAAGTATCTAGATAATCCACTCCATAAACCAAAGTGTATTCCTTGGCTACTGACCTGGCTTTGTAACACTCAATGAAACCATCAGCCAAAGATTTAACAATACAAGCCACCTATACTTAACTGGTGTCTTACCAGACGGAAGATCAACTAGCTCCCATCTCATGTATCATTGGAATACATGGCATTCATCTCCTCATCCATACCTAATTTTCAGTTTTATCCAATAATGCATCCTAAACTGACTTAGGAATAGAGATAGAAGATAAGGAAAAACTATTGGTAATTGGTGGATAAGTGATAAAAGGAAAACATAGAAGACGCTAGAACTTCAATAGGAGCGAGGGATGAAGGTGTAGTGTGAGAGGGAACAATTTGCAAGAGTTGATCTTTTCTCCTTTTCTTATAATAGGTCTGTGTGAAATCTTTTTGGGGTGGTAATGTCTTAGTAACAAGATCTGCTGGGAACATATTAAGTAACAGAACTTCTAGGAGAGTGGCGTTTGTAACATGTTCAGTTTCGCATAAAATGGAACCTTCTCAAAGAAGGCTGCATCGGCTATCACAAAATGCCTTTAAGTACCACAAAAAAGGTAGTATCTATTACCTTTCTGAATATAGGACTAATAGGGGGGAAAAAAACGTGGAGGATGTTTATCTTGGCCAAACCCAAAAAAGTGAACAAAACGAGTACAGCCAAGGACTTTTAAAGGAATAAATAATATTGGATTATCATAAAACAATAATGAGATGGTTTCCCATCCAAAATAAAAGAAGCTATACAAGTTATCAAATAACATACAGTAAGGACTAGATCACCTTAGAAAAACTGTGGAACATTCATTTCCAAGAGTAAACGATGTACGACTTCAATCAAATGTATATTCTTACTCCCAGTCAGTGTACGAAATATCGGTATCGCGTCATGTATCGCATCCTTGAGATACAGATATGTATCGGTTGTCGCACAGGATATATCATTTGTATGGGGTAATTTATCACACTTTTTGGGAAACATGGGGAAATATTGGGAAAATTGTTGAATTTTTTAATGAAACTTCAGGGATTGTTAAAAAAAGACCTTAATACAACCTTTTAAATCATAACATCTAAAAAAAGAAGTGCATATAATAAGTTTCTTTAGTATAGGGTCTTAAGCTATTCGTTGTCCGGCTGAACTAATGCAACTATATTCAAATTGAATGTATAACATTTAAAGTGTATGTGATGATCATTTCATCAAACACTCCTAAATACTTCAAATTAGTTTCAATTAATAGCTAGTTGAAGGGTAATTTCGAAAAAAAAATGATATTTTATTAATTTTTAATTAAAAATGATTTAATTTTTCAAAAATTGACAAGGACGTAACAAATCAGTAGATCAGCTCTCATACATGCTTGATTTCATGTTTGGAGTGCAACATTACAAGCAGTTTGGGAGAAATTGGGGAAATTTCGAATTTTTCCCAAATATGACCACCTACATTCAAATTTCAAAATTAGAGTGTATGTGATGATCATTTCATCAAATACTCTAAAATACTTCAAAATTAGTCTCAATGGACAGCTAGTTGAACGAAATTTTTGAGAGAGAAAAAAAAAAAAAAAAAAAAAAAAGAAGAAGCATGGAGAACATAAAAAACCAATGGATATTGAAATCAAAGCTCAACTCCATAATTTTTCATGCAAAACATGAAGAACCAATGGATTTGTAACCATTTAACACTGATTTAACATAATTTCAACAAAAAAAGGGGTCAGAAATTGAAAGTGGTCCCCAGATCGAACATGTGGGATATATCAGCACTACCTATGCATTTTGTATCGCACAGGTGGGATACAAGATATATCGTGGGATATATCGGTCGATATCGTTGATATTTAAAACATTGCTCTCAGCCACCCCATTCTACTGAGGCACGTAAGCACAAGAACGCTAATAAATAACACTATAACACTACAAATAGGACAAAATCATGAGACATAAATTCCAATGCATTATTAGATCTAAATATGCAAAGAGTCTAGTCAAATTGAGTTTTTATTTCACTATGAAAATTCTAAAATACAAAAAAAAAAAAAAAAAAAAGCTTCAAACCATTTTTTCATAAGATATGGCCAGGTAATTCTAAAATACTCATAAATAAAAAGAATAAAATACTTAAAACCAATCAGACTAAGATCTCAAGCTAGTCATCACAATGAACTAACTTAAATGGAATAATGCTTCGTTCATCAACACTGGAGGAAAAAGGTACTCTATGGTGTTTACTTAGCTAACACGTTTCGAAATCTAAACTCAATAATTTTAGAAGGGATAGAACAAAGCTCTGCAGTTTCTGGAGAGACATATGACTCGAACAACGATGCCATTAGATAACAGGATTCTTATGTAGCACTGCAACACCTATTGACCATTCCTCTCATGTCCTCCACCAATCGTCATGCCCGTCTTGAGGTTATGAAAAACATAATGAGGAGGAAAGAAGGTGATAGAACAGTTTCGAGACTTTTTTGTAAAGATATTGAGTGTATTCAGGCTAAAGGCAAAAAAAAAAGGAGAAACAACAAAAAAAAACAAAGAAAGAAGACACAAACATAGAAAAGATACAAGCAACCGCTTACAACACCCACTCCCTAATACAAAGATTAACCCTACTGATAACCCAAGATGAAGCAGAAGATCTATCTTGAAAGCAACGGCCCTTCCTTTCTCCCCATAAACACTGAAGGATAGCACTCCATCTCTAACTCTTCTTTACTATGCCCCCTTCCCAGTGCAGAGAGAGAGAGAGAGAGGAATTTACTCTTCCAGGGGGGGGGCAACTTTTTCCCATGTATTCAATCACCTTGTCCCACAGATGCTTGGGAGGCTTCCCGATACAAAGAGGAAGCTCAAGATAGGAGGAAGGGATCCAAGCCGACACCCAAAGGTACCTACCTGCCAACTGAATGATCTCTTCCTAGGATAAATTAATGCCCAAAATTCACTTTTAACTAGGTTGACTCCGAGACCAGAAACAACCTCAAAACATCTAAGGATCTCCCTAAAATTGTTGATCATAGAGACATTTGCTTCATAAAAGACTAAAGTATCAACAATCTGAGAAAACAACAACTTGGAAACCTTAGAACAGACCAACGAATTGACTCTTAACAAGCATGCGAGTTAGAGCTTTGGACACGATTAGAAACAGGAAAGGGGAGAAAGGATCCCCTTGCCGGAGGCCCCTAAAGGCTTTGAAGAAACCAAACAGGTAGTCGTTAATTAAAATAGATAACTTGGCTGAGGAAACGTAAGACTAAATCCAACTCCTTCATTTGGCTCCACACCCCATCTGATCCAACATATAATCCAACAAGCTCAAATCATCATAATCAGATGCCTTTTCCAAACCGAGTTTGCAAAGAAATCTGGTTTACCAACGCGATGGAAGGAATCCAAGCATTCATGGGCGAGCGAGGCACTGTCTAGAATCTGCCGCCTGACAATGGAAGCACTCTGGAATAAAGAGAGGATCTTCAGGAGAACTGCCTTAAGCCTCTGACTTAATATCTTGGCTAAAATTTTATAAGGACCGCGAGTGAGGCTAATAGGCCAAAAATACCTTTGACTAACAACAGCACCAATCTTTTGAATAAGAGCAAAAAAAAAAGGAGCATCCCAACTGTGGTGTAAAACAACCAGATTCAAAAAAGTTGAAAATGAAACTTAACAATTCCGGCTTAATCAAATCCCTAAAAGACAGAAAGTATGCAAGAGGCAACCCATTTGGGCCTGGGGAGTTGTCCCTAGCAAGGTTGAAAACAGCCTTTTTAACTTCCTCCTCCTGGGGGGGGGCAACTCAAGAAGATCCACCTCCTCAGGAGAAAGACGATCTAACACCAAATTGTAAAGAGTTAGGCGATTGCAATCATCTTTAGATAGAAGGTTGGAGAAGAAAGAAACAATAGAATTAGAAGTGGAGGGTTGATCTTCAATCTTTAGACCCATCCACCAGCAAGGAGGAGAGATGCAGTTAGACCGGGCTTTAGCGTTGGCTATACCGTGAAAATATGTAGTGTTCCTATCCCCATCTTTAAGCTAGACAACCCACAAGTAGTCGAGCACTAGGGCCACTTAATTTTCTCCTCCTTAAGTCTATAACTACAATTAAGAAGGAACTTATCTTTGAAGACTTTCTGTCTTCTGCAGAGAGCGATTTGAGTTCCTCCTCAATGTCCAAGGCTTAAATCTCCCCTCATGATGGTGTCCAGCTCCCTCTCCCTTTGCCTAAGTACTTATGCTAGACTTTCAACTTCTCCTTCAGCAACTTCAGCTTATGTAAGAGCCTAAAACCAGCTTGACCTGACGCCTTAAAGGAAGACCACCATTCAGAAATTAGAGACCTAAAGCCTTCAACTTCAAACTAAGCTAGTTTAAAGCAGAAAGATCTAGGACCCCAATTAATCTCATCCGATTCAAGGAGCAGGGGACAATGATTTGACATTGGCTTGGGGAGCCCCTTCTAGCGAACCAAAGGGAATTTAAGCACCCAATCCAAAGAGACCAAAAACTTATCCAACCTTGACATAGCAAGCTCAGCTTGACCATTAGCCCTTTCATGCTACGAGTGACACGAAAGCCCTAAAATTTCTCATGGACGAACGGGACGATATTAAAATCGCTAGTGACATGCCAAGGTAGGTGCCAACTGGTGACAACAACAGAAAGTTCATCCCAGAAAACAGGACGAAGGTCTGGCACATTAGGACCATAAACTCTAGAGAAGACTCATTTGAATCCCGACGAAACTTCCCTAAAGACGACCGGCATGGAGAAACGATCATATTTGAAATCGTCCCTAACCTAGGCCTTAGGGCCCCTCATAATCAAAATACCTCTCGCCAAACCCAAAGCATCCAACACAGCCCACCCAACCCTTTTCTTACCCCACACAGACTCAGCATCCTTACGGTCCGAATTTTGGATTTTGGATTCTTGGAGAGCAATGAGGTTATCTTTAAGGCGAAGGCAGACGTCCTTAATCAGGGTATGCTTAAGGGGGTGCTCTGACCCTCTCACATTCCAAGAGAGAATCTACATTGAAACACCAGTCTTACATTTAGAGACTTTATTAGCTTTACTCACGGACAAAAGACTTGAGGAGAAATTTAGGATCATATAAGACAGAAGACTGACCAGATGTGTTCAGCTGAGCAGTACGAAGTGCAATAATGTTAGAGGATGTAGTATCAGTTAAGGTAAATGAAATGCAAGAGGGAGGAAGATCAAATGAAGAAAAGAAACTACAATTACTAGTAATATGATCAGAGGCCTCAAAATCTATCATCTAGGGAGAGAAATGGGATGATAAGAGATGTTTTACCTAAATGAACCAAAGTGGTAGTAGATGTGGCAGTACATTATAGGATGTAGGACCACTAGTGGAGAGGAATCCTTCATGGATTAATACTCCTTTAGCAGACTGTACAAGAGCTTCACCACTTTCATGTCTTCCATCTGCTTCTTCATAAGTGTCACATCCAAAGTAATGCGATGATAAATTGAAAGTTCTTCCCACGTATCAGCAAGCCTAACAAAATACTCACCAAGAGATTTATCACCGATTTGAAGAGAAAAAATCTCTTCGTAACGCTCATACACCAAAGAAATATTCTGTTCTGAAGAGTACATCATCCACACCATATCACATACATCTTTAGCAATATTTAAAAACACCAAGTTTGAACAGACTTCGAGTTCCATACTTTTTTTTAGAGATAACAAATTTTTTTATTAGAAAGCCCACCAAGGCAAACGTGAGGCCGGAAAAGAATATAACCCAAAAAAAGTCAAACAAATGAGGAAAAGAGGGAGGTGGAGCTCACCTCTGCTACATTGGAGGCCCTTCAAGTTCCATACTATTCACAAACAAGACCTAATCTGAGCATCATCACGGGTCCACTGTTTATATTTAGGATCACATTCCTCAGGGTTGGTCTTCGTGAAGAAGTGATCCATCTCTCGGGCTAAAAGAAACACACAACTTAATAGATTATGCCCTGAGTTAGTTCTGCCAATTAAGTTTCGCATACGTAGTTGACACATTAAACGAGGAATTGGGATTCTCACTCGATGATGAAGAATTAACAACTGCACCTAGGCTCCATAGCCCACTTTTAACAAATTTAATGCAACTAGTATTGAAAAACATTTATCTATAGTCAGATCCAGATTCAACTACATCCCACAGCAACTACAAATATCAATATCCAACTCTTCACCATTTAGAGTATACTAAAACATCAACTGTAAATCTCACAATTAGGTCATGGATACCAAAAATATACTAAAAGAGCTGCCTTTTCCCGTAAAGTAATCGAAAAATAAAAAATGCAACATCGTCTTGATGTAAAATTAACAAGCTTTAATCTTTTGAGCCCAATTTTTGCATTTCCTCTGCAAACGACAACACTCACCTTGAAACAATTGTAGAAAACATCATGCTTTCTGCAAAAAATGGAAGAAGAATTCTCTTTTCTAGGGTTCGATCAACACTTTAGGGTTTTGTGAATTCCTTGAAGCTCTGGTCAATAGGTTAGGGTTTTGAGGAGAAAAAGATCTAGCTTTGAATCGCCTACTGATGCACTTTGAAACCATGCAAAACTTTAAGATTGATGAAGAGAAAAGACACAAAAGAGACACCCACACTACTCTCTCATATTATTGCCAGGCTTTCATTAATGAAAGGAAAATTACAAATTTGTGCCTCTTTACTTAAAACATTATATAAGCTAAGCCCATGAGGCTAAACTCTATCCCAACATATTTTGGCCCAATGATTACAAAAGACCATACGTGAGACCAAACTGGTACACTTGAGTGATCACAACGGTGCATTAATAGAGGTAATCTATTTGTATCGGGAACTTATTATGCTTTCTTGGCTTTCTTCTAATAAAAGTTTCATTACCCATAAACAAAAGCAATAAATGTATCTAAACAGCTCAAAAGACACTAAGAACTACATGAAGTTATATAAATACTACTAAAATACAAGAAGAAATTCTAAGTTTTTCCTAACAGAAGTATCAATGCGTGTCTGATGCATCTGTCTAACATGGCTGCTAGATACAAGTTCTTTAGAAAATGCAGTGTCTAGCTTTTTTTCCTCTGAGACAGAATGTAGTGTCTAGCTTCAATGCAAATTCGCATACAAAGAAGATGAAGTGATTGAAGGTCTGTAGCAAGTATCATACATCAAGAATATCAAATCAAACAAATAACAAAACCCAAAATGGTACCTCTAAGGCCCCGTCACTCCAATGCTGGTCTGCTACTCTCTTCAATTTAGACTGAGCTTTGTCTTTCAGGATCTGGTATGAAATACAAGGGCCAGTGCATAGGTAAGTTGCATGTAGGCCACGACACCAATACTTTAGCTACAGGTAAGCAAGAATCAACACAAGAAAGAAAAAACATACCATGGCTATATCATGTAGGCGTGCAGCTTTTTTCTTCACACCATGGTCAATCTTCTCAGTATCCTCCCTTGCTCGAGCTGCCCAACATCATTCTTAGTCAACATGAAGGTGAAGAGACCAGATCCAGAGTAATATAGACCATGCTCAAACTCAAGTAATCACAGAGTCGATCAATAGTGTCTTGAAGCCAAGATATTATGAAATAAGAAACAAGAGCAGGATTTACCATCAAGCTTAAGAAACTCCAAACCAAGAATTGCCACATCTTGGCGTGCCCGGTCATTCAGCCTTGTTATACCACTGGGGCATGATTGGAATGAACAAAAATTCTTGAGCAGACGCCTCTAAGAAACATGAATTGTATAACTGATAGAGAACATGAGAGAATAACCCTCTCTAGAAACTGGATATTAAAAAGAGGGCTAGACTGCTAGGTGCATTGTCCACCATTTCTTAAGCGTTGGTCACTCATCCACTTCACATCTGGCATACATGCACAAAAGAAACCATGGGCCCTGTTGTGAATGGAGTACAGCCCAAAAATCAAACTGATTGAATGATCCTAACCATGCATTGGGGGGCATCAAATGGACTATTAAGGTAGATGTCCAAACCCAGTGTTCTCTATCAGATGTTTAGGATTGTCCTATCAGAATAATTTATAGGTTTTGATCCATCTACATGTATCTCAAGCATATAGTGGATAAGCCACCACAATCTGAAAGGGGTGGGCTTAAGTACATGGTGGTCAAGCTCTTGAAAGGAACTACAACATATTGTAGCAACTAGTAAGAGCCCTTTCATTTAGGATGGGGGCATAGTTTGAATAGAAATTTTTATAGTGATCATAAATGACACATTCTATAAATAAATAAATAGATAAATAAAGAGCTTGATAAAGTAAAAATTACCGTAAAAGCAAGACAATTGCTAAAGTAAAAATTACCGCGAAAGCAAGACAATATCATTACGAGCTCTTTCGTTGACAAACTTCGCATCATTGTATACGAATTTACAAGCCTCAGCTAAACCTCGACTAGGGTAAGTAGAAGTTCTTTCAGGCATGACTGGATGGTCAGACAACATAGATTCAAACAATTCTCCAACCTCACCATCTCCAATTTGATCTCTGTCATGGAAATGGGGTGATTCATTAATGGTTTTACAATCAGCTATGCCTACACGAATAAAAATGACATGCCTTGATAATTTCGGATAAAACTGAAAGAATCAAATAAAAATAAAACATTATTTAGATAGTTGTGAAGCATGGTAGTATAGCATTGACATGTTAACATTACAATAGCACAAATGGAAGGTGGTACATGATCCGTATTACCAATTTGCTAGACAACATAATAGGCATAATTCCATTTCTGGTTTAAAATATCAAAATGTGAACCAGAATAAAGATGACACAGATACGCAGGCACAAATATGTGTGTCTAACTCCACAAGGATGCGACACACAAGCCTGTCCCAAGCTCTGCTAAAGAAGGGTTAATATCAGGTGGCCAGTCAGTTGTAAAACTTCTCATGTTTTGAAGCTTGTGATTGGAAAAATGGGATTCATAAAGTCTAGGCCATAAAGTTGGGACAGGGCCGTTCTGATTATGATGATGATATATAACTATTTTTCTTTTGGTGATCGGGTGGAAGACTATCACGCCTTGTTCCAATTTGTGGAGGAGCGAGGGCATGCGATGAGAAGTTCGAGATCTCCCAAAAAAGCAATCAGAACCTCCAAAAGCAACAGGGAACTGATAAGTTTATCTTCAGATGTTAATTACAATGCAAGGGGGCTAGGAAGGGGGAGTCGGAAAGGGAAGATAGGGTAGGCCTATTACCAAATGAAGACTTTATCCTGGAATGTGAGGAGGGCGGGGAGCAAGCAGAAAAGAAGAAAATATCTCAAGGATGCTTGCAGGAAATATAAAGCTCAGCTGGTGACGCTCCAGGAAACAAAGGTTCAGAATTTTAATTTGAAGCTTTTACAAACTCTATGGGGAGACTCTAAAGCGGATTGGGTGGCTAGTGATACCTCAGCAGGTCGAGGGGGAGGGGTTGTGGCCTAGGATTCTTCTATTTGGTCTAAGGTGGGTTGGTAGGGAGGAGTATTTTCTGTCTCTGTGGTGCTGAAGGATTTATCTTTAGGTTCTGATGTTTACTTCAGTTTATCAACCCAACCAGGATGATAGAAGAGAGTGAAATTGCGGTTTGCACCGCTATTGAGATAAGCTTGAAGGTATGCTTATGTCCTAGAGGGGGGGTGAATAGGACTTATTAAATTTCTTTCTCAGTTGAAGCTCAATTGCATTCACAATCCGATTTACCAATCAAGCACATGCAAGGCAAATGAATCAATCACAAACGACTTTCTTGGTTATCAACTATACTATAGATTGTGAGATATAGACTGATTTAAACAAGGTCTACAGGCATTTGATCAAACAGTTGATATTCATATAAGTTCACACTCATGCAACTAAAATGATAATAGAGAATATCATGCATGCATTTCATCAATCATGTAGAGTGCAATCATCATGAATTTCATCAACAAATAAAGATAATGAATAGCACAAACAATTAACCCATTGCACAAGATGTATAGTGGTTCGACTTTGGGTCTACTCCACTCCTGGCTGATCCACTCACCCCTTAAGTGGCCAGATTTCACTATCACAATGGTTTTAAATGAGGTTCACCATAAACCTACACACGGTCTACTCCAATCCTACACGAGGACAAATTCTACACGAGGACAAATTCTACACAAGAACAACTCTTATCCTACACAAGGAAATATCAATCCTACACAAGGACACACGTCCTACTGAAGGACAAGCTCGAGATTGGGTCACAATCTCTAGACCTCAATCTCAACAAGAAGGAGGAATCAACCAATGGACTCTATAAGCTTAACCACTAACAAATGATGAGCCCCGTTACAACGCCATTGTAGAGTTGCTTCAGCTCCTCTTCAAGCTCCCGCGATCAACTACCGATGCAATATGAAGTTCCTATACTAATGTCGGGTAGGTGGGAGAGAGTATTGGTGTTCGGGTTGCCTATTCAATGCAATGGTTAAGGTAGGAACAACTAACTCTAAGTATTCACTAGCTATTAATGACCAAAAGATTCAACAAGATGGGTTAGCTCAGTCATGAATACTTTGCTTGAGTTCATACTTCAAACCAAGCTTTGAATACTCATTAAAGTGCCATGAATCACTTGGTTTCAATGATGAGCTCAAAGCAATGATGAGCAAAGGAGGTTAAGGAAGGATCTTAAATGCCTCTCTCAATGCTCTCAATCAGTGTGTAATGCATGCCATTAAAGCCCTCAAGATATCCTCTTATAGATGCCAAAAATCGGGCTCCAACGGATATAAAACGGCTTGATGTTGACCTGTCTGGGACCCCTGTCAACCTGTCGGATAGAGCTCCCAACCGATCAGCCGACTGGTCAAAAATTAAAGCCCCCAGGCAAAAAGCTTGGTGGACGATTTTTGTCCTTGGCCGACCGGTCAGAGGAGGCCACTGACCAGTCACCAAACCGGTCTAAAATTCAAGTTCCAACAGTTTTGTTGCTGGACAGTTTTCTGCCCTACTTGACCGGTCAGTTGACTGGTCGGCAGAGGCTAACATCCGGTCCTCCGACCAGTCATCAAACCTGTCTAAAAATGGATTTTTCTTTTCAATGCTTGCTGGACAAGGACCGACCGGTCGGGTGACCGGTCAGCAAGCTCTTTACAAGGCTTGTTTCAGGCTAAATTTCAGCCTAAGTTTGGTGATCCATCCAAGATGATTTTCATTTGATTTTTTTCAAGGATTGACACCTACACTGAGAAGGTCCAAGCCTAATCAACTTGACCTTAAAACCGTGGGTGTTTTGGGATCCTATGGACTATCTATATGCAACTTACCTTCCGAGCTTGGTTTGGCTTCAACTCGAGCGACGAAAGATGCATTGGTTTCATGTCTTGTATCTTCAATCTTCAGTCATGGCTCACAAGACTTGACTCAACTAGATGGCACAACAATTGACAAAATACAATGTACTATCAGAGAGAGTTCTAGGAAGAGTTATTGGCTGCTTGCACCAAGTTCTGGAAAGATTGAATGGAAGTAGGGTTTCAGAGAGCATGCAAACCTTCTTAGATTGGATTGATCTCAGCAAGCTTTCAAATCTACCTATGAAAGGATTCACTTGGTCCAATGGTCAAGCGTGGCCCATTGGACTTCTGATTCTCTTCCACATGGATTGATAGTTTTCCTCTCATCTCTCAGCTTGCACTGCCAAAAATAACTTTGGCTCACTGCTCCATGTTACTAGCTGTCGACGAGGAGAATTGGGGTCCGAAACCATTCGAATTCAAGCTATGTCGGCTCGAAGTGGAAGGTTTTTCGCGGAAGATTAAGATTGACAGTCTCCTCTTGAGGCGTTTTGTCTCTTAAAGATTTAGCCAAATGGGTTAGGCTTATCCAAGATTATGCAACTAGGGTGAAGGAAGACTAAAATTAAATGGAGGCAACAATCGAGGAGCTTATGGATTGAGGGAGACAAAAACATTAAGTTTTTCCACAATACTGCTAGTGCTCGTGCAACGATCAATAAAATCAGCAGTATAGTGTTTAACAGGACTCATATAGAAGATAAAGACCATCTCTCTAAAGAAATTGCTCGCTTTTATAAGAACTTGCTTTCGGGGAAGGAGGGGAGAAGACCAAGATTGGATAACTCGTCATTCAAACGCTTCTCTGCCAAAGAAGCCAATTCGCTCGTCTCCCTCAAAGGAAGAGGTTAAAATTGTCGTCTACTCCTTGGAAAGAGATAAAAAGCCCCGGGTCTAGACGATTTCCCAATGGTCTAGAGATAAAAAGCCCCAGGTCCAAACGATCAGCAGTATAAAAGAGACAATCCAGTTAAAGACCTCCAACCAGACAACGGAAAAATCAGCAAGGGCTTCAAAAACACATCAAAGAGGCTTCAAATCCATCAACACATGAACCAGATCACTAAAAACTTCAGGCGATCAATAAATGGGCTACAAATCCAGCAACACATAATTTAAAACTTTAAAATTTTCATCCATAAGCCACCCTCTCTCATGAATCATAACAAGTCAATAAAGAAAATGCTTCATGCCTCTCAAAACAGAACAAAGAATGAAAAAGAAGAATGAAGGGTGAAGAAAGAGTGTTAATAAGAAGTTTTTGTGTAGGGAAGGGAAGAGGGAAACAGAAAAGAAAAGAGGAAAGAAACAAAAGAAGATTAGGGAGGAAAGAAAAGGAAACACCAGTTGTTGAGAAATATTAGAAGAATAAAACTAATAGAAAACGAGGGGAAGAAGAGGAAAAAGAAGGAAAGAAAGAAGAAGAAAAAGAAAAAATGAAGGAAAGAGGGGAACCACCGAGGGTTAGGAAGGGAAACACAAAAAAATACCCAAAAATCAGCTCTAATAGAAAAAAAAAAAAAAAAAAATCAGCATAACCTAGCTAGGGCAACCAAAAAAAAAAATATACTTCAACGGAAAAAATCTAGCAAATCCTAGCCAAGCAACACAAAAATCTACATCAATACCCTAGCCAACACAACACAAAAATCTATTCCAATAGGAAAAATCCAGCAAACCCTGGTCAAGGCAACACAAAAATCAACAAGTCTCAAAAAAAAAAAAAAATCTTTAAAAAATGAAGAAGAATAAGAAAAAATGAAGAAGAATAAGAAGAAGAAACCTTAGAAGACAAAGAAGAAACCTAAGAAGAATGAAAAAAAAAAAAAAAAAACCTAACAACACTTAGGCTCTGATACCATATTAAACAACTACATTGCGCTAATCTCGAGGGCCTGTGAGAAGCTACAATGAGAAGAAGAAAGATGGAAACGACAAACAATGAGAGAGAGAGAGAGGAGAGAGAGAGAGAGAGAGAGAGAGAGAGAGAGAGAGAGAGAGAGAATGTGAGATGCTTAGGGTATATTGAAACCCCAGCCCTCTACACTTCTAAAACTAACAACGTGAATGGGCCTATGGGCCTTATTACATGGACTTGGGCCAAATGGGCCTGATTCAACCATCAACCTTTCAATAGTCCCCCTCAAGCTGAAGCATCCTAATGAGGCCCAGCTTGGAACAAGAGTTAACATAATCAAATCTAAAAAAGAAAGAAATTCTTCTCTAACTATGTATAATTGGGAGAATGGAAAATAAAGGTTAGAAAAACATGGAGAAATATGGTATGCATGTATAAATGGAAAAAATAAAGAAAAATATAATCAGCAAATGGGCCATGCTAACTTGAAAACCACAGATATTTATGTTTCCGATGTTAAGAAAACAGGGGGTTTCATATCTCTATGGCCACACGCAAAAAATGTTGAGGACATATATTCAACCAGAAATATGTGACCCCATGTCATTGGCTTTTAAAAATAACAGCTAAGTAAAAATAAAAAAAGGCGAAGAACACCAAGATCAAGCAAAAGAGCAAGAAGACATACATATTCATTGCAAGAACATTGATACAGCTTCTACCAAAAAGACGATGTTCAATGGTGTTCGATTGTAAGAAAACGGGGGTTTTCGCAATTAATCTGAGTACTCAGTGGCTTTTAAAAATGTCAGCTGAGAAAAAGGCGGAGATAAAAATGTCAGGTAAGAAAAAGGTGCACCGCCATCAAACAATAGAGCAAGAAGCCAGACATGGAGGAGGAAGAAGCAAGCTAGACACGAACAAGAAAAAATGATGATGATGAAAGAAAGAAAGAAGCTTATGCACTTAATTCAACCATAACAGGCTGACTTTTATAATGTCATACTGTTATGCAGCAGCATGAGTCAACACCTAGGACTTATTATTTGTCAGGTTAGGTGAAGAGTAGGTCACAAATAAGAAGACATCAAAAGGTCCTAACTATGGGAGGACCAGACAAAGCACATGACGTGGTGTCCAAGTGTGAGATAAGAATGATGAGGGGGAATGATTATATGAATGACAACAAAGACAACATGCAGAGAGATCAAGCAATATATGAGATTGTAGATCAGCCATCCTTCAGCAACATCCCATCTCCTCAAATGCCACCACCTACAAAAACTTCCAAAAGACAATATTTTTCACAAGAAGTCATGACATTACCAACTATGCACAGATGTTTAGTGTACTCAATATCCAAAATACAAAGCATTCGAGAAAACAATGGCCTGATCTAGGAACTCAACATGAATACCATTTATTTATGTAACTTGGGCACATAAATGTGTGTCAGTGTCAAACACTGATAAGGGGTGTCCGACATGGTGGCTTTAAAAGACAGATTCTCCATCATATCCTTCCAAATATTTAATATTAAAAACAATAGCAAATAGTAATTGCTTTTCTGTAAAAGCAGACGACACATAAATAATGGCAACAAACCTAAAAATCAGTTATTTATAAGTAGAAGAAGCATCCCCAAAATAAAATAACAATTAAACATAAAACGTTTTTTTTTTATATGAGTCATGTCAAGAGTGTCGAACACACAAACAAAAACAAAAGTCAACACAGCACATTTTTGAAAGTATTGTCCATGTTATATAGCCGTTCATTAACCGATTCATGAGTAACAAATATATAACCCATAGAGATAAGTTTGTTTATTATCAACGTTCATACCTGGATGTATCTGAACAATCTTGAGAGTGTCGAACACATTCTTTAGTTTCACCATTTTGTGTTCCTGTGGACAAACATAAAACAGCATGTCCCTTGGAGACAACATAATTGTTGGGCTTTCCATATATTCGCCAGGAGCCTTCTGCGAAACTTAGCTTAGAACCTAGGAGATGCCCAATCTTTTGTTTCCTAAACTCAACTCTTCGGCTTGTAGAATGTAATCCAACTTGTTGGGACTTGGTGAAAGAATATTTAACTCCTGATGGGTCGATGATGTTGGCCCTATCAGTTGTGATTCGACCACCAGAAACCTTGCTTGTTGCAAGTGCCATTGAAAGTAGCAAACAACCAACACTGACAATTGATAATTTCAACAGAATGGAATTGATTTCCCAGTTCCCCACGTTTTTCTTTTCATATTTAACCCTGAAATAGATAGAAAGATTATATTAGGTAGTTGGATTTCAACTAGAATCTTCAAGAGGATGAAAATCTTCAAAATGAAACCTTGTATACTTCTACTGCCAAGTTTTTTCTTTTTTCCTGAGAAGTAAAATGCATAAATGAGGACTGGAACCCTCGTTCTATGTGTAGCCAAGTTTTTATTAAAGTATACCGAACTCATTAGAAAACAAATGTTCCATGGAAACACCCTGGTTATACTAGAAGTATCAGTTTATTTGATGTCACCTAACCTATAGATTATGGTAATTAGTACATGGTGCTGGAATTTCCATGTCAATTTACAAAATTCAAGATAAATACAAATATACAAATAACACGGGATTCATCGTGTTAACACCATGCCATTCAAAGAAAATGTTCGCATCCCCAAAAAAGATGTGGAAAATTCAGATTACCCACACCAGAATTGCAGATGTGAAAGATTTTCGTTTTCTACTATAAAACTCCAAAATCTACTCAAATGCAAAGATAAATTGAAACCAGCTAAAGAAAAACCCAAAGCAAAAATTTCCAAACTCTCTTGCCTGTAGTCTAAGATTGTAACATAAAAAATATGATATCTAACCGGTAGTCTAATCATATCAATAATGATATCTATGTTTGGATGCAAAACTGAATTGAATCGTGGAAATTAAGTTGTGTGAGGAAATGACCAAATTGCAACGACCTTTCCGATATTTGCATAGAAGAAGTAGCCCGCAAATTGCAATTGCGCCAATTTCAAGCCTACCTGAATGTAACTGTAATTTGGACCAACATTGGTAGGATAGAGGGCAATTTACAATTGTGTCATTTCCTCTTAATTAAACATAATTATTGTGATTTGATACAGTAGTGGATCCAAACTGAGCCTAAGCTTTTAATCATATAAGGCTGTGTTTGGTTGCACCAAACACCCTCAAATTTCAGGATATTTGATGCAACCAAGTGCAGCCTAATTTAATTTCCTTTGTAATAAAATGAAAGCAAGAAACAATCGTAAAGGAAACATGCAAGTTTAAACATACATCGAAATTACAACATAGGCATATGATTCCACAATCTACCATATCTACACCCGCCCTGTTTTCAATTCCCAAAATCGGAAATGGGTGTGTGCAAAACAAAAATTCTGTACAACTTCAATTCCTAAAATGGAAAATGGGTGAATGCAAAATCCCCCAGGGTGTATGTAAACAGTGGCAATAAAGTATCATCCAAAACCAGTACGTATCGCCCACGAACAACACGGCTGCATCAGTCTTATTGGGCTGTTTTGGGCCCCGATACATGAATCAGTGCCTGAAAAAGCCCAATGAGGGACAGGACGGGGCCATACCGGTGGTGAATGATACCATACCTGATACCCCGATTTAAAACCTAGATTGGAGATGACACTGTATAACCAGAACGTGATGGATCTATCTCTCAAGAGTATATTCATTTGCGACCGTCCATCTAGTTGTCCCTACCATGGATGGGAAATATGTCGAAATAAACACAGATCGGATGTTCCTATCCAGCTGATCAGGGGCCTTGAAAGCTATGGAAGAAAAACAAATGGCTACGATTGTCTGATAAGTCTGATATATGACACATGGGCCATTGACGATGGGTCCAACTCGATGAACAGTCCCGATTGATGAGAGGCGAGCACTACATACAACGGAGGCACAGTCGTTGGAAGTAAAAGAAGAGTAGAAAACAGAGAGAGAGAGAGAGAGAGAGAGAGAGAGAGAGAGACTGAGTTTCTGCAGCTGATGACGACGATTTTGAGTCGGAAGCGTGCGAGCATGAAGAAAGAAAGAGGTGCGCTGTTCGCCCCGCGGCGCAGTTTAATAAAGTGCGCACCTTGAAGAAGGAGAGAAAAGACGAGAATTGAGAGGGGATGGAGCTGTGGCCATGGAAATTTTGGAAATGGTAATGAAGGAGAACCACAAATTCAACGTATGGCCCGGCGGGGCCTAGTACATTTTGGCTGTTCCAACGGAGTACTCTACAACACCTATTGTAGAAAGAGTGTGCAACACCCCCGAGCTGTTGGGTCCACCGTGATGTTTGTGCTGCATCCACTCCGTCCATCAGTTGAGACACCTCATGTTTTGATCTGATGCAAAAAAAATTGGGGCCGATAAACTACGTCATCCCATAGGGAACAGTGGGAACGGAATGCACACCATGGAAACTTTTCAGAGGCTACCGTGTTTTTTATATGCCATCCAAACCGTTAATCAAGTGAGTCCCTCGCATCAGACTTATGTAAAACTCAGGTGGGCCACACAATGAATTTAGAAGTTTTAGACGTGATTTTGCATTTTTCCTGTGGTGTGGGCCACCTGAATTTTGAATCCAGCTGATTTTTGTTATGAATGGTGAAGATGAAGCGGAAAACTGATGGATGGAGTGAATGATACATACATCACCGCGGGCGCCAAAGTGCTCGGGCCTAGGGGTGTCAATGGGCCGGGCCTGGGTAGCTCTCGGCCCTGATTTTACCCTATTTCGGGCCGGGCCATAGGGCCGGCCCTATTCAAAATTCTGATTTTTCAGGCCCAGGCCCGGCCCATTGATACCCCTATTCGGGCCATTGTGCTAAAATCCGGTGCTACCTCTGATCCAGCCAGGTGGTTGCGGGCATGGCCGTGTGGCCCACCTTGATGTATGTCTTGTATATCCACGCCGTCCATCAGTTTTTTCAGAATATTTTAAAGCATCGTCCCGATGAGGAAGCCAGTAAAAATCTCATGTGGATCAAACAGTAGGATTGAATTCCCACCATTAAAAACTTATTATGGGCCAAAAAGTTTTGGATCAAGCCTATATTTGTGTTTTCCCTTCATACATGTCTGTAAGACCTTATCAAAACGTTGGATGAGAAATAAACATTACGATGGACCCTACTAAGTTTTCATTGGTGGGCGTTCAATGACCACTATTTCCTATAGTGTGGTCTACCTGAGTTTTTATCTGCTTCAATTTTTAGGTTATGCCTTAAATTGAGCTGGAAAAACGGATGGATGGAATAGATATGAAAAAAATAAATCTAGGTGGCCCCACGTCTGGGGCCTCACCCACTTGGCTGGATTCGGGGTAACACCTAATCCACGGTCGTTGGAGAGTATTTCTGTCCGTGGCTGTCACAGCTGCACGTACTGGCTTTCTCTGAAGAGTTAGGATTTTGTAACAAACTCCAGTTGAGTACGGTGGATCTTATGCCACTCAGTTACCTATATTGCATGTATATGCAGATCTAGATGTTATGCAACATCAGATCCGTCTGTCCTTTTGGGCCATTACCCACAAATCATAATCTATAAATTAATGTATCCGTACGATTTGTTTCCATCAATTGTACGGTTGATAAGAATATTGGATGATTGTCGAATTAAATAGATGATATATACGGTGAGATTTTTTTAATCCATTTCCTATGATAGGATTCACGGTCTATACCGTCAGATTGAATTTATTTGTATTTTATATGATAAAAGAAGGTGCATGCATACAATCCACTATACTCTTTCAGTGTAAGTTCTATTTCAGCTTCCTTCAATCCGAATCCGAATCCCCTCTATCCTCTCCGAACAGTAGTTATCTCTTATCTTATCTGATTTTCTACAGACATAGTACGCACCCAGTTGTACAGATTGTACCCATTTGATTCAATTTAAACTGTCCAAATTGTTGCTATCTATTGATTAGATGATCTCAACCACTCATCGGAGCAGTTATGTTTGTTCAATCCATACGCTTGGATTTTTCATATTAGCCGTTTATTAGATTTCCACAAATCGGTCGGCTATGACATCAATTAAGTGTTAATTTTATTTAGTGGCCCATCTAAATTGTATTACATTATTTGAACGTTTGAATTTGAATTATGGATACACCGTGGATTCATTTTCTGGGTGAATGTGTAGGAATTAATTGGATCCGCCAGAGTACTAGATTTTTCTTTTAACCACTTCCACATGGGTCCCTATCCTGTTATACCGGCTCCTCGGAATCCAGTGACCAGTGTTGTGTTGGTTGGCTGTCAGCAAGCATGGAGATTATACGGTGGAGCAAGGAGAACTGGAACGTGGTAGAGCTATCTATTTATAATACACGTGGCATTGTGATGTAACAATCGGGTCCGTCCAAATACTAGGGCCTGTCATGGATGGCTTATATATCAAAAACCAAACATGTTCGACAATCATATTCATAGATTTTCTTTGTTTCCCTAACGGAAGGTAAACGTTGATCATTTTTTATTTATGTTTGTGCTTTGGGCGCCACCGGTCAGGTTGATGGGATCATCAGATCCAAAATGGAAGAGTGAGGGACCCACATGCGGCATGATGGGATGATTGCATGCAGGAGTCACGTGCTAACGTGTTAGGTGTGCGAGATATCCTTCCCTTGACAAAGATCACGCCGCACAAATAGATGGGTTCGCTCATTGGGAGGACTATACTGTAAGGAAGACGGGAGCGGTCGAAAATGTGGATTGGTCTAACGCACAGATCTGCTGGCTTTGTTGTGTTTTTTTATAAAATTAAAAAAAAATTTGAAGTATAAAAAAATAATTTTAGAAAACAAATATACTTATCACATATGAAATTTTCTTAAAAATATTAATTAAGAGTTTTTGCTATTAGAACCCGGGTTCAAATATCTACCAGTTCACACACCTATAGAATGAGTTGTCGGGCTGCATGAGCATTTCATTAGGCACACTTAGCATTTCTCATTGCCACATAGAATCAAAAGTGCATTTAGTGTTGTAAAATTCTTTCTGTATATTTAGTACATGACTAAGTCAAATCTATCGGGTTCAAAGCTTAACTTGAATAGTTAATTTCTCAAGACAGATTTACTGCCCTTTTTCTGGTAATTCCGACAAGTGCAAACAAAGGAAATCTTCAAATTATTTTTAGGATAAAATGAACTCTCAATCTGAATTCTAACACAAAAATTTGCACATTTAAGTGTTAAACAGATCTCTAATTATAACATCAATATGCCTTCAAGTATGTCCAGAATAAAAACACAGTAAGAGGTCAGATATAAGAGTACTGGATAGAGGATGGCTTGATCAAGAAAATGGATAGAATCATCGATACTTCTGGATTATGATATCCAGGATATATAGCAATTGAAGGGTTAAAGGACATGACTATTTCTCTTATGACAGTTATTTATGTATCCTTTCAGACAAAAAGGGTTATGCAACAGCCCAAAATTGTTGTCATGTGGGATCCAGATCATAGTCAGCATAACTGCCGCATTTCGACGATGCGTACGTGTGCGCCTAATAAAGCACAAAAAAGCGCCCAAGCAGCCCTATAGCCCACGCCGCACGAGCGTGCGTGGAAGGTGCTTCGCATCGTCTTTGTGGAGATTCGAACATTGGTTCTAATAGCAAAACCCCATCCTCTTACCAACTGGCTGTATAAACTTTTATAGAAAGTTTTAATAATAAGTATAATTATATACTTATTAAAAATAAATTTTATTTTTTAAATTAAATTTTTTTTTATTTAAAAAAAACACAACACTTAGTCCTTTTACACATGATTCCTTTTACACATGGTTTACATGTATTTAAGCCATGATGCCTTTCGAAATGAACTAAGGTTGATCCAAAGGACTTGGGATTTGAATCCATATAAGCTATGGTGTAGATGGGAGTGAACTAGGGTCCAATCCGAGGTATGGCCCACTAATACCTAAAGTTTAATCATGGTGCTGATTAAGAGAGTGAATAAGACATTATTACGACAAATGGCAGATGTGGCAACAATTGTCTAGACAAGGATTTGGGTCACATGTAACAACAGTTTTATACTATTAAATAATTATACCTTTATATTGTTAAATAATTGCATGTCCAAAAGATTAAAAAAATAAAAAATAAGGTCACATCCTTTCGTAATAGAAAGTATGTTCCTGGATAGATGTATTTTTGTTTTGAAGAGGCACCAGAGTATTGTCTCTTCTTGAAAAGACACTATGCTTTGCACTTTTATTTTTATCTTTTTTAGATTCTTATTGTGTGGGCATAGTAGTGTCTATTTTGAATATCTGCATAATGCCTAAAAATGTAAATTTTTGTGCTGAATTTTTAGATCTATAAATTTAGAGATTCTTGATGACAGATTGTTACAGCCCTTTCTTTGCACTTGTTAGGATAATTAGAAAATGGTGGTAAATTTGTTTTGAGATATTGACTATCTACTTAAGAATAAATAATTTCTCTCCCTCTCTCTCTCTCTCTCTCTCTCTATATATATATTCTATATAATTTTGTACAGCTTTATCTTAGACATAATTTTGTTTCCCTTAGCTAAGGCACATGTAGTTTTGGATTAGCTTGTACTTTTGGGCTCATCGCTAAATAAGGTGGGGTCCTTGATGCATGGTTTGGTTGTCATGGTCACATCATCATGGAACCCACGTTACTCCACGATGAGAAATGTTCATATGGGTTGGAGAATCAGCTACGTGTCCAGCAGGTCGACAGCTTCCAGCTTGTGTACGTGCACAACATCCACACATCCAATACGGTGTCCCACTATGAGAGTCGTCTAGCACAAAAATCAGTCCATCCGCCACACCATCGGAAAATAATGGAGGTGTGAGTTGTTACCCACCTAATGGGCGGATAGGTCTGATTTTTGCATAAGGTGATCCTCTTGGTGGGCCAAAGGTATTGTATGGCTTAGATGCAGCACAAACACAGTGCATCCAATGTTAGATGGTAAATAAGCACTTTAACCAGTAGTACATGAGCATCTATTTTTCAGCCCATCATATGTATGTGCCATCAAATCCATAGAAAGGGTTGTTCCACCATGAGGATTGTTATGGGGACATTCCGAGCAGGCCCATAAATGTGAAGAAGCATATTCTAAAGGCCTAAGTGTAAGTCCGGCGGCCTCTACTAACCTCTACAACTATGAAGATGGAGCAAAAATATAGCCCAACAACTAAAGACCTGTCAACGACACTCTACCCAAGATGCATATACTACAAAAGACCTCGTCTCGCCCAAGGAAAGCCTACAGTCCCGGAACGGACCTTGAGTTAGAGAGCTCAGACACCGAGCTCCCCAAATGAGATCGGCCGACCACCCAAAGGCATTCCAAAATGCCCAACCGCCTACGGGCGGTCTGAGATATCCATAGAGATTTAGATATTCTAGGATCTTCAAGCTTTACCCACATTCTTAGCAATACCTCTCCGACATGATCGGGAGAAGAAATCTTACTAGAATTGGGACTCTACTAACATATCCTAATAGGATCCTACCCTCCAAAACTGTTGGAGAGTCTTCAAACTATGCAAGGCTAGAGTGCTCAAACTGGTCGGGCGACTGGTCTGAACTTTTAGCCTAGAGCACAACAAGGCTATTGGACACTCTTCATGTGTCATAGACCGGTTGGGCGACCAGTCGGTGGTGAGGCAATCTGTGTTGTTTCGTGTTGATTTTCCTTTGGACTGTCTTTGTACTAGGTCCAATCGGTCGGCGGTGTACGCATTTTCTTATGTTATTACGCAGTAGTGCGTAAGATGTTTCTAATTCCAGGTTAGTTGCCACACACACACACACACACACACACACACACACACACGGCATGAATAAGGAATTAAGAGCAATCTTAAGGTGTCCAAGGTTTCTTAATTGCATTAGGAAGAAGGGAGAGTGTTTTTTAGAGGGAGAGAGCTTGGGTTTTCTCAGTTTTCCTTGCTTATGGGTTCTCAATCTCTATAATATTTTGTTAATCATGGTGGATCGCTTTGTACCGTGGTTTTTTACCCGTTGAGGGGTTTTCCACGTAAAATGGGATTGTCTCTTGTGGTTGAATGCTTGTGTGGTTTGATTGCATTGAGTTTCTCGCTTGATCTTATATTTCTACTGTGGTGTTTGTTCGACTTCCGCTTCCACTATCGGTGTCCCCATTCCCAACAAGTGGTATCAGAGCTAAAGTTGGGGTGGAGTAGAATTCGGATATGAGAAGAGAAAATCGGATCAAGCACAAGGTTTGATGTAGAGAAATTCTCCGGCAAAAATAACTTTGAGTTATGGAAGGTGAAGATCGAATCCCTTCTAGTTCAGCAAGGGCCTGATGAAGCTCTTGGAAAGTGACCTGATGCTATAAAAGATGATGAGTGGATGAAGCTCTACAAGAAGGCTATAACCTCGATCCTGTTATGCCTTACGAATGATGTCCTCTATCGCGTGATGAAGGAGAAAACTGTAGCTGATACGATGACGAACTTATAGAAAAGGTTTGTGCCAATAAATCTCTAGAGAATCACATGTATTTGTTGATGTAGTTGTTGACCTTGAGGATGACTGAGGGGACGGATGTGGGGGACCACTTAAGCACATTCAATCGGCTAGTTTGCAAGTTGGCAAAGATAAATGAGCCAATGAATGATGAATATCAAGCATGCATCCTACTGAATTCTCTTCCAGATTCATATGAGTCATTCTGGGACTTTGTGTGCACAGGAAGGGAGACCATCAACGTCGAGACTGTTATCTTGGCCATTCATTCGAAGGTGATGAGAAAGAAGAGTGGTGACGTAGGTTCTCGTTCTTCCTCAAAGGCACTGATTATGAGGGGAAGAAATTCTGAGTATGGTGGAGGATATTTGAAATCAGGATCTAAGGCCAATGGCAAATGGAAAGCTGAGGTAGAGTACTAGGGTTGTAGTCAGGAAGGCCACATGAGAGGGTATTGTCAGAATTCCAAGTTGAAGCAAGAGAGGTATGTAAATTCTTCTGGAGAGGGAGCTAATACCGTAGAGGATGGTGACGATTTTTGTGAAGTTCTGATTGTATCCGGTAAGAGATCTCACGGTAGAGAGTGGATCCTGGATTCAGGGGCTTCATGTCACATTTGTCCTGATCGGAGTTCATTCACGATATACAGGGAGTATGGTGGTGAATCGGTGTTTGTGGGCAATGGCTACGCTCATAAGGTGGTGGGTATTGGTACGATGCGCATCAGGATGTTCGATGGGATAGAACAAGTCCTAGAAGATGTGAAGCATGTCCCCAAGATGAAGATGAATGTGATTTTTCTCAATGCACTCGAGGCGAAAGGGTGTGTGTTCATTGGCCGCGATCGTTGTTGTAAGATGATGAAGGGGGCACTCGTGTGTATGAAGGCACGGAGGTATGACCATCTTTACAAGTTGATCAGGAGCATAATTCATGGTGGAACTGCGGGAACGATAGTGAGATCCACGGTTGCTCGTATGTGGCAAGTGCCCAAGGGCCACATGAGAAGAGCGAAAAAAGGCGTGAAAGTGCAAGGTTAGAGTTGATAGAGGCACGATAAGCGGTGAAGCTATGATGAAGAAGAGATGACGAAGTGAGGATGATTTTGATTCGACATTTGAAGCCTCAATGGAGATTGTCGGAGAGCCTTCAAACTGTGCAAGACTAGAGTGCTCAGACCGGTCGGGCGACCGGTCTGAACTTTTGGCCCAGAGCATAGCAAGGCTGCTGGACACTCTTCATGTGCCCCGAACCGATCGATGGTAAGATAGTCTGTGTTGTTTCATGTTGATTTTTCTCTGGACTATTTTTGTACTAGGTCTGACCAGTCGGCGGTGTACACGTCTTCTTACGTTATTACGCGGTAGTGCATAAGATGTTTTTAATTTCGAGTTAGTTGCTATATATATGGCACGAATATGAGATTAGGAGCAATCCTAAGGTGTCTAAGATTTCCTAATTGCATTAGGAAGATGGGAGAGTTTTTTGTGAGGGAGAGAGCTTGGGTTTTCTCAGTTTTCCTTGCTTGTGGGTTGTCAATCTCTGTAATCTTCTATTAATCATAGTGGATCGCTTTGTGCCATGGTTTTTTACCTGTTAATGGGCTTTTCCACATAAAATCAGATTGTCTCTTGTGGTTGAATGCTTGTGTGGTTTGATTGCATTGTATTTCTTGTTTGATCTTATATTTCTACTGTGGTATTTGTTTGGCTTTCGGTTCCGCTGCCAGCGTCCCAATTGCCGACAAAAACCACCTGCAGGCCCTACAAATGTGACCAGGATCTCCACCTTTAATGCACAAAACTCCTTAACCTAAAATCCTAATTTTACCGGTTATGAACCTGACTTAAGCATTGGAGAGTTCCTAGCCACCTGATGACACCTCCCCTGTTTACTCCATCTCCTTCTTACAGGTCCAGCGATCCAGATAAGCTCTCACTTGCAGGTGATATGCTACGTGGTTGATCCCAGCCATCCACATTAGTTGTCCAAATTTGTGCGACAACAAGAGTCAACCTTTGAAAAAATCAACCCAATCGATGGATAGATAAGACACGCTTGTGTGTTTTCATTACATCAAAGGCTTTCCATTATGTAGCCCACCCCATGTGGATTGAGCGACTTTGCTTTTTGCTACATGTTCTTCATGGTCAATCCAAAAAATTTGGTGGATGGATATCAAAGACACATAATAGATTGTAACCAAAAGCAATAAGTCGATGACTCACCTTAAAACTTAGTAGAGTCAGCTCAACCAGAAGATTGGAGTGGCTGGGAAACTCGATTTTGATTTTTAACTAGTGTAACTTCAAGTCAGCTCATTAACTCAGTCCACTCGATGTGACTACAGTGACTAGAATGGATTCACTCACCTCCCAAAAAGTAGAAGGGAAGTTCCAACCGGTGAACTATCTAGGAGGGAAGTACACATGTGGAAAAAGCTTCATTGTTGAAAGACATGCTCAATTTCATAATTTGACGGATTCTTGGGCTTGTTTAGATACCACAAAAAAAGTTACTTTTTTCTGCTTACAATAATAAATAAGTAACTTATCTGAGATAAGTAAGTTTGGTTTGTGATCAATTATAAATAACTTTTTTATTATTATTTAAAGAAACCAATATAAACTACTTTAAGGCATATATAACTCAAGTAACTTATGATCCAAACGCCCCTTTTATGTTAAGTGTCTCTCTCTTTGTATTCGTGATTAGAGTTGGATACAAACTGAGCTAGCTCGGTTAACTCGCTCGGCTCGGATAAACTCGACTTGGCTTAATTTGAAAGTTGGGTTGGAGTGGAGCTAAGCTAATTTTTTGAACTCTAAAGAATTTCAAGCCGAACAAAAGTTGGCCTGAGCTCAACTCGATTGATTGGCTCGAAGCTTGGCCTAAACTCGACTCGGTTCGACTTGAAGCTTGACCTGAACTTAGCTTGAGTTATAATTTAATTATATAATATTATGTTTATATATATAACTAAATTAATACACTATATATAATATAAAAAAAGACTCGCCCATATAAAAACTAAAAAGAAAATGCACGAGCTAAAGTCGACTCGAAAGCTCGAACTCAAACTCAACTCAAGCTATTGACCAAACCGAGCCAGGTTGGCCAATTAGGCTTGAGGATTGAGTTAAGTCGAACTCGAGTTGGGGTAGGTTGCTGGCTGAACCGAGGCAAGCTGTGCCAAGCTCAAATCAGTTCAGCTCGGTGTCTAGCTCTATTCACGATATACTTATATGATTTTTTTTTTCACACGTGCGCTCTTAGCCAAGTAGGGCCATTGGGGCACGACTTCAATGGATCCCTAGATCCATAGAGGTGGCTGGATCCCTAACTATGGGGCCCACCTTAATTTATGTACCTTACATCCACACTGTCCGTCTGTCTTGACAGGTAATTTTAGGGCATGATCCCAAAATTGAAGTAGATTCAACTCTTGGGGGCCACCAAAATGTTTATTTTCCATCCAACCTTTTGGTAAGGTCACAAGGACCTAGTTGATGGGCCCACACAAATATCAGCTTGATCCAAAACTTTTATGGCTCACAAGAAGTTTTTAACTGTCAATCACCACTTTTCCTGTGGTATGGTCCAACTGCTATCTGGATATGCTTCATTTTTGGGATCTTACCCTAAAATGAGAAGTCAAAATGGTTGGACGGCGTGCATCTAAGGAGCATATTTATTGTATCTGAGTTAACTGATATTTATTGTCCTTCATTTGGGACCATACAAAAAGCCTTGAGAGATACACAACATGAAGTGAGTTCTAAGTCTGCGCAATGCACCCACCCACTAGTGGGGTTAGGTATGTCTCCGTAGCAATGGAACCTTAGACCTGCTGTTGAAACGCCTGAGCATCTTCCGGCTAGGCTAGCAGGCGAGACACAAGAAGTGAGTTTTAAGTTATTCTTTTGAATTTTTCTTTTTGACAGTAGATCATTTGTTGGTGTTTCACTGTCAATGTAACTCTAGTAGTGGATTATGTAACTAATGCAAATAAGTATGGAGCTCCACCAACATGCAAATAAGTATGTAACTCATTCAAACTATCAATGACACAATCACATGCAAATAAGTATGTAACTCATGCAAACTGACAATGACACAATCACATGCAAATAAAAATCCACCAACATTGACATGTATGCTCCAAAGCACGAGCATGCAAAGTAGGGTTACTGTGGTGGTGTTGCTGAACAAAGCGCTAAGTATGGAGCATTTCTGATACATTATTACAACATGGCTCACGGCCAACAAGGTCAAGTCCTATACCGAATGGTGGGTGCTAATGAGACACATTGACCCCACCGATGGGTGGGTGTATTGGGTGACTAACCATGTGGGTGTGTTGCATAACTAATAGGGTGGGTACATTGCATGGCTAACCAAAAAAAAAAAAAAAAAAACAGAAGGTTAAACAAAAAAAAAAGAAGGTCAAGTCCCTACACTTTCACCATGGCACAAATACTGCATGAGTTGCCACCACATTTTTAAATGGCGTGTGAACTATCTTATGAGTCTAGCCCCATTAATATCCCTTCATCCAACATGGCTAAAGGGCTTGTTAACTTGGATTGACTCATTTGACTCTAGCTTGAGTTGCGACTTGCCCAAGTCAATGCTGAATTAAGAGTGACTCATAGTATCAAACTAGATTAGGGACTACTGAATCTAAGTTGACTTAGGCAAGTTATATTAGAATCATCCAAGCCTCGAAACCATGCCATCAAGTGCCTTCTTAGGAATAAAAATGGCAGCGAGTTCATCCAAACACACTCTTTCTTGTGATCACCTACAGTACTCCTCCAATCCCTTTCCTTGACCTGATCTTGATTTTTTTTTCACTTTTCCAATATGCTAATTTTTTACTCAATCAAATATGTGTGTATGGCTTTCAAAATGCATATAAAAATAGTATCATGGATCCGTGAAGCTTGATCATTATAAGTGTACTATTCATCTAGCCATCTCTTTTGTGGGTTGAGCTTTGCACTGAGCTCATTGTGGGTTGTAGGGGGCAGCGGCCCCTTGCTTGGGGGTCGGGGGCCATAACCACCCAAATCTAAAGGGCAATTTCACAATTTCAAATGAAATTTTATGCAAACCTTACTTTATTTGAGGTAATATATATTTTATTGTGAGAGAAAAATGAGCCATCATTATATTGAACGCTGCCTTTTCGTTTTTTGCCTTTGAGTACAATGGATGGATGTGAATCCATGAATGTACCCCAAATATAATCCAAGAAAATTATATAAATCTATTGTTTACCTTCCTTTCAAGTTTTTCTTCTTCTTCTTGTTATCGCTGTGTGTGGGGGTCGAGAGGAGACTTTTCAACTTCATAACATGGCATGGAGGACTAATGACATAAGAGTCACCTAGATGATGTCAACCTATTTAAAAAAGAAAAAAAGAAAAAAGAAAAAAGAAAAAGGAAAAGAAAAAATAAAACTCCCGGGATGTACAACCTGCAATGCCAAGGAACCGCGCTAGTCTAATTTCATTGGGTACCCACCACTAACGAAGCACCACGTGGGCGTAACTATTCATGAGATCCAACCCGTCCATCAGGTACCCTGACTCATCTTCGCCCTTGAACCCAAAAATGGCATGAGCCCAAAACTCAGGTATGCCACACCGTACGAAATAGTTGGGATGAAGCGTCCACCATTAGCTTTGTGTATTATCCACCTACGTGTTCATATTCCATCTAATCCATTCATCTGATGTGCCTCACCATGATGAAAGGATAAACCAAAAATCACAATATTCCAAAACTCGTGCGGGCCATACCACAAGATCTAGAAGTTTTTGTGTAATTTTAAACTGGGTAGTGTTGAATCCGCCTGATTTTTATGATCAAGGCCAAACAATGGAGTATACCTGATGGACGGAGTGGATTTCGTGCATATCAAATCGTTCCCATGGTAGGGAAAGTTACCACGAGTAGGTACATATGCGATGTACCCAAAGAGTTTTCCATGCCAGAGGAGCTAGCTGGGCGACGCGGTTTGGCTAGTGACGCTGCCACTAGCCAGGTGGCTAGTGGTCGGTGCTGTGTGGGGGCCATCACGATGTATGTGTTTTATCCACGCTGTCCGTCCATTTTTTCAGATCATTTTAAGATTGGTACTAAAAATGAGACATATCTAAATCTCAGGTTGACCACACCACATAAACCAGTAGTGAATGAACTTTCACCATTAAAAACCTCATACGTCCACTGTAATGTTTATTTGACATGATTTATTATTAGGTCACAAAGAACTGGTTGAAGGGAAAGATCATTTTAAGATTGGTACTAAAAATGAGACATATCTAAATCTCAGGTTGACCACACCACATAAACCAGTAGTGAATGAACTTTCACCATTAAAAACCTCATACGTCCACTGTAATGTTTATTTGACATGATTTATTATTAGGTCACAAAGAACTGGTTGAAGGGAAAAAACAAATACTAGCTTGATGCAAAACTTTCGTGGCCCTCCAAAAGCTTTTAATGGCGGGTGTTCAATCACCACTGTTTCCTGTGATGTGGTCCACCTGATATTTGGATATACCTCATTTTTTGGATCATAAAATGATTTGGGAAAATGGATGGATGGCATGGATGAAACGCATACATCATAGTGGGGCCCACAGAGCACCGACCACTAGCCAATCCGTGTCCCTAGCTGGGCATCGATATTTCCGGTCGAATGAAGATCATTGTCTTATTAACTTTTTAATCTTAGCCGTCTATTTGCAGGCTGCCTACAGATAACAGCTAGCATGCTCCATCGTGGGAGATTTCCATGGTGTCCCACATCCATGCAGAGGTCCATCAAATGAACGGTGTAGATCACCAAACGATGGGCCTCACATGCTCGAAGTTGTATATTTGATGATGATGAGGACCCTTAATAATTCCCCTCATTTGAATCTGCCCGATCTAACGGAGAATTCCAGAGAGCTCTGTGCAGCTCATCACCATCTCCACCACCATAATGTCGATAGAGCTGAAACTTTCCCATGCAACTCGTGTCTACCGCCCCAGCGTAAGTACTCACCTCTGCTCTCTCTCTCTCTCTCTCTCTCTCTCTCTCTCTCCACATACACCATTAATTCCGTGTATACATCTCAGGAACCCATCGAAGGCAAAATCATTGCAACACTACCTTCTTCCATATCCCACCAAGGGGTTCGCATTACGGCCAACGGCACTGTTAATTTACAGGTATGTTTGCCGGAACTCAGACATGTGGTGATACGGTCCATGATCTGGACTGTTCATCGTGTGTGTCCTATGTGGGTGGATTTCCATCCGTATATTGAGGAGATCAGACAATCCTATCTGTCTGATAGCTAGGGCATTCACGCTGACCGTTGCCAGATTCTTTCCTGCTGTCCATTTGTCTGCTGCCTGTCTGTTTTGTTTATTTAGGGGTTGTTTGGATGCTTGTAAAATCTGTTTAGTGGTAAATGAATTACAGGTGTAAATTTTTTACAGCCTGTCGAGTTTGGCTTTAAGGTGTAATTTGTTTACAGGTAAGTAGTTGGACGTGTTTGGATGGATAACCTGTAAATTATTTGAAAGCCTGTAATTGGGTATTCATGCCTGATGGAGGTTGGAGAGGTAAACCCTTGTAAAATCTTCAAATGACATGCAAGGTTTTGTTTAAGTTGGGTAATTGGGTTGAGCCCATCTCAATAAAAGCCCAGGGCTGATCCTTGTGCTAAGCCAAGCATTAGGTTGGCCCACTAATTTAAATGCCCTTTTATGAGTTGTGGCCAAAATGGCCTTGAATATAGCACAGTTATTGGACCAGAAGAGTAGATCGTCCACACCAATTAGATGGTAGAGGACATCTATCTATCCATCAAATTCTTTTAGATCAGATAAGCAATCAAAGCAGCATAGCATCAAGCATCATGCCACCCCCTATTACAAGGAGGCTACATAACCAACAGCTCCGTGGGGTCCACCACGATGTTCTTGTGACTTCACTCCATCCATTAGTTTGGCCAACTCATGTTAGGACATGAGACCAAAAATGGATGGACGTGGTGGATACAACACGGAACCATGGTGGCCCCACGTAGAAACCAATAGTTTGCATCCCATCCCCTATTTTCCATGTGGTGTGGCCCATTTGAGTTGTGGATCTAGCTGATTTTTGGCCTTAGGACCTAACATCCAGGGTTAGGCCTACCATGTTATATATTTTGCATATATAACATGGTAGGCCCCACAATCTTGGATGTCTTGCGCACTATGCGCAATTGGTGTTGTATAGGACCCCCGCACTAGCAAAACATTAAAAAAAAAGAAACAAAAAAGACAGAGACGGGAGCATACCCGTAGGTGGGAGGAGCTACGCTGGTCGGAGAAGATGGTGGATTCTGGTAGATAAGAGTTTCGCCGGTCGGAGTAGGTAAATCAGAAAGAGAGAGAGAGAGAGAGAGAGAGAGAGAGAGAGAGAGAGAGAGTTGTAGGCGAGAGGAGCTCTAATCACTGCAGCTCTTATCAGCCATAATCCACTATCTTCTCCGACCAGCATGACTCCTCTCTGTAGGGGAAACAACACTTTTCCCAGTTATGTAAATCAATGAGATTAACTATACAGAGATATATAATGAAGGATAAACAATTGATATCCAAGCAAGTATATCATCGGACATGTAGAATGCAAAAAGAGGCACTGAGATTTTTAACGTGGAAAACTCTAAAAAATGAGGGAGATAAAAAATGAGGGGGGAAACCACGGGATTTATTCTAACAACAAATCGACGATAATGATAATGGAAGTACAATCATCAAGAGAACGTCATCTCTTGGATCCCCAATACACCACACAAAAACCTTCAAGAGAGAGCAACCTCTCTTGGATAACCTAAAAATTACACTACATAACAAGTGGATTACGAGTATCAACAAAGAAAAAAAGGAGTTTCTTATCAACCAGGATTATAGAAAAGAAAACCACTAACCAAATCCTTGGAGAAGATTGCTGACGAATCCGATGATTGTGGATGGAAGACTCACTATCCCGGGATGGGTAATATTTTGAAATCGATAAGAGACTTGAATTAGGGCTGTCGAGAGAGCTTTGCTCTTCTTCCTCACAGAACCCTCTTTTCTCCAAGAGAGTAAGAAAAAATTCAAATAGTTGCAAGCTGCTATGTATGTCTATCTCACAAAATCCTTTCTTTTGCTTTTATCTTAAACAAAAGTGGTCTAGGCAAAAGACCAAAATGCCCTCACTTAGTTTTGGGCCTACATGTGGGACACCTCTACATGGGGAGGGAATACCCAACAATCTCCCCCTCTCAACATATGAGGAGGGAACCAACCAAAGACAAATACTCACCTGACACACATACCAATCAAGCTTCTACAAAGCTCATGCTTCTCCTTTGGAACGACACTTGTTATCACATCCGATGGATTTCGATTGGTGTGAATCTTCATGAACCGTATTGATTGGTTCTCCAACATGTCACATATCCAATGGTAATGGACATATATGTGTTTGGTTCGGGAGTGATGTGTGGTGTTCTTGCTTAGATCCATGGCGCTCTGGCTATCACAATAAACCACATACTTTTCTTGTTTCAAGCCCAATTCTTGGAGAAATCTCTTCATTCACGACAACTCTTTTCCAGCTTTAGTAACCACAATGTATTCTGCTTATTTCGTAGAGAGAGCAACGCATTCTGCAATTTTGATTGCCAAGACACAACTCCCCCTACAGAAGTGAATAAATACCAAGAAGCGAACTTTCTGTTATTTGAGTCACCTGCTATGTTTGCGTCTTTATATCCTTTCAAAACAGGATTTATACCTCCAAAACACAAACATACCTTCGACGAGCCTTTCAAATACTCGAGTGTCCACTTGACCGCTGCCCAATGTTTTTTACCAGGATTAACAAGATACTTGCTTACAGCACCCATTGAATGAGCGATGTTTGGCCTTGTGCAAACTATAACATACATCAAACTACCACTGCTGAAGAATAGGGGATTGATGCCATCTCTTCTTTTTCTTTTTCAATAGTAGGGGAATTCTTCTCACTCAACTTGAAATGACTTGCAAGTGGTGTACTGACAGGCTTGACACCTTTCATATTGTCAAGCACCCGTTTAATATATTTCTCTTGTGACAACCACAAATTCTTGGCTTTTCTGTCATGAGTAATCTTCATGTCTAAAATTTGTTAAGTGTGCCCTAAATCTTTCATGTCAAAGGACTTAAACAACTCTTTCTTCAACCTTTTAAATTTTACCAACATCTTGACCAACAATTAGCATGTCATCAACATAGAGCGGTGGAATAATAAAGCTATCATCAGAAACTTTCTAAAATAAACATAGTGGTCCACTTGCTTTCTATCGTATCCATGTGTCGTCATGAACGAGTCAAACTTCTTATACCGTTACTTTGAGGCTTGCTTCAACCCATACAAGCTCTTCTTTATCTTGCAAACCAAGTGTTCTGTACCTTTCACTTCAAATCCTTTTGGCTGCTCCCTGTAAATCTTTTCATTCAAGTCACCATGAAGAAAAGCTGTCTTTACATCTAGTTGTTCTATCTCAAGGTCTAGGCTTGCAGGTAGACCCAAAATCACTTAAATGGATGACATCTTTACCATGGGAGAGAACATTTAATCAAAGTCGATTCCCATCTTTTGACTGAATCCTTTCACAACCAAATGAGCTTTATACTTTACTTGCTTGTCATTTTCATTTCCTTTAAACTCGAAGACCCACCTGTTCTTTAGTGCTTTTCTTCCGTTTGGGAGCTCCACCAACTCATAAGCATTGTTTTTGTGCAATGAAGCCATCTCATCTTGCATAGCCATCTTTCACTTATCACTATCTTTATGAGTTTGAGCTTCCTTGAAGCTTTCGGGCTCCTTCGCATCAGTTAGCGTAATATATTTTGTAGAGTTCTTCCTTGAGGGTTGTCGCTCTCTTGTAGACCTACTTAATTGAGACTCAACTGGTGGCTCTTGAGGGGGCTACTCCCCCTACTCTTCTTGTTCAACATTGTCTATATTATGTACAGGAACATCATCATTAACCACTCCATTTTTTTGTATCTCTCCCCCATCATCATGCACTGTGGGAGGAGGAACTGGAGTTAAATCAGGGACTATGTCTTGGCAATCAAAATTGCAAAGGTGTGTTGCTCTCTCTACGACAGAAGCAGAATACATTGCGGCTGCTAAAGCTGGAAAAGAGTTGTTGTTGATGAAGAGATTTCTCCCAGAATTGGGGTTGAAGCGAGAAAAGTATGTGATTTATTGTGATAACTAGGGCACCATGAATTTGAGCAAGAATATCACATATTACTCCTGAACCTAATATATAGATGTCCATTACCATTGGAGACGCAACGTATTGGAGAACTAGTCGTGTAGTTCGTGAAGATCCACACTGATCGGAATCCATCAGATATGATGAAGGTCGTTCCAAAGGAGAAGCATGAGCTTTGTAGAAGTTTGGCTGGTATGTGTGTCATGTGAGTATTTGTCTTTAGTTGGTTCCCTCCTCATATGTTAGGAGAGGCAGATTGTTGGGTATTCTCTCTTCATGTGGTAGTGTTCCACGTGTGGGCTTAAAACTAAGTGAGGGCATTTTGATCTTTTGCCTATACCTCTTTTGTTTAAGATAAAAGCAAAAGAAAGGGTTTTAGTGAGATAGACATACACAACAGCTTGCAACTATTTGGATTTTTTCTTGCTCTTTTGGAGAAAAGAGGGTTTTGTGAGGAAGAAGAGCTAGGCTCTCTCTACAGCCCTGATTCAAGTCTCTTGTTGATTTTAAGAGACTGCTCGTCCCCTGGATAGTGAGTCTTCCATCCACAATCACCAGATTCGTCAGTTATCTTCTCCTAGGGTTTGGTTAGTGGTTTTCTTTTCTATAATCCTGGTTGATAAGAAACTCCTTTCTTTGTTGATGCTTGCAATCCACTTGTTGTGTGGTGTATTTTTTGGATTATCCAAGAGAGGGTGCTCTCTCTTGAAGGTTGTTGTATGGTATAGTTGGGGATCCAAGAGATGGTGTTTTCTTAATGATTGTACTTCAATTATCATTATATGGATTTGTTGCTGGACTAGGTCCCGTGCTTTCCCCCCTCATTTTTAGGGTGTTCCATATTAAAATTCTTGGTGCTTCCTTTTGCATTCTGCATGTTCGATGATATGCTTGCTTGGATATCAATTGCTTATCCTTTATTGTATCTCTCCATATAGTTAATCTCATTGATTTATGCAGTTGGGAAATGTGTTGTTTCCCCTACAGAGAGGAGCTACGCTAGTTGAAGAAGGTGGATTATGGCTGATGAGAGCAGCACCAGTTGGAGCAGGTAAATCAGAGAGAGAGAGAGAGAGAGAGAGAGAGAGAGAGAGAGAGAGAGAGAGAGAGAGAGAGACGTAGGGGGATGGGCAGATGGTGGAGAAGAGAGTTGCAATGCTCCGTAAATGATTTTGAAAAATAGAGTTGTTAGGTTGAGAATGAAATGCAGGTAAATGAAATCATGCCTTTAAGGCAAGTTTTCAAACGCAGGTAAAAAGCTGTAAATCAATTACTGCCTATGAAGCATTTACAGGAAATTTCAGCATCCAAACAAGCCTTCTAAATCCATTCACTTGCAATTGCTTTACCACTTGCAGATTTTACAAGCATCCAAACGAACGCTTATTTATATTTCTCTTTCAGTAGGATCCATGCAGTGTATGGTCAGGATAGTTGACTGTTGTGCATCTTTTCCATTTTGAGTGCACTACACTGGATAATTAAATTGATGTGCTGAATGCGCAGGTTAGATCACGACATATTTAAATTATCCTGTATGGCACACCAAAGTATGGACATTTGGGCCCCACCATTAATGGGCCATGGCAGAAAACATACCATCCATTGGGTGATTCTAACTTCCAATTAGTGACAGTAGAAAAGAATATTGGCCACCCCACCATTGAGTGTTAGAAGTCTGCCAATTAGACAAGTAGGATTGTCCAATTCATGAACAGTGGGACCCACTTGATGAATGGTCCGTATCAATGGGCCATTGCAACACTGTCCGATCTTTGGGCACCCCCAAAGGTATCTGTGATGAACAAGTTAGAAAACCTGCTTTTCTTATTATATGAATATTTTCTTGTTTCAAATCATGGTCGCATTTGGTGTTTGAAGATTCGAGGTGGAGTTACCGGAGTAATTGAGACTTTGTACAGTGCGATCAAGCCAATCTCCATTCTGTAAGTCCCTTTGTTATTTGGAGTTCCAATTGGAAAATCTGATCTTCTTTGCCTGTTCATTTATCTATTTGTCAAATGTTTTCTTTTCTAGGTGAAAATCAGGACTTATAGGATCACCAACAACACTGACAGGAGGCTTTGCCAGTATGGTTTTTAATTCCGACAAGTGGGGCCCATGGTTCACTGCTGCGATTCACATTGCATGGACTCTGCTCTGAAATCTCCTCATTAGGACTATCCTAACCTATTAGTAGTGTCCCACAAATAAACAGTTAAGAAGGGAAATACAGCAATTCAAACAATCCCAAGATTGGTGGCTAGCTAGTATCATCCAATCAGAGATTTTTGGGGCATGGCCTATATACATGGTGGGATGCAACAGACGAATTGTCTGGATTGCGGAACGAAATGCCCTACTTGTTAGAACTGACAACCTGGGCAGTTGCAAAACCTGGGGTTGAGGATCCTTACATTCCCATGTGAAACAAAAGGAGCATGTGACTTGCAATCATGACTGATCAAAATATTCAACTTTGGCAACTTGTAGTCTCCATAATGTCCTTATGTTTTGGTAGTTTACATTGGGATCTGATGAGATCATTACTCATTATTTATCAAAGAAAAGGGCCCATACCCCATGGACAACCATGCTTTCACAATTTATAGGTCAAATTCCCAGTGCCTCCTCTCCTCCATGGAGTTAGGACTTCCTTTTTAATCTTGGGTTCACTGAACATGTTAGTGGGCCATGAAGATTGCCAATGTGGCCTTCCTTCTCTGTATTTATCATGTGGAATTATTCAAGAAATACTTGGGAGAGCAGCTTCATTCTCAGCCATTTTTCACCACAACTTTCTTTTTTCAAACCTTACATCTACACTCTATGGTTATTTAATTCATCAATGCTAGAAAGAATTTGGTACCTGTTAACGTCTAAGATATCTGTAAAGCTGGGTGGGGGTTGCCAGGTCGGGATACCAATCTAGGTTTCAGACTTTCTTGACCCTCAAATTTAAGGATAGGAGGATGGCTATATATAATATTTGAGCATTTTTTCATTATTTTTTGTACATTTGAAGTATTTTGAGAACATGCATTATAATTTTAATTACTTTTTAGCAGAAAATATTTGAGAATGATTGGTCATATCCTACATGGACATCATTCTCATATGCATGTCATATCCTATCCAACACAGGCATCCAAAAGGATTTGAAGGATCCTGGTACTATAGCTGTAAAGAGTGTTCCTCTATTACTCTTTTACTCTCAGAAGAGTTTCAAATGCATTAGTTCTGTAGTTGGGTATATCGAAGTAGCGTTCGAAGAACCGAGGATGCACTTTTTCATTAGATGGAAGACTCTTGTCAACCCATCCTTTCTTTAGGGGGGCATGGAGGCCTTTGTGAGGAGAGTCTCGCCTGCATATACTTCAAGATTTCATCCCAAGCATCAATCTTTTACAGTCTAATGACGAACATCAATTCAATGAGAGAGACCAACAACATATAAAATGGATTAGAATGTATGTGAGGTAGAAGAGAGAGGTGCAATTCCAAGAACTGTGCCATAAGTGGATCTCTCCTACGTCACACACTTCTTTCATCTCTCATGTTTCTACTTCTCTACCTCTTAGGCCATCTCCTTCCATTTAGGAAGATGTAGGTCCTGTTAACTTACATTTAGATTTGCCAATTGCCTCGAGGAAAGGAAAATGATCTTTCTGTAATTCACCCGTCACAGCCTTTGCACATCCTGATTTTTGTGTAAACTCTCTTAGACAAGCATTCTCAAGAAATGAAAAGCACCTCTGATTCATCATGCTTGAAGAAAGCAACAGTCGAAGAAATGGAAACTAGAAAAGAACAATGCATGGGAGCTGGTCATATTGCTGGAAGGAATTTTCGGTTGGGGGTATGCATGGGTTTACGTGTTCAAAAGCTGAGTGCTCGATTGAGCGAGGTTTGGTTGGTTGCCTAACGGTCTTTATAGACAACTGCCAGAAGACATTTGAGTTGTGGTGAGTCTCTCTTGCAGTATTGCCCTAGTTTGTCACAAGAAAGCTAGGCCTTGTATCGGTTGGACAGAAAAAACGCCTTCTGGCATGGACATCCCTTGCAAGATGTCTCTTAGTCCCTCTCCCTAGATTTACTTTTTTGTGGGGGAATGTGATTCTTTAAAAATTGAAGAAGGAAATCTTTGGGCTAAACTAATCACCTAACACCTGATTTTAGAGGTTAAATGAGCTTTGTTAGAGGGAGGGTTCCAATGGAGCAACGTAGATTATTTAGTATTCATACGTGTTTCAGTTGAATAAATGCTTATTCCAAATTCTTCAGATGATTGACAGGAAAAATCAAGAGGTCATTCATTAAGAATAAAACGGAAGTTTTTGTTCTAGTCAATACTCATTTGTCCTTTGTTTTACTGATAAGTACTAGGGAAGATTTTTTCTTCTTAACTAGACAGGTATGGAGTTCTTTTTTCCCTTACAATATGGGGTGTTTGTTCTTCGTGCATTTTGTTTTTCATTTAATCTTTTGTGCTTGGTCTCTGTTGATAGAGTTTGGTCAAACTAACTTCGCAGTTGATTATTCTCTCTTTAATGTATTTTACACAGTATCGTCTTGCTTCTCTTTCTGAGTTGGTTTCCACCTTGAAAACAGGAGTAAGAGTACTGAAATTAGATCTTCTGGAAAGTTAAGCTCCGGCAGAAGTGAGGTAGTATACCAGAACCATTTTTACCTTATTTTGCATCAAGTTCAGTTTCAGTGATGACTGTTCTGTATAGGGAAGTCATGAAGTGTGATGATCTAGGGTTTAGAATGACCTGATCGTTCCATAACTAGATCCAATGGTTTAGATAGGTCTGATATGAATTTTACCTAAAAAATTGATAGTCCACGATGTTATTCCACAAAACCAGCAGTTAGTAATTTCCAGCACTTATGCATCCTTTTCAGCAATCTGATCACCCCCAACAGAAATTCCAGAGATTAGAAATGATTTCCTTGCTATCTGGAATATGAGTTCTTCTGTGATCGGTTATTTTCATCTGAATGATTTTATTTTTATTTTCATTTTTTTGTTTGAGTTCTGCAATCTTGAATTCTCTTTGAAATATTTCTTTAAGATCTTTTGAATGCTATCTGTGTTCTACTTGGACATTTGTCTTTAAATCTCTGAACTACTTTTCCAAAATCTGGTTTAAAATTTGTGTTCAAAAGATGAGCTCGGATCTGATTCAGGCTATTCCAGTTCTCACCCTATTGGTCACATTTGATGAAATTTTGTTTGAAGGGAAAAAAGTCACCAATGTACATCTCTGGAACACTAGAAACACCAAAAGAAACTGATTCAATGTATGAAAAATGGGCTTTTGACATGAAAAATTCATTCATGGCTTGCTAATTCAGTAGATCTAGCCATTGGATTTCAACTTGCCAAACTTAAAACTCCAAAAGACGCATGGAACTATTTGTGGTTTATTTGTTCAGACAAATTTAGGGTAGATATCGACTAGAATGGGAAATTCATAATGCTCATCAAGGCAATGATTCAATTCACGATTTTTATGTACATATGACTGGGTTATGGGATCGATTGGCTTTTATGGATCGACATTTCTCTTTCCCTACTGATTCCAAGAGTTTTGATTCCTTCCAAAAAGACACAAGATTGGTTCAATTTCTTGTGGCATTATGAGTTCAATACAAGGATGTTCGTGGACTCATGCCTCATAGGTCACCTCTCCCTAAGAATTATATAGCTCTTGTGAAATTAATTGCGAAAGAAGAAAAACAAAATTGTCTAGCCCAAAAGATAACCTTTGACTCAGAATCTGTTCTTGTAGCGAAGACTATTACTGTAGCTAATACAGTCGCAAACACCTAACCAGGATTGCTTGCTACCCCTAAATCCAAGGGATCCAGCATGGGCAGCCATGACAATGATATTTGCAATTCTTGCCAAACAACATTGACACTGAAACGAACTTGTCCAAATCGACCTCAAGCTCTGCTTGCTAGGAACTTCTAGCCTTCTCCAATGCCTCGTCAATATGGTCTACCATGGTGGCCTCCTCAGTATCATCATCCACATTGGCCAACAGTGTCTGTCAATGGAATCAGATAATTATTATGTCTCATAAATTTCAGAAACTTGTTGATGAGCACACGCAGCAGATGTATCTGGCAACCTCAAATTCATGCTAAGTCTACCTGCTCCCTCAATCATATCTGTTATATCTCCTTTCACTCCATCTACTCTTGTAGGTAAAATTCCACCTCCTGGATTTTTGACTTTGGAGCATCGCATTATCACCTAATATGAAATATGATACTTCTCATCTTATTGAAGCTCAATCTTCTAATTTTATTCAAACAGTTGATGGTTCAATGATGCTTTTCACTAAAATAGGTTCCATTACTTCAACTTCTTCATCTAGATTACTTTTGGTTTCTAATGTTTTGTGTGTTCCTAAACTCTCTCTGAACGTACTCTGTGTTAGCTAGCTCATTTACTGTGGTTATAATGTATGTTTTTCTTCTTTTGGATGTTATGTTTGGGATCAACGTACTGGAACGCCGATTAGGACTGCATAAATTAGGAGGATTATACTTGGTGGATACAGTACATGTTCCAGTCACTTATATAGTAGCCATGTCCACTTTCTTGCATCAATCTCCCTTCTATCCTTGGCATTCTAGATTAGGGCATATCTTTTTCCTCATTCAGAGCTTTTGGTTTCTTTTGGAGTGTTAGGCTATGTTGATCCTGTGGACATTTATGATGTGTGAGATGTAAATTGTCTAAACATTTAGCTTTACCTTCCAATATCGTCCGACTCTTCAAACAATCTATATCTTCTTGGGAAGATGACTCTTGATCCTCTGATACTCGACCCTTGCCCATTATTACAGATGTTGAGTCTTCTATGTACTTTGCTCCTCATACTCGAAGGTATCCTCTTTCGCAATTGTACCTTTGTCTCATTATGGCTCTGATAATTTTTCATCATCATATAGATCTTTTTCTTGCAACTATTCATTCCCATCACGAATCTTATAAACTATATACTATTGTAGATAATAGAGAAGAGAATGGAAGAGAAACAAGTGTAGAGGCCAAAAGATTTTTCCTTGATGTCATCGCGAGAACAACCTTTATGATACAACATGTCTGATTTTAGGAAAAATACAACTCTATATCTTTAATACAATCTTCATCTCTTATTCTAATATGATGAGCCTATGGCCATTTTACACAGCCTTCAAGGCAAGATATGATACATTGAGGGATCAAAATTGCTCCATACTCTCACACCACTCTCAAGCTTACGATGATTTGGAGGAAAGCATCAAGAAATTATCCAAGGTGCTTGAATCTTGCCATGGGAGAAGATTAGGTGAAGAAATCGGCTAGTTGATTTTCAGAGGATGGATATCGTCTAGACTCTAGAGATGAAGAGTACTGCTTTGGAGATTTTGATGAACAAAGTGATAATCTATATCAATGTGTTTGGTTCTTTCATGAAAAACCTCATTATGAGCAATATGAAGCATTTCGATCTTCACAATAGTTAGGAGTGGGATCCTGAAGATGTGCTCCCATATTGATAGAGGCCATCTTAGCCAAATGATTTCGGAGGTAGTATGAGCGATTGCTCTGTACTCTACTTCTGTTGAAGATCTAGAAACGACTTTTTTTTTTTATACCCACCCACACACCCAGTCACACCACATGTGCACTCGATCCCTGGTCTCAGTGTTGAAACTTTTGTGAGTCTACCGCTGAACCATGAATAGAGACCCAGATCTAGAAATGACTTATTATTGCTTGCTTTTCCAAGAAATCAGAGGGGCAAGAAAGATATATAAACTTATGGTGTATTGTTATTCATTAGAGTCTCTGACCCTATCAAAATTAGAGCAATCTGTGAGAGTTAGTGAGCCGTGGGAAGAGAGGAGAGCTCAAGAAGGTGTGGGTTGTAAATAGCTAAGAATCTGCGCCACGATAGCCCAGTGAACAGTGATAGGAGCAGAACCAAATTGGCTCACCATGTGAACCAAAAAGAAAAAAGAAAAAAAAATTCAATGTTGGGCCTTGTAACTGTAAGATATACAAGACTGCCTAGTATTTAATGATAGTGGGTGGGATCACATAGAGCCACCCCATTGATGATTTTAACTTGGGATTGAGTTCCAAAGGCGTGTCTACTATTTTGTCATCTGTGAGGCAAGCTCTTTGGATAATATCTTCAGTGTATTTCAATTTAGAAAGGAGATAAAACCTTAAGGAGAATAAGCGACTTCAATCCAAACAAGTACATTTAACAACCTAGGTCCTTCATACCAAATTGTTGATACAGAAATGTCATTCCTAGTTCTAATCTTGCCGTCAACATAAAGAAGAAGAATTCTTCTACGGGAGGAAGAAAAACAGTGCAGAAACATGAAGCTCTGTTGATGACCAATTTCCAGATGAGCAATACTAAAACATTCAAGGGAGGCTCCTGGAGCTTTTTTGAGTCTGTAAAGGGCTCGGCGCAATACGTGATGAGGAAGATGAGGACTCGTATAAATCCTTTTTGTGTCAAATGACCATTGAGAAATGCATTTTGGCATCATTTGATCTAGGTGGCATTGACGAATAGAAGCAACGTATCTTTCAAAAAAAAAAAAAAAAAGGACAAACAAAAGCAACATAAATTAATGTTTGGACAGAGTATTTTTAGCAATGGGGGACTATCTCCTCATAATTAATGCAATTTTGTTGCTTGCATCTTTTTGTAACTAGCCAAGCTTTATAACACTCAATCACTCCATCAAAATTGGTCTTAAATTTATTCACCTGTTTACAAATTACATCCAATAGCATGTTTACCAGATGGAAGCTGAACTAAATCCTAGGTTTTGAGTTTTGTTAAGAGCTGAAAATTCCTTAGCCATAGCCTATTGTGAGTTAGAATCAGTAGAAGGTTCTTTATTTGATTGAGATTTATGATAGGATGAAGAGCTGTAAGAAAAGTGAGGATGAAGAAGGTTTGTTTCGTGGGTGATAAACCTTTATAGAAGAAAAAGGTTTCTTAGGAGAATTAGATGAAGAGGAAGCATAAGAAGGAACTTAGTCAGGAAAAGGATCCAGGGTAAACAAAGAAGTTCTTTTCAGAGAATTAGAAGCAGCAATCATAGTATAAAAGAATATGCTAACATGTTGAGAAATGTGAAGACGATTTGTTTTTTGGATCATAACACTGAATTCCTTTATGTTCAATTCCACATCCCAAAAATACATAGATGACAGATCATGGGGAAGTTTGGTTCTTTCATGTTTAGGGAGAAGAGCAAAACATGTAGAACTAAAGACTCGAAGATTATTATTATCTGGGTGTTCTCGAAATAGCCGCTCATGTGGGCTTTGTCCAGAAAAAAAACAGATGAGGAGGTCCAATTGATTAATTAAATAGCAGTTAAAGCTGCTACTCCCCAGAAGAAGATGGGAACAGAAGAAGAGTGAAGAAGAGAGGATGCAGTTTCTAGAATGTCTTTGTTTCCTTTTGGCTATGCTATTCTATTTAGTGATAAAAGGACATGTTAACTGGAATAAAGTTCCATTTTCAGAAAAGAAATCATGAAATTGTAATGAAATATATTCACCACCAAAACTTAATGTGAAAAGTTTGATGTTGCCAGAAAATTGTGTTTTTACCATGGATTCAAATGAAATATATACCTGTTAAGAAAATTCAGATAGCTGTTTCATTAAGTATATCCATGTGTAGCGTGAATAATCATCAATAAAAGAAACATAATAGACCATCCTTCCTTTGCTAGGCTGGGTGCCGGTCCTCAAACATTAGACGAATAAGATAAAAAGGTGCTGAAGCAACAAAATGACCTTTACTGAAGGGCAAATTTGAATGTTTAGACAACTTTCATCCAGCAGAATCGTTTATTTCAACAGAGTTAGCATTTCCTAACACTCCAGAGGAAAGATAAGTCTTAAACAAGAAGAGGTGATATGTCCTAATCGAGAACTCTAAAGATAAAACAAAGAATGATCACTGATGTAATGTGGTGGAAGCAACAACTTCAAGAATGATGAACAACCAAAAGAGAAACAAATTATAATCACAATTAGTGAGTTGATAATAATCACAATTGTTATTGAGTTTACTAACAATTGAGAGGCAGTTTAGGAACACAAAAAACATTAGAGACTGAAAGTAAACCAGATGAGGATGCTGTAGTAATAGAATCAATTTTAGTCATGAGCAGTGGTGAACCATATGCTGTCTGAATAGAAATAGGAAGAGAAGGAGACCAATCTTAGTAAGAAGAGCGATGTCACCACTCTTTTGCATGCACCTGCAGTGTACTGAATCTATTGGACCTGCTATATTTTTGTGCTCCTTCATTGCACCATGCCTATAATATCTTATTATTGTTGTTCTTATCCTCTATCTTCTTACTATAGGTTGTAAGACTATTTAAAGAGAGCTCTCTTTTGAGAATGTGTCGATACGTAAAGAGATTCATTTCATTAGAATCTTCTACCTCGTTTTTGTGAGATTCTATCTGACAACAGTGACAGCACAGCAATTTGCTCTCGCAATGTACCACACTAATGCCTTGTAGACTATTTAGATGTGTGAATATAGGAGAAACTTTCTATTTACTGTCTACAATTATTATAGACCTAAAATAGGTATAGCTTGTAATATAAGAAGAGGATGGCTTGTCTTGGTCAGAAATGAGGCATTTTCTCTTTCATCTCTTGATTCTCTCTCTCTTTGAAATTCCTTACTTTTGTTAATCTCAGGAGTTCTCTCATTTGAATTAGGTTTCTAGGAACGCAAATCAGCCAACATGATCCAGTTTTAGTGTTGAGGAATTATACGATCCTCCATCTTTGGATCCACAGTATCATCTGGTTTCCAGTTTGTTCTAGTGGGGGTAGCTGTTGAGTAATATAGACCATTGGTCGGTTGCAACCCACCCTGGATGTACCATCAACCAAAAATCTCCTCAATAAGATAATCCTCACCTTTATATTTGTGGCCTGCAAATTGACGGTTAAGAAGACACTTGATTGTCCATATTCTACAGAGAAAGGCCCAAGATTGGGAGACTTTTGGCGCATGCTCCATCCATAGTGGGTCACCACAGACCAATGATAGTGTTACTGAACCATGGGCCCAACTTGTATAAACTGAAAATGCCACTGCGCATGTCCTTGTGTCGGGGACCATGTAACTTGCCTTTGGTCAAAGGTCTATTTCCATGTAAATCAGAACTTACATTTTATAAAGAAGTCTGTCCATCAGAGATAGTTCCCCAGCTACCAGATGGTGTCCAGCAGTTCTCATTTGATAGAACTTTAGCTTTCCTAGCTTGGAGCAGTCCTCGTGTAGTTTTTGGCCTGTCTGTGTGCTTTGTTTTAATTTTTTTCCTCAAAAAATAACAAACCTTTTACTATCTGTAAAAGAACATTTCTTCAGCACAAGTGCTTTATTTTAATTGCAGATACCATTTTCCCTGATTTTGAGTTCTCAAGGACGTGAAAGTTACGAAAGATTTTATGAAACCTTCCATGGGGCAAATATCAGCATCCAGGTAAAATATTTTCTCTTTTCAAAGTTCATCTTCAAAAAAAGTTATCAACTCTTGTTTAAGTTGGGATCATTATTCATCTTCTGTATCAGGTGTTGTTTTCAGGTCTCATTGACACCACAAACGCCTATTTGGACCATCAAATTGTGGGCGCCATTGTGGATGGAGCATAGCTTGAAAATATACTGATTGGATGATGTTAGCCATTTGATTTTGCCCATTGAATTTGCACCTCGGACCATTTTATTTTTGACCATCCATTTGATGGCTCCTAATCAAATGGTTAGAATTGCCCATTCAGTTGAATTTACAGGCTGTTCCATCCTCAATGGGCCTACAACTTTGGTGGTTTGGATATGCGTGCTGTGGATGAGTTGCCATTATTCAAAATTGTGTCAGTGACACATTAGAGCCAAGTCTTGTCTCCATAGTTTACTGGATGTTTGATGTCTAATGCTTCCTATAATAGTATCTGATAACTGCAGATATAACAAGAGGATACCTACATAAATCTCTCTCTGCTACTATGGAGTTCATAATTGAAAGTGATAGGGGTAAGAGTGTGCATCTTGTTTGTTTCTAATTCTTGCCAGGTAACTGAAATATTTGGCCTGCTAATAACTTTTATTTCGTCATTCCGTTTGCAGCCAATCTTCTGGTGGGGCCAGTTTCTCCTGAAATGGTTAGCTTTTACATTACTCAAGACACTCAGCGGCATCAGTTGCTCCCTGAATTGCTATCAGGTTTCTTCCTGGTTACTTTATCTTTTTTGGTATGGCCTCTCAACAATTTCAGTCATAACTACAGAAGGCAACTAATTGTGATTTCTGATGTGCTTTTCAGTATATCAATTTGTTGATGCATGGTTTAAGAAATAGGTACTCAGACTTGATACTCATCCTCCTTAACTTTTTTCTGAAAACTGAGAACTGGGATAAACTTCCCTTGATTTTAGGGGACATAAAAACTTGGCTGAGGCTCTCATCGATTTGGCTTTTTTGTTTCCAAAAAAATAAAAGAATCTGTGCAGCTCACATTATTAATTCTTCCCGGTAGCAGTTGAGCCTACCTGTCCTAAACTGGGTAAAAGGGGAGGGTTGACGTTAGTTAGTGATGCAGGATATGTGAAGTCCTATTACTATATGTATGTGAGATTAGAATTTAGATAACCAAATAACAAAATTTACCCGGATATCTACCAAACACAATACAACCTAGAGAAATTCAGCAAAGAGGAGCCAACATGATTCAATAAGGACCATATCTGATGCAGGATGACCTAATTATGATGCATGCACATGATCATATATGATTCAGTGGAAATAAACAGTGATATAATAATTCAAAATTCAGCATTCACCGTCATAATCCAAGAGAACTGAAAAGAAACATGCAATAATGCAGGCTATCATCACAACCACATAGTTAGGAGTTCAAGTATTGCGTGGAATGGATCCGGCAAGGGATGGAACCTCCCGATCTTGTATGGTTTAGATCCAAACGTGCAATGGGATTCACTAGCCCGGTAAATCAAATGATCTCACGGGTTAGGGAATCAAAACTTAAGGATTAGGGTTTTGGGATCAAACCTCAAATCTTAGGGTTGTAGAGAATGGAGAAAAATAGATTAAGAGAAAGGAGGAAGAACAAGGAATTACCTTAGAAGGATGTTGGAGGAAGAAGGAAGAAGAAAAGAGAAGATTGGGGAAGAAGGGATGAAGTTGCACAGAGAGAGAGAGAGAGAGCAGAGGAGGCAACCAAGAGGCTTTTCATTCAATAATCAATAGTTAAATTCGAGTTTACGGCTTAGCCCTCTTACATAATCACTAAGGACGAAAGAAAAAAACTAAAATACCCTTAATACTTGAGTAAAAAAAAACGACTTACAAAATTAGTTCGCGCAGGCCTTGGGCGCTCGATCAGTCGCTCAAACATGGCAAAAAACGTCTAGCAACTAAAACATGAAACAAATGAATTTCGGGCGCTTGGTCGGGAGCTCGAAGACAGTGAAAATTGTCCAGTCGGGTGTTCATCATCTTACACACGTGTCTTCCCATTGCGAGGTCTTCTACGTGCCAAATTACATGTGTAGGGCCTTCAATACTCCTCATGTTGTCACGAATGATCCAAGCCCTTCATCGGGCCAAAGAGATGCATGCGTCGGTCACCTCCTATGCTGATAAACCCTAAAGGGGTTGATGTCCACATTAATATCCATAGCATGAAAAGTCCAAATAAAATATAAAAGTGGATCGAAGGATATGAGAATACCCTAATCTAGCACAAACTAGTCCTAAATCTGATGTGGACATCAGTGGTGCACCCTTTAGAGTGTACCAGAAGAGGCGACGATGTAGGTCAAGTGTTGGGGCAAATGAGCTGATGTGGATGGACACTAGGCCCATTGGACCCATTTTCTGACGCGTTACGAGTACGCGAGCTGTATGATCGCACAGGTGCATCATGACCGCAGGATCGTGGAGCGGATTTACTTTTAGCGCTTTTCTGTTTATTTTCTTGTTTCTAGGCGTTTTAGTGTCATTGTTTAGTTTTAAGCGTTTTTATGTTTTTTTTGTTTTGTTTTCAGGCACTTTAGTGCACTTTTTATTTTCACAGCTTATATATACTGGGAGAAATCCTATTTCGAAATTATTGAATGAATAGAAATTTCGGCTGCTTGTCTTCCTCTTATTTCAAGAGATTAGGGTTTCAGGATTGGCCCTTAGGTGTCGAGGATTCCACCTCGGTTTCCATTTTTTCTCGTCTCTAGTTCTTCAAAGTGCAGGAAAGGTACGACTTTTCTATTTTCATAATCTGTGCTATCCTTCATCTTGAACATGTTGCTTCCCCATCACATTCATTTTTCTCTGAATTTACCCCTTTTGGTACGATCGGAAAAGAGGGATGCCTAGCCATGAGAACCAGATTCAAACTTGACTGTGGACTGGTCTATGCTAGATCTAGGATATGCTCATATCCATAAATCCTCCATATTTTACGATTTTACGTGATTCTTATGCTAAGGGGCATGATCCGGATGGACGGATCTCACCTTTGTGTTGAGATTTGTTAGTTCCTCTGATTGAAAACAGTTGGTTGTTAATTTTATTATTTGAATATCTTCCAACTGAATATACATGCATCTAGGGTTAGGTCATCGCATGCCCCTGCATCAAAATCATATGTAAAACCAAATCCAAATAACTATCCAGCACGGCCCTACCAAAATATGCAAAACGGGTCAAACTTGGAACTTGACGGGGCTAGATTTGGATGTAGAAAAGAAAAGAAAAATGAAGCAAACAAGGGGGATTGTGGTGCGTGACAACAGCCTCACGTGTGGCAGGCCTGTACGGCCGTACGAGTTGGCTGTACGGTCTGTACAACTGGTGGCGCTAGACGCACGTGTGGGATGAGCCTCGGGAGTGGTGTGGTGTTGGGTTTTGAAGAGATAAAGGTGAAGAAGGAAGAAGAGGTAAGAAGAAAAAAAAGAAAGGAGGGTTTAGAAGAGAAAATCGAATAACTTAAGAGAGATGACCATTTCCTTTATAGTGCACCTTGAAGATTGAAGAAGAAAAGAGAAGAATCGAGCTCCGAGCGGAATCCTCAACGCTCCTTGGGGCCAATCCTGAAATCCTAGCACTCTCATAAAGAAGAGAAGAATTTTTTTTTTTTTTTTATGAACTCAAGCATGGGAAGGGCTAGCCCCCCCCCCCCCCCCCCCCCCCCGAATTTATAATATCTTTAAAAAAAATTACAAAAATGCCATCTATATGTCCAGTTTTAAAATAATAAAACCCTAACACAATAGATGAAATCTGAATTGTCCAATAATCAATAAGTAATGTCTAAAACTAATAAAAAATGAAAAACAGGGAACGGGCCACCCAAGGTGGGCCCGGATCGATCCAATGGCTGGATGGCCCGATCGGAAGAAGATAATGGTCCGATTGTTAAGGATCTACGGTCGAAACTGCCTATGATCGTCAACCCGCAAACACACGTCGCTAATGGGCCTCCAGATAAAAATGTGCACGTGTGCGGGGTCTCGTAGTCTATTAAAATATGGGTCTGGTGGGCCCGGCGTCCATCCACATCAAGGTCCTCTGCTCGAGTGCTCTGTTGACGACATCTCCTCCTCTGGTACACTCTAAATGATGTACCACTGATGTCCTCATTAATTTTCCCCGGGTGGGAAGAATTCGCCACTGGTGAAAGTGAACTCCTACATCTCTCGAGCATATCTGGGTCAATGTGCTGTAGCCTGTAGCTCAGTCTCTGTGATGCAAGAGTTGTCTGTAATTGGCCCATTCCTCCACTTGACTAGGAATTTCTGGAAACCCCCGAAATGGGTGGAAACCAACTCGGAATCCAAAATTTCCTCCATCTCTTTTCTCCTCGGCACAGATGGAAGAGAATGTAAGATGGGTATAGGATAATCAGGCTGCGGCCAGGGCCTATATATAGGGAAGTCTGAGAAGATGCAGGGGAACCGGTAGGTAGAGGTGATGGTTCATTATATGGAACAAGATCTTCCACATTGAATGTGGAACTGATGCCCATGCTAGAAGGGATATCTACAACATATGCGTTAGAACCCAATCTTTTAACAATTTTATGTGGGCCTATGTTATGGGCATGCAGCTTCTTCACGGTTCCAGGTGGAAACCAATCAGGTCTAATACAAGCCATTACATCTTCTCCAGGCTGAAATTCCCTAAATCTTCTATGTGAGTCAGCAGATAGCTTATGATTTTCATTACTTGAATTAATCTTCCGTCTAATCTCATTATGCAATGCATGAATATGCTAGGCAAACGACTCTCCTAACTCTGAAGGACGCTGAGGGGAAGCCATGGGGATCAAATCTATAGGGGCTTTGGGTCTAAGACCTAAGAGACCTAATACAATCTCGAATGGACTCATTCCTGTGGACCTGTTCACTGAAGAATTATATGCAAACTCGGCAGTGGGAAGAACAACGTCCTAGGTCATGTGATGGTCTCCAACTAAACATCTTAACAAATTCCCTAGGCTACGGTTAACTACCTCTGTTTGACTGTCAGACTGATGGTGATATGCCGACGAAAACTGAAGTCTCGTATCCAATAGATGCTAGAGGGTCTTCGAGAAATAACTAGTGAACCCTAGTATCTCTGTCAGGCACGATTGATCTTAGCACACCGTGCAGTTGCGCAACCTCCTGAAAAAATAATCTCGCCATGTGGGAGGCATTTGAAGTCTTGTAACAGGGTAGAAATGGGCCGTCTTGGAAAAACGATCAACAACCACAAGTATGGAATCATGTTTACGAATAGTCTTGGGAAGTCCAAGCACGAAGTCCATACTGATATCTTGCCATGGAGCATGTGGAACTGGCAAAGGGGTGTATAATCCTGTATTTTGTTTCCTTTGTTTCACTAATTGATAAGTCTGGCACTGCCCTATAATCTTGGCCACATCTCGATGGAGACTAGGCCAATAAAAACAATCAAATATGACTACGAGGGCAACGGTTTTATCCCAACCAAAGTGACCTGCCATCCCTCCCGCATGAAGCTCCCAAACTATAAAATCATGGAGGGATGTGCGTGGGATGCAGAACTTGTCCCTCCTAAAAAGGTATCCATCTGTAAGGATGAAATCAACACTCCTCGAGGGCGGATCACTAAACAAAGATGCATTAATGGTCCCAAAATCAGGACAATTTGAGTACTCACCCTTGAGTTGCTCAAAGCCTGTAACTTCAATGCTCATGGACCACAGCGTCATAACACGACGGCTAAGCACAAATGTGTACTGTTGAAGAAATTGTGCCTACTTGGTATGCCTAGGACTTAACTTCTTTTGAGAGTTCAAATATTTCAAGGCCTCATGAGCAGAGAACATGACAAATTCTTGCGGTAGCAGATAATGCCACCAATGGCATAATGATTACACAACCGCATAGAATTCCTTGTCATAAGTGGAGTAGCGTTGTTTAGCCTCGTTTAACTTCTCACTGAAAAATGTCACGAGATGTCCCTCTTGGCTTAACACTCCACCTATAGCAATTCCTGACGCTTCACATGCTACCTCAAAGACTTTGGAAAAGTCAGGTAGACATATGACTGGTGCTTTCGTCATCTTCTTCTTAATTTTTGAGAAAGCCTGCGTCGCGGCTTTAGTCCACTGGAATCCCCTTTTTGTATACAACCTGTGATGGGAGCCATAATGGAGCTAAACCTACGGATGAACCGCCGATAAAACGTGGCTAAGTGATGCGGACATCAGTGGTGCACCTTTAGAGTGTACCAGAGGAGGCGACGTCGCAGATCGAGTGTTGGAGCAGACGAGTTGATGTGGATGGACGCCGGGCCTATTGTGCCCATTTTCTGACGCGTTACGAGTTCGCGAGATGCAGGATCGCGCAGGAACATCATGACTGTTGGACCATGGAGCGGATTTACGTTTAGGTGCTTTTCTGTTTATTTCCTTGTTTCTAGGCGCTTTAGTGTTGTTATTTACTTTAGGCGTTTTTATGTTATTTCTTTGGTTTTCAGGCACTTTAGTACACCTTTTTTTTATTATTTTCGTAGCTTATATATACTGTGAGAAACCTTATTTCGAATTATTGAATGAATAGAAAATTCGTGAGTTTCTTCCTCTTTGTTTGAGAGATTAGGGTTTCAGGATTGGCCCTCGGGTGTTGAGGATTCCACCCCGGAGTTTCCATTTTTCTCTTCTCTATTTCTTCAAGGTGCGAGGAAAGGTAAGCTTCTTTTCATTCCTAATTCGTGCTTTATGAGAACCCATTGCTTTTCAACATCCCTCGTCTTTTTCTGAAACCCCCCCCCCTGGGTACGATCGAAAAGAGGGATGCTTAGCCATGAGAACCGGATCCAAACTTGACTGTGGACTGGTCTATGCTAGATCTGGGATATCCTCATATCCCTAGATCCTCCCTATTTTACGATTTTACATGGTTTTATGTGAAGGGGCATGATCTGGACGGACGGATCTCATCTTCGTGTTGAGATTTGTTAGTTTCCTCTGATTGAAAGTAGTTAGTTTTGTAATTTTATTATTTGAATATCTTCCAACTGAATATATATGCATCTAGGGTTAGGTCATTGCATGCCCCTGCATCACTAAGACGTGAAATATTAGCATGTCGTGTACGCTATGCGTTTTAGGCCAATTAGCAATGGCATTGACTTTCTTAGGGTCTACAGACATACCCTCTGACGATACGACGAACCCCAGGAAGATAACTTTGGAGTTCAAGAAGGAACATTTCTTGAGGTTCCCATAGAGCTTTTCTGCTCGCGGGGTGTTGCAGACATGCCTCAAGTGTTCGAGGAGTTGGCTAGGGGATGTACTATAGATGAGAATATCATCGAAGTACATGACTAAAAACTTACCCATAAAGGGTCGCAACACCTGGGTCATCACCCTCATAAACATACTCGGAGCATTGGTTAACCCAAAGGGCATGACCAACTACTCATACAACCCATCCTTCGTCTTGAGGCAGTCTTCCATTTCTCCTGGGCAAATACGAATCTAGTGATAACCACTCTTGAGGTCAATATTTGAGAAGATAGTAGAGGTGGCCATCATGTCAAGCATGTCATCAAGCCTCAGGATGAGAAACCGGTATTTGACAGTAATCTTGTTTATGGCTCTACTATCCACACACATGCGCCATGTGCCGTCTTTCTTGGGCGTAAGAAGTGAGGGTGCGACGCACAGGCTCATACTCTCACGAATGAATCCCTTGTGAAGCAATTCTTTCACTTACCTCTTCAACTCAACATACTCGGTGGGATTCATTCTGTAGTGAGGGAGGTTTGGTAGAGTTGCCTTCGGGACAAGATTTATCACGTGCTGGATTTCCCGCTTCGGTGAAAGCTCGTCTGGAAGGTCCTCGGGGAAGACATCTCGAAATTCCTACATGACCGGATGAACCTCCTGGGGTAACTCCATAGCAACCTTTGGTGTACGCTCTCTAGCCACTAGGGCATATACCACCGTCTCAGCCTTGGTCTCTCTTTCAAATTCTTTTGCATCTATGTGTGGAGAGATTTGGACTGAGACGCCTTCTCACTTTTTGAAATGCTCTTGGACACAACGTTCTTCTTCCTCGTGGGAGGTTTGGGAGGAAGCAGGCTCAGGACAAGCTTCTTTCCTTCGTGCATAAACACACAATTATTCGTATGCCCGAATATTGTGACGTCTCTATCAAAGAGTCATGGTCTTCCCAAAATGACATGGCCAACGTCCATCGTGATCACATCACACCACAACTTATCCTTGTAAGATCCAAACTCAATCGGGACAAGGCATTGTTGGGACACAGAAATGGATGTCACATCCACCCAAGAAACTCGGTATGGGCTGGGGTGAGGGTCTGTTTTCAACCCCAGGTGATTCAAAGTCTCTGTGGAGACCACGTTCGCGCAGCTTCCGCTATCCACGATCACCTTGCGACTCTTTGATCTCACTCATAGATCATATCCTGAATCAACCACTGGTCATTCCACTCTTTCTAGAAACTTAAAAGTGATGATATGGGGTATCATGAAATATCAAAATTTATTGGAGAGTTGAAATGTATCATTTTTCAAAGATCTTCCAAAATCATTGGTAGAAAAGTTACATGTTTTGAAAATAATAAAGCATCTTGAAGCAAGGAAAGCGCAAGTCTTGTTTTGAGCCAAACCAGGTTGATTGTTCCTTTTGTTGTGCAAACCTTTTGAAAGCGATCAACTGTTACCTTGATCCCCCCTCTTTTTAGCTGTTAATAAAATTTATTCGTCATTACTCCGAAAAAAAAGGACCCAAAAAGGTTATCATTTATTATGATCAGTGTTTGCATTATCTCCGATATTATCGAAATATCCCCGATATTATCTCTATTTCTAGCTCAGCGATACCGATAACACTGGTAGCGATACCGATAACACTGATCGTATAAAAATTCTAGGTATCGGCGATGTATCACTAAATATCGCCAATGTATCGATACACCAAAAATCTGTATGTTAAAAAATTTCCATTTCATATTTTTTATGGGCGCATGGTTGTATGCAACATTCAATTTGTCAACGATAATATTGATAATATCACGATATTATCATTATGGCAACATGGCAATAACGAGACCACTATCTTTAGTTTCTTTCTCAGTTGTTAACGATTTGTTTGGAAATATCATGTGTTTCCGATATTCTGAAATATCAATGAATGTTTGGATGTAAGGTCAGATATTGGATGGATAGATGGGATGGATGAGATGGTTGGACTGATTTCTTACAGTAGCACATGCTTGTAGGCCCCCATTAAATAGAAACCTATTATGTATGCATTCTTTTTGCAATTTTTTTATTCATAAATATGCAAATATGTGTATTTTATCATCTCCTGAGGTTTCACTGAAAAATTCCACCATTTTCCCCATTTTCCCTGCATTTCCGGTTATCGGCGATATTATCGGCGATATCGATATTGTTTCTGTATCCCCGGCTAGCGAAACTTGTAGCGATACCGAAACTTCGAACACTGGTTATGATTGTACTCTTTGTCATACTACATCTATCTCGTGATACTTATTTAAAGGATGCGCCCATGATTTTTCTTAGACATGCATTTTTTTTTCTGTGATGTGGATGTTGCCCTATTAAATCACTATTTCTTGAAGTTAGGATCCTAAATCAGTATTTGAATGATTGCTCTGGTTCCCCTTTTTGAGTATATTCTCTTGGATCCTAACTTGAAGTACCAGCCATAGAGAAATTGGTCCACGATTGGCCGTTGTCGCAAGGAACTCTACTCCGTATCCCCATAACTGATATACTTCTTGCAGGTTGGCCCACAGAACTACCATTTGTGCTTTCTCATTCCACCTGATCATATGTGCATGGGAACTAAAACAGTTTTGATGGTGTTTAAGAGATGGGAAGCTACTCACAATGGTCTATGGACCTATTGATTCAGGTCTGAGAGGTGATATGTGGGAGTAATCAGATAGCAATTAAAGGAGGCAGAATAAGGCTTTAATTCATTCGGTTTCCCTATGACAAAAGGTGGTTAAAGAATCATTTCAAGCATGTGGAATTTCTCTGCCTGGGTAGATAGCCAGAAGATGATTGATCTGCTGATGTCTGTGGTGAAAGTCACATGGTCCAATTATTCGGAGGATCTGTTGATGTTTAGACTCAATTCTTCTTGGTTCCGACAAATTGGGGTGAACAATTCCCATGAGTTGTTCATTGCGATCTTGTGCTTCTGAAATTAGATCATTCTTGAGTAACGTTGGAAGCAAAGTGTGAATCCTGGGGGTGAAGTCCATTTTGGTTTGTGCTGATGTGGCTGGAAGAGGAGGATTTCATCAAGAAGGTGAAGGATTGGTGGAGATCTATTTGTGTTGTAGGTTGGGCTGGTCACAGGTTGATGATCAAGTTGGAAAGATTGGAAGGACTGAGTAAGGAATGGAAAGGGGACCATTGTGGGGTGGCCTCAGAGTGTGCAGTTTTCACATCCTTGGGCCTTTCCAAAATGCTCCTAACATAAATCTGGCCTCTGCTGCTAATTGGTTTGTGGGACTTGTTCCATGTTGATGCAGAGGCTCAATTCATGAACATTTAGTGGTTCCTGGTTAGGTTGGGTCATTTGTGGTGGGACTGGTGCTGTTGGTTTAATGATACCAACAAATATCTTTCAATCAGAATTGATACTTATGATAGTGGCTCTCTAAGGACAGTATTAAGAGTTACAAATGAGAGATTTTGTGTACTCTTTGGCTTGGAAGTTTCTCTTTTTCTGTATCAACAAGGTGGCCACCAATACTTCCTACGTGAGTTGCTGGGTTAACTTTTTATCTATAAATCAATTCAATTCATTGAAGTCGTACTATGATTGAGTATTTATTTGCCCATATAATACTATTTTCTTTGCTTACGGAAAACATTTATTTTGAAGTGGGATTATAGGATCCTCAAGCTGAGGTATCCATTGAATACCTGGGTTTTCTGTTTTTAGAAGCGGTACCCACAATCCATTGATCCAGACCATTGGTCTGTTGGGGGCCACCTTGGGTGGAACACGCCCCATCTCTTTGATAGGCTAATCCTATCCTTTCAATTTGTAACCTGCATATAGACAGTAATAAGGTCCACATTCTGAGAAAAGGCCCAATATTCGAGGATAGAATCTCCAGTTTGAGTGATTTATGGGGCACGGTCAATGTCATCAAAATCGTTACATCGTATATTGTAATAAGGGTTGAATCATATCGAATCACAAATCGTAAGTTTTTTATAATTTTTTATAGTTTTCTTGAAAAGTTGAAAAAAATGAAAAATATAAATAAATAAATAAATAAAATTTAAAACTCAACAATCATTCTTTTGCCATCAATATGCACCAAGTAATACCATGTCATGATAGTGTTAAAGGATTGACGTAGGATGCGCTAATTATGATGCATGCTCCTGAACACAATTAAATCAGCGAAAAATAAAAGACAATAATAATATAAAATTCAGAGATAACCATCATAAACTAAGAAGATTATAAAGAGACATGCAATGGAGCAGGCCATCATCACAACTGTGAAGTGTGGAATTCAATTATCGCTTATGTTGGATTTGGCAAGGGATGGGACCTTCCGATCTTGCATGGTCTTAACCCAATCGATCAATGGGGATCATTAGCCCGATGAATCGAAAGGTTTCTCGGATTAGGGATTTGGAAAATCTGGAGAATTAGGTTTGGGATTAATTCTCAGATTTTGATCATGGGGAATTAAGAAAACCAAGGTTTAGAATGTAGGGGAAGAAAGATAAATTACCTGAAAGAAGTTGGAGGGGCACAAGAAGAAAAGTGAAGAAAGAGATCAAGGAAGATGAAGAAGCACCATGAGAGAGAAGAGAGGAAGGAGGCAACCAAAGGTTTGCTCTTTTTCATTAATCAATCAACTAATTCGTTTTTAGGGCTTAACCTACTTAAATAAGCAAAGGAAAGACATAAAAGTACTAAAATACCCCTGAATATTTAAGCAAAACGGAACTAAAACAAACTTGCGCAGAAGTTCAGGCGCCCGATCGGTTGCCCGAAGTAGGCCAAAAACCTCCAGTGAGTTTCGGGCGCTAGAGAGGTTAAGGTTGGGCGCCCGATCGGGCACCTGAAGACGGTGAAATTTGTCCAGTGGGTCTTCCTCCTCCTACACATGTGTCCTCCCAATGTGTGGTCTTTAATGTGTCAAATCACGTGTGTAGGGTCTTCAATGCTCCTCAATAGTTGCCTAGCCACAAGGAAGATGCTTGTGGTGGACTCTTTCTTCGTTGGTAGACTTTAAAAGGTCGTGTGTCCTCGTCAACTCCCCTCGGGTGAGAAAAACTCGACTCCGATGAGTTAAAGGCCTTGTGACGCTCTAGTAAATCCGGATCAATACTCTGCAATTCTTCATCAGTCAGCCATGTAGATTCTAACGGTGACTTATTCTTCCATTTGACAAGGTACCTTTGGAAACCTCCGTCCCTCATAGAAACTCTCTTCTTCCACGATTTCCTCAATCTTTTCTTTGCGAATAATGGGTGGAGGAATGGGTGGGGTAGGTAGTGAAGAAAATTCCGAGAATGGCCATGAAAGGAACGATGGGTCATTGATAAAACTAGTGGAACGGACTGGATCCTCAACATTAAAGGTTGGGTTAATGCCTATTTCTAATGGAAGGTCAATCCGATACGCATTGGACCCAATTCTTTGCAATATCTTGAATGGTCCAGCACTACGCGCTTGTAATTTCTTAGCGGAACCCTGTGAGAACCGCTCTGACCTTATTCTCACCATTACAGTCTCCTTCTTGAAAATCTTGCAGTTTACGATGAGAATCAGCTGAAATTTTATAATTATCATTACTCTTATATATCCGTTGTCTAATATGCATATGTAATTCATGGATATGTCGTGCAAATGCATCTGCTGATTCAGAAGACCTTTGGGTGTACTAACATTGGTAAGAGATCTATTGGCATTCTAGGCTTATACCCACTAACAATTTCAAACAGACTCATCCCTGTAGATTGATTTACTGACCCATTATAAGCAAATTCAGCAATTGGTAAAATTAGGTCCCAAGTCTTAACATATTCACCCACTAGACAACGTAGAAGATTTCCAAGGCTTCGATTTACCACCTCTGTTTGCTCATCTGTTTGAGGGTGGTAGGCAATAGAAAACTGTAAACGAGTACCCATCATGTGCCATAGTGTCTTCAAAAAATAACTGGTAAATCTGACATCACAGTTAGACATTATGGTCTTAGGCAACCCATGGAGACGGACCACACCATCAAAAAAGACACAAGTAATATGAGACGCATCTGATGTTTTAGAACATGGGAGAAAATGAGCCATTTTAGAGAAGCGATCAACAACAACAAAGATGGAATCAGTGCTTTTTGATCGTCTTGGGAAGTCTTAGCACGAAATCCATATTAATGTCATGCCACGGGGCATGTGACACTGGCAATGGCGTATAGAGCCCAGTATTTTGCTTTCGTTGCTTTGTTAGCTGACATGTACGACAATGTTCTAAAACTTTGGCCACGTCTCGCTTGAGACTTGGCCAATAAAAACGATCCTCTACGAGGGCAATGGTCTTATCAGGATCAAAGTGGCCAGCTATCCCTCCTGAATGAAGCTCTCAGATGAGGAATTCACGAATGGACATATGGGGAATACAAAGTCGGTCTCCCTTGAAAAGGAAACCATTTTTAAGGACATAATCACCCGTACTATGCTGATCACTAGAGAGTGACGCGTAAGTACCCCCAAAATCAGGACGTGGGGTATTCATCTTTCAATTGCTCAAATATGACTACCTTCTACACTCAAGGAATTGAGCAACGTCACTCTTTACTAAGGGCATCCGTTAGTTTGTTTTCGACCTCGACCTTATGTTTCAGGACGAACGAATATTCTTGAAGAAATACTACCCACTTAGCATGCCTTGGGTTGAGTTTCTTCTGAGAATGTAAATATCTTAAGGCCTCATGATCAGAAAACAAGACGAATTCTTGCGGTAGGAGATAGTGGCGCCAGTGTCTCAGGGATTGTACTACCGCATAGAACTCTTTATCATAGGTGGAGTACTTTTGTTTTGCCTCATTCGGTTTCTCATTAAAATAGGCTACTGGATGACCCTCTTAGCTCAACACTCCACCTATTCCAATACCAGACGCATCATACGCCACCTCAAAGACTTTAGAAAAATCAGGTAGACGCATGACAGGAGCTTCTACCATTTTGCTCCTAATTTCCTTAAAAGCCTTGACTGCGGCTTTAGACCACACGATCTCTCCCTTTTTCATGCATTCAGTAATGGGAGCCATGATCGTGCTAAAACCCCTAATGAACCGACGGTAAAAAGTTGCTAAGCCGTGAAAGCTTCGCACCTCGTGAATATTCTTCGGTTCAGGCTACTCAACTATGGCCCTGATCTTTCTAGGGTTTGCTCGCATTCCTTCTGAAGACACTATAAATCCTAAGAACACAACTTGACTGGACATGAATGCACATTTCTTAAGATTAACGTACAACTTTTCAGTTATAAGGACGTTACAGACTTGCTTCAGGTGTTCAAGGTGTGATTCCTTGGTGGTACTATAAATAAGAATGTCATCAAAGTACACCACTAGGAATTTACCCATGAACGGTCTCAAGACTTGTGTCATCACCCTCATAAAAGTACTGGGTGCATTAGTTAAGCTGAAGGGCATGGCCATCCACTCATACAACCCATCTTTCGTTTTGAATGCAGTCTTCCACTCATCTCCTGGGCGTATACGAATTTGGTGATATCCACTCTAGAGATCAATTTTGGAGAATATGGTGGACCTCGCCATCATGTCAAGCATATCATTAGGTTTAGGTATGGGAAACCTATACTTGACGGTAATTTTGTTTATGGCACGACTGTCCACACACATGCGCCACGTGCCTGTCTTTCTTTGGTGTTAACAATGCGGGCACAACACATGGGTTCATACTCTCCTGGATAAAACCCTTTTGCAGAAGCTCATCAATTTGCCTCTTCAACTCTGCATGTTCTGCAGGGTTTATCCTGTAGTGAGGAAGGTTTGGTAGAGTCGACCCTGGGACGAGATCAATGGCATACTGAATGTCCCGCATAGGTGGTAACTCATTCGGTAAATCATTAGGGAACACATCACTGTATTCCTTCAAAACCGATGTTACCTCATGAGGTAACTCTGATGGAACCTCAGGTGTAATTTCTCTTGCCACGAGGGCGTACACCATAGAATCCTCCTTAGTCTCTTTCTCAAATTCTCTCGCATTGATTATATGAAGAGACTTAGGTTTGGACTTCCCCACTTTCTTAGGCTCACTCGCCTTCTCATCATTTTTCTTCCATAATGTGCTTTCAGGTGGCATAGGGTTAAGTTTGATCTTTTTACCGTTATGCATGAAGGTACACGCATTCGAACAGCCGAAGATCGTGACATCGTTGTTGAATAGTCACGGCCTACCTAGGATAATATGTCCAACATCCATAGGTATCACATCGTACCATAGGGACTCCTTGTATGACCCGAACTCGATGGGCATTAGGCATTGATGGGTGACAGGAAGGGATGTTTTGTCTACCCGAGAAACGTTGTATGGGTCAGGATGAGGTGTGGATTTCAACTTTAGACGATCTAAGGTGTGTTGGGGTCCCAAAAGTCAGTACCCTCTAAAACAAATCGACTGGGCACGTGCTTCGAGAAAATTCCACAAAACACTACCTGACGCACCCAAAATACCCAGTTTTGCAAAGGATCCAGTACTTAGCCATTTTCTCCGGTGGACCCCACGGATCATCGTGATCGAAACCGACCAGAATCAAGCGGGGCCATCCTTCATGAATTATGATAAGCAGTGCATGGCGATTCACCGGGAAACGGGCCCCACAGGCCCTCCGTTTTGCAAAACCCAAATTTGCAAAACACGAGTACGTCAAGCGCACCCAATTATTCAGCTTGACGCACCCTTAAATTCATGAAAATTCAACAAGTGTTTTCGGATGTGTTTCACCTCTGACGCATCCGAAAAATGGCTTGACGCACCCTAAAAATACCCTCGACGCGTCCGTAAATTCAGGAAATACGTAACAGCAATTTCAGGGTGCATTGTACCTCAACGCACCTAAAATTGTCCGACGCACCCATAAAATCACGAATGATCAGCATGGCATTTTTTGGGTGCATTGTACCTCAACGCACCCGAAAATGGCTCGACGCACCCATAAAATCAGCGCATCTCAAAATCTCATTTCGGGGTGCGTCAGAGTCCCCACGCGTCCATTTAAGGGTGCGTCAAGGTATTTTTGGGGTGCGTCATACGTGGCAGGTCCTCATTGGTTGTTGTCCGGTATTCTCGGGTATAAATACCCCCCACTATTCATTTGTACAGATTACGAGAGAGAGAGAGAGAGATTATCCCCTGAGTATCTGGATTTTGCCGCCGGAAACCCTCGCCGGAATCCCTTTCCGACAGCCGGAAAACTTTCCCGGTGACCGGAATTCTTTTCCGATCGCCTGTATCTTCCACCGGAAAGTCACACCGGCCAACACCACCGCAGGTCCGAATCATAAAAAATCATAAGTAGGATTGCGCACCTAAAAATAGGTCGACGCATCCAAAAAACTGAACAAAAAGCGGACATGTATTTTCAGGGTGCATTGTACCTCAACGCACCCGAAAATGGCTCGACGCACCCGAAAAATCAGCAAAATGCGGATTTGTATTTTTGGGGTGCATTGGACCCCAACGCATCTGAAAATTACCCCACGCATCCATAAAATCAACATAATTCAAATATGTATTTTCAGGGTGCGTTGGACTCCCACGCACCCGAAAAATCAGCCAATTTCGGAACATGTTCAGGAGTGCACCGGACTCAATTTTAAGTATTTTCAAGTGCCGTTTGAGCCTATCTTGGGTATTTCGAGCGTTCCGGACGCAATGGAATGGTCAAATAGACGTTCCAGGACCTCTAAATGAGTAGAATTGCGCATCTTCAAAGTTCGATCTAATTCGACACGATGAACGAAGCATCTCCTCGAAAGGGACGTCGCCAACATCCAGGACTATGCGAACATGTCATCATTTGTACCTACTGTAAAGATGTGACCCGATTTGAGCCGAAAGCTAGATAAACGGGACTATGGTTATCACAGTAAACCATACTAAAGAGTTTCAATTCACTGCAAAACAATTGTTATGAACTGCCACAACACAACAGTCGGTGCCCTACCCATTAACAACGGCATCCGTCGGTTGGGCTACGCAGGTATACACAACTGCAGAGTGGACTTCCCGAGGTCACCTGTCCATACATTGACAGGCGCAGGCCCAGAGTCGTCCTTCTCAGTCATAAACCCTGATAGTCTCAGCCCGGATCTCCGGCCAAAACATGGGACATAGACATCTGACTAATACAAAGATGGTTCAGTCCATAACAAAACAGATACAGGTCTCTATGACCACAAACTCCAAGACCATAGTCCCTGCTGACTAGTCTTTTGCCTTTTAATCAAGGGTCATCGATCATTCGATGTAATTAAGGGCTCGTGCCAGATCACGGCCTGGAATGTACAAGATCTCAGGATCTCTGGAATAAAATTCGCCTTGCGATATCTCTCCTTGTGTACTTTTATGAATATTTTGTGATTGTCTATGAATGTTTCCATATTCAGAACCCCAGAACAACAAAACACAACATTTCATTAATATCTTAAGGTTAGCGGAAATCACATTCTGACAACTTCTACTGTCCACTATCACCTTGCAATTCTTCTCTCCACACTTGGCGAGAGTGTAGAAGATAGTGTTTCGACGCCAATCAACACTACTCTTAGATTGAGATAGCTCATGCTTGACTACTGCAAGCATTGCCTCATCGCTTACTTCGTTTTCATCAGTAAGACTTCCTTTAGGGTGATATTCTTCTACTTCATAATCGCCCTGATCATCAACACCCTCGTGGGGCTCGCCTATAACTAAGGCTTTTTCACGGTTTTTTGTGGGACACTAATTGGACATGTGACCAAGATTCCCACACTCGTAGCATCTCACTTAGCTACCCCCACTAGGACCGGTGCTAAGAACCCCTTTGCCCTTGTCTTCCCTAGGCCTAGGCGGAACAGTCGCTTGTGCCCTGGGTTAACTACTACTGTTAGGTCGAGTTCTCTGGGAGCCAAATCTAGCATTAGGGTCTCGGGACTCAAAACGTCTAATGACATGAGCTTTCAGGTATTGCTCTAACTCCTGTACAACTTGATATGCTTCATCCAAGTCCGTTAAAGGTCGAGTTATAAGCTTGTGCTGAAGATCCGCTCGAAGGGCCGTCTTGAAACGCGAGAGCATTACTAGAGGGTCCTTATGGATATCACATCGCATCATATACTTCTCGAATTTGGCGATGTAATCAGCGACAGACATTGACCTTTGGCATAAGGATTGCCATTGGTCAATGAGCTTTTGTCGATATGAGAGAGGAAGATATTTCTCCTTCAATTTCTCTTTCATCTTATACCAGTCTGTTATAGGGGCTCTACCAATTCTTTCTATCTTTCGCTCAGTGTTGGTCCAAAATAGCTTGGCCTACAAGTTTCATATTTGTAAACCACATTTGACGGTTTTTTGACATGCCATACCACTCAAAGTAGTGGTTCATGTTAGCAACCCAGTCAAGGAATGCCTTGGGATCCAAACGCCCATCAAAATTCGGGGCCTCAACTCCCACATTATTCATCGCACGCTCATCTGGATCGTAGCGGTCTTGATGATCATATGTGGCTTGTGCTTCTTGCATGACACCACGACCGGTTCCACGATCTCTACCACTATTGTCTCCAAGTATGGGAGCGCGTTCTTCAACGATCCCTCCCACTTGGGAGTGCGCATCATCCCCAACAGTGGGGTTCTCTCTTTGGGACGCCTCTAATTGCTCAACTTTAGTCATGATGGTTGCGATTTGGTTATCCATGCGAGCGAACTCTTGCTTTTGGCTCGTTTCTAGAGCGGTTATCTTTTGTATCAATTGAGGCAATTGCTCAGATAACTGCTCGTTATTCATGGTGGGTTGAATTCCAAAACCTCTACCTCTTCTCGTGGGCATACAATTAAAACTCGAACCAAATTCTACCCAACTTGACCACTATGAATATGCAACTCACAAGATGAACATGATGAATGTAAACTATGAAGAACTGACAATTAATGAATTTAAACAAAGGCGACTCCAATCTGGAAATTTTCCAAATTAGGAAACTTTCTAAAATTGGAAAGTTTTTAAATCTGGAACTTTCCTAAAACAGACCTAAAATCAAAACCCTAATTTGTTAACTTGATCTTGACAAAACCATGCAAGCCTATTCTCTGATACCAAATTTGACGTACGATGCCCTAATTATGATGCATGCTTGTGAACACAATTAAATCAGCGGAAAATAAAAGGCAATAATAATCTAAAATTCAGAGATAACTATCATAAACTAAGAAGATCATAAAGAGACATGCAATGGAGTGGGCCATCATCACAACCATGAAGTGTGGAATTCAGTTATCGCTTATGTTGGATCTGGCGAGGGATGGGACCTCCCGATCTTGCATAGTCTTAACCCAATTGATCAATGGGGATCACTAGCCTGAGGAATCGAAAGGTTTCTCGGATTAGGGATTTAGAAAATCTGAAGAATTAGGTTTGTGATTAATTCTCAGATTTTGATCATGGGGAATTAAGAAAACCAAGGTTTGGAATGTAGGGGAAGAAAGATAAATTACCTAGAAGAAATTAGAGGGGCACAAGAAGAAAAGTGAAGAAAGAGATCAAGGAAGATGAAGAAGCACCATGAGAGAGGAGAGGAAGGAGGCAACCAAAGGTTTGCTCTTTTTCATTAATCAATCAACTAATTCGCTTTTAGGGCTTAGCCCACTTAAATAAGTAAATGAAATATATAAAAGTACTAAAATACCCCTAAATACTTGAGCAAAACGGAATTAAAACAAACTTGTGCAGAAGTTCGGGCGCTCGGTTGGGTGCCCAATCGGTCACCCGAAGTAGGCTAAAAACTTCCTGTGAGTTTCGGGCGCTAGAGAGGCTAAGTTCGGGCACCCGGTCGGGTGCCCGAAGACAGTGGTCGAGCGCCCGAAGACAGTGAAATCTGTCCAGCGGGTCTTCTACCTCCTACACATGTGTCCTCTCAATGTGGGGTTTTCAATATGTCAAATCACGTGTGTAGGGTCTTCAATGCTCCTCAATAGGCGCTTAGCCACAAGGAAGATGCTTGTGGTGGACGCTTTCTTCGTTGGTAGACTTTGAAAGGTCGTGTGTCCTCATCAGGATTCTCATCTTTCCTTTATTTTTTTTGTCTTTCAAGAATTTTCCCTTAAAAAACATACAAGGGTCCTTTAATAATTTATGTTCTTGTTACCTTTCTTGAATGTAGAATCACATTGGAAAAGTGGCATTTGATATTGTAGACTAACGAAAAAAGATATTTTGATTTCTAAACATCATTCCACAATACATATAAGTCAACATGATTGTAACCATCCATAAAAACATTCCAGATAAGTTGTACATCAATTTGGTGTTTTGACCAATTAAGAAATAAGAAACCATAAAAAAAGCTCTATGATTTAACTTTGAAGAGAATATATATCATTTAATCTCTTATAAAGAACAAATATAGTAATTGACCTTGTCTAAATGATTCTTAAAGTCCCCACAAATTTAAAAACATAAAATGAAAGCCAAGTGAAGCGTAAAATAGAAGAGAACAAAGTATAATTTGAATTATAAATCGTAGAATTCAAATCATAAAATTGTAGGATTCACATAAAAAGGAATTCAAGGTGGGATTCAAATCGTTTTGCTTAAGATTTGACTCAAATCGTATATCATAAATCGTAAATCATAGGATTTTGACAACACTGGGCACAGTCCATACATAGTGCATCCTGTCAAGCCAATGCTTGGGTAATTGAACCACGTGTTCCATTTGTACATAACATGAGTATACCGTGCATAATCTTCGGGTCGAGGATCATATTATCCCTGTTATAAACATAGTTCTTTCGTCATTTTTTTGGTGAGGATCCTTTCATGAAAATGTTTTTTTTTTTTTCCCCCATCACTACATCTTATCCACATTATGCTGCAAATAACATAAAATGCCTACTTCAAGTTTAAGAAGCCATATTGATGTGACATTTCAACTTCAAGAACTATAGGTTTGGAATGTGTGTGATTTATACTCATAGGAAACGTTTTGAGCAGGTGGATTTCCGAATTATAGGAAAAATCTGTACCCAGAGTTCTTTGTTGGATCCTGTTAGTGGCGATCTAACCGTAGAAGCATCTGCAGTTCCCATACACTCCATTGATATTCAGTTGCTTCGTGTAGAATCGATTCTCGTTGGAGATAGGGTTGTGACTGAGACCTCTGTGATTCAGACCACACAGGCAAGCAACTTTGCATCACTTGACAATCTAGTTTATTGTAGTTGAATTTGTGTAACAAGAATGTTTCTTGCACTTATTAGATAGCGGATGGAGACTGTTTGCCGATCCATGACTCTACCCATCTATGTCATGATTCCACGTCTTTTGGCATGTCCTACCGTGTCGGCTGGGTAAGCTGTGGTATTACTTGTTACTGGTTAGTGGTATGAATGCTTCCGTTATATAATTTAATTTCCTCATAAACAGGAACTATAGGGTATCTCGCAGATTGGAAGGCCCCAATTCCTTTCATATGGTGGCCTACAAATAGAGCGTTAGGAGAAAAGGTAACAGCATCCTTTTGAATTCAACCAAAAAAGGCCAATATTGAAGGATTAGTATCTTCCACTCTAGGAGATCTCCAGGGTGCGTGGGTCCCCACGTGCGGAAACCTGTGGATCTGTTTACTGATGAGAAGGGCCCTATAGTCCCTCTTCCTTAAAATGCTTTTATTATGGTGCTGTATTTTCATACTAGAAAAATCAGCTTTACGTATATTACTTGGTTTACAAACCAAGGCAGTTACCTTTTGTTTCTACTGAAATAGTTAATTTTGCATGTATGGAATGAAATTATACAAGTGAAACTCACGGGGCATTGAAAATGAATGTTTGGAAACTATTTGCAAGCTGTAGTATGAAACACATTGCAGGAAGAATTGTCGCTGTCAGGGCAGAGGCATCTTCCACATCTGCAAATGGCGCCAGCTGCCACTGTCAACAGCCTTGTCCAGCTGCGACAACTGCTACTATCAGTAGCACTGGCCGCATCTGCTAGTGGCAACAAGCACTATTCCCAGTGCCACTGGCCACCTCCGCCAGTGGAGCAATTGCCGCTGGCTCTACTTGCGTCAGGCTGCCCCACGCCAGCGGTCGTCCATCGCTACTAGTGTGTAAACCGCCCTTGATTGCCCTCCTCCCCCCCAAAAAAAAGAAAAAAGAAAAAAAAAGGCTCTTTTATGTTTGCAATCGTCCAGTTTGTTTGAATGAGTGAAGTTCGAGTTGTTATTTGGTTTATTCATTATGGAGGGTCAGAAACTTGTCGCTGACTAAACACCCAAGTTTGTTTGCAACCATTGTGAAGTTGGATGGATGCAATTATCTTACCTGATTACAATCAGTCATTATGGCGACAAACGATAGTTGGGATGCATAGATTGGAGCAAGAAAAAAAACCTTCAGTTGATGATTCCACATATGAGTAGTGTTCCAAATATTGGTGATATTATCGATAATATTTCTGATATTATCGGTATTGCCAAGTCAGCACTACCGAAACTGCTAGAAGTATAAATATTTCCAAATATCGCTGATATTTTCGATAATATTAGTGATACTCGGCAATATTATTGATCTCAATGATACTTTGAGAAGAATCTATTATAAAAGTTCTCTAATATTTACGATACCATCGACAATATTCCCAATCCCAGGGAAATATCCATAAATAGGCGAAAATTGATAGAGAATTGGAAAAAAAAATTCAAAAACTAAAAAAATCTCCATTTTTTTGGATTTTGTTTTGAAGTTCTGTTCCTTGGTGATTTCGATCACCTTGGTTTTTTTTGAACAAAAGTTTGTTGGATTTGGGGAGAAATCTCGACTCAAAACAAAGATGGGCCGGAACTCAATGTTGACGAGAAATCCATAAAAACTTCTTCTTTTTTCGAATGTTAATATGAAATGCAATGGAAATCTATGTCTATGCATGATTCTCGTGCATTGACATGGATTTGTGGGGGAAATTAACATTTAAGTGAAAAATGGAGGAAATTGGGAAAATCCTAATTTTTCATTTTTATATTGGAAAATGTGTTCTTCACTGTTAATTAATGTGGAAATTTTATACACTAATGAGTGTTAGTCAATCTATTGATTGGCTGTAAATTTTATATATTTATTTTATACTGATTTTTTTTTTTTTACAAGACATGGTTAGGCCCTTATAAAATGGAAATATATTATGTGTAGTCGTTTTTTACAATATTTGATTCTTGCACGTGTAAACATGTCTTTTAACATCTCCTGATCTTTCGCTGAAAAATTCCACCTTTTCGCAACATTTGCCTAGTGTTTTCCTCAAGCAACGATATTTTTCCTTGTATCAATGATACCGATGCATGTTTCCATATCCCCGGTCATTGATACATACGATACCGATACTTTGAACACTGCATACAAGGATTGAAAATGTGATAACAATATAGTGATGAGTTGGCTTCTCCACTCTTAAGGAACCTGAGATAAGCAGTTCCTTTATGATGTACCCCACAACCATGGAAATATGGGATACAGTTGCCAGATGTATTCCCATAAAGATGATCCGGCATGCACCTACCAGCTTACTCAAGAGATTGTAAGTTAACAACAAGGTGAACTGTCAGTAGTCATATTATACCTTTTTGCACCCACGATGGAATAACCTGATAATTACACGTTTCAACTTTCCATTCATGAAGAGTTGCACAAATGGCATGAAAATTTGCGCTTATTCAAGTTTCTTAAAGACTCAATGAAGAATTTAAGCCTGAAGAGTGTTCAGATTATGGCGAGGGAGTCTATATCCTCTCTTGAATCAGTTGATAATTACATTCACAAAGAGGCACTTCGACGCACCTCCAGGTTTCTTCATCAGTTTCAGAGAAGTTTGCCATTGTTCGGTTCGAGCCGAATATGGGATGGTTTCCAATAAAGGTGTAGCTTGTACATGTGCTGGTGTATACATTAGCTCGCTTGTACACACGCTTGGGCTTAGCAAAGTTCTATGTAGGATATACCATCTGTGGCACAGTATAATATAATTCCTCTATTGGCATTGGTCATTACTGCTCTACCTTCTTTATGGGTTTCTCTGCTTGTAACTTGGTGACTCAACTTGAAACTCAGTTGAGTGAACTCACCTCAACAAAATTTCGTTCAAGTCAACATGAAACTCGTTTGTATGCATGACTCAGCCTCGACTCAGCATTAATAGTCGAGTAAACTTGAAGACTCAACTCAAATCAACACAACTCGAAGCAAGTCAATCACTTGGGAAGCATTTTTTGTAGAAAGTAAGAAATAGATTTTGAATCTGAGACCCCTAGCAAATGGAGTGATGTCTCTAATCAATGAGCCACTTGAGCACTTGCATCTTCCATTATTTCAATACTTTTTCTAATTAAAATATTTATAAATAATATTTAATGTAATTTTAAATTACTGAGTCGAGTCGAGTGAAGATTCGTCCAAGTCTTTGAGTCAACCCGACCTGGCTAGATGTCAAGTTTTTGAGTCTTCTAACTATGGTTTGACATGCCATGTCCTGTTAGATTTAAAAAAAATCATGGCTACGAATTACATATTTTAATCTCATGAGGTACTTATCATATTTCCTGCATTTTGGTAAATGATCTTAAGAATCTTTTGCAATGTAATTAATACTTGTTGAATTCCACATGCAGGCCGTTTTCGATTGAGTTTCAGGTTTCCATAATCATTAGCTTCCAGTCTGAGATATCCAAACTATATCCCAAATCTGATCTCAGGACACCTAGGCTGTGGGTAAGTGTTAAAGTTTCGAATTGTGCTTCTAGAGTTCAGTATGCGTTTTGGGTCATTTCTTAAATAGTGGCGACTCATCCACCATACATGTGGAAAACATCAATCCAGATATCCAAGTCGTGGGCTCCGTTCTGGATGTTGCATATCACAAAGATCACATTGGTCGGACTACCTTAACCATCCAACAGTCAATGTTGGTAGTTTAGCCAGGGGGTTTTGGGGGCTATGATCCATCCGTTAACTGGGCCTATCATTTCGACAGTCTGGACTGATGTACATGTACGACACTGGTATGGTTGATGATTCTGCACCCATTTAAGAGTTGGCAGCAAATGCGCGCTTAGCCTTAGCCCTTATGTTTTTAGAGCTTTGCTAAGCCCACACACACGTAGAAGTCAGCTAATGCACATACCACCACATATGCCAGCATGGTAGACAGGTGCAATATCCAAGCCATCCATCAGAAGGGTATGATCATGTAGATTCACCATCCCAAGAATCAGGTCGATCCACTAGTCATGTGGGCCACAATTACTGAACCAATGTATGGCTGTAAAATATCGGCCGAAGTTTTCTAACCCGTCCATTGATTTCTAATATCATGGCACACCTACTGAGTGGACCACTTTTATCATTCGGCAGTAGCATCCACATGGTGAGGCCTATGTGATGGAGTAGCTTGTACATGCGTGTGGGCTTTGCAAAGCTCATGTTTTTAATCAAACGCTATCGGTTGATGGATTAGCTTGTACTTGCATGTGGGCTTAGCAAAGCTCATGTTTTTAATCAAATGCTGCTGATTCTTTGTTTCTAACAGTGGTTATCTTTTTTTTTTTTTAACCCACGCACTCACACGCCCATAGACACCCACGCACTCACATCACAATGGGTACTCTTAACGGTGGTTATCTCGTTCTTGATTTTCAGCTGGCAATGGAGACTGTTACCAATGAGATTATACCGAACGAAGTGAGTGGAAATGAATGGCAAAAAAACGTAAAAATCTTATTCCTATACTGCTGCAAACAACCTGCTGAGAGAATTAATGTATTGCCTTGATAAGTATTTTCAGAATGATGATTTGGACACTAAGTTGGTGATTGGGTTATCTCATGTTGCTGATCGGATTCGTGATGCATGATTAAGTTGTGTTTGGATGCGTAGGTGTATCGAATTGAGAATATTTCAATTTAATCGAAAGGAAATTACAATCCAGCAATCACTACTATTCAAATAATGCCCGAAGAAATGGACAATAAGACGACTTGCACTCTTCTTACTGACCATTTTGTCTGTGCTTTTAACCGTTTGGTTGTGATTATCCAGTCATGCTTATTTTTGGTCATGTGCAATCTATGGTGGATTCCTCCCATTCAACGGTCTTCTTCGATGGTTATAGGCCCATGGCCCCTTATTATATGGCACCGTAGGAAGGTTGGTTTGAAGAATTTATGCATGATCATGATTCGGGAAACATTAACATGTTGTGGTACAAAAATCATATGATCATGAGCACTGGCCCAGCTTAGATAATCGCTTCATCGGCTTTCCCTTCAACATATAATGCAGGATGACAGTTGAAGAATAAACGTTTGTGATATTCTGAATACATGGGTTGATGATGGTGAGTTGTGCTAGAGATGAACTCCAGAGTCCAATCGATTGTCTCAGGCCCTTGTGACCATTGATCTAGAAGGTGGGGTTGTGACTTCTGGGTCGGAGCTTGTCCATGTCCAGCCCCAGGGATTAGGACTAGGGCGTGAACCTAGCCCAAGAGGGCTGAGTGGAGCCCACCACAGGCCTTTTGAGTTCATCAGGCTAGGCCTGACCCAAACCCAGCTTGGATTCATTGGTTCACATGGAAGGCCCAATCGATTGCTCTAAACTTTCTCTTAAATCCAGAACGCATTTCATGGACTACCATGCCTGATCGGATGATCGAATCCATCACTGATCTGGCCATATTTTCTATAGTCATCCCTTTAACAAGCTGTGGATGGGATGGTTAGGATTGGTTAACAGAAGTGATTCTTTATAATCAAATAATCAAATGAAAAAGAGTCTAATGATCTTTTGGCTATTGTCCATCCAAGGTAATGCCCATCAGATAGACGGTTTGAATCCCTCCCTCCCTCTCTATTTTGGTATTCAATGGATATCATCACTCAATTGCAGATGGGTCCACTGCCTCAAATATGAAGCAAGGACTCGAAGTTCACCCCCTTAGGTGGGTCTGAATATGGGCACACTACTACCTTATCTGGAGCCAACCCATTGTTAGCACCATTTTTTAAGGGCTCGTTTGGATACCACCAAATAAGTTGTTTTTTCTACATACAGCAGTAGATAAGTAACTTATTTGAGATGAGTAAGTTTGGTTTATGATCAACTATAAGCAGCTTTTTATTTAAAGTTACTTAATCATTTCAGTTTAATAAGTAGAAATCAAGATAAGCTACTAAGGCATAAGTAGCTTAGGTAACTTACCATCCATATGCCCCCTAAGGGCCCGTTTGGATACCACCAAATAAATTACTTTTTCTACTTACAGCAGGTAGATAAGTAACTTATTTCAGATAAATAAGTTTGGTTTATGATTAGTAATAAGAAACTTTTTTACTTAAAAACATATAATAACTTCAGCTAATATTTTTAGCTCTTTAACTTTTTGGAGAGATGAAAGAGATGAAAAGCTGATAAGTATGTTGTTTACCAAACATACTTTTTTTTCTTAATAAGTATAAACTAAGATAAGCTAAATTTTCTGGTCCGCTTATGGTCTCCTCTTGGTGAATTCTTAGTAAGCTAGGTAATGTTCTGTAAGGTCCATTGCAATGCCTATAAGATGTTCACTTTATTTATTTATTGCGTTGGCTCATGTTAAAGACTTTAGTTTAAAAACCAGTCAGATCTAAAATTCAAATAAGCCACAATGCAGCAAATATTGGGAATTGGAAATCCACAATTGCAACCTTCCTGCAGCTCATGGTGGTGTCACGTGCCGTCCAATGAGTTCATAATGTGTCCCAATGGGATAAAAGGATAAAAATAAAAAATTATTTAGATCCAAAAGTTTGGTGGCCCCAGAGAAGGTTTGACATCCTTATCTCTATTGTATTGTGTGGCATGGCCCACTTAAAATTTGGATCTGCCTATTTTGGGAATCACATCTGAGCATGATTGGATCCAACTAACTAATGGAGTGGATGTGACCTACACATTAAGGTAGGTCTCAATGAGTATTTTTTGTTCCCTCCGTCTGCCTGTGGTCCTGACCTTCTCTCTTTGTACATCGTAGCAAGCACCACACCTTTCCCTTTCCCTTTGAACACACACTCTTCCTCTCTCTTCCTCTCTTCATGTGTGCAGGTGCCACCTCACTAAGGAAATTCAAATTGGTTTATCCATATCATGAAACCAATGTAGATATGTTATTAACCTAAACAATACCTATCCCATAAAATTTCGATATCTGATTTATGAAAATTTATTTGTTAAATTCAAACCCGATATTCACGGTTGATTTGATATCACTTGACAGAAGTCATTGATGCTCTAGCAGAGTATGATGCTTAGTAGACCGGCACTGAGAAATTAGACACCTGGCATATTAACTCAAAAAGGTTTTTTTTTTTATCTTTTTTTTATCTTTTTTTTTTTCTTTACATAAATATATCAAAGGTCTCATGAAAGCACAAAAATAGTAGTCCTTTTTAAATCTTTATCTTTCTACAATTATGACAACTTTTTGAATTTTTTTTTGAACAAAAATGCCCTGTATTGAGCCTTATTTTAAAAAGGGCCCTTGTACCTTATTTCTATACCTATACCTTTTTTTATCACTACTCTCTGGCTAACTCTTCTTTTACCACTGTACTTCGCTGATCTTTCATGCATTTCGACTATTTTTCGGTAATCTTTCATGCTCTTTGACTATTCTCTTCGGAAGAAATTACTACCTCAAAAAGATGGGTTCTAAGCATGTTTGGAAATAAAATGAGAGAAAATGATATTAAAAAAATATTGCAAAAATACCATTTTTAGAAGATGAGTTCTTTATTAAAAAAAATATTCGCAAGCTAAACTTTGGATCCAGTTTTAAAATATCAAATTGTATCCAAATGAGATGATTTTAGTCTTTATTTGAAAGCTTGTCAAATTATCTTTTTAACAAGCTTAAGATCGCCCTGATTTGATATGTATTGAGTGAGCTATGACAATTTTTGTGAGATTGCGCGATGATGGAAACGACCATTTTCGTGCGATCATGCGATGCTGGAAATGAAATCAAATAGTTTGTGAATGACATTATGGACTTTAGGCCCACTTTTGAATGGTCAAACGGTGTCCAAGTGAAATGATTCTAGTCCCGTTTGAAAGGTCATTGAATTATCTTTTTAACAAGTCGAAGATTAACCCAATCTAAACTGTAAGGAGGGAGATTATGACCATTTTTGTGGGATCATAGTATCCCATGATCCTTAAAAAAGGTCATAACTCCCTCATTACAGGTCTAATTAGGGTGACTTAAGCGTATTAAAAAGTTAATTTGGTAAACTTTCAAATGGGACTACAATCATCTAATTTAGACACCATTTGACCTTTCAAAAGTGGGCTTAAAGTCCATGATGACATTCGCAAATTATTTTGTCTCATTTTTAGCATTACGCGATGCCACATGAATTGTTATAACTTCATCATTACATGTCAAATTAGAGTAATCTTATACTCATTGAAAGATAGTTCGATGACATTTCAAATGAGATTAAAATCATCTCATTTGGATACCGTTTAACCTTTTAAAACGGGGCCAAAAGTCTAGTTTGTGAAAAGTTCGCATTCGATTTCAAATTTATGCCAAGTTTTGAAGGTAAAACAATGCCTAAATGATATGATTCTAATCCCATTTGAAAGTTTGTCACACTATCTTTTTAACGAGCCTAAGAGTATCCTGATCTGATAGGTAACAAGGGAATTATGACCATTTTCGTGGGTTTGAGTGATGTTGGAAACACAAATGATCATGTTCGGTTTCAATACACTATCACATTCACTTTCGATACACAATCAATTTAAGTTTCGGTATGTTGTCACATTCGCTTTCTATGCACCATCACATTTGCTTTCTGTACACTGTCATGTTCCCATTCAATACACACTTGCATTTGCATTTGCTTGATTTAAACATCAGGCAATCCTACGAAAGTGGTCATAACTCCCACGTTATGGGTTGGATCAGGGCAATCTTAGGTTCATTGGAAAGGTAATTCGATGAGCTTCCAAATTGGATAAAATCATTTCATTCGAACACCATTTGATATTTCAAAACTTTGCCCAAATTTGAAAGCGAATGCAAAGTCTTCAATTGCTGGACTTTAGGTACAATTTTGAAAGGTCAAACGGTGTTTAAATGAGATCATTTCAGCTTCATTGAAAAATAGTTGAATTATCTTTTCAATGAAGCATAATATCACCTTTATCTAACCTATAACAAGGGAGTTGACTATTTTCTTGTGATCGCATGATGTTGAAAATGAGATGGAACATTTTATGAATGCTATCATGGACTTTGGGCCCACTTTTAAAAGATCAAATGATGTCTAAACAAGATGATTCTACTCATTGAATTATCTTTCCAATGGGCCTAGGATTACCCCGATCCAACCTATAATGAAGGAGTAATGATCTTTTCATGGGATCGCGTAATGGTGAAAATGAGATGGAACTGTTTACAAACATCATTATGGACTTTAAGCATACTTTTGAAAAGTAAAATGGTGTCTAAAATGCAATGATTATCCAATTTGAAAGTTCGTCGAATTATCTTTCTAATGAACCCAATATCACCTCGATCTGACTTGTAATAAGGGAGTTATGACTGTTTTTGTGAGATTGCGGGATGTTGGAAGTTGGAACCAAATGCGAACTGAGTGTACTCGCATCAGGTACACGCTCACATTATCGTGTACTAAACACAAGTTTCGTTCAGTACATGCTTGGTTTTTTATGCACGCTTACATTTGTTTTTGGTACACACTTGCTTTTGTATTCATTTTCAACATTGTGCGATCTCACAAAAACAGTCACAACTCTCTCGTTATAAATCGAATTGGAGTGATCTTTAGCTTGTTGGAAAGAATATTCAATGTCCTTTCAAATGGAAAGATAATTCAACGACCTTTCAAATGGGACACCCACACCTTTGGAATAGTGATAGACTGAGTGAAGATAACCTCGTTTCAACACTGAGGTCTTGGGATCGATTCCCAACATAGGGGGTGGATAACATAGTGTGACTAACAGTGTGGGTGTGTGCACTAACTATTGGGATGTGTGTACTAAAAAAAAAAGTCATTTCAAATGGGAATTGAATCATCTCATTTAAACCCTACTTGACCTTTCAAAAGTGGGCTCAAAGTCCATGATGTTGTTTGCAAACCATTCAGTCTCATTTCCAGCATTGTACGATCCTACAAAAATGTCATAATTCCCTTGTTGCAGGTCATATCAAGGTAATTTTGGGCTCATTGGAAAGATAATTTGACGAGCTTTCAAGTAAGACTAGGATAATCTCATTTAGACACCATTTGACTTTTCAAAACTAGGCCCAAAGTCCATTATAGTATTCGTTTTTGTTTCCAACATCATGCAATCTCATGAAAACGGTTATAACTCCCTCGTTGCAGGTTAGATTTTGAGCGATTGAAAAGATAATTTGACAAGATTCCAAAATATCTTATTTGGACACTGTTTGACCTTTTAAAACTAGGCACAAAGTTCAGTTGACAAATAATTTTTTAAAGAAAGAAGAACCCAATTTCTAAAAGTGGTATTTTTGTAATTTTCTTTCCAAACATGCTTGAAACCCATCTTTCCGAGGTGGTAATTTATGTCTCAGAAAATACTCAAAAAGTATGAAAGATTACCGAGAAATAGTTAGAAGGTATGAAAGATCATTGAAGTATAGTGGTAAAGGGAGAGTTAGTTGAAGAGTAGTAATAAAAGAAAGTTCAAGTATAGAAAAGAAGGTACGAGGGCCTTTATTAAGACAAAGCTCAATGCAAGTATTTTCATGTAAAGAAAATTCAAATAGTTGTTAGAGGTGTAGAAAGATAAAGATTTTAAAAAATATGATTTTTTTTATACGTTAAAAAAACCTTAGGTGTATTTACATAAAAAATAAACCTAACTCAAATTAATGGACCAAATTGTAAAACATATTTTTTTAGAGCTATTTATTTGGTTTATTTGTAAAAACAGCCTACTTTTAAAATATCTAAAGTAATCCACCTATCGTTTTGCTCTGTTATCGATTTAATGGCCTGATGTTATATGCAGTTGTGACTACATATAGTTTTGTATTTTATAATAAGTTAAAATGCCCTTCATTGAAGACAGTGACCAGCAAAGAAAGTGGCGTCAATGTTCTGGAATCCGTAGGGCCTACTATGGTATTTGTGAGAAATCCACTCTATTCACATGTTTTGCCAAATCATTTTGTGGCATGAATAAAAAAAAATGAGGCAGATCCAAAGCTCAAGTGGCTCACATAACAGAAAACTATGGAGATTGTACACCCACCATTGAAATATTTGTAGGGCAACAAAAGCTTTGGATCATGTTAGTATTTTTATTCTTTCAATTCATTACAGTGGTAATGACCTTATGAACAGTTGGGCCACTTTATGAACGGTTTAGATTGCATATAAACATGATGGTCAAGCCCAGAAAGTTTTGAAGGGTAGGCAGCCCATTTCCACTGCTTCTCAGTTGTGTGGCCTACTTGAATTTTAAATTTTCCTAACATGATATGCCAAGACGGATGGATGGAATGAATTTTTTTATGGTGGGTCCTACATTCAACGGGGTCAGATATGTCATTAAAATGTGAAATCAGCCGTACTTGCTGGCAACTTTCACAAGAGAGGGGAAGAGAGCGATTAGGTGTTACCGGGGTAACAACTTAGTGGGTATTAAATCTACTGTGGGGCCCCCTGAAACAAGTTGATTTTTCTGTCTTTTCATTCCAGTGTACATCTCTTTAAATAAGTTACACATCCCAGATTTTAAGGGATTTTAATTTATAATTTTAAATTACAAAATTCAAAAGTAATCATGTAACTGCTGCAGCTGTTATGGGAATTATGTAACGGCTGCATTTGTTATGAAGCGAATTGTGGAACCGTTCCTGGTTACTTGAGAAATTACTGTAAATGTTACAGTAGCTGAATCATCTTATTTATCACACCCCCGCAAGCTGAGCGGCCAAGATCGGACCATCAGCTTGGACTTTAGAAATTGAAAATGTGCTGGAGCTAAACCTTTGGTAAAAATATCAGCAACTTGATTGATTGTAGTAATGTAGCGAACCACAAGCTCATTGCGAACAACTTTTTCTCACACATAGTGATAGTTAACTTCTAAATGCTTGGTCTGAGCATGAAAAATAGGATTGGAAGATAAGGAAATGGAGCTAATATTGTCGCACTAGATCAATGGTATTGTGCTTAAGTAGAAATGTAAATCTCGAAGTAGTTGACGCAACCATGATATCTCAGCAGCAGTATGAGCGAGTTGGCGATATTCGGATTCTGTACTGGATCGTGGAACTGTTGATTGCTTCTTAGAACTCCAAGAAATAAGATTGCGACCAAGATAGACACAATACCCACCAGTTGATCGACGATCTGCAGGACTACCAGCATAATCAGCATCAGAGTATGCTTCAAGTTTTAAATGGCCCGGTTGAAAAATCAATCCTTCATTAATTAACCCTTTAATATATCGAAGAATTCTTTTAACTACAGTCCAATGCGTAGTGGTTGGCCGATGCATATATTGGCAAACTTGATTCACTGCAAAAGTTAGATCTGGTTGTGTTAGTGTAAGATATTGTAAAGCTCCAACAGTACTATGATATTAAGTGGGATCATCAAGCGGATCCCCATCAAATGACTCCATCTTTTTACCACTTGTAGCTGGAGTTATATAAGGTTTTTCATCCTTCATATTAAGATGTTTCAATAGATCGACTGCATATTTGGTTTGTGTGAGATATAGCCCGTCTTTGGTTAAATGTGCTTGAAGACAAAAAAAAAAAAAAAAATGCAAGCGGCCCAAATCCTTTATAGCAAAATGCTTGCCAAGAGCTGAAATAAGTTGTGAAATCCAAGTAACATTGTTGCTAGTTACAAGGATATCATCAACATAAATTAATAGTATGAGAAGCACACCGTCTTTATGGCAAACAAATAATGAGTAATCAGCCTTAGATTCACTGAAACCAAAATCTTCAAGATAATAAGAGAAGCGTCGAAACTAAGCACGTAGTGCTTGTTTCAAACCATAAATCGACTTCCGAAGTCGACAATCATGATGGGGAAAATTAGGAACTTCAAACCCTTTGGGTTGACGCATGTAGACTTCTTCATTAAGAATGTCGTGAAAAAATGCATTTTGAACGTCAAGTTGTCGAATGGACCACTTTTGATGCATGGCCAACGCAAGAACAGTGCGAATTGTGGTATGCTTCACCACTGGACTAAAAGTCTCTGTGTAATCAAGTCCTTGTTGATGAAAATCATTAGCTACAAGCCTAGCTTTGTATCGCTCAATCAACCCATCAGAATTCCGCTTTAGTTTGAAGACCCATTTATTTGGTAACACGTGCATATTCGATGTAGAAGGTACAAGCGACCATGTTTCAGCCTGTTGTAAAGCGTTAAATTTGGTGCACATTGCCTTTCTCCATTCCGGATGTTTAATAGCCTGACTATAACAAGTTGGCTCAATAGAGTGTTGATCATCAGGTGCCGTGATAAGAGCATAACGTGGATTTGGTTTGCAACTGCCTGTTTGTGTTCTTGTCACCATTGGATGAGATGATGAACTATGGGATTCATGTACAAGTATTTGAAGTGCTTGAGGAGGTATGGATGAAGACTCAAGTTTTGTTGGAACAGGTACATGTGTATGAGAGGTGTTAGCCAATTGAGTATCTTCATGGATATTAGGATTAAATGGATCATATGAAGGAGAATTGTTAAGAGGTATGTTATTGGTGGTAAAGGAAGTATTTGGAGAAGAACATGAAATAGTGTTTATAAGGGGTGTTGGTTGAGGTTGCTGGTGGTATAAGGAAAATATGAGCATGGGTGAAGGTGCTTCCGTAGGCTTGAGTGAAGTGGGCAAACCCTGCAAGGACCTTAAAAGGAAAATGTGACTCATTAAAAATAACATGACGTGATAGATAAACACTGGTCATTTTCCATATCGAGGCAACGATATCCTTGATGATTAAGTGAGTATCCTAAAAAAACACAATGCTTGGACCGAAACTCGAGTTTATTTTTGTTGTATGGTCGGAGATAAGGAAAACAAGAACACCCGAACACTCGTAAAGTAAAATAAGATGGAGATTATGAAACAACTTTTTATATGGAGAAGCACTAATTAAGTTGTTTAACGGAAAGACAATTAATCAGATAAACAGATGTATTAAAAGCTTCAACCCAAAATTGTGGTGGCATACTAGCTTGAGCTAATAACGTGAGTCCCATATCGACAATATGACGATGTTTTCGTTTGGAAACACCATTTTGTTTAGGAGTGTGTAGACAGGATAGGTGATGAGAAATTTCATATTCAGTAAGAAATGATTGAAATTAATTGCTTAGGTACTCACCTCCACCATCAGTTTGGAGAGATTTAATTGAGCATGAAAGAAGATTCTCAATATTTGTTTTGAATTTAGCAAAATAATTGAGAACTTCATGCTTAAATCTCATTGGAAAAACCCATGCATATCTGGAATAATCAGTCAACAAACACAACATAGTACTTAGAACCTTTTATTGAGTAATGTGGAGATGTCCAAATATTTGGGTGAACTAATTGTAATGGAAAAGAAGAAAAAAAGTTTGATAAAGAAAATGGTAACCGAGTGCTTTTCCCTAGTGGACAAGAGTCACAAAAAACTTTATTATGAAGTTTTCCAGGCACTAGTAAAGATTTATTATTGACTAGATGCTGCAAAATAGGAAATGCAGGATGACCCAAACGTTGATGCCATATGGGTGAGGCAACTCGCTCACCAATGAAAGCAAAAGCCCTTTTATTTGGAAGATCGCGAGAAAGTCGAAGATGGTACAACCCATTGTCACTCTTGTTGTGGAAAAACGTCTTCTTCGTTTTTGTGTCCATCACGAAAAAATCATCAGCATGGAAAACAAAATAGCAGTCATTATCTCGAGAAAAATAATGTACAAAAAGTAAATTTGTGGAAATAGAAGAATAATGTAAGATATTATTAAAGAAAAAAATTGAGGATTTATGGCGAAAAGTAGTGGAACCAATATGATTGATAGGCAGACCTGCACAGTTTCCAACAGCAACTTGGTCCGTACCATGATATTCGTCATGGATGGACAAGTTTTCAAGATCTGATGTAATATGTGTAGAGGCACCACTATCTGTGATCCACGTTTGCTCGCCTGATCGAGAATTTGTTGATGCAACCATGGCAGTTAATTTCTTTGTAGGAACTCATCCCTCATATGAATAATCCATTCAGTGGTAATAATTAATGGCAGAATGCCCCATACGTCCACCGATCTGGCATTTTGGACGAGATTGATTGGAAGATTGTTGTGAAGTAAATGAAAATTTTCGTGAAGATCCTTTCTGAATTGCAGAAGACTGGAAATTTGATGGCTGATTTGTGGAAACTACACCTTTCCCACGTTGAGAGGACTTGTTTCTATTCGTGTAAAGAGCTGTCACGGTCTGATCTGCTGGAAGAGCATTCTGTTCTTTAAGTCTCATTTTAGCACTAAGTAATAGTCTTATGAGATCATCAAGAGAGCAGGTCCAACTCCATTCATGATCAAAGTGATGAAATCATCATCATCGACTGATTTACCAGCAAGGGCTAAGTTATCTGCAATATTATTCATTTCATCAACATAAACTGAGATCGACAAATTACCTCGTTTTATGGTTTGTAACTGATTTTTCAGTCGCATAATGCGAGTTCGGGATTGCGATGCATAGCATTTTTCGAGAGAGACCCAAACTTCTCATGATGTAGAGAGACGAGCCTACTGTGGATAACACATTAGGGGTAAGTGTAGCATTAATCCAACTAAGCAAACATTGATCCTGCTCTTGCCATTCGAGAAACTTGGGATCAACTGTAGTACTGGTATTGCCATCTAGAACTAGAAATTTCCCAGGACACGGCTTCGTTCCATGGACGTAGCTGATCAACTTGTTCCATTTAAGATATGGAAGAATTTGGGCCAACCACAACATGTAGTTGATTCGATCAAGTCTGATTGTAACCACATGAAAGATGTTAGGGAAGGAAGAAGATCTGGATGCCATTGGATTTTTTTTATTTTTATTTATTTTTGAGAAGAAGTGAAAGGTTGATAGTCATCAGACGAGAGGCTCTAATACCATGAAACAAGTTGATTTTTCTGTCTTTTCATTCCAGTGTACATCTCTTTAAATAAGTTACATATTCTAAATTTTAAGGGATTTTAATTTACAATTTTAAATTACAAAATTCAAAAATAATCATGTAACTGATGCAGCTGTTATGGAATCATGTAATGGCTGCATTTGTTATGGAGCGAATTGTGGAATCGTTCCTGGTTACTTAAGAGATTCTTGTGACTATTACAATAGCTGAATCATCTTAGTTTATCACCACCTTGATGGTTTTTTATCTATCAATGCCGTCCATCCATTTCTCCAGCCCATTTTATGACAGAGTACCAAATTTTAAGAAGATTCAAATATCAGGTGGACTACACCATAATAAATAGTATTGATTCAGTGCCTCACCATTAAAAACTTCAAAGGGCCCATCGCAAGGTTTTATTAATTTTTATTTGTAATCCAACTTGTTGATAATGTCAAGAATATCTAGGATGAAGGGAAATTAGAAATATAAGATTGATCTAAAACTTTTGTTACCCACAAATTGTTTTTAATGGTTATTCACCACTTTTTCTATTGGTATGGTCCACCTGAGATTTGAATATTCTTATGATTAAGGACCACATCCTATCATATGGACGACATATGATATGTAAAAAATACATCAAGGTGTTCTCCACACGATTAGGGTAACAAGCTAATTCAACACGGTGCTGCCCTGAATGTGGGGCCCACCTTAAATTTCAGGCCATTTTAGGGCGTTAGATCCAATCTCAGGTGGACCACACCACATGAGGTAATGGTGATAACTTCTTGGGTGTCATATGAGTTTTGGATCAAGCTGACATTTGTGTTTTCCCTTAATCCTGGTCTCTGCGGTGGCAAATAAACTTTAAAGTGGGTTGTATGATGTTTTCAATGGTGAGCATTCAATTATCAATGTTTTCCTCTAATGTGGTCCACCTGAGAGTTGGATCTGCCTCATGTTTTAGCTCATGCTCTAAAATAATGATCTGCCTCACCTACGCACTTCTCTCACGAGAACTCGTGAGCACTTTTTCATGGCTTATCGCACATGACGTGAGCCCAAAATCTGAGCCGTCCACATGATGTAGCACCTCAAAAAACTCCTAGGGCCCATCTTTCAACTTGTTCCAGAACTTTGGTGGGCCATGAAAGAGGGAAACAATTTCCTCCCTTGATTTGCCTCTTGCTTTCTGCTGCGGCCCACCAGAGAGTTCTGGATCAGGTTGAAAGATGGGCCCTTGGGGTTTTTTTGGGTGTTGCATCACATGAATGGCTCGGATTTTGAGCTCACATCATGTGACATGAGCCATGAAAAAGTGCTCACGAATTTCTCGTGAGAAAAGTGCCCAGGTGAGTATTCCTCTCTCTCTCTCTCTCTCTCTCTCTCTCTCTCTCTCTCTCTCTCTATATATATATATATATATATATATATATATATATATATATATATATATATATATATATATATAGCACTCGGATTGCATCCTACTTGTTAAGGGCTTGTGGAATCCAATCCTCCTAATAAGTTGGCCCCACCACAAGGAACAATTCATACAAAAATCAGCTGCATCCAATGACCCAGCATACCACACTTGTATTTTGCTATTAATCAATGGTTGTACACTGTTTTCTATATTGTAGCTCACTAAATGATTGGATTGGGCTGATATTTGCATTAGGGGATCCTCATGGTGGGGCCAACCTAATAAGAGGATTGGATTTCATAAGCACTTAACAGGTTGGAAGAAATCCATTGGGTGGATTGCAAATTATGGTCCAACCAGTTGGAATTGAGAGTGACTCGTGTGTGTGTGTGTGTGTGTGTGTGTGTGTGTGTATATATGAGTAATGCTCACACACAACTAGTTGGACCATTCAAATTGGTCTAACTAGCTCTATATTAAATAACAAAATTACTACTCATTAATTCATGTAATTTCTTCCATGAGAGGCTACATGACATCGAGTCTGATATAGGTATAATGGGAATAAGTGCTACTAATATAGCTCATTTATCAAATAAGGCCTACTAATTAAATTTTATTTGCAAAAAATTAATAAATAGTCTTCATCATCGAAGCCACATGTTTGAGTTGAATCAGGAAAATTTGAAATGGATTTCTATCTTGTAGAAAAATATCCTACCATTGATTAAAAAAAATGTTTATTTTCTTCACATGATTACAAGGGACCTTACTTGATTAACGGACCGGATTTCATACTCATATATATGGTGTATTTCACCGATACATTGCAAGTGTACATTTCTCTAATTATCTTATTTTGCTTGAAAAAAGGTCTCTTATTATTTTTTCTTTCTTTAATGCAATCACTCATTTAATGCTCCCCATCCCTTATGCGATTGGAATCCTACTTAAATTGCCTAAGAAACACTTCATACGAAGTTAGATATATGAAGCCTACCATGGTGTCTGTGATAAATTTGCCCTGTTCATCAGTTTTTTCTAGGTCATGTTAGGACTTAGGCCAAAAAATGAGTTATATCCAAAACTCAAGTGGGTTGCATGACAGGAAAACAAGAATTAAATGTCCACCGTCAAAACATTTATAGGGCTACAAAAGTTCTCGATCGATCTAATATTTCTGTATTTTCAGTTCATTCCAGTAGAAATGACGTTATGAATGATATGGGTGGCATATAACATCACGGTAGATACTAGGGAGATTTCAAAGGTATTCATTCCTCTACCCACTTTTTCTAGCCGTGCGGCCCACATGAGTTTTAATCTGCCTCATTTTTTTGTCCTAATTCGTAACTTGATATGGGAAAACGGATGGACGAGGTGGATTTGTCACAAACATCACGGTAGGCCCCACCTAGCTCCCAGCGGATGGAAGTTTTGCACGGCTTTGGCCGGCCATTCGTTGGAAACCGATTCATCCCCCGCACCCTGGAACGCCAATAGGGTACTAACCCCGTTCGTCCCGGGCCAGGAACTAACAGGGGCTCTGAGCGGCCACGGTGATGCATGGGTTTTATCCACACCGTCTATGTATTTTCCCATATAATTTAGGGTATAAGCCCAAAAAACAAAAAAAATTAAGGCTCAAGTGGACTATACTACAGAAAGCAGCGGTGATAATAACACCCACCATTAAAACTCTCGTAGGGCCCACGCTGAGATTTTTATCTGTTTGATTTTTAGATCCATGCCTTAAAGTAACTGGAAAAACTGATGGACAGCGTGGACATACAATATATGCGTCAAGGTGGCCCCACAGTCAGGGACGCACCATGTTGGGTGAGGTCACTAAGGCAGTAGTAAAGTGTTACTGCTCTAGACTCCAGCTACGTGGCGTTGATCAAGTTGGCAATGAGTTGATGGGGCAAAATTCGGTAAGCCTGTTTATGATGTATGTGTTATATCACACCCTCCATCCATTTTTCCAAATCATTTTATGGCATGAGGCAGATCCAAATCTCAAATGGATAACCAGTGGGGATTGAACAACTACCATTGAAAACATCTTGGCAGCCATAAAAGTTTTGGATGAAGTTGATATTTGTGTTTTCACTTCATCCATGTCTGTGTGATATTATCAACAGGTTGGATGGCAAATAAACATTATGGTGGGCCCTAGAAATGTTTTAATGTTAGGAATCCAATTTCCACTGTTTCCTATGGTGTGGTCACTTGAGATTTAGATCTTTCTCATTTTTTGCAATTTGTACTAAAATGATTAGTAAAAGCCAATGGACGGCGTAGACATACAACACGAGCATCATGATCGACCCATGATCAGGGAAACACTCCCACAGTGTTACGCGGGTACTACCTAATCCACTTCCCGCTGTCTCGTCAATTTAACAATTATCTTCGGAAGTAATTGTAGTTTGCCGAACGCTAACCTTCATTTTTAAAGGGGTCCACCTGTACGTGTTCAAGAGATCCAATCTAATCATCTGATTGAAATTTCAGGTTGGGCTAGGAGCCAAAAAATCAGGCTACTCTATAATTTAAGTGGTCCACCCTTGATTTTTACAGGAACCTCCATGTTGATAATATAAAATCCACTCTACCCATTATCTGCCTCACAAAATATTAGGTCCCAGACTTAAAAAAACAGGCCCATAAGTGATTCAAGTAAGCCACAACAAGAGAAAGAATTTGAATGGTGAGCTTCCATCTACACTTTTTCCGGTTATGTGGTTCATGTGAGCCAGGGATGGTTCATGAATAACTTTTACATTTGCTAGCATTAATTACCCATTAAATGACGCAGATAGTTGGGACGGTCCAACTAGTTGTTTGTGAGCATTTCTCTCCATATACACATTGGTTAGTACACACTACACAACATCCCACTGTTATGACACACCCACAATGTTTGCCACCCCTTGGGAGTCGACACCAAGGCATGGATAAAACACATACAACATGGTAGGGCCCACAGAGCACCATCCAGTAGCCAACTCGCTACTAGCAGCGTAGCCAGGCAATCAGCGTCTCCATGGGAGGGGGGGTTAGGTGCGACCCACCGGTCTCACGGTGCTGCCCTGACCATGTGGCCCACCTTAATGTATGTATTGTATATCCACACCGTTCACCCATATTTCCATATCAGTTTGGGGCATGCCCCAAAAATTACGTAGATGCAAATCTTAGATGGACCTAAACGTAAAAGATAGTAGTGGGCCATGAATTTTGGATCAAGCTGATATTTGTTTTTTCCACCCTTCATTCAGTTCTGTGTGACCTTATCGAAAGGTTGGATGGTGCCTGGTGTGGATATACAATACATGTATCAAGGTGGGCCCACTATTAGGGCCACCTCATGTTGGCTGATGTCAGGTCACACCTACTCTACTCTGCATCCTTGGGCCATAAGCTAGGTGAGGCCCACCATGGCGTTTGTGAAAAATGTACCCTATCCGTTTATTTCTCTATATTATTTTAGGACACAATCCTAAAAATGAGGCAGATTGTAGATAAATTTTACAGTTCTAACATTGTCTAACGTTGAAACCTTCTTCAAGCCCAATTGTAATTTAGATCTAACTCGTTTTTTTTCATCGCTCATGGCCTAAAATAAGCATATGATTTTGATTAATTATAGCGTAACAATTGGTCGTATAGACTCTTTCGCATGCTGGCCCCAAATAATGAGTAAATTTGTGAAAACAAGTGTCCTTGGAAGCAAAATAGTCTTTTACAAGCCTTAATTGTACTTTTAGAAGACAAGCACATTACTTTAAATAATTTAAAAGTAGGCAGATTTTTGTGTATATTGGCCAAATACAAGTGGCTATCTCTAAATAACCCTTCTTTATTGGACATGACCCTTGGATTATTTTACACTTTTAATGGGGTGCAGTTTGGGTGGATCCCCAACTGTGGGGCCATTGTGATGTATGTGCCTTACATCTATACTGTCCATGCATTTTAAAAGATCATTTTAGGGCATGATCCAAAAAATGAAGCAGATCCAAATCTTAGGTGGACCATACCACATGAAACAGTAGTGATTGAATCCCCACCATTAAAAACTTCATTGGGGCCACTGGAATGTTTATTTTCCATCCAACCTTCTGAAAAGGTCACAAAGACCTGGATGAAGAGACCACACAAATATCAGCTTGATCCAAAACTTTTGTGGTCCATGAGAAGTTTTTAATGGTTGAGTACCACTATTTACTTTATCATGGTTTACCTGATATTTGGATCTACTTCAGTCTTTGGATCATGCTCTAAAAGTTTTCAAAATGGATGGATGGTGTGGATGTGAGACACACACACCACACAATGGCGTCCATGGTCAGGGACCTGTAAGTTTTCTATATAGTGGCCGGCTGACTAGTTACCAGGTCTAAATTGATGTCTACGTCTAAGAACACACCTGACTAGTGACCTGGGATGATGTCAGCACTAGGTATCTTAATTCTCCCCAACGTGCAGATGTGACGGACATCGTCATAACATCAACTTGTACCTAAGAACAATCGGTTTAAACACACCTCGTTCCCACCGTCACAAAACGATCCAAAGTTTGTGACGGTATGGGTGACGTTTGGGATAAATTTCCCACGACCCAGAGGTAAAGCCCTGCTGTGACTTTTGTTAGGGGTAGATTCCAAAAGAGATGTCGTTAGGGTCCTCTCCTTCTAGGTCTATAGTCTATAATCTCTACCGGGTGGTTTGTCCATACAGAAATAAGATCAATAAGCTAGATGTATGAACTACGTGACATACCAAGAAGTTAAGGCGTTATATGTCTAAGAATGTCCTGGATGGAGCCCTAGGTGGTTTCGAAGCGAGGAAAGACATCAGATTATTCTGTCCACCACTCTGGTAGTAAGATAATTAAAAAGAAAGATTCATCATATATATAAATTGGGGCGACATAATTTAAGCAATTTAAGCGATTTCGAATAAAAATGATGTCAAAGCTATGGGTCTCCCCATGGTTATTTTATCCACGTTGTCCATTCATTTGTACAATTCATTTTAAGGTAGGAGATAAAAATTAAACAGATACAAAGCTCAAGTGAACCACACCACATGAAATAATGGGGGGAGTGAACATGCACTGTAGGAAATTTTTTAAAGGCCATAGAAGTTTTGGTTCAAGCTAATATTTGTGTTTTCCATTCATCCATCTCTTTGTGATCTTATGAACGGATGACAAATAAACATCACTATAGACCTTAGGAAGGTTTCAACGGTGGACATCATTCTTCTCATTGTTTCTTGTGGTGTGGTTCACTTGAGCTTTGCATCTGTCTATTTTTTGGTCTCATGCCTTAAAATGAGATGTACAAATGGATGGCCGGTGCAGATAAAACAAATACATCATGAGGGGTTTGCGTAACCAGCCAACTCGCATGATAATTAACAGGACAGGATGCACTGGTCTTGTTTGGCACCATGGATTTGAGAGTAAGTGATGAGGAGTGGAATCCATAATGAATTCTCATCAATTCCAATTCTTATTGATTTTAAATTTCTCGTTTGACAGCCTAAATTTGGATAGAAGTCAGATAACAGGGAATGGACGGTGTGGATTTTAATCCCACTGTACGCCCACCTATGCTTTGAATTTTGATTACACCATCCATCCATTTTTAAATCCACATTGTTTATCCATTTTTACATATCATTTTATTGTAGGATAAAAAAAATAAAGCAGATTCACATCTTAGGTGGGCCATAAAATAGGAAAAAAGCGGAGAATAATCTTTTACGACACACAAAAGTTTTGGATTAATTTAATATTTGTGTGGTCCCTTCATTGAGCTCTTTGTGACCTCATCAACATGTTGGATTGTTGGATTGTAAATAAACATTCATGTGGTTCTAAGAATTTTTCAATGACAAGTATTTAATCATCACCATTTCGTGTAGTGTGTTCTACTTGGGATATGTATCTTCTTCAATTTTTGGATCTTAATCTAAAGTTGGGTCTTGAGGAGGATTTCTAGTCAAATTCCACCGTTTTGGGAGGAATGAAAAAGAACTCATAAATGCATTTTTATTTTTCTCATGGATTCCTATTAAATTCCTATTAAATTCAATTTTCATCAAATCCTCTTCACGAAACGTAGAAAGCAAGTGATTTCTCTTCACTTTCTCATCAAACAGTGGGGATTGAACGCCTAGGGTGACAAAAGTAATGTAACCGGATGATATTTGTGCCTAAAGCTTATCTGAGTGATACTAACCCTACGAACGGTTTGGATGGCATCATAGTCAGCTCCAGGAGCGTTTCAACGGTGGGCGTTTCCGTTCACACTGTTTCATTGGCGTGGCCCAGTAGAGTTTTAAATCTGCCTAATTTTTAGATTCCCATCCTATCGTCGTCTTTCAAAACAGATGGGCGGAGTAGATTTGTCACATACATCTATGTAGACCCCACACAGCCTCGGCACAGGTATATCTCTGTACCGGGGGTCGCAGGCAATCCGCTTCCGCTTACTTTTCCTCTCCCCTCTGGATTCTGCTTCTATATCACCCTCTCTCGCGATACCACCATGATTTTCGGTGCTCTCGCATCTCCGAGCGTCCTCCGTTTCCCATACTCCTCCCCTTTCTTCACTTCCCCTAATAGAATGTCTCGTCTCTCATCCCCTTTCGCTTCCGCAACCGTGCAGGCCGATACGTTACAAGACCCGAAACCGAAGCCGAAACCGAAACCTTGGCTTCTTGTCGGACTCGGCAACCCCGGCAAGAAATACCATGGGACCCGACACAATGTAACGCCTTCTTCTTCTTCTTCTTCCCGCCGTGTTCTCTCTTTTCGTGATTTTGGGTGCGTTTGGCTGCACCAACTATCATGAAATCTCAGGTTATTTTGCGCCAATCTAGACTGATTAATCATGATATTTGATGCAGCCAAACACGTTCTTCGGTAAAAAAAAAGCCCGGTTAGGGTTGCAATTGGGTCGGGTCCTCGTCCACCAGTCACTCGGTTCACAATGATGATTCGGTGTGGGCGTGGGTGTGGATGGGCCTGCAATCATATTGGGTCTCTAGGCGGATTCTAGCCGAATTAGTTATTGGGCCTACAATTCAGGCCAGGCTAAAAATGCTTAAGCTGGAAGACGCCCTCGCGTTCCAACAGCAGGTCTCAGGTTCGAGTGCTAATGAGACACTAACCCAACACACTAACCCGTGCATCGTGTGACTAACCATGTGGGTGCCTTGCATGACTTACAAAAAAAAGCCTAAGCTTGCTGGGCTTGGGCCTATGCGGGCAGGCCCGGCCCACTTGCAAATCTAAAGAGCCTGTTTGGATCCGTGGAAAAAGGGGGAATTAAAAAGGGAAAGGGAAAATACCACTATTAGATTAATTCCAACCTTTTTTCAAACGTTTAAAACACACCCATGTTAGTAATATCATCAGAGAACCTTCAATTAAAATTTTTAAGGAAGTTGGGGTGGCCGGGGAGAAAGGGTGTGGCTGGGTGAGCCAAACGGTTTTGTGAAATGGATGTTGTTAATACATCGAGAGTATTAGTATTTATCAATCTTCCTATCTTGGAACGTGGTCAAAGACAAGGCATTTTGAGAAAGAGATGGCTTTCCCTTGATTGAATGAAACATTGATTCATACAGGAGAGAAGATTCCCATTTAGCCGAAAGAATGTGCAAAAAAGGATTAAGTGGAAAAATCGATTGGAGAGGTATGGCGGGGAGCAAGCGGGATCTTTGGAGAAAAGCACACTTTAGATAGATCTGTTTATTTGTAAATTCCCACCCTAACCGCTAGATGCGTCTCCCCATGTTAGGCCTAGGGCCCAAAAATCAGCCCCATCCATGATTTTGGTGGACTTCACGATTGAAAATTGTATATAGGGCAATGCTTACCTTCCGAACTGTTTCCCTTGGTGTGGCTTGCCTAAGTCACGGATGGGCCCAATATTTGGGCCCCATGCATAAATTTTGTTGTGGCATCTATTGGTTGGTGTGGATTTCATAGAATCATCATGGTGGGCCCTGTAAAAATCAAAGGTGAACATCTCTATCCCAACTCTTTCCTTCTTGTGGCGCACCTGAATCACAGGTTAGCCTGATATGTTGGCCTTGGGCCTAATGTGGGATTATACATCTTAATGGATGGAGTGAAATTTGCTCACACATCAAGGTCTGCCCAGTAAAAAGTCAAGGGTGGACATCCCTCTCCCAACTATTAAAATACCAAGTTTTCTGTTGATATATTAAAACAAGTTTTTTTCCTTCAAGACGGACACCTTGAATTTGTACGGGACCCACCGTGATGTGTATATGAGATCCACTCTGACCATTAGATGTGTAATCCCATGTGAGGCCTAGGGCCAAAAGTTTAAGTTGTCATGGGATTTAGGTGGTTGACACCGAAGGAAGCAGTTGGGAGAGAGACATCCACGCTTAATTGTTACAGGGCCCACCATGATGATTATTTGAAATCCACTACAACCATTAGATGTCACACCAAAATTTAGGCATGGGGCCCAAAAATCAGGTCCATCCCTCTGTTTCCGACTCTGTTGTTTGGCAGAATGGAAATTTTCATGAAAAACATACTTGAAGAAGGAAGGTCTCATATGTGCCATGTTGTCAGTAAGTGGCACCATTTTACGCATTTGCCAAACCTTGAACCATGGTGGTGATAACATGAAGTATGGCAGTGCATACGTGGCAAAATTGACATGAAGATGAAGTTTTTATGTACATTTGGGTGCATTTTGAAGATGGTCCTGTACGGTTCGGTACACCTGATGCACATGTTCGCACATATGTAGGGTATCGAAGAATGTATTGAATGGCAAAATGGTGCACATGTTGCACAGGTCGTTGCTTGAGAAGAAGGTTGCCACATGTTGCAAACAATAGAGTACACAACTTGTTGGCAAGATGGGTTGGTGGCATGTTGAATGTTCTTCAGGACACTGTTTTATTACCTTTTGAAGATGCACTTGTGGTGGTTCACTTGTTGCACATATGTCACAATTGACATTCAAGTGGCCGGGGGGGTGCATTTGGCGCTTGTCTGAAGATCTTGGGGCCGGTTGTATGTGTGGTGGCAATTAGTGCTGATGCACATGGTGCTTGCAAGGGTGCATTTTTGGAGGGGTTTGGATGCACTGGGTTTGCTTTTGCTGGCAGGATGGTTGTCGGGTGTGGACATTTACATTTGTGCATTCGAAGATGGCGGTGGCACATGTGGCTAACATGTGGAGCGCTTTAAGATTGATGGTGGCGCATAATGCACATGTGGGGCATTGGGTCATGCAATGTTTTCAGTATCGGTATTAGCTGGTGTATCACACCCTTAGGATATGGAAATATATTAGTTATCGCATGGGAAATGTCGAATGTATCGCGTGATGTTTTGCTGTTTTGGAAAACATTGGGAATTGGTTGAATTTTTCAATGGAACTTCAGTGGGATGTTAAAAAAGACATCATTACACACTTAGAAATTAAAAAAAAAAAACAAGTGTACATAAGAAGTTTCCTTTATATAGGGTCCTAAACTATGTGCTGTCTGACATAAGTGATGCAACTATATTAAAATCAATTTATATAGTTTATAAATCATAGAAGACAAATGGAAAAACGATCAATTAATTATTTTTAAAAATTGCATGCGCGTACAAGTAATTGAATTTAAATTGTCTCATAACCTAAAAATTAGGTTTATTTCCTCGTTAAGATGAGATTGGTGGTCATCTATTGGATAGTTAAGAATGAAGAATATCCAATGTCTTATTTCAACAAACAAGTGTCCGCGAATCAAAGGTCAAGATCGTTCAAACAATATGATTCTGGGACTGTGACTTAGGTACAATGGGTTCGACAATTTAATTGGTTTAATTTGAGTTAATATATGACACGTACAATTTCTTAGTGCATGTGGCAAGCAAGGGGTCACGGCTCAGGTGGGCCCATCGTGATGTTTATGTGAAATCTACCCCAACCACTAGGTGTGTCACCCCATATTTGACCTAGGGCCCAAAAATCAGCTCCATCCATGATTTAGCTAGACCACACGATTGGAAATAGTGTACAGGGCAACACTTACTCTCCAAACTGTTTCCCTTGATGTGGCCTACCTGAATCACGCTTGGGCTTTATTTTTTGGGCCCCATGCCTAAATTTTGTTGTGGCGTCTAATGGTTTGAGCAGATTTCATATGATCATCTCGGTGGGCCCTGTAAAAATAAAGGGTGAATGTCTCTCTCCATGCTGTTTCCTTTGATGTGGCATTTGAATCACAGGTCAACCTGATTTTTTGGCCCCGGCTTTAATGTGGGTTAGACATCTATTGGTCAATGTCACATACACATCAAGGTGGGCCTCATAAAAAATCAAGGGTGTGATTGGGAGTTTATATTTTTTAATATATTTAACCTCTGAATAGTTGGTAGATGGATGCCCACCCTTGAGTTTTTATGGGGCTCACTATGATGCTGTATGTGAAATCCACTCTGACCATTAGATGTGTAATCTCATTAGATGCCACAACAAAATTTAGGCATGGGGCCCAAAAATTAAGCCCAACATGATTTTGGGTGGGCCACACCAAGGGAAATAGTTTGGAGGGTGAGCGTTGCCCTCTACACTGTATCCAACCGTGTGGTCCACTTGATTCATGAATGGGGCTGATTTTTGGGCCCTAGGCACAACATGGGGTGGCGCACCAGGTGGTCAGGGTAGATTTAACATAAAAATCATGGTGGGGCCCACCTGAGCTGCAACCCCTTTGCTCGCCTAGCACATGTTACGACTGGAGTATTATAGGCTTGCAGCCTTTTTATTTTATAACGTGAGTATTATAGGCTTGCAGCCTTTTTATTTTAAAGTCATGTTGAGAGAGAGAGAGAGAGAGAGAGAGAGAGAGAGAGAGAGAGAGAGCATGTTCTTTCTTTTTTTTTTTTTTTTTATAGTTTTTCAGTCTCCCCTCTTAGTATCATCAATCGTAGTGATATATTGACAGTATATCGCAATGTATCGCCGATATTGCAATAATATCACCTGTATCCCAAAACCCATGAACTTAAGTGGGGTTTTGTAATGGGTAGGTGCGACACCAATAATATCATCTGATATTATCGATACTACATTCACTAGTTCATGTGGGGGTGCTTGGAGATGGATGGTGGCGCATCTGGGGCATTTGAAGATGGTCGGTGGCACATTTGGGGCATTTTAAGATGGTCGGTGGCACATCTGGGGCATTTGAAGATGGTTGGTGGCACATGTGGGGCGCTTTGTAGAGAGATGGATTGTTTCCTCTCTTTTTCAATTCCTCGGAAATTACGTTTCTTTGGTATGGGCAAGGAAATAAAAAAGGAGAATTTTCTAGGTGTTAACGCATGACAAATATGGGCCGTACAGCTAAATGGTCCCAATGCATATGGATAAGGGCTGTACAACTGTAGGGCCCACCTAGCACATTCTCTTTTCTGTTCTTTAGTTAAATTAGAATAGGACTCTTGGTCCATGCGGAAAGCTCGTGGAAGACATAAGAGGAAAAACTCGTTTCGAAGGGGAGATGGGTTCTCAGGAAGAGGAGATGCTACTCGTGGAAGATGGACCTTCAGAGCCATAAAGTTTATTAAGAAAGGAAGAAAAAGAAAGAGCGAAAGATCGTATTTCTAATGAAGATTGTAGCGGTGATGTCGTTCAAGAGGTCCATGCAGAAGATGAGAGGGGTGAAGAATGGCAAAGGGTTCAAAAACGAAAACCGTCATTTAAGCAAAATGGAGGTGGCCGAAGCGATGTCTCACTCTACCCAACCCTGTTCGTCAAGGGTTTCCCGAAAGCTTGGCTCCCAATAAACTTTGAGCGAGTGTTTGGTAGGGCGGGGACAGTGATGGATGTCTTTTTATCCAAATACAAACAGGATGAGGCTTCTTGTGGTTTTGCTTTTGTGAGGATGAGTTCGGAGGAGGAGCTTGGACGGGTAGTGGACAAGCTTCACGGAGAAAGTTTTGAAGGTCAAAGACTTTTCGTTCAACGAGCACTTTTCGGACCGTAACTCAGTAACAAGGAGAATGAAAAGAAAGACAGGGGAAGACAACACCTCTACGCAGATAAGGAAAGGCCAAGGGGCTCCTCAATAGTACCGGAAGCCAATATTCATACAGGGGGTGAGGGCACGACCTTTAAGGAGATTCTGGTTCGAGGAAAGGATTCTCCTCAAACCTCTGTCAAGGACGGAGCTGGATCGGAGAAAGCACATGCTGTCTCGGAGAGGGGGGTGATGACGGAGAAAAATGGAGAGAAGGTGGTGAGGGTAAGTAATGAGGTTTTTCGACACTCCTGGGAGTCGTTGCTAAACTCAGTGGCGACAATAACTAAAGAGGGTGCCTCAATCCCTATGATCAGGCAATGGTTGGATGAATGTTGTCAATTGAAACCGGAGCTTTATTTTATCAAACCAATCGGGCACAACGAGCTATGGATTAGATTGAGCCCGGGAGTGAATCACGACTTGTTGTTGATGGCGGGGGCCCTACACAGGGATGGTCCTAGTGTAAGAAATAAGGAGTTGGGAAGACTTTTCACTTTTCGGGAAAGAAGATATCTGGGTTCTGAATTGGTCAATTTCACTTGAATTGTGGCTTGATGACTTCTTCATTGCTGCGACATCGTGCTTGGGAGATTTCGTCGAACTGGATCCTAAGACTAAGATGGGAGAAGAGGTGGGGGTGATTAAGGTTTGGGTTAGGACGAAGAAGGGAGATGTCCTGCTGAGCTACGTCACCGCCGTTGTCGGGGAAAGAAGGATTTTCATGCCAATCTAGAGAGAGGAAAAGAACGCAGTCTTTCCATGGTGGGGGGATTTGTGGAGGTTGAGAGAGGTGGCCACATACGAAAGGGGGGTGCAGAGTCCATGCGGTTCAGGACGACGGAGCACAGAATAGCTATTCCAAAGGAGTAGAGAACCAAGCCACGGTGGAGGAAGGAAAGGTGGTGAAGTAGAGGCCAATACAGTGCAACCACAATCTCTCTTGTCCTGTGGGAGTTGTTGATAGTTCGTGCTCGCGCCTAGTCGATTTTTTGAATTCTGGGTCGGATCCCGAGCAGCCCTCGATCCACACAACTGGAGCCTCGAAAGCCTTCAAGAGCCTATAGGTTGACACGTGTACTCCCGAGCCGCCGCTTCGGGGCGGTCCAGAAGTACGTGTGTTCTTATTAGAAGGGGCCACGAAAGCAAGCAATGTGTCCATCGTGGGTGGGCCTAGGGTCTCCTTTCTTCTGACAAGTGGAGAGGCGGTAGTATCTTCCACACGCTCTTCGATATCACGTGAGAATGGCACGGGTGGGCTTTTAGTGGAATACGTGCATCAACTTGTTACCACCACACTTGATGCGGAGGTTATCTCTGGCGAGGCCTTCTCGAAGGGCGGGTCTTTATGTTTTCGGGAGAATGCGGAGGCTTCTGTCAGGGCTCATCATCCTCCTCTTCGGGGATTCACAACAATTAGCCCTTCGTGGCCAGAGAGGGTGGGGCCCCCTTGCTTCCCTGCGTTGCTAGATTCAATACCTTTCTCAAATTCTGAGTCTTGGGACAATCCTGAGGATGCCATAGACTTGCAAGCTCAACTCTTACAAATGGCGACTTCAGTGCTGAACAATCTGGACCTTTCTGGGGTTGTGGTGGAGATAGAGAGGTTCGAGGAAGCTTTAGATGTTACGCCTCTTTGCGTGGAAAAGTCAGGCTAGGTCTTTCATGAGGAACAAATATGTCAGTCTCGTCAGGGACAGTCTGGGGATATCACAAAAGCTAAAAAACGATGGGCTAAAGATGTTATGGAAAGAGTGGGAGGAATGGTGCGGCTATACTACGGGGTGACAGAGGAGGACGTACAACGTTTTTCCAGTAGACAGGGCCTCTTTGTATTTCAAGGAAGTTTTTCAATCCAAAGTAAAAAAAAATCCAAGTGACTGGAGAGAGCTACTAAGTTTGGAATGTTCTATCAACTACAATGCTTGCCACTAGAAGTTCAGGAGGAAAGAGGGCTAGATCGGGTAAGGGAGGTGATCCATGTTGATTCTCTCTTGGAATATACGAGGACTAGGGGATGCAGCAAAAAGGGTTCAGATTGACAAGGTTTGCAGGAAATCGAAGGCGAAAGTGGTTGCATTCCTAGAAACTAAGGCTCAGCTTTTCGAAAAAGGTATGTTCGATTCTTTGTGGGGGTTGAAGTCCAAGGACTGGGTGGCGTTGAATGCTTCAGGGAGGGCAAGGGGTATTTGCGTTGGGTGGAATACTACTAAGCAAAAAAAGATCGACCAGTTTATTGGGAGGTTCTCTGTTTCGGTTCTATTTTGTGAAGCAGCAACGGGCTTTCGTTGGCTTTTCACCTCAATCTATGGTCCCTGCAAGTACAATCTCAGACAACAATTATGGGAGGAGGACTTCAACGTGGTTCTTGATAAAATCAGATGTTTGTGGGATCACCCTTGGTTCATCGGAGGGGACTTCAACGTGGTTCGTTTTCCCCACGAAAAGTCGGGAGGAGGCAAGATCATGAAAAGCATGGCTTCTTTTTCTGAGTGGATTAGGTGTCGGGAACTAGTGGACCTCCCGTTGGGGGTGCTAGATTTACGTGGGCAAGCGGTAGAGTGGATCTAGTTATGTCTTGTCTGGATAGGTTCTTAGTGTCGCCTGCTTGGCTCGACAAATTCCCGCTCATATCTCAAAAGGGACTGCCGAAAATTTGCTCTAATCATTGTCCTATTGTGCTGAATGTTGAGGAGGACTAGGGCCCGAAACCTTTTAGATTTGAGATGGCCTGGTTGGAAGTAGAGGGTTTCATGGATCTAGTAGCTGACTGGTGGGCTTCTTTCTCTGTCAAGGGGTTTGTCGGGTTTTGACTAGTGAGGAAGTTGAAGATGTTGAAAGATAAGATTAGAACCTAGAAGAAGGAGGTGCTAGCGATAAGAGAAGAAGAGTTTGACAAGATAGCCGATGAGATCCACGAGTTGGATTTAAGAGGAGGCCGCATGTCTGTCTGAAGATGAAAGAAAGAATAGGGAAGACTTATCGCAGAAATATGCAAGCAGGGCAAGAGAAGATGATATCAGGTGGTGGCAAAGATCGCGTGCAATCTAGTTGAAAAAGGGGGACAAGAACACTCGGGTTTTCCATAATATTGCGAGTGCCAGGGCCCGCTGCAATAAAATTTAGAGTCTTGTGGTGGAAGGAGTTGCTACTTCCAACGATAAAATCATTGAATCTATTATATCCTATTACTAGAAGCTGCTATCCAAAACCTAATGGGAGAGACCAAAATTAGACGGGCTTCATATCTCTCAGTTTTCTGTTGATGATATGTTTTTTTTTGGAGAGACATCTGAAGAAGAAGTCAAAGTAGCTTTGGGATCTATGGTATGAGAAAAATCTACGGGGCCGGATGGGTTCCCCAACTCTTTCTTTCAGAAATTTTGGCATGTGGTGGGGAAGGATGTTGTGGACTTTGTTGTGGAATTCTCAGAGAGTGGCCGTATGGCGATAGAGCTTGGGGCTACCTTTATTGCCCTAACCCAAAGAAGTAAGGTGCGGAGGAATTGGCAGATTTTAGACCTATCAGCTTGATCGAAAGTTCTTGTAAAATCTTGGCCAAAGTCTTGGCCTCCAGGCTTAGAGAGTGTATCTCTAAAGTGATTTCAGAAAACCAAGGGGCTTTTGTGTTGGGAAGACAGATTCTGGACACTTTTTTGATTGCCCATGAGTGTGTTGACTCTATGCACAGGGAGAAGAAAGTAGGCCTTATTTGCAAATTGGACTTGGAAAAAGCGTATGATCATGTCGACTGGAAGTTTCTGGATTACTTGCTTGGGAGGATGGGATGCGGCCTTAAGTGGAGGGGATGGATTAGAGCATGTGTGCAATCGGCCTCTTTCTTGGTCTTGGTGAATGGTTCGCCTAAAGGTTTCTTCAAAAGCACTTGAGGGCTTAGGCAGGGTGATCCTTTATCTCCATACCTTTTCCTGGTGGTTGTGGAGGCGTTTAGTAGGATGCGTAAAAAGGGGGAGGAGAACGACCTCTTTTCGAGAATTCAGGTGCAGAATTTTCCGGGAAGGATACCGCGCCTGCAATATGCTGATGACACTCTTCTTTTCTGCGACCCAAAATTGGAACACGTAGCGAACTTAAGGAAGATCCTTGTATGTTTTGAGGCAATTTTAGGGCTAAAGATTAACGCGGTTAAGTCGGAATTACTCAACATTCACCTTCACCAAAACGACCTGTCCTCCTTGGCTTCAGTGTTTGGCGGTCGTATTGATAGCTTTCCGACTACTTATTTGGGCCTCCCACTCATAGTGGAAAGCCGACAAAGCATTTATGGAACAAGGTTGTTCAAATGATTGATTGGAAGCTTTCAGCTTTGAAACGCAAATATATGTCCTTGGGGGCTAGAATCACTTTGATCAAATCGGCATTCACGAACATGCCTTTATACTTTATGTCGCTTTTCAAGTGCCCAAAGTCGGTATTAGATATTTTTGAAAGAAGGGATTTCTTGTGGCATGGTGGCAAAGAGGGGAGGAAATTTCACCTTCTTAGATGGGAGGAAGTTTGCAGGCCCATCAAGGAGGGAAGGGCAGGTATTAAGCCCCTTCATCTCATGAACCCGGCTTTGCTTGGGAAATGGATATGGAGATTCGGGGTTGAGGAGGATTCTATGTGGAGGAAGTTGATAGCGGCTAAGTACAGTGTGCAGGAGGGAGGTTGGTTTGTGAAGAATTTGTTCGCTTGTAGAATGTCGGCAATTTGGAAATCCATCTTGGGCATGCAACCCTAAGTGAGTAGAGGCATCTCGTTCAAAGTGGGGTCGGGTTCTTGTATCAGATTTTGGAGGGATTCGTGGTGTGCCCCTCATCCGCTCCAAGAAGTGTTTCCCGCTCTTGCCAGGATAGCCACGGATAATGAGGTGTGTGTGGTCGAGTGTTGCTCCATGGAAGGGGGAAGGATCAATTGGTGCCCCCCTTGTAGAAGAAACTTATCGGATCTGGAGGTGGACGAGTTCATCAAGTTGTTGAGGATCCTGGAAGCGGTAACCTCTGATCCTAGCCTGCAAGATAGCATGTGGTGGGCGAGATCTAGGACTGGGAGGGTTCTCGGTCAAGGCGTTGTTCTCCTTCATCTCGGTGCCCCCTTCATCTGACCGGCCGAAGCATCCTTTTCATTTTTGGTCCTACGGTGCCCCTCCTAGAGTAGCAGCTTTTGTCTGGTTAATGGGTCGGAAAAGAATCCTCACCATAGACAACCTTCAAAGGAGAGCGCTAGTGTTGCCTAACATCTGCCTCATGTGTATGAGAGATTAAGAATCCATAGTTCAATTGTTCATCCATTGCAAGTGTGTTTCCAAAGTTTGTGATTTTTTCCTCTCTTAAATGGGTTTGGCTTGGCTCATGCCCAAGTCTGTGGAGGAGCTTCTATGGGCCTGGCAGGGTGTGGGAGGCAGAAAGGGGAGGAAGCGATATGGCGGCTCACCGTGATGGCTATTTTCTGGGTCATTTAGGGGTTAAGGAATGAGTGTTGTTTCCATAACTGGAGTGTAGGGGAGAATGATATCATTGCTAAAATTGTAAATCTCGTGTTGGAATGGGCTATGTATGCTAACAAAGCCTCTGTTTTTGTTCTTTGAGGCTTTAGTTCCTGGGCTTGTTTTCTTTAGCTTCGGCTCTTTTTAATAATATTTTGCATTGTACTCTAATAAAAAAAGGAAAAAAAGAATAGGACTCTTGGTTACGACTTAAAGGAAATTTTTGCTTTTATTACTTGAGGGTATTTATGTCCTTTTTTACTTGTTTATCATTAATATAAATAGGAGGAGAGGGGATGTCTAGCCCTACAATCCTCTCTTCCTTTCCTTTCACAATCACTCTCTTCTCTCTTCTTTTTTTCTTGTTCTTTCTTCTACTTCTACTACTTTATAAATCCACACGGTATCAGAGCAATCTTGTTTTTGATTTAATCCATTTTTCTCCCATCTACCCTATCCTTGTTTCCTTCTTTTATTTTTGGACTCTCCCATCTTTTTGTGCTAAAAATCTTTTAAGAAACCCATAATTTCTTATCTTTTTGTTGTGCCGGGACTTTGTAGTTGTTTGTATGTGAAAAGGGCGATGAAGTTTTTGTGATCGTTGCCTGTCATGGGATGTGTGAACGTGCAGGCAGATTGCATTCGTTAGATGTTGTGTTCGTGATCTTCAACCCTTGTCATTGGTTGGAGTGTGTGGTTGGTTATTCTCTTCAAGCGTGATGTCATATCGTGTGAAGTGTTACAAGAAGTGTGTTCATTGGTCATACAAGGTCAACCCGTGTTTGTATAAGTTTGCGGTATATATTCTAGTCCCTTATCCCAAAAGGTAGTGAGAAGTGATTCGAGAGCTAGAATCATAATTCCATTTGATTTTTTAGTGATCTAGATAAACCTCTATTAAATTAAATGGAACAAACTATCTCTAGTGGTTTAAGTCCATTCTAGTATTTTTAATAGCAAAGGGAAAATTGAAGTACTTAATTGTGGTGAAACTTAATGAGAGTTCTAGTATATATGAACAATGGATAGAGGAGAATGCTCAAATTATGACATGGTTGTGGCCTTTGGAATAGTTTGGAATCATCCATTAGTGCTAATGTAATGTTTTTAGATTTTGTAAAGGAAGTGTGGGATGCATTACAAGAGATGTATTCACCTGACAAAAACATCTCTCGTATGCATCTCTCGGATTTCAACAGGGAGATAAATCCCTAATTTTCAGAAACTTAAAGGAATATGAGAGGAATTGAATGTGTATCAACCTCCCATTACGGATTTGGAAAAACAATGCTAGCAATGTGAAGAGTTTCGGGTGGCTAAATTTTTGTTTGCTTTAAAGCTCGAGTACGAGCCAGTTCGTGCACATATTTTGGGTGGCGAGGATGTGCCGTCTCTAAATGAGGTATATGTATGCCTCGAACATGTATCCTTGGCGTTTACAAGCGAAGTAAATGATAGCTCTGCTCCTGCATAATTTGCCAGATAAGGTAGAAGCGGTGGCTGCGGTGGCAGAGGTAATCAAGGCAACTATGGTAAAGTGGGAGGAGGTTGTGGCAGAGGTTGTGGACTTAGGAAGTGCACCAATTGTGGGCTTACTAATCATTCAATTTGAAAGGTGTTGGGATTTTCATGGAAAGCTAGCATGAGCTAATTTGACATCTCACATTGGAGACAATAGTGGTTCTTATCCAGTTAATTCCACTTCTGCAACGCAACAACCACGCACACCTGGAGAGATGGTTACTCTTACTCAAGAGGAGTATTACAAGTTGCTGAAAAATCTGCAAAATCAGCATGTTCCTACTACTTTTTTTCTTCCATCCGTTCCTATGGCTACATTACTGTCTTCAGATGTTGCTTGTTTCGGATCTAAGTTCTTTGTTCCACGAGTCATTGATTATGCATCATTTGACCATATGACATGTGAGTCTAGTGCATTTTCCTCCATATATATAGTATTAATGGGATCATCTGTCACCTTAGCAGAATGTACTGAGTCCAAAGTATGCGATATGGGCATTGTCCATCCATGTTCTTCCCTTTTATTGTCTTTTGCTCTTTATGTTTCTAAATTCCCTTTAAGTCTTCTATTGTTAGCAAACTCACCAAATCTGTTAACTGCTTTGTGACTTTCTACCCTTCACATTGCATTTTCCAGCATCTAAAGACAAAGAAAAGATTGGTGGTGGGCATGAACATGATGGGTTATACCATCTTGACCGTGAAGTTGTTGGTACAACAACACAAAAGAACATTTTTTCTTATTAGTGACATTGCCGTCTTGGTCATCTATCTTTAAAGACTCTCAAAGGCATTATCCCTTATCGTCTATCTTAGTTGTAAAGTGTGAAGTTGTGAATTGAGTAAACATCATTTTATTTCTTTTCCACCATGAGTGGAAAAGCGTAGTTCAGTTTCCTTTTCTTTAGTCCATTTAGATGTTCAGGGATTGGTCGTAGGTCAGGGTACAAGTATTTTGTTACATTTGTTAATGATTTTTCGTGAATGACTTGGATTTTTTTAATTAAAGATAGATCTGAATTATTCTCTATTTTAAAGGCCTTTTATATCAAAGTATACAACCAATTTAACTCAAAAGTGTCTGTATTTCGTTTAGATAATGCCAAAGAATATATGTCCCAACCCTTTAGTCTCTATTTTTCTTAAAAAGGTATTTTGCATCAAATGCCGTGTGCCCACATCACACAATAAAATGGTGTTGCAGAATGGAAAAATCGTCACCTGTTTGAGGTGACTCGTGTTTTATTAATTCACATGAATGTTCTCAAAAGTTATTGGAGTGATGCAGTACCGACGGCGTGTTTTTTGACAAGTGAAATGCCTTCTACAGTTCTATTGTTTTAATGGGTAAATCACCTCATGAAGTTTTACTTCCAGATACTCCGTTATTTTCTTTGCCGTTAAAAAATTTGGTCTATGCTTTTACACAATTGGAGTTGGCTCACGATAAATTTGATTCTAGAGCCATTAAATGAATTTTCCTTGGGCATTGCTCATTGATATAAAGTCCCTCACTTCGAAGACAATATGTGTGTGCTGATGTTACATATTTTGAGTCCACTTCGTTCTTCTCACAAGACAATAAATTCTTGATGGGGAAGCTGTGCCTGTACCTATTATGGTTGAAGAAGACATAATCCAATCTCCTCCTCGCCAACTCCTGCATTCCCATTGCTCCTCAACTAAAAGTCTATTCACGACGAAAATAGATAGATAATGCGACCAATCATCATGTGCCATCGGCTATATATTCTTCCGAGTCTAGTGGTCCAGTGACTTCTCTAGATAGGTCCGATATTCCTACTGCCTTGAGAAAAGGTAAGCGTGCGTGTACCAATTATCTAATCTCCAATATGTCTTCTTTCAATGCTTATCTTAAACTTTTTGCAAATTTGCTTTATCATTGTCTTTTCATTGTATTCCCAAGTCATATCATGAAGCACTGTTATATAAGGAGTGGAAGCAGGCAATGGAAGAGGAAATTGTCGCTCTTTATCAAAATAACACTTGGGAGCTCATTAGTCTACCTGCCGGTAAACGTGTTGTTGGTTCTAGGTGGGTGTACACCATTAAGTTTTACCCCGATGGTATTATTGCGCTTTAAAAGCTCGCTTGGTTGGTCAAGGAATATACTCAAACGCTTGGTGTTAGTTATATTGAAAACTTCTCGGTGTTAGTTATATTGAGACCTTCTCTCTTGTTGCCAAGTTGAACTCTATTCATGCTATACTTTCCATTGTTCTTAATCATCGGTGGCCTCTCTTCCAAGTGGATTTTAAAAATGCCTTTCTTTGTAGTGATCTCATAGAGGGGGTCTATATGGAGCAATCACCTAGATTCATTGCTCAGCGGGAGTCAGACAAGGTGTGTAAACTGAGAAAGGTGATCTATGGTTTGAAGCAGCCTTTACGTGCATGGTTTGACAAATTCCTATGGCTTTGTTCGAACTCATGTGGATCGTTTTGGCTTTGTAAGGATAGGCACCTCATGTCTTATTGTGTTAGTAGCATATGTTAATAATATTGTTGTTACAGGAAACAACGATAGAGGGATTGAGTAGTTGAAGAAGTATCTTTAGAGATTTCCTCACAAAAGTTCTGGATCATCTTCGATACTTTCTTGGTATAGAAGTTGCTAAATCAAAGGAAGGAATTAATGTCCCAAGGGAAATATGTTTTGGATTTGCTCATAGAGACAGGTCTTATTGGTACTTAGCTAGTTGATACACTAATGGATCCGAATTACAAGCTTGTTAGTGATCAAGGAGATGTATTTGAAGACCTTGGGAGGTATAGAAGATTGGTTAGGAAACTCATCTATTTAACTATTACTTGCCGACATATATCTTATTCTGTGAGTGTAGTGAGCCAATTTATGAGCTCTTCGAGAGTACCTCACATGAATGCAGTTGTTCGTATTTTGTAGTATCCTAAAGGAGCATCAGGTTGGGGAATTCTATGCAAACGGAACAATCCTCTTCAGGTCATGGGGCATTCTGATGCGGATTAGGCATGTTCTTTGACATGTGGTCTACTACAGGGTATTGTGCGTTTGTGGGAGGAAATCTAGTCACGTGGAAGACTAAGAAGTAAAGTGTTATGGCCCGATCAAGCACTGAAGCAGAATATAGATCAATGTCTCAAACTTCCTGTGAGCTAATGTGGATCAAGAAACTATTGCAAGAAATGGGGTTTGTGGTGAATCTACCTATGTAGTTGTTTTGTGATAATTAGGAAGCATTCCACTTGCAAACAATTCGGCCTATCATGAAAGAACCAAACATATTGAAGTGGACCGTCATTTTATACGTGAGGCCTTTAGTAGTGAAATCTCTACTCCATATGTCCGACCTTAGAATCAACGTGCTGATGAATTCATCAAGGCACTACCTCATATAGTCAGTCTACGCACATATACTCCAAGCTTGGCATCGATAACATCTATGCCCAGCTTGAGGGGGAGTGTTAACGCATGAGAAATATGAGCTGTACAGCTGTATGACCCATCTAATGGATATTGATGTGGGCCGTAGAGCTGTACGGCCCATTTAGCACCTTCTCTTGTCTATTATTTAGTTACATTGGATTAGGACTCTTGGTTGGGACTTGCGGGGAATTTCTGCTTTTGTTACTTGACGGTGTTTTTGCCTCTTCACTTACTTATTATTAATATACATAGGAGGAGAGGGGATGTCCAACCCTACAATCCTTTTTCCTTTCTTTTCACAACTCTCTCCTCTCCTCTCTTCTATTTCTAGTTTACGAATCTACATCAGGTGGCATTTCCAAGAAATAAACAAACAAACAAACAACGAAAATGGTGTTTTATTGGAAACAATGTTTCTGCAATTTATGTTTCAGTGAATCCAAATAGGTTGTAAACGAAATTGAGTTTTAATTATCCGTATCGATGATGTAGAAAATTTGATGTTAATTTTCGAAAAAAAAAGTAAAAAAATCATGTTGACAATTCAAATGCAGTTCAAGGGGAATGATACCCAAAACATCCACAAAATTAAGGCTGTCGATGGACACAGTTTGGGTGGACCAAGGTCGACCTTGACCAGTGAGTTTTTTTGCCAGGCCTGGGCATAGCCTGTGGGCAGTGGGCCTGATGCTGCACTTTAGCATCATGGATGTCTTGAAGAGAGGTAAGAAAAGACAATTTAGAGCGAGCAAGCAAAGAGGAATATGATGGACATGAGGAAGAAAGAACATGACAAGCAAGCGGATGATTGGTGATGGAATGAATGGAGGTTATGGAGGGGAAGGGGGGAGGATGATAGGTGAAGAAGGTGGAGAGTGGATGATGACCTTAAAAGGGCGGGATGGAAGAGATGAAGGACACGAAGATGAATATCCAACAATCAGGGAGGAAGTAGGAGATTTTCCCTTTGAGTGGAGGAAGAATGAATGGTGCTGTTAGAGACAGGAGAAAAACAAAGGTGGTTGAACTTGTAACTCTCCCCCGGCATGGAAGAGTGGAGTTACCAAGCATAAGGAAATAAACACTCGTCTAGTTTGCAGATGAACACCACATGATGTGCAATAAACACTCGTCTAGTTTGCAGATGAAGACAATGGTAACTGTTTTAGAGAGGTAATAAAAATTTTCTTTTTTATTTTAAAGCAAGATGAAGATGATGAATCTATGCCAAAAAATACAACTAATGAGACCAGAAAGACCAAAAGGACTCAGCAGAATAATTGCCCAAGCCGCCCCACCCAATTTGGCCTTTTTGAATGCCCCATCGGAGAACCGGAGACGGTTGTGGAAACATTTGTTGTTGAGCTCATCCCAAATTGATCAAAGGCTTCTAGCAAAGAAAGTCCCCATGAGATTCTCCTTCTATTGTCACCGCAAATGGAGACAATGATTACCTTCTATTGTCACCACCAATGAAGGCAGAGATTCTCCTTTGGAATGATGGCCTTCTGCCCCCCGAGTGTCTTTCTTGGAAAAGAGTTATTTTTAGCCACAGGCATGCAAAGGAGAGGAGAAGTTTGATATTGTAACAAAGGGGGCCTTGGGACCTGGACCATGGTCCATGGTTAGCTTCATGCTGTCTAAATGGCCCGTGGGTGAACTTCTCACACTCTGCTGAGGTCGAGTGAAATTTAGTTTCTTAATTAGCTTGGTTATCAAGGTACCTTAGAGACCTTGAAATTAGTTTTCTTGGTCAAAGATTGTTTTACTTTATTCCCAATTCGCATTTTACTTATGGGAAGTTATAGTTATTGGCAAGTTTACACGTTTAAACATAATTTTGAATCTTTTGGGGTGTAATAAATTAAGAAATCCTCATGTAAATCGAATTAGTAGCATTTTAATGTTAGAAAGTTGAGTCATAACTGCTCAAACAAAAAAGAAAAAAGAAGAAGAAGAAGAAGAAAGGGGAAGTTGAGTTTTAGAGTTTATCTCTGTGGTTTTAAATATGGCCCCAGTGGGAGTTATGAATTTAGATCTTTTGATAGTCATTGAATTCTTTTGAGTTCTTTCGCTAGCCTTGTGCTCCATTGCTCAAAATTCAGCTGCATATAATAAATTGGTCTCTCCTCCTGTCTTTTGGGATTGTTTGTGGAGACTGCAGAATTGGTGGAGAGTATTGTCCTCTCTTTCTCTACACAATGTTTGGATTGGCTTGTCAGGGGGATTTTTTGGGTCCCCAGTGGGACCTATCAGCTCAGTGTTTTGGATCATCTAATCATTGGCTTGAATGCGCCACTTGAAAATGCCCAGGGGCCGAGCATGTTCTGTAGTCATGGGTCATATAGTTCCTCTTACCTAGATCAGTGGTGAAAGATGACCTGTAACCAGATATCTCCAGTTCTAGCTCTGGCAGAAGTCCCCCAATGAATGAGATTGCAGCCATCTATTGTAAAATCACATGCTGCATTTGGTAAAAGATATTGGAGAGGATTTGATTCGGCTTCAGATAACATTTTGCAGCTGATTGGTGCTGTATATGTTGATATGAGCACCTTTTATTATATGGTTTACTTATTGCTGTATACTTTTTCTTTCATTTCACATTATTATATTGACTTTCTTTCAGGTGGGTTTTGAGATGATAGACACGATAGCTCAAGTTGAAGGGATATCCGTGAGCAGCATTCAATTCAAAGCTCTTTTTGGAAAAGGTTTACAAACATTGAAACTGTCCTGAATTCAACTAATTTTTTGTAATACTCCATGGCTATAGAAAACCACATGGCTTCTTAAAACATGACCTGCATATAGCTCCAACCCTGTTAAACATTATCTGAGAGTTGAAGTATAGAGGTTTTGTTAATCTCACACAGACCCCTCTACACGCTCACCTGCATGGAGAACGACATCCATGCTGCTCATTAGACGATCCACCGTGCAGATGACCTGCTCTGGATTCAACATTCCAGTCATCTAATGGGTCTCCTATACAAGAAAGCGTCCTGTAACAAAAAAGCTGGAGGTTGATATTCAATATACACATGGGGGCTGCTCGATGAGGGAACTGGCCTGATTTTTGGCTATGTCATCGACTGGGCAGGCCCATGTTCTGCTCTGGAATACAAGTTTATTTTTGACGATAGTTGTAATGATTATTTCTCTCTCTCTCTCTCTCTCTCTCTCTCTCTCTCTCTCTCTCACACACACACACACACACACACACACACACACACACACACACAGGCTTTCTCAATAGTGGATTCAATATAATAATCATGGTGGGCACTCTAAAAATCAAGGGTGGTTGTCTCTCCCAACTCTTTTCATTGTTGTGGCCCACCTAAATTACAGATTACCCTTTTTTTTTTTTTGGATATGGGATTACCATGGGATTACACATCTAATGGTCGGAATGAATCTCACATACACATCATGGTGGGCCCCTTCAAAAAATCAAGGGAGAGCATACATCTGGCACTTGTTACCAAGAAACAACAATTATTGTTCTTGTCCTCTTTTCACTAAATGCATTTATTGCATACTGATACTGCTAGTGACTTGCTACTGAACGGTGCTCTGTGGACCCCACCATAATGTATGTGTTTTATCCACGCCGTCCAACCATTATGCCGGCTCATTTTAGGGCATGAGCAAAAAAACGCGGCAATCCAAATCTCAGGTGGACCACATCACAGGAAAGTGGTGATTGAACGCCTACCATTAAAAACTTCTTTGGGGCCCACGCAAGTTTTGGATCAAGCTGATATTTGTGTTTTCCCTTCATCTAGGTTTGTGTGACCTAATTAGCAGGTTGGATGAAAAATAAACAATATAGTGGGCCCTAGAAATTTTTTACTGGTGGGTGTTCAATCACGACTGTTTTCCTGTGGTGTGGTCCACCTGAGATTTCGATCTACCTCATTTTTAAGCTAATGCCCTAAAATAATGATCTAAAATGGATGGACAGTGTGGATAAAACACATACCATTTTGAGGCTCACAGAACACTGTCTAGTTGTGAGTCCCTAGTGGCAGTGTCATTATGCGATCCACATTCGCAAGCAAATGGGTCCCTCGGATGGGGTGGGCCACACTGTGATGTGTTTCCCAAATCCCGAATTGACTTAGAAACGATTGAGTTGGTCCGAGTCGCCAAGTCTTAAAACCTTCGGTTTTCTTTCATTTAATTTTTTTCTTCCAGATTTAAGATTAACAAAGCCCTAATCAGATTACTATTAGGGATTTGTTAATCACTAATTCCTTGAAAGCCTAATTCGTTTCAGCATCATGAGTATGGACGGCTGAATGGAGTTGGCTCTGTTGAGTCATCTTGAGTTGAGTTGGTTCGAGTCGTTGCAATTTGATTCCAGTTTTCTTTCCTTTTTCTTCTCTCTTCTCTCTCTCTCTCTCTCTCTCTCTCTCTCTCTCTCTCTCTCTCTTCAGATTAAGAAATCCCAAAAATAAAAAACCCTACAATCCCTAATTCTTGGAAACCCTAGATTAATCCTATTTTTGCCATTGACAGCCGAAGGAGAGAATCAGAGAGAGAGAGAGAGAGAAAGAGAGAGAGAAAGAGAGAGAGAGAGAGAGACCAATGGGTGTGACTTTGTGATTTTTTGGATTTGTGCACGTCGCATCTCCTACGGTATGCAAGAGCTCTGTCGATTGCCGCGCGAGAGAGAGAGAGAGAGAGAGAGAGAGAGAGAGAGAGAGAGGGAGCGTTAAATGGAGAGTAAGGGAGAGGGAACGTCGAATGGAGAGTCTCTGCGCCAAGGGATTCGAGACTCGCTCGTGTCTCGTGTGTTGGTTGGAATCTAATCTCAGTTGTTCCAGAGATCTGATGGCCTCTATTTAGGTTCGCATGTAGGACCATTCATAAGATTATAGAGACCTGGATGAAGGGAAAACATAAATATCAGCTTGATCCAAAACTTGTGTGGCGCCAAGAAGTTTTCAATGGTAGGCGTTCAATCCCCATTGCTTTCTATGGTGTGGTCCACTTGAGCTTTGGATCTCCCTCATTTTTTGGGGCCATGCCCTAAAGTGATCTTACAAAATTGATGGATGGTGTGGATATAACACATACATCATGGTGGGGACCCACAAAACTTGGTGACGTCACAACACCACGGAGGTCACACACCACGCAATCCGGCTTCCCTCCACCAAATGACACTTGTTTGTGAATTCCATGAAAATAGTAGGCCCCACCATCAAGAATCTTTCACGGCATTTAGGTCGGTCCACTCATTCAATGAGACACTGTTCTAATCAATCTACTATCAGTGGCCTTACTCAATATATATAAATAAACACACACACAAAGCATGGTCCATCTAATGAGTAGATCAACCTAATGTCCCAAATGGGTAATCTTCATAATGGAACCTACGTAAACGTACAACGCCTACTCGATGTATTCACCGTACAACCGATCTTTCTAACCAGGGTTATTAATAATTTTAATATACAAAACTTCACAACGTCTACAATATCCTAGATTTACCAACAAATATTACACGTTCCGACTGCGTCCCTCCTGCACCATCCAGCTAGTGGCAGAGGGATTGGCTATCAAAGAGCTTAGGTGCTCTTCTTTATTTTCTTTTTTCTCCTTTATTTAAGGCTTATTAACTAAGTAACTATTAACTTACTTATTTTTGCCTTAATGTTACGTATATTTATCCTTTGATTTGGGATCCATTTCATAGTTTTAGGTTGAGGTTGATTTTGAGGATCTTTTGCGTTGAATGATATTTATCATTTGAATGAAATATTCAGCAAGTTAGGATGATCTTGAGAACCAAAAGCCGGTTTTTATCTTTCAATAGTTTGCCGGAGTTGGTGCAACAAGATTCTTTATAAGATTCGGGAAAAGTACAACCCGTGATACATGCCCGCTTTACCAATAAAGATAATTTATGAAAACGAGGGGCCAAAAAACTGAGAAGTGCATCCCAAGTCACACCCACATCATGTCAGGATGTCTTCCCAATTCCTATAGAAATCTTCTCTTCCGTAGGCCACCAAGGGGTCGGAAGCTTCTCAGGCCCATCCTCTGTCATCTTTCCGTACAATGATCTCAGGGAAAAGTTCCCCTATAACTTTAGTCGGACTACGGCGACCCTAATTAGCTGGTATACGGCTTAGGTGGTGGTGATGATGATGATGATGATGATGATGATTTATAGTCGTTATAATTTCTGATGCTAGAGTGGCATTGTGTGTGTCACTATCCCCAGGATCTCCCAGATACAGATACTAATCTCAAATACCTCTTCTGGTGTCGAGTAGACAGTATGTAATGGGATGTGACATCAACACAACTAAGATTACTCGAAGATCTGAGCATTTAACCAGCTTTTGTTTAGACAGAAAATTCAATTCTTTTGATTTCTCAGTTGGACAATGATGATTGTTTTATGCTTCTATATGTATGTATCTTTATTGCTTCTGTATCCTACGTGTAGGTTCTATTGGAAATGTTCCAGTTATGCTTGCGAAACCGCAAACTTTCATGAATGCCAGCGGTGAGTCTGTAAGTAATCTCATCTGAAAGGAATTCCGTGCTATCAATATGCATGGATTTGTTTTATGATTCATTTTGCTATGGATTCTTTCATGAAGGTTGGATCTCTTGTTTCGTATTTCAAAATACCACTGAATCAAGTGCTTCTGGTAAAGTAGTCATGTCTCAACCTGTTTCTTATGCGATAACACTTTCTTCTTTCGCCCACAAACCTTGATTGCTGCAATTCTCTTCTCTGCAGATATACGATGACCTAGATTTACCTTTTGCGAAGTTGCGTCTAGTACCAAAAGGTGGACATGGGGGCCACAATGGGTATTTTATTTTATTTATTTCATTTATGATTATGGTGTACAGCACTGCTAATATTTCTCGTCATTTGTATCCATAGTTTAGCCTGTGTCTAATATTTCTCGTCATTTGTATCCATAGTTTAGCCTGTGTTTGAATCCTCAAGGGAATTGAATCACAAACATTCATTTTTTTGTGAAGATTGCACACACTCACACACAGATACACTGAAGGGCAAGCAATAAACAACTAATGATGTTTCACACACAGATACACTGAAGGGCAAAGCAATAAACAACCAATGATGTTTCACACACACACACACACACACACGCGCGCGTGCGCACGCACACACACTGAGGGATTGGGCTCCAAATTGTATTTATGTTACTTTAAGTTGTACTTCAAAAGAATGTAACTGGAAATTGAAGACTACCTCCTCATTATGTGTGTCCTAAGAAAGGTATGTACAGTTTGGTTAGTTCATCTTTATCATACTCATTATTGCAATTCATGGTCCATTGTGCAACTCGTCCAATTTTTGTGGGAGCTCAAAATGAGGAGCACTAGTCCACAGTGCACCAAAAAGTACATCTTTATTTCTTGAGTTTGGTCTGAGCATTTGTACTTCGCTGGGGTTCAGCTTCTACAATAGAGGCCCATGGTTCAGTGATCCAAACCATTGATATGATGGGTCCTGCTGTGGATGCCCCATGCACCAAAAATCTTCTACATAACTGCATTAGAAGATCCTGGCCATTGAGTCTTTGGATTTTTTGGTAGAACTTGGACCGTTGTTGTAATTTATTAATAGAGCTTTCTGGACCCGAGTTGTAGGGTTAAGATTTTATTATCTAGGAGATTTTCAATGTTGGCCATGTGTCAGATAAAGCTAACAAATCACTTTAGTTGATATTTGCTTGAAACACCAATTACTCTACTAACAAATGTATAAGGTTACATTTTTCGGGGAGTGGGAGTAGCAAATCTATGAGGCTATGTATTGTGACAGCAGCCCATCAGCTTGGTCAGATCATTTTATGCCAAATACAAAATTCAAGTGGGCACGATACAAGAAAAAGTATGGTTAGAGGCCGACCATTGAAACCTTATTGAGTCCACAGAAATTCTGGTCAGGTTAAGTTTTTTTATTTTTGCTTTTCTTACACCCTAGTGAGAATATCTTATGAACGGTTGGATGGCATGTAAAGATCAGTGGATGGTAAGAAAGTTTTGATGGTCCACATTTCCATCATCACTGATGGTGTGGATCACTTGACTTTTTGACTGTCTTATTTTTGGGATCACATCCAAACATGATATGAGGAAATTGATGAATGGAGTAGAGGTCACACAGTCATCACGGTGGGGGCCACGTCGCTTTGGGTTACACGGGCTCTGTGTAACAGGGGTTAGAGCAACTGGTGTCCTGGCGGGGAAGATTGTACAGCACCACTGGTTGTGGTATATTTGCAGTAGGTGATCAGTTATCTTTGCTCCTTCAAGGATGTGAGTTCCAAACAGTTAAGAAAGACTTATAATGTGCAATCTGGATGGATTTCTTATATCGGCGGAGTGGGGGAGACATTTTTAGGGGGTTATGCAGTTTGTGCTTCTGAGACTTGCGTTTGATCATGTTCCATTTACATTGAGTCAGTGGGTATTTCTATGGATCAATTCCATTTAGATTTGTGAATTGGTGGCTAGTCGCAAATCGAGTGTTGGAGTAGACGAGTTGATGTGGATGGACGCCGGGCCCATTGGGCCCATTTTCTGACTCGTTACGAGTACGCGAGATGCAGGATCGCGCAGGAGCATCATGACCGCTGGACCATGGAGCGGATTTACATTTAGGCGCTTTTCTATTTATTTCCTTGTTTTTAGGCGCTTTAGTGTCGTTATTTACTTTAGACGTTTTTATGTTATTTCTTTGGTTTTCAGGCACTTTAGTGCATTTTTTTTTTTATTTTCGTAGCTTATATATACTGTGAGAACCCTATTTCGAAATTATTGAATGAATAGAAAATTCGTGAGTTTCTTCTTCTTTGTTGAGAGATTAGGGTTTCAGGATTGGCCCTCGGGTGTTGAGGATTCCACCTCGGAGTTTCCGTTTTCTCTTCTCTCTTTCTTCAAGGTGCGAGGTAAGGTAAGCTTCTTTTGATTCCTAATTCGTACTTCATGATAACCCATTGTTTTTCGACATCCCTCCTCTCAGGGAGGAAGATTGCATTCAATTAATCACAGAATGGTGGAGGAAATGTGGAAGTTTAGGGTTGGGCTGGTTTCAGGTGCTTGAAAAAGTTGGAAGTACCTGAACTCAAAGCTTGAGGAATGGAGCCACCTCAGATTTGGTCAAGACAGGCTTAAGAAAGAAGAAATTAAGTTGAATTGAATCCATGGATATGGAAGAGGAAGGAAATTGAGCTGATTAGTCTTTGATGCTCAAAAAGGAGAGGCTCAAATTGGAGTACATGGCCATTCTAAGGAGAGATGAAGCTTCGTGGAGGCAGAATTTGGGAGTGGCATGGTTGAAGGACGGTGACAAGCATACTGATTTCTTTTATAATATTGCGAATAGGAGGTGGAGATTTAATCACATTGACAAGTTACACCTTATCAACTTGCTTGTAGAAGGCAGGAACCATATTAGGAATGTGATTGTGGAATTTAATTCCAATTTGTATTCTAAAGAGGACTTTCATAGGCCACAGTTTGATGGCCTATGTTTCAATTTGCCGCGATTTGGTTTGATCATGGTATCCCAAATCGGTTATGTAACTTGCCGTTACATAATGGTAATGGTTATAACCGTTACATGTTAAACTGGCCGTTAAAGAAAAAAAATGAGTCGTAATGGTCCAGAAACATTATTATTATTTATTTTTTCAGAAAAGGAGCCATAAGCCTGTAACTGCTGTTACGGCCCGTATGGTAACGGTAACAGCGGTGGAAGTTATGGCCACCGTTACTGTTATGGAACACCTTGGGTTTGATAGAGTGGTTGAAAAGGAGCTTCAATGAAGGGGTGGTGTTTGGTGGGTACAAGGACAAAGCATTCTGGTGGATGGTTTCACTATGGCATTTTCAAGCGGGATATCATTAGAGGGCATGTTACGTCTTTCTTCTCCGAGTTCCATAGTAGATCCAAAATTTGTGGGGCATGAGCACTACTTTCATTACTCTCATTCCAAAAATTGAAGAGGCAACGGAAGATTAGGGATTTCAGGCTTATCAGCCTGGTGGGAGGAATTTACAAGATTGTAGCATAGGTGCTTTCATTAGATTACATGTGACTTTGGTTTTTCGTGATTTTCACCATTTAAGATGCTTTCATCAAGGAGAGGTAGATCCTGGATGGCGTTTTAGTCACGAATGAGCTTATTGATTCTAGAGTCTTAAGTGGTGAAGAAGGTATTCTGTGCAAGTTCAACATGGAAAAGGATTACGATCATGCCAATTTGGTGAGCGTGGCTATGGATGAGAAGACAGTGAATGTTGGCATGGAGTAGGTCAATGTGGTTTGTTTGTGGCATTTTCAAGATTTTCTGGATATTATCAAAGAGGATGTTGTCTTTCTTCTTCGAGTTCCATAATATGTCCAAAAGTAGTAAGGGCATTAATGCTACTTCCATTAATGTCATTCCAAAGACCAAAGAGGCGATTTAGATTGGGGATGTAAGGCTTGTCAGCTTGGTGGGAATAATCTACAAGATTGTGGTGAAGGTCCTTTCGATTAGATTATGCGAGGCTTGGTTTTCATGATTTTATCATTTCAAGGTGATTTTATCAAGAAGAGGTAGATGTTGGATGACATTTTAGTTGTGAACGAGCTCATCAATTCTAGAGTCTCAAGTGGTGAAGCATGTTCTATGTGTAAAGTCAATGTGGAAAAGGCTTCCTCCTTTATTTTTCTTGGTAGGATGGGCTTTGGTGAGAAATGGATTGGAGAGTTAGAGAATGCATTCTACAGCTTCGTTCTTGATTTTGGTAAGTTGTTCGCCAGCCAATTTTTTGTCTAGCTTTAGGGGGCTTCGTTAGTGAGACCTACTGTCGCCTCTTCTTTTTTTCAATTGAAGTAGGTGATCTGAGCCTGATCACATGTAGGGTTTTTTTTTTTTTTTTTGTTTTTTGGGGGGGGGGGGGGGGGGGGGTATCATTAGGGGCTTTAGAATCAGAAATCCGAAACTGGAAATCTCATATCTTTTCTTTGCAGATGATACTCTATTGATGTCTAAGCCGTTGATGGCGCAAGCTTCTAATTTCGAAGGCATTCTTAGATGTTTTGAGGCGGTCTTACGCCTCAAGGTTAATATGAGAAAAAGCATGATGGTGGGTGTGGCTATAGATGAGGACTTGGTGAAAATTTTGGCGATGAGCCGATGAGTGTGGGGGTGTGAGTATATGGTCTTCCTTGCACTTAGGTCTTTCTCTCGGGGGCAAGCCGAATGTTGCTTGTGTCTGGGACCTAATCATTGAAAGAGTTGGGACAATGGGCTATTTGGGGGGGTATTACTCTCATCAAACCCACTTTGTCGTATCTTCGGGTTTACTTTCTTTGCTTATTCAAGATTCCTATGGTGGTGGCTTTCCCATGGGAGGGGAGATGAGTCTTAACTTCCACCTTCTCAATTGGAAGGAGATTCATGGTGTCTTAAAATCGGTAACCTTAGAGAGAAACTGGATGCTCTTAAACAAATGGTAGTGGGGAAGAATCTGAGAGCTTTATGGAGAACAATGGTCTTTGGAAAATACAACACATCTGAGGTGTAGGTTCTAGAGTCTTTCTAATGGATTAGGGGGATATGTGGTGTGAGAGGCTATTAATAAAATGGTTATAAGTCAAGATGGAAGCAGTGGAGAAATCTCGATTAGAGTAGTGAAGGAATTTTGTAGAAGTATTCATTTTTTGGTTGGAAAAGGTGACAATGGGGTTTGGAAGGTGTATTAGAATCGGTAAACTTAATTGGGGGCTCTTGAACAAATGGTAGTGGGAAGAAATCGAAAGCTTTATGGAGAACAATGGTCTTTGGAAAATATAACACATCTGAGGGGTAGGTCTGGATTCTTTGTAATGGATCAAGGGGATCCGGTGTGAAAGCCTATTAGTAAAATGGTTATACGTCAAGATGGTAGCAATGGAGAAATTGTGGTCAGAGTAGTGAAGGAATTTAGTAAAAGTATTCGTTTTTTGGTTGGAAAAGGTGACAATGGGGTTTGGAAGGATGCTTAGATGATGGAGGGTCATTTAGGGACTTCTTTCAGCTTGCGATAGATAAGGAAGAAAAGTTTAGGATTGTTATTATTTAGCGGGGAAGGCGTAGGTTGGAACATAAGATTATGAAGAAAACTTTCTGATGAAGGGTTGGGACTTTGCTAAATTGTTAAGCAGGTTGTGCAATGTGCATATTGATCTCTTCTGAAGATAGTAAAATGTGGAAATGGTTGCCCAGTGGAGAGTTTTGGCCAATTCTTTGTGATGCTAATGGGTGTGAGAGTGCATCTCTATGTGTAGAAGTATGAAAGGTTCCTTTTCCTCCAAGAATCAAAGCTTTTGCTTAGGTAGCTATAGGCTTGGTAATGGGCATGCATGGGGCCCGGATTTTAAACTGGTCTTTGTTCAAAATTTGGATTGTGATTGGTCCAGGCCTGGCCCTTTGCCGACATTAGGAACTAAGGCCAACAAGATTCTAACATTGTATGACTCAAAGAAACGAATTTGTCCTTCTACAACATGTGTGTCATTTGTAGAAATGAGTAAGAGTCGGTCAACTACATATTCGTTCATTGTGTGATGGTGAGAAAGGTGGGCATCCCTTCTTTCTCGACCGGGGTTATATTGTGGATCTTCAATAACTCTATTGGCAATGCGTTGTTGGAATGACATGTTATTTCGTTCAAAGGTCTTTTGAAGATGTGTTTCTTTGAAATCTTATGGGGTTGTGGAAAGAGAGGAATAGCAGTATCTTCGAGGGCAAGGTTTTGTCCATTGAATCTATTTTTTAAACTACAAGAGACTATATTATGGAAACTGTAACTTGTTTATTTAATTGAAAATAACAGGAATATATAGACGAGGTAAGAGATCTGTAGAGGTCTTAACAAATATATATCTTAATGAAAAAAAGGAATATCCTAATTTAAGGAAGATACTCTAAGCTACTCTAACATCCCCCCTCAAACTCAAGGTGCTCTGAAAGGAGTAACTTGAGTTTGAAAGGTACAACAAATATTTATTCAAAAGCAAAAGAAAAATTCAATGGTAATGGGGAAATGAAACAATTTAGCGTGAGGCAAGCGAACACTTTTGATGATTTTTGGGATGTGAACCATTGACACTTTCGAAGATTGATGAATGGTCTAGTGGCACTTTTGTTGGTCGGGATTTTAACCATTGCTCTTCTAGTGGCTGGGAGTTCAACTGTTGCTCTTTCAGTGACTCTGGGATAGCAAATAAAAAAACGGATCCGGCCATAACGCTGACATGGTGACGAGGTCCGGTTCAAAAGCTCAGCACAATAACAAGTTTGGTCCAAAAACCCGACACAAACAAAAAACATATCTTGTCAAAGGCCCCATACAGGGATGTTGGCTGATGAAAGGAGAGGATGAAGGGATTGTACGTTAGATCTAAAGGTGCACCTTAGTTCGCTCATCATCGGAACATTGAGTGTGAAACAATATAGGAAAAAAGGTCTCAAGACCTTCTTCCATGAATATCAATGAGCGGTGGCATCCAAATATAATGGGAATGGCGATGGCAGAGTGGAAGATGATGATTGGGCAAAAGAACAATGCTTGGAGATGTTGGAGATGCTGCCGAAGATGGAGACGTTCGTAAACTTGCCGAAGCCAATGGCATAGAACGGATGTGTGCAAGCGATTGGGATCCGTTTGATGATGGATTAGATCGATTTATAGAGAGACAAGGAGCGTTAGAAACAATGGCAGATTAGGGCATTGGCTATGATATCCGATAGATCCTCTATCAACAGATGGGGCAATGAAGATGATGGTTGACCCAAGTGCATGGTGGGGGATGGGTTCCTGGAAACAAAAATTGGTTGTGGATCTTATAGTGGTGCTGGACTGTCAACACGGTGATAGGGCCGCTAGAAGAGGTTGCGACAACGAGGCCACTGGAAGGCGACAACGAGCTTGTGGATTCGATCGCGGTCATCGTTCATAGTATCGATATCATCACATGTATAGCTGGTTGGGGATACAAAAATATGTATCGATATCCCTAATGTTATTGCTGATACTCGGAAATGTATCATTGACTGAAGGAAACATTAGGGAAACACGAGGAAATGGTGGAATTTCTCAATGAAACTTAGAAGATGCTAAAATACACATATTTGTATATTTAGGAATCAAATAATTGCAAAGAAAGACACATGCATAATAAGTTTCTCTTTACAAGAGGGTTGTGGGGCAACTTCTTCAATTTGTTCAGAGTATCATGGGTGGCCTCGAAATCTATTAATTGTTTCTTTATGATGTGGCATGGTGGGGGAAAAAGGAAAATTGGGAGGAGAGTTTGGCAGTTAAGCTTATTAGTGGGTTTATGGTTTATATGGTTAGAAAGGAATGATCAGTGTTTCAGAATTCAAAAGGGGCAAGTTTTGGAAGATTAAGAAGGGCTAAATCTAATGTAACGCAGTGGGCGAAATCTTCATTGGTCATTGTTCAATTTCTGGAGATCTATAATATCATTTTGGTTGTGTTTGTGTATTTTTAAGGCTTTGGCCTTTCATCAATAAAATTATCTATGTTAAAAAAACAGCAACGCTGACTCAGGGAAACATAAGAGTAACATGGGCAAAATGGTAGAATTTTTCAATGATACTTTAGAAGATGCTTTAATACACATTTGCATATTTAAGAATAAAATAATAGCGAAAAAGACGCATATTTGCACATTTAGGAATCAAATAATGAGTATCCCTTTAATGGGGCCTAACATTGTTGAATTTGGGAACCATAGGGGAAAATGGTGGATCCATCCATGAATGCACATGCATACATACAGATACATGCATGATCCATCCTCGATCCAACCATCCATGCATGCGTGCACGAACACACACATCCATCCATGCATGCATGCATGCATACATAAACATGCATTCCATCATACAACCATGCACCCACAAAAAAAAAATTGAAATTGATTTTTTTTAATAAACAAAATTTTGACGATATCAATACATTGGCAATATTATCGAAACTCGTTGATACATTGGCGATACAAGCAACACTTGGAATTTATATAGTTGAAAATATTAGCGTTACATTGGCGATATTGATACATTGGTGATGCAAGCGACACTTGGAATTTACACAGTCGAAAATATTGGTGTTACTTGGTGACATATCGTTGATACCTAGAATTTCTGATACTACTAGTATCGTCGGTATCGCTGAGCTAGAGACATGGATAATATCGGAATATTATCAATAATATTGGGGATATTATTAATGATATCGGGGATTCTTCGAACAATGATCGCGCTTAGACCAGATGATTAGATTGGTAAGCGAAGTTGGCGATGTTGGCCAATCTAATCGACAGTTTGGAAGGTCCAATACAGACTGGTGGTTCAAACTACGAAGTAGTAGACGCTGATGATCACATGGGTGTAGACCACAACTGTTGAATTTGTTTGATGGTAGGTGAGAGAGAGAGAGAGAGAGAGGGGGGGGGGGGGGGGGGGGGGGGGGGGGGGGGGCGCTGGATTTGACTGAAGGTGGTTGTAGTGGTGTTTATTGTTTGAAGTAGATATGATCCAACGGTTTGAGGTGGTGGCTAGTGGTGGTGATGATGTTGCATAGCTTGTGGATGTGTTCCAAGTTGAAATGAACTGCGAGATGGATGTTAGAAGAAATGGCGACAATTATAAGAAACAAATGGATGTTGAGATGAAAGGGAAGGAACAGGCTAGGATGCAAAGGGAGATCAATGGCTAGGATCAAGCTAAGGTACTGACTCTGATACCATGTTAAACCACAAGAGACTACATTGTGGAAACTGTAGCTTGTTTATTTCACTAAGAATAACAAGAATATGTAAACGATGAGAAATCTATATAAATCTTAACAGATATACATCTTAACAAAAAGAAAAAAGAAGAAGAGAGGATTATCCTAATCTTGGAAGATATCTACTTTAACATTATCAAAATTAGGGTCTCCCCTTATGATCATTAATTGGGAGTTGCAAAGGAAGGAATTCCTAGGTTTTTCTTTAGGGAACCTCCTAGGATTGTCTGTTGGGGTTCCAATAAAATTGTCAATTTTCAAAGAAAAAAGTGTATGAGGCATCAAACGCAAACTAGTATGGATTCCATGAGCCATGATTAGGATCTCAAAAGTTATGTTCTTGATGATTTTAAAGGGCCATTGACTTGTAATGATTAGGAAAAGCATAAATCCCATTTACCGTGATTTTATTGTAACATTACCATTTATTTCATTTTAATGACAGGATGAGAAGCATCATTGACCACTTGAAAGGAAGTCGTGAATTTCCAAGGTTAAGGATGGGTAGGGTGCTTTTTTTTTTTTTTTTTTGAAGCAATAATCAATTTTATTAAAGAAGGCCAAAGCCGAAGAATACAAAAAGAAAAAGAAAAAGGAAAGAATAAAACTAAATGACCTTTTACAACTTTGACCAACCAGAAGGAAACTTATCAAAAACTAAAATATTAGCTGCTTGCTCCCATTCCATAACATTCAACTTTGCTCGATTGAAAACCTCCGAAAAATGACCCCTACGATTTATGAAGCAACAATTGTTTCTTTCCAACCAAATGCACCATAACGCTACATGTAGACTCAGATGCCATACCGTCTTCCCAACTTTACCTTTGCCTCCTCTATGCCAAGCTAAGAAAAACTGATTAATTGAACTTGGAACTACCCAAGCAACACCAAACAAATTGAAACCATCCCAAAGTTTTGAGGCAAAAGAACAATGGATAAAGAGATGGTTGACCGATTCCTCATCTTGAAGTCATAATAAACACATATTTGGAATAATCATATGATGCTTGTGCAAATTATCCACCGTACGAATTTTATTCCTTCCCACTAACCAAGCAAAAGCCGCCACCTTTGAAGGAGCACTATAGCTCCAAATATGGGTTGTATGACAGAAATTTTGCTCACAATGCCTCTCACTAATCATCACATAGAAGAATTTTACCAAGAATTTTCCAGACTTGTCACCTAAGCACACCAAAGAGTCTGATTTTGAAGAAGACGGATGACAATTTGAAAGTAAATCTAACAATCTAACCAATTCTTCCACCTCTTCATCATTCAAGTCTTCTACAAGGCGGCGCCCAAATAATTTCCTCACCTAGAGTAGAAAAACAACTATCAACCGATATATTTGGCTCTAAAGAAATACCTGCCAAGCGAGGAAACATGACATTAAACTTTTGATTCCCAAACCACAAATCATGCCAAAATCGATTTTTTTAACCATCACTAAAGAAGAACCCACCCCCTCCCAAACCTTAGTTTTCAAAGAACACATAGACTTCTAAAGAAGTGAAGCCCTATACAAAGAAGAAAATGATTTGGTCCATCGAGCCCCAACCTTCGCCTCATACTTTCTGCCCTGCCACCTCTTTCTAGAGACAACCCTTGACCTCAAATCTCCAAACCCACTTTCCTAACAATGCTAAATTTATAAATTCCGAAGCCCTCAAACTTGCACCCCCTTGGGACGCTGGCTTACACACTTCTTCCCACTTTAATACATGAAATTTGTGACTATCATCTGATCCCTTCCATAATAAATCTTGCCTAATCTTTTCTAACTTGGCCACAATTGATTTAAGACATTTAAAAATGGACATAAAATAAATAAGGAGATTTGACATTGCCGATTTAATTAATGTTAGCCTGCCACCCAAAGAAAGATACCTGCCCTTCCAATATGTCATTTTTCTTTCAAACCTTTCTATCACCTTATCCCAAAGGTGCTTGGCTGGTTTGCCAATACATAAGGGAAGACCAAGATATGAAGCTGGGAAAGAACCTGCCCTACACCCAAACCGAGCTGTAAACCCCCAACCTCCACCTTAGAAAGGCCCCACCCCCAATAATTTGCTTTTTCCAATGTTAACCTTAAGCCCCGAAACCACCTCAAAGCATGTTATAATTTATCGAAGATTGTTGACTTTCGATTCATTCCCACACATAAAACCTAAGTATCATCCCCATACTGAAGTTGAGAAATTTGAAAATTAGAATTGTCCACCCGAAATTAGGGTGCTGCCATCTTCTTGCTTATGATTAATCATCCTATATCAATCATGCAAAAATTGTAATGAGGTTCATGAAATTTTATAATAGGCATTGGACGGCCACCAGGGAAAATGGATCCTGTCAACTTCGTTCTTCGACCCTTCAACAGACAAGAACGCGAAGAGGTGAGGTGTTACTACCATGCTTCGACAGAAACTTCAATTGTATCCATTATTTCAATCCAGGGTGCATTTGGAAGTACACTCAAACCACTAGCTGTGTATGCAGTGGGACCTCTGGCACTTGATTCTGTGTGATGCGGCTGGCAGAAACCACATTAGGCTGGCTCTCAGTTTACCACCTTTTTCTCCCTGAAGCTGATAGCCGCACTCTCATGTGTTTGAAGGGTCCAAACTATTAGATTCTCAGTATTTCTTGCTTTGTGTTTCAGCTGGACTTCACCTTTCAGCAGGGATTGGAAGCAGTTAGGATTCTTGTGCTCGAGGGATTTGATAAAAGCGCAACATTTGTCAACAGTGCAAAATCTATGAATCTAAACAACGGCTGAAGTCCGTCACAAGGGTGATACTTTTCAACTCTTCAGTGTTGAACGAGGCACCATTTTAAGGTGACCCTCTATCATCCAATCACAAATTTCTTTGGATTTTTCTATTCCTTTCTTTTTCTTTTCATTTTTCATTTCTTATTTTGGTTGGGGAAAGCCTCAACAGTGTAACCATTTTTACGAGTGCTGATGGCGAGAATTTTGTATGTATGAGAATGGGCTTATAACCAGATAATCATTTGAACCTAACATTACAATAGCTGCATATTTGTTTCATCTTTTGCTTCTTTCAGTCCAACATATTTATCAAGAGAGCTCAGCTATTGTAGCTATGTTTCACAGACTGATCATTCACAAGGATTCATGGGACTTTGGACAATTTATGCTATTCTTTTACACAAGAGGCTTTGTACAGTGTGTTGAAGCTTCTAGAGTAGGCTAGAAGTATGTAGGGAATTGTAGAGAAGTGTAAAAAGTGTGCAGATCTCTAGAACATTCTATATTTCTCTAGTGGAGTCTTGTGGAGAGTGCAATCTAGAATATTTCTAGAGTGTTCTTGGCTGTTGAATGATCGTCACATGATGCCATCCTAGCCATTGGAGTCCAAAATGTTCCTAGGCCTATGAGAGGTCCTCATTTTTAACCATCCAAAGGAGTAGTGCCCTAGTGCAAGAGAAGCATTCTTCCATTCTCTTAGTCCCAAACAAGGGTCAAGTGATTCACGGTCCATGCTTAGGCCATGTTTGGAGACCATAGATTCCATGCCAAACGAAGGATTAGGAATGGGTTTTCCTTCGAGGTGACAATTTGTGTAGTTTGGCTGGCAAAGGAAAGGGTGGATTTCACCAAAGCTATCATTACACTTTCCTATAGTTTGGGTCTTGGCAAAAGAAACTAGGTAAGTATTGTGAGAGGAATATGAGACTTCCAATTGCTATAAAAACCAGAACTCAAAATTGGAATCCATGCTTCAATAATCCTCGTGGAAATTATCATTAGATTATTATTGTTTTTTTTTTCCCTTTGTTTTGCCTTGGATTCCCACATAAACAAACATGCCCTTAGGGGAAGCACCTGGGCCATGACATAGGGCTCTCAACAGCCCAGCCCGAGGTTGCCTTGAGCCCGGAGTTTGAACTAGTTGGGACGATCTTATTCAAAATTTTCATCTTCCTATGCCTGGGAAGGCCCCATTGACAGCCCTAATAAGCTAAGTCTATTGCTTGCTTGATTGGGGAGATCCCCACTTGATAATCAAGCTGAAAGTTAAAAGTATTTATTATGAAATAAATGAGGAGAGCTCAATATTTTCCCCTAGTGTTTTCAAAAAGGTTACTTTATTAATTTCGGATACTTCTAGAATATTGTCAAAACATTTGGTAATACCACAAATGATGTGGCAGCATTTTACCGGCCCGGGGCTATTGTCATGGGTTTGCTCCCCACAGATGCGACTTTGATTCCCTTCCCTGTGCTTTACCTGATGCACATGATTTGCTCGTGATTGCGTGCATCCACAGGGAAGAGTCTGGCCTTAAACAGGGGTGGGGCACCCTGTCATCATAAAAACAATCTGGCAGAATTTTCCTAATAATATCCTTTTTCCCCCCTCTTCTTAGGTTTAAAACTAGAAATTTCCAATTTACTGAACATATTTTCACATTCCACTCTCCCAGTTTTCCTCTTTAATTATCTACCTTTCATTTGTTTTTTCTTTTTCCTTCCAAACATATCCCAAGAAGCCCCAAATTTTGAAGACATCCAGAAAAATTACTATGCATAGAAATTGCTGAGAAGGAGATTTGTCACTTTGTTGAACTGTTCCATCTAAAAGTAATCTTTAGGAGGTGTTTAGATAGAAAACCCAAAACATTGACACAAAAAGATCAACATGAAATCCTTGGGAAATGGAAAACTGCAGATTCCACAAATAATTCTGTCATTTGATTTGGAGTGCAATAGTCTAATGGTGAGAGTTTACGTTGGAAGTCTACAATTAGGGCCCGTTTGGATCCTACCAAATAAGTTACTTTTTCTACTTACAGCAGTAGATAAGTAACTTATTTGAGATAAGTAAGTTTCGTTTATAATCACTTATAAGTAAATTTTTTTTTATTTAAAGTTACTTAATCACTTCAGTTTAATAAGTAGAAATCAAGATAAGCTACTTGAGGCATAAGTAGCTTATCTCAAGTAACTTGCGATCCAAACGCCCCCTTAACATGTTTTTTAGAAGAAATCTGCATCCACGTTTTTCATGAAAATAAAAATCAATTTTTCTCAAATGATCGGAAGTAAACTTAGGGCCTGTTTGGTTGCAGAATTCCGATTTTAGTGAAAATCCAGATTCCACTGTTGGAATCCAAAATTGCAGAAACTAGAGTGGAAACCCAGGTTTCATATGGAACTTGCTGTTTGGTTGAAAACGGTGTAATCCAGATTCTGTTCCAACCGTTGCTTGTGGCATGGCCCACTTGGGCTTCGGATCGGCCTGAGAACTTGACCCCTGGCCTATAATAGTCCCACAAGACAGATGGCCAGGTTGGATGGAAAATAAACATTATAGTGGGCCTTAGGAAGTTTTTAATGGTGGACATTCAATCAACAGTGTTTTCCTGTGGTGTGGTCCACTTGAGATTTAGATTTGCCTCATTTTTGGTCTGGTGCCCTTTTGAGCTCTCAAAATGGATAGACCGTGTAGATATAAAACACATACATCATATATGTACAATGCACACATGGAGGTGGGTGACGCTCACTTCCGCCACATTTTCCTTCGGTAGAAACGGTCCCCCACACCGTTTCCGATAGTCCTGATTCCAGCCAATTTAGGTTTCCAGATGGAATCCTGTTTGGCTGGAATTTGCCACCAAACACACCACTTAAAATCGAATTTTGTTGGAATCCACATTTTAAGCTGTAAACGGGTTTCTAGATGCCAACCAAACGGGCCCTTAGATGGTTTGTGCATCAGAGACCCAAACCCAGAACTGCTCTAGTTAGGAGTGAGTTGGTGCAAGTTGAAGGCTCAAAAAGAGCTAGGGGATGGCCCAAAAGGAGGTGGTTGAGGTAGTAGGAAAAGATTTAAGGACCTTAGTTACATTGAATAAGGATTAGGTCATGATGATGGTGATGGAAAAGTAGATTTGTGTAGGAAACTGATTTTGATTTCCCATCTTTTCCTAAAAACTGTAGACATTAATTTCTTCTAGGAAAGACATTAAATCCAATTTCAAGGCAGAAAAGATATAAAGATGGCAGTGAATAAGACTGTCGGGAAGCTGACTGCCCGTCATCTTCATGTAGCGTGTAGCATTTACATGCTGCATAGTGTCCAATGGCATCTATTTGCTGCTGGAATAGTACATAGTCATGATGTATGTGGGCCACCGAAAAATGGGCAGGATGGGTTGGATGGAAGCCTGTTTTTTATGCAGCGATTTCATCTTGATCGTCCATTCTGTTGACAAGCAAGCTTAATCCTATTTGGGAGGCGATTTGCCGTATCATGAATGAATGCGAGTGGCTTCATTGGACGGGTAATTGCTATATCCTGGTGGTTTTTGTGGAGCATGTGGTTTGCAGTCTAGAGCATTGATGTAATGAGCCCATCCATCGACGCGGTGCATGAAAAATCTCCTTGTTTGGAGGATCCGGATCCTTCAATCGGTTCAAATAAACTATTATTAAAGAAATACAACACATAACCAGAGAAGGCCAGAGATTGAAGGATTATGATCTTCCTATCTAGAGATATTTGGGTCACCTCCACATTTTTATATGAGGCCCACTGATTTTGGTTGATTTATGCCGTTTTGATTGTCTTCTATGCAGCTATATGTTTGATGATCATTCAATCAGCATGATTCTTAGAGCCATGGCCAATGAATGGTCATACCCAAAGGATACACTGTCTGATGGGATTTCTTCTTCTTCTTCTTTTGAACTTTTCTACCGGAACTGATTCAGACCCTTTGTTTCTGAAGCCATCGATCTGATGGTTGTTTTTGAATGTTGCGCCTCATGAAGAGCCGACATGTTCATGAGTGGTCCATAATATAGTTCATCTTTTGATTAGTTCCTCTCACGATGGCGAAGCGAGGGGTTGTGGGGGCCATACGTTTTCAGCAAAACATGAGTGGTCCATAATATAGTGACACAATCGGCTTGTCTATTTCATCTTTTGATTAGTTCCTCTCACAATGGCGAAGTGAGGGGTTGTGGGGGTGATGCGTTTTCAGCAATACGGATTGTTGGCAATGACTGTTGGATCGACAATGCAGGCGCTCTTATTGAATCACATAGATGATAGAGAGTGAAATGGACACTACCGGTACCAACTCATACATCTGATCAGGAATGAGAAGGTTCATATGCACGAGGGGGTCACGTGGGATACATGTAGCCTGAGTTAAGCTGTCCAAATTGTGGGCCCCAGTTTTAATACTTCATAATCAAGAAATTATCTTGAAATTGTTTCCTAACTGGTGCACCAATAAAATGCCATTCAACTGTCCAAATTGAAGGTTATGTTCATCAACAAAGATTTCACAATTGCATAATCTGATAATCAATCTGTTTATGGGTTATAACCAATCTAATTGTTTGGATGGATGGATTATGGTTCAGAAACAAGTCACTCTCATCTATGGCCCGGAAAATGGATGGCTATAAAATCCATGGCCAACTTCAGATGGATGGGATGTCCCAATCAGTGTGATTTTTGACGTGTGACTAATTGAGTACGGGATGGATTTGATTGGCAGTACAGATCGGTTGATTGTCACGTCTTGATTTAGATCGGTCTTTGGCTGCATAAGTGTAGTTGAAATACAACCCTCAATTCAGTCAAGGGAGGTAATTGCGATTCATGGTAAATATATCCGTAATGCGGGAAAGCACCTGCACATGATCAATACCAGTAACGTAAAACAGCAAAAGAAAAAGAGACTAAAACTCAAAAGGGATGATTAGTGATAACAGGGACAACAATTTATGTGGTTCAACGATGTGCGTCATTCCAAGTGGCAATAATATAAAACTTTTTTCTTTACTAAGACGAGATAAAAATAAAAAATAAAAATACAAGACTTACCTTTTTCCCACTATTCTTCTCTGCGATAACTCTCCTATCAAAGAATACTAAAAGAAGAATATTGTAATCACTCTCTACATAAGCTCCCCTTTAAATAGAAATATATTGGAAAAATTATATTCCCTCTCGTATATTAGAAAAAAATATTACTTTCCTTAATGTAGTTTCCCCTTTTATTAGATTTGATTAGGGGTTAATTGATTGTAATATTTCTTTTAGGGATAATTCCTCTCATATATATTCATACGTATCCTCTCAATATAAGTAAGGAAAATAAAAAAAAGATTTCATCCTCAATTTTTTTTTTTAAAATAGCACAAGAGAGAGTACGTGGCAAAGACTAAATGAACTAAGCTTCACATATTTATGATCGTTCGTTTGTATGTACGAGTGTATGAAGAGAGGTAGAGACATTTCGTGTTGGGAGACGTCACTCTTCCACCGCCTCAAACCATAATATCCTTAAGATCTACAAGTGGGTCCTTAGTGCAGTGATCCAGTTTCTGAGAACTATTAATTTCGAGCCTTTCATTGGTAGGATGCATCGTGGCTTTTGGTTCAGAAACAAGTCACTATCAGCCATGGCCTGGAAAATGAATGGCTATAAAATCAAAGGCCAACTTTTAGATGGATGAGATGTTTCGAGTAGTGTGATTTTTTTTTTTTTTTTTTAATGTATGACCAACTAAGTGTGGGCTGGATTTAATTGATAGTATGTATCAGTTGATCATACCTCTTGATTTAGGTCGACATTTGGATGACAAAGTACGGTTGAATTGCAACATCCAATTTTGTCAAGGGACATAATGCAATCCATGGCAAATATATCTTTAATATCGATAATGATGTGGAAAAGCACTTGCACATAATCAATACAAGCAAAGTAAAACAATGAAAGAAAAGAGACCAACTAAAATCCAAAGGGAGAATAAGAGATAACGGACACAAAGATTTATGTGGTTCGACATTGTGGAAGTAACATTGAGCTTTCTTTTTTACTAACATGAGAGAAATCATAAATATAAGACTCACCTTTTTCCCACTCTTCCTCTGTGCAAGAACTCTCCTACCAAGGAATACTTCTGAAGAAGATCGTAATCACTCTCTACATATGCTTAGGGCTCTCAATGGATCAGGTCAGATCCAAGATCCGATTCACTCCAAACCTATATAATGCGGAGTTGGATCTTAAAATAGGTCCGATTAATTAAATGGATTGGATTCGGGTTCATAAAAATAAATTTGAATAATATTCAGCTCGGATCCGGATCTAGTGGTGAGATCCGATAGGATCCCAACTATTAACTCTATATGCCTTTTCGACTACTGATGTGAACTTTGTATCTTGCGAAGAGATTTTAATGCGGATGTAGAAAGCTCCTCTTTTCTCTCCCTCTTTAAAGAATTTCTCCAAGAATCTCTCCCAAAATATTAGGTTACGCGGCTACATCTTAGTGGGTGGTACCTTAACCGTGTGGGGCCCATAATAATGTATTTTGTATATATCTACGCCATCCATATGTTTTTCCATCTCATTTTAGGACATGATACCAAACCCTAAGAAAATCGAAATCTCAACTGGACCATACCATTAGAAACAATGAAGAACGACCATTAAAGACTTTTTGGGGGCCGCAAAAGTTTTTTATTAAGCTGATATCTATATTTTCCCTTCATCCAGATCTTCTTGACATTATCAAGAGGTTGGATTGTAAATAAACACTACTAAAACCTTATGATGGGCTCTTTGAAAGGTTTAATGGTGGGGCACTCGACACCAATATTGTTTCTAGTGGTATGGTCCACCTAAGATTTGTTCTATGTATAATTTTTAAAACCACTTCCTAAAATGGCTGCAGAAACAGATGGATGGGGTGGATTTCTTATAAACATCACGGTGGGCCCACCTAGGTTCCCAGCAAAGGATCTCTCTCTCTCTCTCTCTCTCTCTCTCTCTCTCTCTCAAGGAAATCCAGGAGAGGGGGAGAGGATTAGATGGTGTTACCAAGTAATAGCTTAGTGGGTGTTACCCTAACTGTATGGCGCCACCTTGATGTATCTTTTGTATGTCCACGCCATCAATTTGTTTTCTCATCTTATTTTATTTAATTTTTAGATTTGTGATTTGGTGGATTCGAACCTAGATCCGACCTATATCCGATGTCTATAAGGACTTTTGGATCGGAAATGGATCTAGCTATTTATAAGTGGATCGGATATGGATACCACCTTTTGGATCTGAGTCGAATCCGAATCCAAATCCAAATCTGGCTATAGATATTCGGACTTGGAGCCGGATCCAACTGGATCCAATCTAGATCCGACCCATTGAGAGCCCCACATATCCTCCCCTTTATATAGAAATATATTGGGAAAATTATATTCCCTCTTATATATTAGAAAAAAATTATACTTTCCTTCACGTAGTTTCCTTTTTATTAGATTTGATTAGAGATTAATTGATTGATATCTTTCTTTTACGGACGACTCATCTTATATATATTCATACATATCCTCTCAATAAAAAGTAAGGAAAAAAGTTTTATCCTCAATTTTTTTTTTTTTTTAAAAATAGCACAAGAGAGAGCATGTGGCAAAGCCTGGATGAACTAAGCCTAACAAAACCGTGATCATATGTATGAATGTACAAGTGTATGAAGTGAGGGAGAGACATTTCGTGTTGGAAGACGTTACTCTACTATCGCCTCAATGCATAATATCCTCAAAATCTACAAGTGGGCCCTTAGTGTAGTGATCTAGCTTTTTAGAACTATTAATCTCAAGCCTTTCATTGGTGGGATGCATTGTGGCTTATGGTTAAAAAACAAGTCACTATCATCCATGGCTTGGAAAATGGATGGCTATAAAATTCAAGGCTAACTTTCAGATGGATGAGACATTCCGATCAATGTGATTTTTGACGTGTGGCCAATTAATGGTGGGCTAGATTTAATTGACTGTACAAATTGGTTAATCATCACCTCTTGATTTAAGTCGGCATTTGGATGGCAAAGTGCAGTTGAATTGCAACACTAAGTTTAGTTAAGGGACATATTTGTATGGCGATCCATGGCAAATATATCCATAATATCGATAATGCTGTGGAAAAGCACCTACACATAATCGATACAGCAAAGCAAAACAATGAAAGAAAAAGAGACCAACTAAAACTCGAAGGGAAAAACAAGAGATAACAAGCATAAAGATTTGTGGTTTGGCGACGTGATGATAATATGATGTTTTTTTCTTCACCAAGATGAGAAATTAGAAATAAAAGACTTACCTTTCTCCCACTCTTCTATACGAGAACTCTCCTGCTGAGGAATACTTTAGAAGAATATTGTAATTACTCTCTACATATGCGTTCCTTTATATAGAAATATATTAGGAAATTATATTCTCTCTTGTATATTAGGAAAACAACATATTTTCCTTTTTATTACATTTGATTAGGAATTAATTGATTGTAATCTTCGTTTTAGGAGTAACTCTACTTATATGTATTCATACATATCTTCTGAATAAAAGTAAAAATAAATAAAAAAAGGTTTCCTCCTTAATTTTATTTATCTTTTTAAAATACCACAAGAGAGAAAATGTGACAAAGCCTTAATGAACTAAGCTTCACATAAATGTGACCATACGTACATATGTACAAGTGTATGAAGAGAGGGAGAGATGTTTCGTGTTGAGAGACGTCACTCCTTCATCGCCTCAACACATAACATCCTAAATATCTACAAGTGGGCCCTTAGTGCAATGATGTTTGTAGAACTATTGATCTTGGGCCATTCTAGGATGAAAATGGACAGTTGTTGACAGGTTATTATCATCCCACCAAAGGAGATTTTAAGAGCCCGCTCCATCTGGGACAGGGTCCCCTAGACCAACAGTTGTCTACTGGACCATGCCCACCATAATGAATTGTTCTCTACTATCAATCGGTCTACATTGCTGATCAAGTGGGCCCACTATGAATGGACAATGCCCTAAAAGTAGGGTTGAAATCATATAGGAGATCCACCATCTACCACAAGTCCCATTGTATAAACAGTTTAGACAAGAAAATATGGCGTGTATGCAACAAGATGGTGAATGGAGTTGGTCGCAAGTCCATTTTTTTGTATAATTGTGGCCCACTTGATGATTGGACCAGGCCATTCATCATATATCTGGGCCTAGCCACACCTGAATACCGAGCCTAGATTTCAAGCCCTAGGTCTATCCCTTAGGTTTAAGAGTCCAAGCCCTGGCTCATTTGGTCGAGCTCCTCCATCCACTCTATTGAAGCTTAGGATTAGATTTCAATCAGCCGCGATCTAAAGCTAGATTTAAGCCCATTCACCGAGGCACACGTAACCCTATGTGAATTACAAAGCCTCACCTTGAAAGGTTAAATAATCCTGTGTGACTGATAATGTAGGATTGTGAGGGAATGGTAAAAAGAACCCTTACGAGAGAGTGCAGTAGAACTTGAAATCGTGAGCTTCCAAGTAGTGGGATGAGAAATCTCTACCCGTCATGCCTGGCGAAGAATGAGATGACGACTCAAACACAATGACTTCGTTAGGGGAACACAAATAGGGAGAGGACTCTCTCATACCTACTAACTCTTAGGATGATATGAAGGTCTATTATTTTGGGTTAGAGAATAAATCATTTTATTTTATTCTAGTATTGGTAATCTAATTAAAGACTATTTTTTAGTTGAATTTATATAAAAGATTGGATCCTTCGTGATTGATCAGTCCTTAGTAAATTAGCACTAACCATCTAATTACTTGAAATGAAAAGATTAGACAAAAAAAAAAAAAAAAAAAACAATGCCTTTTTACAACTATGATAAGGAGGATTTTATGTTTTGCATCTAATTTTATTGCAAGAACATGATGATCTCTTTTATGAATTATTAATGTATGGTGTATCAATATATATTGAGGAACACTCACATCATAATGGGAGAATACATTACTAATGTAGGCATAAATGTGGTAAGGTCGATCACTGCCTTCCTTATTGGATAACTACTTTGAATCCACAGAGCCTCCGGGATCCTCAACCAGACTTCCTTGAATCCATAAGGGAAAGAATTCTTGAATCCATGAGAGAGAAAAAAAAGGCCAAAGTTTTATTTAATATATCAAAGATGAATGCATAATAACAAAAATAAACCAATTTAAATACTCTAAACAATCCCTAGAAAACTCGAAGTGCATAAGTAAAGAGTCCTAGAAAGAAACGGAAACAAGTTTGTTAAAAATAGAACCTTTTGCGCAAATCTGCGGAGCTTGTCGTGCACTGTTGGGTGCCCGATGGAATGTGGTTGGGCGACCGATGACCTTCAAAATAGTACAGCAAGGAAGCTTCAAAATTCAGACAAGTTTCGGGTGTCCGACATTGGTCCTGTCGAACAACCGAAACTAAAAAAAAATCATCCAGAGAGTCACTAGACTCCTTGGCGGGCGATTGGGTGACCGACTAATTAAGCTCGGTCGAGTGCCTGACTGAAATGAATTCTGCCTTCTTCTTTTGAGATCACTTTCTTTGATCTATTCAAGCTAGGTACACATCCACGACTTGTTCTACATCAGTCCCCTCCACTTCAAAAAAACTCGACCCCGAGTTCTCGTCCAGCATTTGTTCATGATATTTGTATAGGTTTACAATATTGAATGTAGGTGAAATCTCCAAATCCTCTGGAAGATCAACAACGTAAGCGTTTTTATTGATCTTTCGAAGGATCGGCACCAAACTAATCTTCTTGTAAGTTCTGGTAGAAAATCACTCCTTTCATAGATGAACCATAATGTGATCACGGACTTCAAAGACCTTGGCACGCCGATGCTTGTCAGCGTGTTGCTTGTGTTTCTCATTTGATTCATTCAGCTTATTCCTGTACATCTTCATGAATCCCTGTGATCCTTTCCGCCACGTGCTCAGCAGTAATGCTCATGCCCAGAATCTTGGGCGAAAGAACTAAGTCCAAAGTATGTCGGGGCACTCTTCCGTAGACAATCTGGAATGGAGACTACCCTATAGAGTGATTCACCATATTATTGATGGCGAATTCGACTTGAGATAGAGTTAAGTACCACTGCTTCGACTTCTTTTTGGAAATACAGTGAATGGAATTTTCTAATGTGCGGTTCACAACCTCGGTCTGTTCATCAGTCTGTGGGTGATAAGCACTGCTAAACTGAAGTTGTGTTCCGAATCGACTCTACAAGGTTCACCAAAAGTGACTAATGAACTTTGTGTCACAATCTAAAGTAATTATCTTGGGAATCCCATGTAATTTCACAATCTACCCTGAAAAATAGGTTCGCCAAATTTGTCGCGTCATTGTTCTTCTTACAAGGAATAAAATGCGCTATCTTGAAAATTGGTCTACCACCACGAACACGGAGTCCATGCCACGCTATGTTCGTGGGAGACCCAACACAAAATCCATAGAGATGTCCTCCCAAGGGCCATTGGGAACAGGTAACTGAGTTATAATAAGACTCATATAATGTGATTATCCCTTGAAGGCTTGGCAAACATGACAGCGTTGCACCATCCTTCCCACATCTCGTACGAGTTGTGGCCAATAATAACTTTCCTCTACCAAAGCTTTTGTCTTGTCTCGTCCCTAGGTGACCTCCAAGGTCACCACCATGAAGCTTTAGGATAATCTGATTATGTAAAGAACTCTGTGATATGCAAAGCCGATTCCCTTTGAAAAGGAGCCAGTTCTGAACAAGAAAGTCACTCAGATGGCCCTCCTTGCACCTCTCCCATGCACCTGAGAAGTCCTCTTTACTATACTGTTCGCTTGCCTCAAGTGCAAGGCTTGCGATGTAGTAATAACTCGGTAAGATTGAGGTCGATCCACAGAGAATTAGGGTAAACTTATTCAAACTATTCTAGCAACTTTGAATTAAGCAATTTGAAGTTTGATTTCATAAACTAAGTAAAAACAGTAACTTTTGTAAAAATCTATTAATTAATGGAACTAAGGCCTTAAGGATCTACTTATAGTAGCTCCATGTGAATTCATTCATTTAAGCATAAACACAACTAGATTCGAAGTTCTATCTCTCATCTAATCGGAAGATTAAGCATACAAACACAAACAATCCCACTTAAGTCGAAGTTCTATCTCTCATCTAATCGGAAGATTAAGCATACAAACACAAACAATCCCACTTAAGTCAGAAAATTAGATTCTAGTTCTAATGAATCACATAGAATTCAACCATGTAGCCTTCGAAGTAACAACCATGCCAAGAGACTATGGTATGCTCTAGGGTTACTACAATTCGAATTTAATCAATCCAAGCATGATAATCTCAGAGAATTGTAAGGAACTCATGTCTGAAGTACATGAACTCTCATAAAACATCCAAAAATATCGACTTTATTCAAACTAGAACTTAAAAATCCAAACTTTAAGTAAAGGTACTTGAATTAAACAAATTCAACATGAAAACTAGCTACAAGCTTTACCTCTTAGCCCTAGCTAAGAGGTTTTAGCCAAGCATTGTCATACTTGAACTAAAAACAAAAGAAAAACTAATTAAAAACATAGAAAACTAGAAAAATCAGAGTTGGAGGAGTTGTGATCGATCCATGATGATCTCCCTTGCTCTCCACGAATTTAGAATTCTTCTAGGATACCTTAGCAAGGATGTCAAGGTGTCCTTTTATGGCAAAATTTACCCACCGCTTCAAATTACGTAAGATCTTACGCACTTACGTTGGTCATCGGGCGCCCAGCCTGTGTTGGTCGTGCACCCGACCATACTGCAAAACAGTCCAGCATTTTTAAATAATTTTTCTTTAATTTTTGGGCTCCCAAGTCCTCTTAATCGGGTGCTCGACGGGTCATTGGGCGCCCGGCCATGTCCAGAAAAGTTACAGCAATAATATGAATTTTTTGTTAATTTCGGGCTTCCGATAAAATAGTGGTCGGGCACCCAAAGGCCAAAATTTACAGTTTTTTCTGGTTTACAGGGTTATCTGCTGAATTTTCTGCATTTTGCTTTTCTTGCCCTGCAGCTCTGCAATATGACTTTTCTGGCCATTTCAGGTCTTCAACTTGATTCCTTCAAGGCTTTTTCTCAACTTCTTTAGCTCATCAAAGCTTGGTCTTTTAGTCATTCTAAATCCTTCAAATTGGCATAAAATCCTTATCATCTCTCTTTTCTCCTTACTTCTTTCTTCCATTCCTTTAACTCATCTTCATTTATCATCAAGTGGGTTTAAAAACATTCTTTTAGCCATCAAATAGATGAATTCTCTCTCTCATTTCTACAATCGTAAACATGCATTAGATTAATCTTTTAAACATATGAATCATGCATAAAATGTGATGAAATGGGGTTAGAATATGTATAAATTAAGAGCTCAACATATACAGCTCCTTGAGACAGTTAAAACCGACAACCTCATTGCTCATCGTCATGAGGAGTGATGCACGACGGCTTAGTGCATCGGCCTCCTTGTTTTGCTAACCTGATTTGTGCTTCAAAACAAATATGAATTTTTACAAAACTGATATCCATCTAGCATGCACATGATTCATATTAGTTTGACTGTTAATGAATTTCAAGGCCTGATGCTTAGTATAAAGAACAGACTCTCTTTGGATGAGGTAATGACGCCAATGCTGCAGTGCTTGCACTACGACGTATAGTTTAATCTCATAAGCGGACCACTTCTTCCTTGCATCACTAAGCTTCTCACTATAGAAAGTGATGGGCTTGCCTTCCTGAGATAAAATCACTCCAATCCCCACATATGAAGTGTCGCAATCCACCTCAAACAGGTTATCAAAACTTGGCAATACCAGGACCGGTGTTGAAGTCAACCTTTGCTTGATCTCTGGGAAACTTCAATCAGCTTCTTCGGTCTATTGAAATGCACCCTTCTTCATATAGTCTGTGATGGCCACGACAATGGTGCTGAAATTTCAGACAAATCGAAGGTAAAATATTGCTAGCTCGTGGAAACTCCGCGCTTCGTGGATATTCTTCGGGGTTGGCTAATCACGGATGGCCCGAATCTTTTCGTCATCCACACGGATGCCCATAGACATCACGATGAAACCTAAAAATAGCAAATAGTCAATCAAGAAGTTACATTTCTTTAAATTCAGATATAGCTTGTTATCTTACAGCACTTGAAGAACCTGTCTGAGGTGACTCATGTGTTCTGATTCATCTTGGCTATAAATTAAAATATCATCAAAATACACCACCATGAATCGGCCTCTGAACAGTTTTAGCACTTGGTTCATCAGGCGCATGAAGGTGCTTGGTGCATTTGATAGACTGAAAGTCATAACAAGCCATTCATAAAGCCCTTAGTCTTAAAAGTCGTCTTTCATTTATCACCAGGACAGATATAATTTGATGGTACACGCTGTTAGAACTAGAAAATTGCTCGGACAGCAGTTTTCTGGTGTTTTGTTGTTCTGGGGTTCTGAATAATAGAAACATTCATGACAATCACAAGCATTCACAAAAGTACACAAGAGAAGAGATATCGCAAGGTGAATTTTATTCCAGAGATCCTAAGATCTTGTACATTCCAGGCCGTGATCTGGCACGAGCCCTTAATTACATCGAATGATCGATGACCCTTGATTAAAAGGCAGAAGACTAGTTAGTGGAGACTATGGTCTCAGAGTTCATGGTCGTGGAGACCTGTATTTGTGTGGTCGAAGAGACCTGTATTTTTGTATTTTGTTATGGACTGATCCGTCTTTGTACGAGTCAGATGTCTATGTCCCATATTTTGACCGGAGATCCGGGCTGAGACTGTCAGGGTTTTTTAACTGAGGGGTGCGACTCTGGGCCTGTGCTTGTCATTTGTGACAGGTGACCGCGGGAAGACCGATCTGCAGTTATATGTACCTGAGCAGCTCAACCAGCGGATGCCGTTTGGATGGGTAGGGTATCGAATGTTCTTGAAGTGTCAGTCTTTAACAAATTCTGTGTAATAGCTCAGAATTCTCTCTATATGGTTTATCGTGTTAACCATAGTCCCATTTGCTTAGTCTGGACCTGAATTCGGGTCATATTATGATAGTACATGTGATGATGATACATCAGTATGATTCTGGGCATTGGCGGCCTCTTTTCGAGAAGTTACTTCGTTCATCTCGTTGGATTGGATCGGACTCCGAAGGCTTGCATTCTGCTCATTGGGTGGCCCGGATGAGTTATTTGACTGCTCCATTGCGTCCAGAACGCTCGAAATACCCAAAGTAGGCCCAAACGGGGTTTGAAAACATCATAAAATAAAGATTTAAAGGTGCTGAAATAGACGTTTAGAGTGCTGATTTTTATGATCCGTTGGCCTGATTTTACTGATGCGCTGGGGCCAGCGCGTCCAAAAATGATTGTTAAAGTGTTTGATTTTTCTGATCCGCTGGGGTATTTTTGTGATGCGCTGGGGCCAGTGCGTCAAAAAATGACTTGTTTTAAGATGTATATTTTTCTGATTCGCTGGCCTATTTTGTGATGCGCTGGAGCCAGTGCGTCCAAAAATGACTTGTTTTATAAACGATTGATTTTCCTGATGCGTTGGACTATTTTTCTAATGCGCTGGAGCCAGTGCGTCCTTAAAATGATTAGTTTTGGAATATTGATTTATTTGATTCGCTGAGAGTATTTTTCTGACGCGCTGGGGCCAGTGCGTCCGAAAATAACTTTGTTTTGAAAATGATTGATTTTCGTGATGCGCTACTATACTTGCGCAATTTGAAGTTATTTCATCACCGAATCTGCTGTGGTTGGAGATGAGATTTCTGGTGAGGGATTTCGTCGATCGGAAGGGGGTTCCGGTGATCGAAAATGGGTTTCCTACGAGAGATTCTGGCGGGTTCTCAAAATGCCCAAGGGACGCGGCTCTCTCTCTCTGGATCGGATCAAATGATCCGTAGGGGAGGGGTATTTATGCCCGAAGTCAGCCAATAGGATTCGCCACGTGTAGCGCGTCAAGAAAATGGGTTGGCGCGTCGAGAAAATCACTCGGTGCGTCTTAAAATGCATTAGTTTAAATGCTGATTTTCAGGGCGTACTGGCTGGAAAATTTTGATTTATTGGATGCGCTGGACGAATTTTTTTGATGCGCTGGGGGCAGTGCGTCCTGAAATTCACTTTGTAAAACTGTCTGAATTTCTTGATGCGCTGGGTGAATTTCTTGATGCGCTGGGTGAATTTCTTGATGCGCTGGGGGCAGTGCGTCCTGAAATTCACTTTGTAAAACTGTCTGAATTTCCTGATGCGCTGGGTGAATTTCTTGATGCGTTGAGGGCAGTGCGTCTTGAAATTCACTTTTTAAACTATCTGAATTTCTTGATGCGCTGGGGTGAATTTCTTGATGCGCTGACGTACTTATTTGCGATTATCTTGCAAAAATGATGGTTTGTGGAGCCCGCTTTGCGATGGATGTTGATGCACTGGCTCTATTTTTTCATGATTGAACTAACCCTCCCAAATTTGAAGGGTTCTGATCATGATGAATGGTGGGGCCCACCACTGGCTCAATTTTTTCATATTTGGTCAAGTCTGATGTGTGTTGTGATTTTTGCTGAGATTTCTGATGCACTGGCTCTAAATCCAGTGATGGGGTAAATTATGCACTTGCAACCCTTGTTTTGAGGATCCTGACTTTTGGGACCCCAACACACGCTCCTCAAATTGAGCTTAGAGAACACCTTGACACCTTCTAACATGTCAAGCATATCGTCTAGCCATGGTATGAGGAACTGATATTTGATTGTTATTTTGTTGATTGCCTGACTATCAACATACATGCGCAAGCTCCCATCTTTCTTTGGCATAAAAAATGCCGGCGCAACGCATGAGCTCATACTTTCTCTTAGGAGGCCCTTCCAGATGAGTTCTTCCACCTGCCCTTGAAGTATTTCACATTCCTTCAGACTCATCTGGTAATGTGGGTGATTGGGAAAAATAGTCCTAGGAATAAAATGGATGTGGTGCTGGATATCTCTCATAAGTGTGAAACCATCTGGTAGGTCTTTAGGCTAAATGTCTCGATTCTCATTTAAGAAGAGCTTAAGGATCGGAGGAATGTTTGAGGGCTCAGATTCCTCACCCTTGACCATCATGGCGTAAATCTCGTCTGTTTCTTTTGATTCTTTCACAAACTCCCATATGGAAAGGAGAAAACTCCCCTCCACTTTAGAAGCTTCAGGTTGTTTCTCCGGTGCCATAAGAGCCAATATCATCTTATGACCATTGATAAATATGTATACATTGTCTTGTCCGTGATGGGCCGCGTCACGGTCCGACTACCATGGTTGGCTGAGTAACATATGACAGGCCTTAATGTCCAACACATCACAAAGCACCTTATCTTTATAGTTTTAACCAATTGAAAAGGAAATTAAGCATTATTCTATTACCTAAGTTTTGTTAACCTTCTTCATCTAACCAATGGCGTACGGGGCTAGATATTTCGTATTTGGCAACCATAACTTGTCCACAATCACCTTGGATACGATGTTCTCGCTACTACCATTGTCGATGATGATGTCATAAACTTTTCCATTCATGGTGTATCGTGTGCGGAAGATATTGTGCCACTGCAGGTGCACTTCTTTCCGTGGGGTGTATAATAGCTATCTCACGACTACGGATTCACCATGATTCTCCATCATCCACTCTGCTCCCTCTACTTCCCCCTTCAATGGCCCTCTCGAACTCATCAATCTTTGGCTCTTCTTTCGCTAATTCTCCTTCAACAGCCCCTTCATTAGTGGTCATATTGGCTGTGGGGTGTTGAGGGAAAGTATTGGATAAGTGGCCTTGTTGGCCACAGTGGAAACAGTTGTTCAGCCTTGGCTGAGCATATGGATTTGGAGCCTGACTTGGACTCGTTGTTGTAGGTGCTGCACGTTGAAGCTTAGGATGACTGTTCACCGAGTCATGGCTCACGGTCGTTGGAGGCTGAGTACGCCTTCCAAACGGTTTCTTTCCTTTAGACACAACTGAATCCTATGTAGGAACCGTTATGGGAGTGTAGACGCCCCACCTTCGGCTACAAAATTAGTTGAGAGAACTGAATGGATTGAGGTCCATACCCCAAAAGCTTATATCCAAAACCCAGCCAAACTCACCCTTGCAAGCCCCAATCCATAGCTCAACTCAAGCCTAAACTCAATCAACTCACCCCTAAACATCAGCTCGAAAAACCATCCATAGAAAAACCAATCCAAAAATTCAAAAAAGTAAACTTTGTGAGTTAACTCACTAAGTCAAATCACCGAGTCAACTCACTGAGTCAGCCCAGTTCTCGTACCCAGTCAACTCACCTTGTCAAATCCATTTTGAAACCCAGTCGACTTACTCGGTTTCAAGCCTTAGCTTTGGAGCAGCTCCGAAACCTGAGGCTTTCTTACTTCAGGTTCGGAGGTCGTACGCTCCGAAGCTGGAGCAAGGTGGCTGTATGAGCGGCCCTCAGACGACCGTCCGTCTCCATTTATGAGAGTTGCCACTTCTTGCAGCTATAAATACCCCTTCTTCCATTCGTATTCAACATCCTTAACATCCTAGAAAATCCATCAATTTTGAGTCCATCTCCACCTCCCTTAGCCCATTCCTCCACCAAAGAGAGCCCGAGTGAGTGAAGAATCTAGCCCTGATCCAACCCAGCCTGACCCTGGTCTAAGCCTCTCAAGCTATCTAAGTCCCGATCTTAGCCGCTCGAAGCAAATCCTTACGAAACCTCCGTCCATCCAGCTACTCTTATATTAACGTCATCTCATTCGCATTTAAGCATAGTGTAACATTTATTATTCTTCCAACCCTCTGCTTGTCATTCCACTCAAAACACTTGATTAGATCTTAGTATCTGTTCTGAGGCTTGCCGGCTCATCCGAGATTTACTCATCAGAAACTCTGATCGATCAAACACACATCACACATCTCGCGTAAAGCACCTGTTAGTTCGAGCGTATGCTCTGGGCTTGCCTGTTAAGGGAAACTTGCCGATCAGAAACTCTTACTGTTCAGACCTACATTCATGCATCATATCATTTATGAGAATGTACGAGGATTAATTCAGACTTTCAAGTATTAGTTCGATTCTGTGAAGTAAAGACCGTACTTCGGTACGGGCAGAGTGGGTGCCTAACACATTCTCACCCTGTAACCGTGATCCCTTACCTCGAATCTTTGACCGCAGATAAAAAAGAGTCATTTTAGAGGAAAGAATCTTCGGATTCCCTTCTCTAACGTTTCTACGAGGTCTAACCGACTGTAGATTCGAAGTAACTGGCTAGTGGCGACTCTGGTTTTATACGATCTCATCTAAATATATCCAATAACACGACAATTGAAAAAGCCCTCGAGAAAGAGGTGAGCCAGTAGCACAACGGCGATTCGCACAACCTTTTTTCGAAAGAGAGGGTCGGAAGCATAGAAAGGCGAGCATCCACAGGGAGGCCGAGTCAATGGATAGGAGCGAGTAGGGATTCTTGCAATTTGCGTCTCTACCTTACTTGCCAATTGAACTACTTCATCCATAGTTCAAACCGGATGCATCTAAACTCGATCCCGAATTATGGGCCATAGACCGCCTATGAACCTTGCAACCTTCTGCGAATCCGTCTCTAGAGGTGGGCAATGATCCGGGCCGAGCCGAGTTAGCCCTAGTTTGGTTTGGTTTGTTTCTGGACCACCGCAGTTTGTGGATTGGTTTGGTTTGGGTTTCGGGCCGACCCATGCCGCCTGAGTTTGGTTTGCTCCAGAAAAATCTGGTTCGAGCCGGGATCGGCTTGGTTGAAAATTTCGAACCGGGCCAGGCCGAGTTCAAATAGACGGTGGCTCTTTTTTTTCTTATTCACTTAAATAGAAAAGAATTTAAAAAGTTAGAAAAAAAAAGTACAAACATATCTTACTATATGATGTTTAACATCCTCCAAAAGAGTGCACCTTCAAAATAGACATATAAGAGTATTTTCCAAACAAAAGTACCCAAGCATAATTTTACAAGTGCAAGGAAACAGTGTGCATTCATGTATATGTATTATGTATTATCCATGTCATCATGTATACGTATTATGCATTATCCATGTCATCCATCTGTTTTACATATCATTTTAGGACATGATCCCAAAATGGAATCATATCCAAAGCTCAAGTGGATCACACCACAGGAAACAGTGTGCTTATAATCTACAAGCCGAATCAAACCGAGCTGAATCAAATCGAGCTTAGAGCCGAGCCGAGCTGGAACTACCCTAGTTTGAGTTTGGTTTGTTTTTCAAACGAGCTTGACTCAGAGGCTTGGTTTGGTTTGAACTTCCATTCGAACCAATCCAAGCCGAGCTTTTTCAAACCAATCCGAGCCGAGCTTTCGAGCTAGCTTGGTTTGTGCCCACCTCTATCCGTCTCTGATAAACCATTACGCGTCGTTAATCTTTCAAATTCTGCGACTGCCTGATTCCCTTGTTTGCAATTTTGGTATTGCTCGAATAACACCTACTCATAGTCACTAGGAAGAAATTGAGATCGAAGCAAACGTCTCATCCGTGGCCAACTGGCCATGATCGGATGGCAGTTTGTTCTGACAGGTTCAAGTGAGCTGTAATTGTTCCCACCACATGGAAGCACCAGATTTCAACTTATACACGACCAATTTAACTTCTTTATCTTCTGGTACGTTCATATAATCGAAATACCTCTTGACTTCGACTAGCCAATCGAGGAAATCTTTATTGTTAAGTAATCCATTGGAGCTAGGGAGATCACCTTTAGCTCGAAAATCTCTGTTGGCATGATCCGCACATATGTCTCCATGTGTGGGCTGATGTATAACAATGCCCCCGATGTCGTCGTCGCCGGAACCTGAGTGTTCTGGAATGGCCCAGCGATTTGCCACCGGTAACATTCTGCAAGCAACAAGGTTGTGTAGCAAAACGGTTACGGGGGGCTGGATGTTGCCTTGGGCTTAGGGTGGGATCAATGCCGCTGCAATATGATCGAGAGTTGCCTGCAACCCTTGCATGGTCAACTGACTTGCTCATTGGGGAGCATCTATCTTCTCCGCTAGATAAAGAATCCCTCAATCAACATTAACATGATTGTTGTCATTGCTGTCGTTAGTCGCCATCGGCCCGAGAAGATTCCTCACTCTGATACCACTTGACGTAGGCGTAAACGTGGTAAGGTCGATCACCGTCTCTCTTACTAGATAACTACTTCGAATCCACGGAGCCTCTGGGAATCCTCAATTGGACTTCCTCGAATCCACGAGGGAAAGAGTATTCTGCCTTCTTTTGGGATCCTTCCTTCTATCTATTCAAGCTAGGTATGCGTTTGCAACCTGTTTTACATCAATTACTGAGTTATATTTGCTGCTCCAAGATTCAAACACAATACCTTTTGCTCAGATACCATGTCAAATAAGCACTTGCTCCAGAAGCTTGAGCTGTTAGAGGATGGTGTATCAAGCCAAATAAGCACTTGCTCCATAAGCTTGAGCTGTTAGAGGATGGTGTATCAAGCGTATATCAAGTTTATCAAGGGGCTTTAACAATTAAAACCCTTAAAGGCTATGCACCACAACAGACCAAAATGCAAGAGTTGCAAGGGATATGAGCGAATGCTTTATTATTAAAATTTTAAATCTTACTACTTCCTTAATATAGCATTCCTTATATAAATCTAAGAACCTTCTAAAACTTTTAAAATAACTGCCAAGCTTAGGTCATTTTTCTAGCTGGCCCTAAATTTAGGCAATAAAATAGTTTATTGCCCAAGACATGTAGCTCAAGCTCCTGGTGCGGGCCAAACTCCACCCCATTGATAACATTACACCTGATAAGGCCGATTGGGTAGGTTTGGGCCCACTTGGAAGTTGGCCTAGCTCAGCCCATCTACTTATTGGGCTTTAATATTCAAGCCCAAGCCTGCAAAACGTGATCCTAAATTGGCCATGACATGGGCTTAATTGGATTGAGATAGGAAAGAACTGGAGCACTTGAATTTGGTGGGCGCAAATTTCAAGCCCAAGCATGTTCGGTCAGGATCAAAAGCCCATGGGCTTCTCCCACTCATTACTTTTAAGCCTAAATGAATTTTTCGCTGCTGTACATGAAGTGGGCCTGAGACCCCGGATCCACCGAGGTGGGTGGGACCCCTGAATGTGGGGCTCCCAGTGATGTATGTGTCTTATTTACACGCCGTTCCACCATTTTGAAAGTTCATTTTAGGGTATTATCCCAAAAATGAAGTTGAATTAAATCTTAGGTGGACCACACCACAAAAACAGTCGTGATTGAATCTCTACCATTAAAAACTTCATGGATTCCAACGGAACGTTTATTTTCCATCCAACCTGTTGGTAAGGTCACAAACACCTAGATGAAGAGACCACATAAATATCATCTTGATCCAAAGCTTTTGTGGCACACAGGAAGTTTTTAATGGTCAATCACTACTGTTTCCTGTACTATGGCCCATCTAGGGATTTGGAACTGCTTCATTTTTTTGGACCATGCCCTAAAGCGAATTTTCAATACGGATGGACGGCGTGAATTTTCAAGTAAAATGTGGTAGAATGGAAATAGACGGCCGGGTGCAACAACCACTGATGTGATGGATCATGGATCATCGCAACCACCGGTTATTTGTGACGGATCATGGATGGTCAACGATGGACATTTTGTGGGACATGTGATGGTAACATATTTATTTTTTATATTAAAGAAAAACCATAAAATACTAAAAAAAAAAAAAACAGAGAAATTTAAGGAGAAAAAATGAAATATGAAAATATCTTCTAATAATTATAATTACGGTAGGTAAGCAACAGTTCAGATCATTTGAACGTGGTGGGCCCCATATCCAACCGTCCGATTGTCACGATTGTTATGTCGATTCACGTCTCTTATTCCGAGGGAAATACAAACCTGCCAGTAAACTCAAAGAGAAAAGCTCCAGTGCTCTGAGGGCATTAGAAATTATAGTGCACCTAGTTGCATTGGGACACTTAGACTATCCAATCCATTGATCTACACCGTTAATTATATTCAGCAGTCATTTCATGGGCTACCACACAACCATCTCACCGATCTGGCGGTCTTAACCATCTGATCAGTGGCATTTAATATTGACGGTCAGATCGTTTACATGAATAGGTTAATTCAACTAGTTGATCCATGTATTTATCAGGGCCATCATGGATTGTTTATGATGGTAATGGATCACGTTTTGTTCTTTTTAATCCTAACAATCCCAGCCATTGCTTAGAAAAACAACGGCTGCAAAATGAAGAGATCCAAATCTAAAGTGTATAACACCACAGGAAACAGTGGTCCTTGAATGCCCACCATTAAAAATTCCTAGGGTCCACCTAATGTTAATTTTCCATCCACACTGTTGATAAAGCCACACAGGCATAAATGAAGGGAAAACACAAATATCGGCTTGATCCGAAGCTTTTGTGGCCCACAAGAAGTTTTTAATTGTCAACCACCATTGTTTTCTCTGGTGTGGTCTACTTGAGATTTGCATCTGCTTATTTTTGGCCCAAATCCTAAAACGAGATGGAAAAACGGATGAACGGAGTGGATATAGAACACATGCATCGAGGTTGGCCCCATGGTCAGGTCTCTCTCACTTAAAGCTGTCACCCCGACTCACCTAATCCGAAGCTTAGTGAGGCCAAGAATATGGGGCCCACCTCGATGTATCTGTTTTATATCCATGCTGTCCCTCCATTTTTCCAGATAATTTTATGACACGATTCAAAAAATGAGACATATCAAAATCTCAGGTGGACTACACCACAAGAAAATATTGGTGATTGGAAACCCACCATTAAAAACTTTCTAGGTGCCACTGTAGTGTTTTTTTTCCATCCAACCTGTCGCTAAAGTCACACATACCTGGACGAAGGGAAAACAAAAATATCAGCTTGATACAAAGCTTTCGTGGCTCCCAAGAAGTTTTTAATGGTGAGAATTCAATCCCTACTGTGTGGTCCACCTGAGATTCGGATCTGCCTCGTTTTTGGGACCATTCACTAAGATGATTTGACAAAACGGATGGACAGCGTGGATATGAAATATATACATTGAGGTGGGCCCACAGTCAGTGCCACGCCCACTGAACTTAGGGCTGTTAATGGGTCAGTGGACCCAATGGGGTACCCAGATCCAACCCATTTAGACCCGACCCAGACCCGACCCATTTGTTAAATGGTACGGGTCTGGGTCCAAGAGTAGACCCATTTGTTAAACGGGTTTGGGTCTGGTTTCCTTTATATTAGGCCCGGCCCGACCCGACCCGACCCAAACCCATTTAGTAAGTGGGCGGGTTTGGTCTATGTTACAAGGGACCAATCCAGCCCAGACCCGTCCAGACCCGGTGTTAAGCCTTGTAAAATGCTTACATACTTGATCCAGACCCGGACCCATTAGACCCGGCCCATTTATAAATGGGTCTGGGTGGATCTCCCTCTACCGGGCCCGGACCCATTTATAAATGGGTCTGATGGGCTGACTCAGACCTGACCCGAACCCGCCCATTTAGTAAAAGGGTCTGGGTCTAAAATTTGGACCCAGACCCGTTTAGTAAATGGGTGGGTCTGGTTTGGGCTAAACCCGCCCCGAACCCGACCATTTACAGCCCTAACTGAACTGTTACACCAACCTCACCTAATCCATTTACTTCCCAAAATTGTATGTTGATTAAGAAGATAACAATGATTATTAACATTACCCTTTTTTGGGATAAATTAATGTGCTTTGATGGTCCATTTAATTCATTTGATGGGGACATTATTAAAACTAAATATCTGTTACGGTCACGATCAGGACAGCTGTCATGTGTTGATTAATCAATTATCGTGATGCTGGCCCACCATGTGATCATTTTTTTCTTGGGTATCTAGGGAAATTGATGGACCGTGTCCCACACTGCATATCTGTGATTGGGACCGAAATCTCTCTAGAGAAACGCTTTGGGCTCTCCATGGCGTGTGTGACCATGTGGCACATGTGTGGGTGATCTTGGCCGTTTATTAGTTGGGCTCTCTATTAAGATGATCAGGATGGTCATCTCATCAACTGGGTCAGTTCTGATGCTAGATATAGAGCGTTTGCTACTTTTTTTTCTTTTTTTTTTTTTCCAACCATCCATTCTTCTGGTACTAAGTTCCCGGCGACGTGGGCCCTACCAGATGAATGGGACAGATCTCGCACTGGTGTGGCGTGTAGAATGACGTGAACGTTTATGGGCGAATTGCTTTTGGCTTGCTCCAATACATCCGTACGTATTCCAATAAGATAGCTAGGATTTTAGCCGTTGGATTTGGGTCTCTTCAACGATCCAAACCGTTTATTTGCTAGGGTTCCCCTTGGATTGAGAGTGGGCCAAAGGACTCTCGGATTACATATTTAAACAGATTGATTATAAAAAGGTTATCATGACCGTTCATGTTCAAAGTGAAAGAGCTAAAATTATGAAAAAAAATTTGAAATAATTCGAATTGAGAACTTTTATTTGTTGAATTTCCACCCTACAATGTGAGACTCGTCATATAAACGGCTTGGATCATTGGAAAAGCAATCCAGATTCAAAGGCTCTTGCTTTTCTCGAGAGTGGCAAGTGATGTGTGTATGTGTGTTTTCTTATCCACACCGTCCATCCATTTCCCCGTTGCATTTTATGGAATAAGACCAAACTTTAGGCAGATCCAAGGCTCAAGTGGACCACACCATAGGAAGCAGCGGTTATAATGATGCCATTGTTTTCTGTGGTGGGTCCTTTCGAGCTTGGGATCTGCCTCATTCTTTGGATCATGCCATAAAATTATGTCTCCAAATGGCTGGACGGTGTGGATACAACACATACATCATGGTGGGGCCCACATGGTGACCTCACTTCATTAGCCAGATAGCTACTGAAGCCGTCAGTAGCTAATCCACGTCCCCAGATGAGTGCCTAAAGAGTCTTGGATGTTTCACATGCGGCATGTTGCCACGCGTGAGCCAGGGCTATCTTGGGAAGTGTACTCGCACCAGTGCACGTTGCATTTCCATCCGTCCATCGGTTTAGCGTTGGGGAAGTAAAGAGCTAGCGCTGGCAAGTGGGCCCCACTAAAAGGTACCACCGTAACGTGTGATGGTAGGGGACGCAACTGCGGTCCAACATACGCACGTGCCAAACAAAAGTACATCGCAGGTGCTAAAGGGACGCGGATGGGCTACTGACAGGTTGAGTAGCTATCACGATACTGAGGTGACGTCATCAACTTCTATGAGCCCCACCGTGATGTATATATTGTATCCACACCGTCCATCCATTTGGAGAGAACAGTTTAGAGCAATATCTAAAGAATTAGACAGATCCAAAGCTCAAGTGAACCCCACCAAAGAAAATAATGGGGACATGACCGTTAAAACCCTCCTAGGCCCACCATTATGTTTATTTGAGATCCAACCTATTCATAAGTTCACATAGATATGGAAGAAGGGAAAACATAAATATCAGCTTGATGGACAACTTCTGTGACACCACGAAGTCTACAACGGTGGGAGATCAATCCCTACTGTTTTGTTTGGTGAGGTCTATTTGAGCTTTGGATCTGCCTCAATCTTTCTCTCGTGCCCTACAATGATCTCTCAAAATGGATAGACGGTGTGGATACAATACATACATCATGGTGGGACCTAAAGAAACTGGTGACGTAACTTCAGTAGCGGGGTAACTACTCAACCTGTCAGCAGCTAATCTGCGTCCATGCTAAAGTGCCGGGAGCGGATTAGGTGAGACCCTGGATCTATAGAGGTGGGTGGGACCCTGACTGTGGGGTTCACAGTGATGTATGTTGTATTTTAAAAGGATTTTAAAATATTTTATTTAAAATTTTCACTTTGAAAATGGTTTCCCTCCACAAGTTTGTTTTTCGGGTTTTGTGCATTTCCTTTGTCCCGCATCGGAAAGAACCAAGGAAAAAAGCAAGTATAAAAGTAGAGGCTTTGCACATGGGCTAGGCCCTCAGGGGGCAAGTAAATTTTGTGGTTTGTGGGGGGCTATGCACATTGAACTATATTATGCTAAAAACCACACACGCGTGCGCCCGCCCGCCGGTGCCGGTGCCGAGCTCGGGCTCGGGACCGGGTCTGGTTCTGGGTCTGGATCTACTGTGAGTATACTTGCGCACCTTCCTTTTGCTCCAACGGACACTGAAAGTGTACTTGCACCAACGGTCTTTTGTTTTAAACGTCCAGAGAAGCGTATATTCGGGTGGTCACATCAGTTGGGTTTAAACCTAACGGACCTAACCCAATTCAAAACGGTGCATTAAGCACCTAATCAAGTCTATATATAGATCTGATTAATCCGTTTTAAAAAGATTCGAAAATCATCTTCTCTCTCAACTTTACTAAAACTCTGGACTCGGTTTTGATTTTCTGTTTTCTCTGACTCACTGAGTCACTACATCTCGAGTTTGCGGTATACTTACTGGTTCGAGCCCTGTACAGTGAGTGCACAGCCAGGACTAGGGTGATAATCGTTGTATCCTGGAGGCCAACTGTTTGTGACTCCTGTTGCATTTGGAAAGCGGTCCAAGGAGGGCAGATTTGGTTTCAAGCCCAGTGACTCGTCACGTCTCGACTAAGTGTTCTTCAAATCAATAAGTTCTTTACATTTTCTTTTAATTTTCATTTTTTAATATCTGTCAGTTGTTTTCAATATCTTCTGCCAACAATGTATGTGTCTTAAATCTACACTAGAATGTGACATGATTGCATACCTATGTGATGACGTAGACCAATGAAAAGGCTCCAAGCAGTTTTTCTATTTGGAGCCAACAGAGGATCCGAACTCCATTTTAGGGCGGGATCCCAAAAATGAAGTTGACTCAAATCTTAGGTGGACCACGCTAGAGAAACAGTCGTGATTGAATATCTACCATTAAAAACTTCATGAATTCCACCATAATATTTATTTTCCATCCAACCTGTTCAAGGATTCCACCAGAATGTTTATTTTCCATCCAACCGGTTGATAAGGTCAAAAACACCTAGATGAAGAGACCACATAAATATCATCTTGATCCAAAGCTTTTGTGGCCCACATGAAGTTTTTAATGGTCAATCACCACTGTTTCCTGTACTATGGCCTGCCAGGGATTTGGAACTGCAACATTTTTTGGATCATGCCCTAAAATGAACTTTCCGGATGGACGGCGTGGATGTAGTCACATACATCACAGTGGCCCCACAGTCAGCAGTCCAACCCACTTCAGTGGATCCGGGGTCTCACCTAATCCGCTCCCTAAAGTGTCAGACACACATAGGGCCAACCCCTTTATTATGTAGGCCTAATGCTGAATTTTCCTTGGCCCAAAAATCAGGCCGGTTTAAGCTGCCGCGTATGACGTTAGAAAAGGGCAAATCAACGGTCAACATTCAATGCACATGTGCAGCCCACCCTGATCCGCAGGCTGTAGGGTACTCATCAAGAGGCCCAACTAATGAACATGAAATTCTATCACACGTGTAACTCATCCCGTCCTAGGGAAAGGACTCGGATTCGGTAGTGACACCGCCAGGATCCACCTCGGGTACTGATCGATGCTGGAAAAGTTCTGTGGGACCCACCATGATGTATGTGTTTTATCCATTCCGTCCATCCATTTCGCGAGTTCATATTAAGGCATGATCCAAGAAATGAGGTTGATCCAAATCTAAGGTGGACCACACCATAGGAAAGTGGTGATCGAACACCCACCATTAAACAATTCTCAGGGCCTACTGTAATGTTTATTTTACATCCAACCTGTTGATTCATGTCACTCAGAGATGGATGAAGGGAAAACACAAATATCAGCTTGATCCAAAACTTTTGTGCGCCTAAGAAGTTTTTAATGGATGACGTTCGATCACCACTGTTTCATCTGCTGTGGTCCACTTGAGATTTTTCTCTGCCTCATTTTTTTAATGTATTAATATGAGCTCGGAAAATGGATGGACGGAGTGGATAAGACACATACATCATGGTGGGGCCCACAGGGCCAGCACCGACCAGTACCCAAGGTAGGTGCTGGCTGTGTCACTACCGAATCCGAGTCCAAAAAGAAGAATGACCCAGTCAACAACGGCCAGTTATTGTGAAAAAGAAAGGAAAAACCCCTGTTGGGAGTCTGATTGCGTCCTTCCTCAGTATGGACGCAAAGCGTCCAAACCGAGCTGTCGAGGGCCCACCGTGATGTATCTGTTTATCCACTCCGTCCATTCATTTTATAAGGTTATTTTAAGGCTTCAGAATAAAATAAGGAAGATCCAACGCTTAAGTGGGCCACACCAAATAGCGAGCTGAATCTGGTGATGTCATCACTACATATCATCAGGTTCAGCTCACGATTTGGTGTGGCCCAGTTGAGTGTTGGATCTGCACCTTTTTTGGGCCCATATTCTAACATGATCTTATAAAATGGATGAACGGAGTGGATAAACAGAGACATAACGGTGGGCCCCTCCGCAGCTCGATTTGGACGCTTTGCGTCCATATTGAGGAAGACGCAATCCTCTTCCATTAGATGGCTACACAGTGGGGCCCACACATCAGATGGTACGACCCCAACTGCCATAATTTTGGTCCCAGCTGAGGACCGTCCAACTTGGGGCAACTTCCAATGAGTGGCTGTGAATGGGAATGTAAATGCCGTTGTCCTTTCATAATATATAGCTACCAAATTTCCTGTACGAACTCACAACCACGAATCCGGATCCGGACTCACCACAACCGCATTTGAAATTACGGCCCACACCGCACAGATAAAAGTTGTTCTCAGGACAAGAACCTTCATTGCTAGGTACAAACGAGCTTACGCTTTTCCAAACTTTCTTAAATGCTATTTCCATCTGGATGTGCGCCAAATGCGAAGGCCCTACATGTGCTGATTAGGAACTCGCTGGCAAGATCAGAGCAGTTCATTTTATGGACCCTATGGTGATTCCATCCTAGACTAAAAATCCACGCTGGCACACTTGATTGGTGGCTGGATTTTTCAGACTAGGAGAATCTGCCATGGGTCCAACTGAATGAACGGCTCGGATACCATGCAAATGTTCATTTTAGGCATGTTTTAGGGTGGGCCACGCGTGGCTCGTGTGTTTTACTGAGGGAAGATGATGTGTAAGTTTAATTTAGGACGGTTGTTGGGGATGGATGTGATTTTTAAATAAGAGAAAATTAATGACCATCATCTATCATCACAACCACACATCATAACTCGTGTAGTTAAAGGTAGTTGGGGTTGATGCACACTCTAATTTCTCCAACGCTCTTCATCAGCGTCCAGTCTGACGTGGAAAGTCCTCAGCCAAATTTTAGGTGGGCCATGTCAAAAGCTCCTGCCACGTTGGGTCACGTTGTCTGGGCCCCACAGTGGGTGTTGTAGTATTCATTGACAGATCGAACTGCATTAGATGCTCCAACGGCATTAGACAACATCGCCTGTCGGTTGCTCAGTGCTCTCGGTCTGTACTCCTATTGACGGTCTACCATCATTTTAAAAACGATTGGTGACTTATACTCCTCCCATTTGGCACTCTTGCACTGTTACAGTCATCTAAGCCGTTCAAAATTTCGGGAGCAATGCCGATGGCGTACATATCAATCGGTTTATTGATCAAGCAATTGTAGCCATCCGATTGATAGCTATTGAATGGGAGAAATGATCACGTCCGACCAAAACCTGCTGGACTCCATGTTTTCCTTCCAACCAGCGGATGATTTCCATTCTGTCATGCGTGTTCGACATCCAACCCGTCCAAAAGGTTGGCCCCACCAGGAGGATCATCTGTTGAAAAGATTAGCTCCATCCACCAAGCAAGTGGGGCGCAGATTGTCGTGGTGACCCCAACACCACCTAGCAACGTCTTGTTGGGACTCTGTGGGCCCACCTTGATGTATGTGTTTTTATTCTCGCAGTCCATTTGTTTTGCCAGCTCCTTTCAAGGCATGATCAACTCAAAATTGCTGCGTATCCAGAGCTCAAGTGGACCACACCATAGGAAAGAGTGGGGAAAATTGGGACGCGGATTCCCTGCAAAAGCCTTTCCCAGGAACTGGGAACCTAGGTGGGGCCCACTGTGATGTTTGTCAGAAATCCACCCCGTTCATCCGTTTTTTGACCTCATTTTAGGATATGTGACAAAAAATGAGCTGGATCCAAGGTTCAAGTGGGCCGCACTAAAGGAAAAGGTGGGTAGGAAAATTCCTACCGTTGAAACCTCCCTGGGTCCATAGTGATATTTATATGCCATCCATACCATTCACAACGTCATTCCTACTGGGATGAACTGAAAACACAAACATTAGCCTGATTCAAAACTTCTATGGCCCCATGAACATTTCAACTGTGGATGTTCAATCCTCATGTTTGCTGCCCACTTGAGTCTTGGATCCGGATCATTTTTGGCTACATGCCCTAAAATGAGCCCACAAAATGAATGGACGGGGTGGATTTCTCACAAACATCATGGTGGGTCCCACCTCAGGCTTTAGTAGGAAATCCGCCTCCGAATAATTGAAACCTTTTTAAGGCCCATAGTGATGTTTATTTGTTGTCCAACCCGTCCTTTAGTGATGTTTATTTGTCCGTCCAACCCGTCCATAAGGTTGCATCGACTTTGATGATAGGAAAACACAAACATCAACTTTGATAATATCTGTGGCTTAAGATGTCATTGAGAATGTGTTGGATTCACGTTGTTTCGAGCTGCTGGTCACCCATAATGATGAAAAAAGCCGAACGATTTCTGAAATAATAGATTCTTTTTTAATGTGTTGTGGGCCACCTGATCGGAAGATATTGGTTATTCTTTAGATAGTTACATTCTTTAAAATTTTGGAGATAATGGACAGAGTAGATTTGACCAAAAGTAAAAAAATGTGGCCCATAGACGTCGTACTTCTGCCAACACATGACACATGACAACCTCGACCCTTAATACATGACAACTTTGATCCTTAACACATGACAACCTAGACCTTGTCAACAACCTAAACCCTGCTAACCTCGACTCTTAACACATGATAACTTAGACCCTTTCAACAACCTAGGCCTTGTCAACCTCGACCCTTAACAGATGACAACCTCGACCCTTAATACATGACAACCTAGACCTTGTCAATAACTTATACCCTGTCAACCTTAACCCTTAACACATGACAACCTCAACTGTTATGACAACTTAGACCTTGTTAACAACCTAGACCCTGCCTTGACCCTTAACACATGATAACCTCGACTTCGATCCTTAACACATGATAACCCGAACTCTTAACACATGACAACTTCGACCCTTAGTATATGACAACCTCAATACTAGTTGATATGTGTTAAGGTTTGAGGTTGACATAACTATTCAACCAAGGTAATACACTACAAAATTCAGATCCTATCTCATTCATTGTCTTCAATATGACAACTGCAACCATCATCTTCATCTCAAATTCCTTCTGATAATCACTTCTCCTAACGATAATCACTTCTCCCCACGACAACAATCACGACCATCCCTTTATCCACAACAAAAAAATGTCTTTTATCTATAAGAAATGTTATTTCGCAAAAAATAAAATAAAAAATTCATTCAAAATGTTTTCCACGTTCAGTGGCTTTCATCTATAAGAAATGTAGTCGTTAGAGTAAAAATAACACTCATTTTTAGAGTCTTAGAAGTTGGCAGTGCTCATATGCCAGAAAAATTCATGGTGGTGATTGTATGTCGGAAAATGCAGTTGGAAGGGGTGGTGGTGGGTCTTCGAAATATATGCTCGAAAAGAAAGAAGAACGGTCTCAAGAAGACAACAATGGGTCCTTAAATGGCCTCCAACCCTACTTAAAGGTCTTCAGACCATGTCTCTAGGGCCTATTATGAGGTACGTCTTAAATCAATTCCGTCCATAGAAGTCGAAATTTGATGAAAAACCATAGTCCAAAGAATGACCCACATACGTAGATTAGGTGAACCACACCACATGAAAATAATTAGCAATAAATGACTACTGTTATCATTTATCAAGTCTTGTGGGCCACAAAGAGCTTGTATCAAAATAAGATTACTACTTTCCTAAAGAAATATGGTAGGCCATAAAGAGGATGAACGGATTTGATCAACCTTTCAGTGGGCCCAATCATCAAGTGGTGGTCAGAACATGCCTTAGAATCGAAGTTATAAAGCTTCTCCAGCATTCAAAGGTCTGTACAAGCATTAGATTCTAAAGTATGGGCATTTTCGTCCACTAAAAGTTTAAAAGTCGTCAGAGGGCTAAGTTAGGAATTTTTTAAAACTGTATTCCTCACATGAAATTTGGCCATTCCATAGTGCAATTATAGTCAAAATCCCCCTACCCGAATGAGAAAAGTTCTTAGTCTATCCATCACCACAAACAGTTGATGACCTCGCTATTAAAGAATCCTATGTTAGTATTCTCCCTTTTTAATGCATGCTAAAGCAATTAAACTTAATACGGGGGGATTTAATTAGATATATAGTAGGCCGTTGTCAGAGATAGAACCCATATAAAGCATGTTTGAAAATTATCGTTATCCAGTAGGTACTTGCCCAAGCTCATTTTTTTACAACAGCCATCGGCCCATCAAATCTCACCACTCCTATGGTGAACTCAGCACAAGCTGGGGCAATACCTAATCTAAATCTCTTCCAAACATGATTTTGGGCACCCATCTCTGACCGCAGCACATGACTCAATCAAATTCTGCCATGTTAGGTCACTTGGTTGGACGTTTGTTTCTAAAAGTTGGATGTTGACCCATGGATAAATCAATCAACACTTTTCAAAGTATGCAAATTCTCAGGAAAAATCAGATGGTTATCATTAACTTCTTAGTGTAATAAGATATAATGGGCCAACAGAATGCTGGTTGAGGCTACGAGAACCACATGCCACTGTTAGATATGGGTCCTACGTTAGAAAGTGATTTTGTGCTTTGACGGGCTTTATACGCTATATGCTCCTGGACGTGGGCTGTACCAATGAAAGCCTTCCACGTCAAGCCTCACCAACCTTCTCATTTGCCTGCCTTTCTATGGGAACGGTCCCATGCTAGACGGTCCAATGCTCGTGGGCTGCTTCTTATAACAACATATGCCGGTCTTTCAGTTCTGCCGAGTGGGACCCACGGTTTGGTGGTCCAGTTCATTGGTCTATTAAGCAACACCATGGTGGACCACGCCTCATAATTGAATGTTGAACGTGGACCGTTTAACTGTCTTTCTGTAGGTCATAAATTGAAAGTTCAGGCTTCTTCTGTTAGGATGAATTTTGGGGAAGTCATCCTGAGTGGAACTCAATAAATCAACGGTCTGGATTATCGAACCATGGGCTCTACTTGTCAGAATTAAAAACCCATATGCAACATTTGTCAATTTGCACTGAAATCAATAGCGGGACGTTGGGAATAAATCGTACAAATATGCACCAGAGCGGAATTAAATGATGAGAGCGGATTGCCTGTGACCCCAGGCACAGAGATATCTCTGTGCCCGTGGCTGTGTGGGGTCCGTAGAGATGTTCTTGAAAAATCCACTCCGTCAATATGTTTTTAAAGATAACAATCGGACAGGAATGAAAAGATCAGACAGATCCAAAACTCATGTGGGCCATACCGTACGAAACAATAGGGATTGAACGCCTGACGGTCACAGAAGTTATGCATACAGATGATATTTATTCCTAGAGTTTATCTGATTGGTGATAATTCTATGAACGGTTTGGATGGAATATAAACATCATGGTAAGCTTCAAGAAAGTTTCAATGGTGGACGTTGATGTTCCCACTGTTTTGTTAGCATGGCCCACCTGAGTTTTGGATATGCTTTATTTTTATAATACTGTCCTATTGTGATCTTTAAAAACAGATGGACGAATTGGATTTTTCAATAACATGTCTGTGGACCCCACACAGCCACGGGCACAGAGATATCTCTGTGCCCGGGGGTCTCTTAAATGATACTGTTATTTATTTGGTACATCATGTACCAGTTCTCCTTATTGTGGACCTCTGAAATAAAAAATTGGAAATGTGACAGAAATGTACATGATATTGACCGTTCATATGATGAGTTGGATTGTGGATTGGGCAAATTAGAAAAATATGACTGATCCGTGGGCTAGAAATGGACGGTAGAAAAGATTTCGACAACAATAAGCATCGTCCTAGAAATGGAACGCAGATTGCGTCCTACCCGGCTCGTCTCCAGCTGGGAACGGGCAGGAGTTCTGAGTGGCCACCGTGATTTATGTGTTTTATCCACACCGTCCATCCATTTCTTCGTGAAAATGGAAGAGGCCCAAAATTCAGGAAAACCCATGGCTCGAGTGGACCACACTACAGGAAGCTGTGGGGCGTGGATTAGGTTCTACCCCGCTAGGACCTAGCTGGAGACGGGCGGTCATGTGAGGGGATCTGTGGGCCATGTTGATGTATATATATATATTTTATCCACTCCGTCTATATATTTTGAAAGGCCCTTGTAGGGCATTTGCCTACAAAACAGGTACATTGAAGTCTCAAGTGGACCACAACACAGGAAGCAGTGGGGATTGAATTGCTACCGTTTTGGAGGTCCACCGTGATGTTAATTTTCCATCCAACCTGTTCATAAGGTGACATAATGTACATAAGGTGACATAGACCTGTATAAAGGTAAAACATAAGTATCAGCTTGATCTAAAACTTGTGGCCCTTAGAAATTTTCAACGGTAAGCTTTCAATCCACACTGCTTCTGTGGTGTGATCCAATTGGGTCTTCAATCTGCCTTCTTTCTGGGTTAGCCATAAAATTATCTTCCAAAATGGATAGATATCCTAAATAAAGCATATATATATATATTATGATCCTACATAGCCCTTGACTGGACTGTCAATCTCTAGCTAGGTCTGGCCGGGGTAGTACCCAATCTGAGCCCCAGGCAGCGGTGGTAACGATGCTCTCCCTTGAAACTTTCCTACGGCCAACAACAACTATGCTTATTTGCCATCCAAAATATTTAGGAATTTACATAGACCTCAATGCGGGGACACAAAAAGATCAGCATGATCCAAAACTTTTATAGGACGTAGGAAGTTTTCAATAGTAAAAGTTTAATACCCATTGTGTGGTCCACTAGTGTCTTGTATTACCTTGATTTTGAACCTATATTGTGAAATCATACATAAAATGGATGAATGGTGTAGATAAAAACCATACGTCAATGTGGCTACTCAGCGCTCCTGCCCATTCCCAGGGGATCAGATCTAATTGTATCCAACTCCAAGTTTGAAAACCTGTAGCCGGATTCAGTTCTAACTCGGATCCAAAGGTGATATCGATATCCAATCCACTTATAAATAGCTAAATTCATTTTCGCTTCGAAAATCCATATAGCAATCGGATTTGGGTTGGATCTAGGTCCGAATCCACCACGTCACAAATATAAAAGATATATAATATAATATATTTAATTTAGCAGTAAAACGATGCAAATTTCACTGTTTATTGGGGTATGGTTGATCTAAGATTGGAATATGCTTTATTTTTGGGGTGTGGCCTAAAATAATCCGGAAAATCGAATGGCCGGCGTGGATATATAACATATACATTAAGGTGGGTGCCATTCACACCCAAAAAGGAAGTTCGCCTCTTTGCTCATAGACGCCTAGCATCCTTTGACGCTGACTATTCCAGTATCAGAATCTTTTTTTTTTTTTTTTTTTTTGTTATTATCATTGGCCAAGTGAGGTTCAGGTAAGGATGATCGGCTCCGTTCGTTAGCTCGGTTAGCCCATGAAGATTTCCAAGAATCCTATATTGGGTAGCTTTTGGTAGCATATATACATCATAGTGGGCTTCGAACGGTTTCAATGGTGGACATATAATTTCACTGTTCTCTGTTATATGGTCCACTTAAGATCTAGATCTTTTCCAGATTCGGGCCCATGGCTGTAAATGATTTGTCAGGATGGATAGACGATATGAATGTAACATATATATCGTGATGAGCCCCACAAGTGGTCCCTAGGACCGTTTTTTCAAAATGGTACTGATTGAAGCATGCAATAGTGAGGATTCTATAGATCTCACTACTAGATTCGAATTTGAGCTGAATATGATTCGGGTTTATTTTTGTGAATCCGAATTTAGTCCATTTAATTAATCGATCTTATTTTAAAATCCAACTCCATGTTATACAGGTTTGGAGCGAATCGAATCTCGGATCTTACTTGCTCCATGGAGAGCCCTACAAATAATGGGCGTAGCTTCCATGGATTCCTTACTGTGGCGGCCACCTTTATGTATGTTCCTTGTATCCACACCGTCCATCCGTTTTATAGCTCATTTTAGGGCATGATGACAAAAATGAAGTAGATCCAAATCTTAGGTGGACCATACGACAAGAAAGAGTGGTAAATGACATAAAAAGCACTTGTTGTGGGCCACAAAATTTTGGATCAAGCTGATATTTGACCATAAAAAACACTTGTTGCAAAATTTTGGATCAAGCTGATATTTGTGCTGTCCCTTCGTCCACGTCTTCAGCACGTCTTCAGGACCTTATCAACAAATCGGATGGAAATAAACATTCTATTACTTCCCCCCCCCCCCCCCCAAAAGAGGTTTTTAATGGTAGGTATTCAATCATCACTGTTACTTGTGGTGTGGTCCACCTGAGAATTGGATCTGCTTTATTTTTGGGATCATGCCATAAAATGAGTTGTCACAACGTACGGACGGCGTGGATATAAGGAATATACATCATGGTGGGTCCCACCGTCAAGGATCCATCAACCTCGGATTCTATGGGCACGATGAGCTAGTACTGCTTCCAGTAATACAGGAAAATGTGGGGAATCTAATCAATCGATCTGGACCGTCTGTTATGCCATACCATACTTCATAGGCTACCATGCATGAACCAAGCTGATCGGTTGATCGTACCCATTAGACTCGCATTCTATTTTTTAGCGTTGGTTTCTAATCCTTGTATGGGATGATACGGATTAATTTCTTGGGACGCGGATTGCGTGGTTAACCCATCGCCACGTAGCCTCGTGGTGTGAGGACTATGTGGGACCTACCGTCATGTATGTAGTTTATCCACGCCGTCCATCCGTTTTACCAGATTATTTTATGGAATCAGCTCCAAATTGAAGCATATCCGAGTCTCAAGTGGACCACACCACAAGAAACGGTGTAGATAAGGATGTCCACCGTTAAAACCTTCCTAGGGCCTACAGTGATGTTTGTATTGTCATCCAACCTGTTCATTAGGTCACACAGACCTGGATGAAAGCAAAACACAAATATCAACTTACCCAAAACTTCTGTGGTCCCTCCCCCAAATTGTTTTCAACAGTAGGCGTTCAATCCCCAATTTTTCCTCTGGAGTGGGCCACTTGAGCTTTGAATATCCTTAAAATTTTGAGCCCCTGCCCTAAAATGATATTAAAAACAGATGAACGGTGTGGATAAAACACATACATGACGGTGGGCCCCAAAAAGTCTTCACACCACGTAGCTACGTGGTGCTGGTTTCACCACGCAATCATTCCATAGCCAATCTTGACAGTACATCTTATAAGCAATTAATCGGACGGTTAGAATTGTCACCAGAGTATTTTTTTTAACGGTTGAAGAGTAAGTTTGGGATGGACCTGATGGACGGTCCAGATGTATTGATCGGATTGTCCGCTTTTGCTTTTGCAACTAGGAGCACTGCTCTCCGAGCACTTGATCCTTGCTCTTTATTTTTTTCAGGCTCGATCGACTACAAACTACAAGGAGTTGTGTGGGGCCCACTGTGATGTGTACACAACATCCAATCGATCCATCACGTGTGGCCTTTATGCTTTCTTTGACCTCCAAATTTCACGCCCTGGGAGCCATGCATTAGATTGCTTGTAGCCAAAAAGTGGAGAATCAATAGCTCATTTATTTATTTATTTCCATGGTTGACGAATGATATCACATACAACCATAGCATGTTAGGCTTACCATGCTACACCATTTTTCTCATCAGCATGCCACGTGGGATGAAATCCTAGCCGTTCAAAAGGTGGGCCCCGTCTTTATTAACATCCATCACAAAAACCAGTCTGACCAACTTATCAGGTGGGCCACACCAGTATGTTGGTTCATCTTTTGGCCGTTCGTTGATTTCAATGGCCCAAAACGTAGATCAGCCTGATTTTTGCTCCAGGTGATCTTCATGTAAGGCTCTTGCACAGATTGAATTTCCTACACACCTGACACATCAGCAGGAAAACGTTCAGCATGGTAACCTTAGCTTGCTATGGATGCATGTGATCATTCCTTTTTTCTTTTTTTTTTTTTTTTTTTTTTATTCCTGCTGGAAATTTGGGCCATATGTGTTTTTAATTTTCGACCATTCACTTGCTGGGGCTTAATGGATCGGTAGATTTGTCTGATTCAATTGATTTGGTCATGTGCAATTGAAGGTGGGTCGTGGATCTATGTTGGGTAGGTAACACGTCGAAAACATCTACAATCCGCTCTTGATTGCGATTCACCAGTGCATCTGCAGGCTGCATCACCACTTTAAATGGTGGTGACGAACTGTGGGCCAACGATCTAACAATCCTAGCCATAAGACTTCATGTGGACAACTAACAAAATTTTAGCATCCACTTTAGCCACAAATTGAGCCGTCAAATTCGTTTGATCAGTATAATTTTCGGGAATTGCTCCATCCATAATAGGATCCACGATTTGGACGGTGGTCGTTGGCATATACATGCATACTAAATGGGTTGAGCCAGAAACAATTATACGCAGTGGTGAACCATCACGGTAGACTTTTCTTTTATGGTGACGTTGCCCACAGCTGCGAGTTTGTTTCGATCGACTTAGGAAAGATGACATGGCAGCAACCGTGGTATACGTCTATATCGATCCAGCCGTCCGATCATCGTTCTCTTTATCGATGGAGCGTAGCCTAAAAGCTGAGATGATGAGATAATTATAATATTCAATTTTGCCCGTTAAAATTAGGCTATGGCCATTTTCTACAGTAATCCTCCATTTAGTGGCCACAAATTGGGTGGTGAGGATTGTTTCGTGAATTTAATTTTGGGGAGTCCGGATCCTCTGTTGGCTCCAAACAGGAAAACCCTTTTTGGACCGTTTCATTGGAGCTGTTTCATTCGTCCACATCACACTGCATGATGTCAGTGTGATCAGTGTGATCAGGTTGCACTGAGGATGTTACTAGGTTGCAGACCTATGTGATGACGTGGATCAATAAAAAAGCTGTGAACAGAGTTTCCCTGATTGGCAGCCAACAGAGGATCCGGATTCAATTTTGGGATGTGTTTGGGCCAGACCATTTCCTTTGGTGTGGTCCACTTGAGTTTTAAATCTGCTTTAATTTTGGGCTCATGCCCTAAAATGAGATGTAAAAATGGATGGACAATGTGAATATACGTACATCACAGTGGGCCCTATAGAGTTTACTCAGTTCATGATCAAGTTACAACATCTAGGAGAGCCTTCAATGGCTATATTCTGTGCCTATTTATCTCTTCCTACCTCTCCCTATATAAGGATACGGATTATCTATTGAGGGCTAGAGTTGGACGCGAACCTAGTTTGATAGTTTAGATTGACTTAGGTCGATTTGGTAAAACTTTGTTTGAAAAGAAAGTCTTTATGTTCGAAAACATAGGGTCTATTCGAAAAAAAAAAATTCGAGTTGATTTCAATCACAACATTGTTCGACTCGAATTCGAACTCGAATACGAATATTGACCGACTCGATTCGACTCGACTCGACTCATTCGTTCAACTCGGTTATATATATATATATATATATATATATATATATATAGAGAGAGAGAGAGAGAGAGAGAGAGAGAGAGAGAGAGAGAGAGAGCATGTTGGATGACAAATAAACATGACTATGGGCCCTAGGAAGGTTTCAATGGTGGACATCATTCTCCTCACTGTTTCTTGTGGTGTGGTCCACTTGAGCTTTGTATCTGCCTCATTTTTTTTAATGCCTCAAAATGAGTTGTACAAATGAATGGATGGAGTGGATAAAACAAATACATCATAGTGGGACCCATACAGCTTTGACACTAGCTTGTTGGCCGGTGTTCGCCTCACAAGCCAACTCATGTTTGGGTACTACCCATCTAACCCCACTAAGACCTATCTAGAGACAGATGGTCCTATCAGTGCTCTATGGGGCTCATAGTGATATATTTGCTTATTCAAGTCGTTTGTCCATTTTTTAAAGATCATTTATGGCATTATCCAAAAAAATGAAGTGGATCGAAAGCTCGAGTGGACCACACCATAGGAAACATGACGATGTTAACTATCTATGTTATGGTTTTTTATTTAGTTAGTTAAAAACTTTAAACCTTGTGATTTGTCATTTGTGATATGTAATTTGTGAACAAATCGGTATTCACTATTCAGTAGTAGAAAAAATATTTTAAAGCGAAAGAAAGTGAAATTGTTCGAACTTGTTCGAACTCGTAAAAATTGTCTGAAATTTATATGTTCGAAAATGGCTCGGCCAGACCAAATCGAGTTTGAACAGATCCACCCTATTCGAATTTCTATTTGAACATTATTTGAACACACCCACTCAAGCAACTGAACAATCCAATCTGATCCGTGTTCGACTCGTATCGGATCATTGCCCACCTCTACTGAGGGCAGCTTCAAAAGTGACGTCACCAAGTTCAAGGGCATGAGCCTTGGTAGAGATCATTTTAGGGCATGAACCAAAGCTCTAGTGGACCCACTATAGAAAACAATAGGCATTGAACACTTACTATTAAAATTTTCTTGAGTGTCACAGAAGTTTTCGGTCAAGATGATACTTGTGTATTTCCTTCATCCATTTCTATGTGAACTTATTAATAGGTGGGAACTCCAAACAAAAAAAAAAAAAAAAAAGAAAAAAGAAAAATTGAAAAGAAAAAAATAGCAAATAAACATCATGATGGGCCTTAGGAAGGTTTCATCGGTGGGTGTCACTGTCCCCAGTGTTTTTTATGGTGGGTCCACTTGAGCTTTGGATCTGCCTCATTTTTTGGCTCCTGCCCTAAAAAAATCTCTCCAAATGAATGGACAGCGTGGTACAACACATACATCATGGTGGGGCTACAGAATTTGGTGACGTTACTTCAGTAGTGAGATTAGGGCTGTCAACGGGTCGGATACGGGCTGGATGAGTGATGATCTGTATCCGACCCGATTAAGGATATATCCGACTCGAATCTGATTCGGATCACAAGTACATGATCCGAACCCGACCCGTTTAAATTTTTTAAAATCCGTTTCTGATCCGATTACGATCTGACCCGATATCTGAGAGAGAGAGAGAGAGAGAGAGAGAGAGAGAGAGAGAGAGAGAGAGATGCTCGTGCGTGGAGAGAGACGAAGGAGACGGCTTTTTTTCTTTTTTTTTTTTTTAATTTTTTATAATTGGGTCAGTTCGGGTCGTTAACGGGCCAGATCAAGGTTGATCCAAATCCGACCTGATTATTAAACGGATCATCTTTGGATATCCGTATCCGACCCGATTATCCAATTATTGATATGAATCCTATTAAATCGGATCGGATATTGCTTGGATATGTATCAAGATCCATGCCGTTGACAGCCCTAAATGAGATAGCTACTGAAGCCGTCAGGAGGTGATCAGCGTCCTTGTGAGCCACGTTGTTTGTCCTTGTGAGCCACTTTTAACTGTGATTCTCAATTTTGCACAAGTCCAGCCGACAGTAGACCACAGCCAATTTGAAAATTAGTGATTAAGTAATGGCAATTAATGGTCATAAATATGCTAATAAATGAAGGGCCAGAAGTAAAAGGAGTGGTCGGCTCTCGGGTGAGCCCGACGTTGTGTCTGCATGAAATCCATCCCCATCTGCCAACCCCATCTGTAACACACGATTGGAAACAGTTGTTGTATACAAGGCAACACTCACCTTCCAATCTGTTACCCTTGGCGTGGCCCACCTGAACCACAGATGGTTCTGATGTTTACCCCGTAGGCCTATGTTTTGGTGTGACATCTCATGGTTGGAGTGGTTTTCATATATTCATTGCGGTGGGCTTTATGAGAATCAAGGGTGTAGATCTCTCTCTCAATTGTTTCCTTTGATGTGGTCCACCTAAATCATAGGTCAGCCTAACTTTTTGACCTTGGACATAACATATGGTTACACATCAAATGATCGAAGTAGATTTTACATACGCATTCTAGTGGTCCCCTAAAAAAATCAAGGGTAGCCCTCCATTTCCCATTTGTTCCAAAAAACTTCTCTGGTGTATGACCCCACTGTGATACTAAGTGAAATCCACTCCAACTATTAGATGTACGTGTAATCCACATTAGGTAAAATTTGCATGACCTGTGATTTAGGTAGGCCACACCAAGGAAAACAGTTAACAGAGAGAAGTCTACCTTTGATTTTTTAACAGGCCCACCGTTATGATTATATGAAATCCACTCCAACCATTATGCCTCCGCAAAACATAGGCGCCTGAGGCTCAAAAATCATGTCGATTTGTCATTCAGGTGGGTCGGCCCAAAAAGAAAAAGATTTAGAGCATTGCCTTTTATATTGTTTTCATGATTTGTGTGGTCTACCTGATGGGGCTGCTTTTTGGGCCTTGGGTATGAATTTTGGTAAGTCTCTCCATATCAGGCTATGGGCTATAACTCAGGTGGAACATATAAATGGAAACGGTTTTCAGGGCAATGTTCTACCTCCAAATTATTTCCACTAGCTTAGCTCACGTGAATCACATATGGGTATATTTTTGGGCAATAAACTTCACATAACTGTTGCCCTATAAAAATAAAAGGTGGACATCTCTCTGCTAGCGTTTCCTTTAGTATGGCATCCGAGAATCACAAGTCTTAGATAAACATCAAGGTGTGCTCCTTCAAAATGATGGGGTTCCTGCAAATCCTTTTTCACAACTAGAGAGGGATGTTCAACTTCATTTTTGGTAGTTCTTTTGGGATGTGTATGCAAAATCCACTCCAACTATTTGATTCTTAATTCCATTTTAAGCTAAGAGTAAAAATTCAGGCTACTTGTGATTCAGGTGGTCCACTTGAGATTTGGGTATGCTTCAATTTTGGTCTCCCGCCTTAAAATGAGCTGGAAAAATGGATGGACAACATGGATAAGACACATACATCACAATGGGTCCCACAGAGTTTACTCCTTACGCAATCATTGCCAGCATGTCCAGGAAAGCCTTCAATGCCTATATTCTCATCCTACTCCTCTCTTCCTTCCTCCCTCCACATGCAAGACGTGCATCATGCCATAGTTCAGTTATAAAGGGAAAGCTTTGATAAGCACCCATGGTCATGTATGTGCCAAACATGTGCCAGCATGGCACATAGGTGCAATATCCAATCCGTCCATCAGGGTCTCACCTTTTACATGTTTAAAAAAAAAATAATCTAGTCCTCTCAGCATGTGGGCCCAACATTAGAAACCAGTGAATGGATTAGAAAGGTTCAGCCAAGCTTCTCAGAGCCGAGCATTAGGAGGAGATCCTTTCCATTCCTTATAGTTTGAGTGAGGTTGCTGTTGGAAGAGCCTTTAAACTGTGCAATGTCAGGGCCCATTGATTGGTCTGACCGGTCCGTTTTTGGACAGAGTGTACAGCAAGGTTTTGGACAATTTTTTCTCGGGTCGACTGGTGCTGTTGAGGCAGCGTGATGAATTTAGTCACTTCCTCTCTGGATTTTTTTTGTGTGGTCCGACTGGTTGGCTGTGCATGCGTTTTCTTATGCAGATATACATATTTGCGTAAGTAGTTTCAAATTTTGGTTTGTTGCCTATATAAAAGGGTTGTAACCGAGATTAGGAGTAATCCTAAGGTGTCCAAGGTTTCCTAAGTGTATTAGGAAGATGGGAGAGTGTTTTGAGAGAGAGAGAGCTTGAATTTTCTCTTGAATTTTTCTTACTTGTGGGCTTTTTATTTCTATAAGCTTTCGATTCATAGTAGATCGCTTTGTGCCATGGTATTTTACCCGTTGAGGGGTTTTTCCACATAAAACTGGATTGTCTCTGTGTGGTTGAATGCTCGTGTGATTGGTTGTATTATGTTTCTCGTTTGATTCGAATATTTTGCTGTGTTGTTGTTCGGCCTTTGCTTTTGCTGCCGACGCGTTTTTCCCAACAAGTGGTATTAGAGCTAAAGTTGGCGTGGATCAGAATTCAGATATGAGATGAGAGCATGGCATTGAGCACGAGATTCAAAGTAGAGAAATTCTGTGGCAAAAATAATTTCGAACTATGGAAATGTGAAGATCGAAACCCTCTTAGTTCAGAAAGGGCTTGAAGAAGCTCTTGGTACACGACCTGCAGCTATGAAAGATGATGAGTGGATGAAGCTCGATAAGAAGGTCAAAACCTCGATCCTGTTGTGCCTTACGGATGATGTCCTCTATAATGTCATGAAAGAGAAATCTGCGGCTGATACGATGACGAAGTTAGAGAAGGTCTATGCGAAGAAATCTCTAAAGAATCGCTTATATTTGGTACTTCATTTGTTTAACCTGAGGATGACGGAGGAAACGGATGTGGAGGACCACATCATCACGTTTAATAGGCTTATTTGCAAGTTGGCGGAGATGGATGAGCCAATGAAGGATGAATATCAAGCATGCGTCTTGTTGAATTCTCTTCCAAATTCATATAAGTCATTTAGAAGCTCTTTATGAGCAAGGAAGGAGACGATCAATGTTGAGACTGTTATCTCAGTCCTCCAGTCGAGGGCGGTGAGAAAGAGAAGTGGTGACGTGAGTTCTCATTCTTCCTCTGAGGTACTGGTTGTGAGGGGAAGAGATTCAGAGCACGATGAGAGATTTAAAATCAGGATCTAAAGCCAAGGGCAAAGGGAAAGCTAAGGTGCGATGCTAAAATTATGGTCAGGAAGGCCACATGAGAGGGGATTGTGAGAATCCCAAGTTGAAGCAAGAGAAGTATGAAAATTCTTTTGGAGAGGAAACTAATACCGTAGAGGATGGTGGTGATCTTTGTAAAGTTCTGATGTATTTGGCAAGGGATCTCACGGTAGAGAATGGATCCTGGATTTAGGTGCTTCATGTCACGTTTATCTTGATCGGAGTTCATTCATGACATACAAGGAGTATGATGGTGGATCAGTGTTTGTGGGAGATGACTACGCTCACAAAGTGGTGGGTATTGGTATGGTGCGCATTAGGATGTTCGATAAGATTGAATGAGGCCTGAAAGATGTGAGACATGTCCCCAAGATGAAGAAAAATGTGATCTCTCTTGGTGCACTCGAGGTGAAAGGGTGCGTGTTCATCGGCAGCGATTGTTATTGTAAAATAATGAAGGGGGCACTCGTGTGGATGAAAGCACAGAGGTGTGACCATCTTTACAAGTTGATCAGGAGAGTGTTTCATGGTGGAACTGCGGGATCGGCAGCGGGATCCACGGTTGCTCGTATGTGGCAAGTGCCCAAGGGCCACATGAGAAGAGCGGTAAATGGTGTGAAAGTGCAAGGATAGGGTTGATAAAGGCACAAGAAGTGGTGGAGCTATGATGAAGTTGAGATGACGAAGAAAGCGAGGATTGTTTTGATTCGACGTTTGAAGCCTCAGTGGAGATTGTTGGAAGAGCCTTCAAACTGTGCAATGTCAGGGCCCACTGATCGGTCCATTTTTGGACAATTCGTACAACAAGGCTCTGGACAGCTTTTTCTCGGGTCTGACCGGTCGGACAGTGGGGTTCGACCAGTCGGCTGTGCACGTGTTTTCTTACGTAGATATGCAAATTTGCGTAAGTAGTTTATAATTTTAGTTTGTTGCTTATATAAACGAGTTGTAACCGAGATTAAGAGTAATCCTAAGGTGTCTAAGGTTTCCTAAGTGTATTAGGAAGAGGGGTTTGAGAGAGAGAGAGAGAGAGAGAGAGAGAGAGAGAGAGCTTGGGTTTTCTCTTAAAATTTTCTTCCTTGTGGGCTATTTATCTCTATAAGCTTTTGATTCATAGTAAATCACTTTGTGTCGTGGATTTTTACATGTTGAGGGCTTTTTCCACGTAAAATCGGATTGTCTCTGTGTGGTTGAATGCTTGTGTGATTGTTTACATTGTGTTACTCGTTTGATTCAAATATTCTACTGTGTTGTTGTTCGGCCTTTGCTTTCGCTGTCGGCGCGTTTTTCCCAATAGCTACCAATGGATATCCATTTTACCTGATTACTCGATTCTGACATATGGACTCCAGAAATTTACTTTATGTGGGTTTGATATCGATATGGTAATATTGATCGATACAGATCTTATCATGTTCTAATTTACTTAATTAATGGTATTATAACTAAAATATTAAATATTAATATATGATACATCAAATTCTACTGTTGAATAACATTAAGATGGATGATGAGTGTTTTTTTTCACTCGCACACGCACTCATGCACGCACTCACACCACAATGGGTGTTCCAACCCATGACCTCGTGTTGAAACTCTTGTGAGTCTACCATTGAGGCATGGCAATTGGTGTGATGATGAGGTTAATATGGTGACTGTTGCTATTAATTAATTTGATCTTTTATCAAATTCAGTAAATTTTTTTATTTAAATGCTTTAGGATTAGAATTTTTATCTAAAAATTCTTTACCAATGTTAGTTTTACGGAACATACTTTCAACTTTCATATTTGCCAAAACATGCACGCCTCTTTCATATTTGCCAAAAACATGCATGCCTCTGAACTTGCCAATGAGGGTAAAATAATATATTTACCCTTGTTTTTAAAAGAGATGAAAATCAAAGACTGATTATAAAGAAATAAAGAGTCTGCACATGCCTCTACAATAAGGCATGTGTACATGCCACACATGTGTGTGCATACATGTGAGATGTAATTCATCAATTGGTTAGTTTAACCTTGTACATGTTTTTAGTTTAACCTTGTACATGTTTTTTGATGTACAGATCACCGGCCATTTTATGGCCTAGACGGACCAAAAGAAGACCGGTTGGGGTTGGAAGTGATCTGGACCATTAGGACCATAAAATGGTCGTATTTCGCAATCTGAAATGAGTTTCTGGACATATAATATATGATTTTGAGGTAGCTCGAGCTAATAAATTCAAACCAAATAGGCGGATTGCCCATGTCGGAATTGCGAGATTCGACCAAATCGACAGTCATTAGCCTAGTTTTATTTCAATTTTGCTATTTATAGTAAGTTTGGTTTTAATCATAACTTTTGATCTGTAGGGTTTTAGGAGTAGTGATCAACATGAAAAGGGCTTAGAATAATTAGTAGAATAACATGGTTAGGCCCGTCTGAAAACTTTCTATTTTTGGCCGAAAACCATGAGTTCTAGTAGGATTGAGAGATTTCTTTAAATAGTAAGTTAGGTTTTCTAGGAGTTTTAGTTCGAGTTGGAGTCTGATACTCTACCTGGGGTTTAGTTTCCTATTTATATGCATTGTAATTCTATTTTAAGCATTCGATACAATTATTTCAATTTTCTAGGAATTATTTCCTTTATCCTCTTGTTTATTCAAGTTATCTACCCGGTGAGGAAGACAGTGATCGACCTCCCACAGTCCTCCCCGCGTCATTTTCCCAAAAGAAAATCTAGTTCAATCAGCATGTAAGCTCCAATATTGAAAACACATAAATGGGTTGAGAAAAACTTCATCCATGTCGCAATGACATTTGAAAACTTCTCAAGGGCCATAGGCATTTTGGACCAATATTATATTTATGTTTTCCCTTCATCCAAGTCGTGTGATCTTATGAATAGGTTGGATGGAAAATAAGACGTTAAGCTGATCTTTGTATTTTTCCTTCATCCAGCTATATATTCTTGACATTATCAACAGGTTGGATGGCAAATAAACATTACGAAAACCTTACGATGGGCCCTTTGAAAATTTTAATGGTGAGGCACTCAATCACCACTGTTTTATATGGTGCGGTCTACTTGAGATTTGGATCTGCTTAATTTTTGGTACCACATCCTAAAGTGGGTTGGAGAAACGGATGGACGGTGTGGATATAAAACACATCATCAAGGTGGGACCCACAGTAAGGGTTATCCCACTAAGGTGCTATCGGGGTAACACTTAATCCGCTCCCATATAAATGACCATGACCTTTAATATGTCAGATTGTTGTTCATCAAATGTGGACTCATTAGATCATTGGTTAAGATCACTGAACCACACCAAATGCCCCAATCAGACCCAAATGGATGGCCCGTCCCTAGAAGGCACTTGAATTTGAAAATTCAACCTTTTAATGTGTGGCCTGCGAAATATATCCAACAACGTTCCACATTAACTAGATAAAAATTGAGATGGGTGGGTCGCATCTTCCAATGTTTGAAGATTTTAGGACATGGTCGATTCCATTTTGAGGCTTACACAAAGCAATGGTTTGTATCACTAAACCATCCATTAGAAACAATGGTATGTGAACTGTTCAAGCAATTATAAATGGCATATCTATAGGTAGAACGAGACCGATAATTGTCTCTCTCGTGGATAACTAATCCAAATCCATGGATCTATTGGGAATCCTCAACTAATCTTCCTTGATTTCTCAAGGGACACTCGAAGAACACGAGCAGATAAACATAAACTCAAAGAGAATTGTTTAAAATTGAATAATGAATTCTTAACAATGAAAATAAAACAACTTAAATAGTCTAGCAACTAAATAGAAGCCCTAAAATGAGATTAGGAAAAGTCCTAATCGAAAATGGAAATAAATCGGTTCAAAACAGCAAGTTCACGCATTTGCCCGCGTGCCGGACGACCAGTCGGCAGGGGGCCACCACTGGTTGTTGGAAGCCCCAAACAGTTCAATGAGTTAGGCTGTTCTAATGTCCACATTTGATCACTCGTCAGATCCCACGGTTGATGGCCTTAAACAGTCCAGCGGGTTGGGCTATCTTCTGCTCTAAATTCAATCAGTCAGAGGACTGGTCATGATCGATGCTCAAAATGGACGATCAGTCGGACGACCAGTCATTAGATCCTCTAAGTTGTAGTTTTTGTTGAGCATCGGCTCCTTTTGGGTCTTCTTTTGTTCCTTCCTGTGGTCCATCTTCTCCATGTAAAGCTCAGCAACCTCCTCTACATTATTCTACCCTCCTTAAAAAGAACTCGACCTCGAGTTATCGTTGCACTCTGGCTCATGGTATTCGTATAAGTCGGCGATGTTGAACTTGTGAGAGATCTCAAATTCCTCTAGAAGATCAACAACATAAGCATTGTCATTGATCTTTCTGAGGACAACACGGGACCGATCTTCTTGTGCTTGATTTTGTTGTACGTGTCAGTAGGGAAGCGTTCCTTGCACAAATAGACCATCCCTTGGTCTCCGACCTTAAAGACTATAGCGCGATGATGCTTGTCCGCGTCTTCCTTGTACGTCTTGTTCGACTTAAGCAATTTGTTACACACCTCACCGTGTATCTTTGTGATGCGATCAGCCATGTTTCCTGCGGCTATGCTTGTTCTTGACAGCTTGGGTAGAGAAACTAAGTCAAGGGTGTGGCGGGGAACTCGCCCATAAACAATCTCGATTGGTGACTTCCCAGTGGATCAGTTCACCATGTTATTGAAGGCGAACTTGACTTTAGATAGGGCTAAGTCTCACTGCCTTGGCTTGTCCCCATAGATGCGCTGAATGAGGTTACCCAATGTTCTGTTCACAACTTCAAGTTGGCCCTCGGTCTGAAGATGATATGCGCTGTTGAACTGAAGTTGGGTGTCAAACGACTCCGCAAAGTCTACTAGAAATGGCTAACGAACTTCCTATCATGGTCGGATATAATTGTCTTGGGGATGCCGTGCAACCTCACCACTTCCCTGAAGAATGGATTGGCCACACTTGTCGCATCGTATATCTTCTTGCATGGTATGAGTGTACCATCTTCGAGAATTGATCTACCACCACAAATACAGAATCCGCATTGCGTTAAGTTCAAGGGAGACCCAAGATGAAGTCCATAGAGATATCGTCCTAAGGACCTTCAGGAACGGGCAATGGAGTATAAAGCTTGGTATTTTGTGACTGTCCTTTGGAGGTTTGACATGTGTAACATCGCCGAACCATTCTTCCAACGTCCTGACTTAGATGAGGCTAATAATACCGCTCCTCTACCAGGGCCTTCATCTTGTCACGACCCAAATGGCTTCCAAGAACACCACCATGGAGCTTTAAAATAATCTCGTCACGCAATGAACTTTGCTGGATACACAAGCGATTCTTGTGAAATAGATACCCATCTTAAATATGGAAATCACTTGGGTAGCCTTCTTTACAATGCAGCCACATCTCCTTGAACTCCTCATCTTTAACATATAATTCCTTGAAGCATTCGAACCCGATCACTTTATTAGTCAAATTGACAAGTAGGGCGGCTCGGTAGCTCAACGCATCAACCACTTTGTTCTGTTGTCCCGATTTTTGCTTTAAGAAGAATGTGAACTCCTGCAAAAATGAAACCCGCCTGGCATGCAAACGACTAATGTTAGTTTGTCTATTAATGAATTTAAGTGATTGATGGTCTGTGTACAAAACAAACTCCATCTAGATGAGGTAGTGCCGTCAATCTTGCAATGCTTGCACCACCGCATATAGCTCATCTCGTAGGTAGACCACTTTTTCCTTGCATCACTCAGCTTTTCACTGTAAAAGGCTACTAGGTTGCCTTCTTGCAACAAAATCGCTCCAATCCCCATGTAGGATGCCTCGTAATCCACCTCAAACACTTTCTCAAAGTTTGGCAGGACTAAGCATGGTGTGGATGACAACCGTCGCTTGATCTTAGCAAAAATTTTATCAGCGTCTTCAGCCACTGGAATGAACCCTTTTTCATGCAGTCAGTGAGTGGTGCCACAATGGAACTGAAGTCTCTGACGAACCGACGGTAAAATGTTGTTAACCTATGAAAACTGCTCACTTCATGGATATTAGTCTGAGTAGGCCACTCGTGGATGGCCTTTACGTTGTCTTCATGTACTCGGATACCAGTGGAAGATACCAAAAAGCCTAAAAGTAGAAGATGGTCTGTCAGAAAACTATACTTCTTGAGGTTTAGATATAATTTGTTCTCCTGAAGCACTTAGAGAACCTACCTGAGATGCTCCGCCTCGTTCTGATTGTAAATCAATATGTCGTCGAAGTAAACCACGACGAACTTGCCTATGAATGGTTTCAAGGCCTGGTTCATGAGTCGTATGAAGGTGCTCGGAGCATTCGATAGGTTAAAGGGCTTCACAAGCCATTCATATAGTCCTTTGGTCTTAAAATCTATTTTCCATTCATCACTCGGACGGATACGAATATGATGGTACCCGCTCCTTAAATCTAATTTGGAGAACACTTTAATCCTTCAAACATGTCCAACATGTCATTCAGCTGAGGTATCAAAAATTGATACTTGATGATGATCTTATTTATCGCTCGGCCATCAATGCACATTCGCCAACTCTCATCTTTCTTTGGCGTTAGGATGGTCGGTACGACGCATGCACTCATGCTTTCTCTCAGTAGCCCCTTCTTTGACAACTCTTCAACTTGACCTTAGAGAATCTCACTCTCCTTTGAGCTCAAGCAGTAATGTGGCCTGTTCGGTAAACAAGCCCCCGAAATGTGATCGATGTGATGCTGAATATTTATCTTTGGGGGAAGTCCATGCGAGAGGTGTTCGGGCCATACTTTTCAGAACTCATTCAGTAACGGCCAAATAGTTGGAGGAATTGTACTACCTTTAGGGTCATCTCCCTTGACCACCATAGCATAAATGTGGCCCGTCTCTTTCGATTCTTTCACAGATTCTCTTATGGAAAGGAGTGAGCTCCCCTCCACTTTGGAAGTCTCGGGGCGGTCCTCCGGTACAATAGGGGTGAGAATCCTTTTACGATTGTCCTTGACAAACATATAGGTGTTGTCATGCCTTCAGTGGGTTGCATGTCGGTTTGATTGCCACGGTCTACCGAGGAGTATGTGACATGCTTTCATGTCCACCATATCTCACAAGACCTCATCTTCTACCAATGGAAAAGAAAATCAAGCATTGTGCGGTTACCTTGGTAGTGCTGACCTTCTTAATCCACCTGATGGCGTACGAGGCTGGATGTTTTATCGTAGGAAATTGTAGTTTGTCCACCATAAGCTTGGACATGATATTTTCACTACTTTCACTATCGATGATGACATTGGACACCTTCCCGTTCATTGTGCAACGAGTGCAGAAGATGTTATGGCGCTGAGGGTGAACTTCAAGCCTCAGGGTGTAACATAAACACCCCATACCAAGGAGACCATGGTCTTGATCTATCAAGTCGGTGCCATCATCACCATCTTCACTGGCTTGCTCATACTCGTTGATCTTGGGCTCACCCTCGATGAACTCTTCTTTACCACCCCCTTCATTCGTGGTTAATTTAGCCACAGGGCACTAAGGGCATGCATTGGATAAGTGGCTCGACTAACCACATTGCCAACAGTGATTAGGCCTTGGATGAGCATAATGGGTTTGTTGCTTTGCTTGTGCCTGTTGTGGGAGGCACGTTGCGCTGAGGCCTAGATGAACCGCTCTCCAGGGCCCAGTTCACAATCATCGGGGAAGGCTGAATACGTCCACTAATAGGTTCATTCCCTTTAGCCTGGGGTGCTTCCTGAGCCATAACGGTAGTGGAAATGCAGGGTGAAGGGTATGGACGCGTAGGGACTCTAGCAAGTTGAGTTTCCACACGTGTAGTGTATTGTAGCGCGTCTTCCACCGTCCAGACTGGTTGCATCTGTACCTGATCTTGGATATTGATCTTTAGGCCGCCAACGAACCTTGCAACCTTCTGTGCATTCGTTTTTGATAAAAAAAATATGGATAGATAGCCGGTTGAATTTAGCTGCACATTCTTCAACAGTTCGGTTGCTTAGACAACAATTTTGATATTGCTCGAATAGAACTTGCTCACAATCGCAGGGTAAGAAGTGTGATTGAAGAAATTATCGCATCCTGGGCCATGACCGGATGAGCAACTTATTCTGTTGGGTCCGAGAAAGCTGTAATTGCTCCCACCATACAGAGGCACCCAATCTTAACTTGTATACTACAAGCTTCATCTTTTTCTCCTCTGGAATGTCCATGTATTCGAAGAAGTTCTCAACTTTCGCTAACCAGTCTAAGAACTCTTCAATTCACAATAGACCATTGAAGACGGGGAGTTCGGCCTTACCTCTATAATCTCGTTCAGCGCGACCTCTGTAATCATCATCATGCACTAGTTGCTGCGCAAAGAGATTCTCTACATCTTCATCATTGCTATCGAAATCTACTGTGTTCGACCGATGATTAGTGTCTGGAAGAGCTGGACGGAATGCTGGGTTGTTCTGAACTGCGATCGCAGGAGGTTGCGCACAACCCGGAGCCTGTCGCTGGGCCAAAGCCATTGCGATCTGATCGAGGGATCCTTGTAGCCCTTGCATATACATATCAAATGATCTTTGAAGAGCCTCCATCTTCTCCGCTACTACATCACCTAATCACTGTCAGCGGGATTGTTGCCATGATCTTCGCTATATGCCAACCTCCCAAGGTTATTGATCGCTCTGATACCAACTTGGCGTAGCCGTAGGCGAAACGGGATTGATCACCATCTGTCTCATGGATAATTGATTCGACTCCATGGATCTATTATAAATCCTTAATCGATCTTCCTTGATTTCTCAAGGGGCACTTGAAAAACATGAGCAAATAGAGATAAACTCAAAGAGAAATGCTTAAAATTGAATAATAAATCTTTAACAATGAAAATAAAACAACTTAAATAGTCTAGCAACTAAATAGAAGCTCTAAAATGAGATTAGAAAGAGTCCTAATCGAAAACGAAAACAAATCAGTTCAAAATAGCAAGTTCGCACGTCTGCCTACGTGCTGGACGACTAGTCAATAGGGGACCATGATTGGTCGTCAAAAGCCTCAAACAGTCCAGTGAGTTGGGCTATTCTAATGTCAAAATTCGACCGGCTTGGGGACCGGTCGTTAGATCCCACGACCGGTCATCCGACTGGTCGTCGATGGCCTTAGACAGTCCAGCTAGCTGGGCTATCTTCTGCTCTAAATTTGACCAGTCCAAGGACCGGTCGTGACTGATGCTCAAAACGGATGACCAGTCGGACGACCCTGTAAATTGTAGTTTTTGTTGAGCCTTGGCTCCTTCTTTTAGGTCTTCCTTTGTTCATTTCTTTGGTCCATCTTCTCCATGTAGAGCTCAGCAACCTCCTCTACATCAATAAATCAAGAAATAAAGGACATACTTGTTGAAGTGATCATGAATGTAGTGACCTAGTTGATGGCGAATCTAATTTCTTGCTGGAGCAAGGCATATACATAGTTGCTCTCCTTGACATAGTTTACACCTCTCGAACATAATCTACTAGTCCAGTAGGCTCCAAGTGTGCTTCACTAGGATACAATCACCTAGAGTACAACTTTGATAGCATGCACAAGCTATCTAAAATTGAATATGAAAAAAGATTTCAGAGGAAAAATAAAGAGATGAACATAATTTTTCCTTTTTTCTTACCCACGCACTCACGCACTCAAACCCCCACATATGCACACCCATCCACACAATCTCACACGCTTGCACAAGGGTTGCTTAAACTCGTGACCTTATGTTGAAATATAATTTTTCTTTCTTGAAACCCTAGAATCACTCCCCTTTTATAGCGAAAGAGAGGAGGCTCAAGCTTATAAGGGCTAGAGTATCAGGCACACATGCTGGATTAATTGGTTGTCGGACTTATCTTTCAGGAGGAGGCTCAACTCAAGCCTATAGGGGCTGGATTCGTAGTTTCAGGCATACATGCCCAATTAATTGCTTGTTTAGTCGATTTTTCCTCCCCGGCTAGCCTCATGCATACATACATGTTAACGTATAGTGTAATTACACTCTTTTTTTTTTTTTTTTTTTTTTTTTTAAGTTTATGGAAATGAAAGCTTTATAATAATTTCTCCTTGTCCAATGTGAGACTATCTTTTACACTTGAGAAAAGATTAAAAGAAACACTCTCTTTTGGCTCTTTTTAAATTATATTTTTGAAATATTCCAACACTATCATGGCTCGCTTGGAGCTAAAACGTAATATATATAGCATACATAACTTATAATGGACCATAGTTCAGACACTTCCCATATTGAGAGTCAGTCAATGATCTTGGGGGCTCAGTTTAATTAATGTGGATGGTTGCTTATTTAGCTTTGAGCCAATCTAAAATCAAGAGATTTTTTGGGTATGGCATATTAATGACTTATGATTCAATCTAAGGCCTCCATTTAAGCAGGGACCATCATTAGTACCACACTACCATCCATTTATTAGGTCTCATTCTTTTATGCCATGCCTTATGGTTTAAATAATGAAGGGTTGATGTCTTCCAATCAAGAAGATTACTGGGAGTTATATACTGTTGGAATTGGTGACTCGAATCTACGTTGAGACAAGGCCACTAATCGATTGCAATTATAGATCTTTGAAAAGTGAGCTCTTTAAATAATTCTGCAATCAAGCGATCAATCAACTAGGTTGGCCGATTGATCGACCGGGGCCGTTGATCAATCGATCAATCAATGACGATGCGTTGTGTTATACAATTTGCACAATCTTGTGCGATTTTGAATAAGATGTTTCTAATTCAGGTTTGTTGCCTATTTAAGTGGGTGCAAATGGGAATTAGGGTATCTTAGATTGGCAAGGGTTGAGAGAGAGAGAGAGAGAGAGAGAGAGAGAGAGAGAGAGAGAGAGAGAGAGAGAGAGAGAGAGTTCTAGGGTGAGAGAAAAAGCTTTGAGGGCTTAGGATTTCTCTCAGGGTGGGCTTAGATCTGGGGTTTTGTTTCTTCATTCTCTTATAACTTCATATTTTATAGTGGATTCACTTTGTGCCATTGTTTTTTACCCGTGAGGGGGGTTTTCACGTAAATTCGGATTGCCTTCTTGTGATTGTCGATTGTTGCTTGGTGTATGCCATTGTGAGAATATCTTGTTTGATCTCTCACTTCTTCCATTGCGGGCTGATTTTTCCCAACAAGTGGTATCAAAGCTATCGTTGGGAGGTAGATCAAAATCTGAGATGAAGTTTCAATAGTTTCAAGCATGAGATTCGACATAGAGAAGTACCCCGGAAAAAACAACATGAAACTTTGGAATGTGAAGATGAAAGGCCTTCTAGTTCAATAAGGACTGCAAGATGCACTCCTTGGAAAGCGACCAGAAGTTATGAAAGAAGAAGAGTAGAAGAAGATGGATGAAAAAGCCAATGTCTCAATTCAGTTGTACCTAATGGATGGGGTCTTGTACAACATCATGAGAAAGAAAACTGCGGCTGAAACGTGGGTGAAGTTGGAGAATGTCTATGCAAAAAAATCTATGGAGAATCAATTGTATTTAAAGCTTCAGTTGTATAATGTGAAGATGACGAAAGGGACTACTATTGAGAGCCACATCAACAATTTCAATAGACTTGTTTGCAAGTTGTTGGATGTAGATGAACCAATGAAGGACGATGATAAAATGTTTATCCTATTAAATTCTCTTCCAATTTTATATGAGTTGTTCAAGAACTCGTTCTGCACAGATAGAGAGACTATTGGCATTGAGACTGTTATCTCAACTCTTTAGTTGAAGGCAATGAGAAAGAAAAGTGGTGACATGGGTTCCTCTACGGAGGCACTGATCATGAGAGGAAGAAACTCTAAGTGGGATGAAGGACCTTCTCGATCTAAGTCTAGATCCAAGGGCAAAGGGAAGAACAAGGTGAGGTGCTGGAGTTTGGGAAAAAGGGGACGTGGAGGGATTGCTAGAATTCCAAGGCAAGGCAAGAGAAGTCTGGAGATTCTTTTAGAGAGGGGCTAATAGCACAAAAGTCTCAGAGGATGAGTGTGATGTTTACGATGTACTGACTATATCTGGTAAGGGGTCTCTTAATAGAGAGTGACTTTTGGATTCAAGTGCATCATGTCACATATGTCCTGATCGGAGTTCATTCATGTCATATACCAAGGCAAGAGAAATCTGGAGATTCTTCTATAAAGGGGGTTAATACCGTAAAAGCCACAGAGGAAGAGTATGATGTTTACGATGTACTGACTGTATCCAGTAAGGGGTCTCTCGGTGGAGAGTGACTCTTGGATTCAGGTGCATTATGTCATGTATGTCCTGACTGGAGTTCATTTATCTCATATAGGGAGTATGATGGTCGATCGATGTTCTTTGGGCGATGGCTATGCCCATAAGGTGGTGGGTATTGGTACTGTGTACATTAGGATTTTCGATGGGAGTGACTGAGTCCTGGAAGATGTGAGGCATGTCCCTAAACTGAAGAAGAATGTGATCTCTCTTAGCACACTCGAGGCGACAAGGTGTAGGTTCATCGGCTGTGATCGGTATTGTAAAGTGGCAAATGAGGCAGTTGTGATGATAAAGGCACAAAGATGAGGCAATCTTTATAAGTTGATTGGGAGCACTATTCACGGTGGAGCTGCGGGATCGGCAACGGAATCCACAGTTATTCGTATGTGGCAAGTGCTTAAGGGCCACATGAGAAGAGCGATAAGGAGTGTAAAGGTGCGAAGATAGAGTCAGTGGATGCACGAGAAGCAATGGAGCTATGATGAAGACGAAGTAGAGATGAAGAATCAGAGATCGAGTATGACGAGGTACAACATGAAGAATTTTGTCACGATGGAGATTGTTGGAATTGGTGACTCAAATCTATGTTGAGACATGGCCACCGACCGATCAATCGCAATTATAGATCTTTGCATAGCAAGCTCTCTGAACAGTTTTGCAGTTGGGCGATCAATTGACCAGGTTGGTCGATCGATCGACCGGGGCTGTCGACTAATCGATTGATCAATCGACGACGGCGAGTTGTGTTATATAGTTTGTGCGATCTTGTGCATTTTTGCATAAGATGTTTCTAATTCGGGTTTCTTGCTTATTTAAGTGGGTGTAAACGAGAATTAAGGCATCCTAGATTGGCAATGGTTGAGAGAGAGAGAGTCCTAGGGTAAGAGAAAGAGCTTTGAAGGCTTGGGATTTCTCTCGGGGTGGGCTTAGATCCGGGGTTTTGTTTCTTCATTCTCTTTTAACTTCATATTTCATAGTGGATTCACTTTGTGCTGTGGTTTTTTTTTACTTGTGAGGGGGTTTTTCCTCATAAATTCGGATTGCCTTCTTGTGATTGTCGATTATTGCTTGGTGTGTGCCGTTGTGAGATAAATTCGGATTGCCTTCTTGTGATTGTCGATTATTGCTTGGTGTGTGCCGTTGTGAGAATATCTTCTTCTGCTGTGGACCATTTTCCCCCAACACATACAGATCTACAGTGGGTCCCAGTGAATCTACTATTTATATCACTAAACAATAGGCTCCACACATTCATAGTGGGCCATCCCAATGAATTTCCTATTTAGATTACCGGCTATAGGTTGTCCGGAATATCATCAAATCAAATCATGAGTAGGACCCTATCAGTCCCTATTAAATGTTGGTTGTTGGCTCTGTAAACTTTTGAAATCTAGCAACTTCCAAAGATATGTTAGTCTCTGCGCTGTACATGTATGGATGGGAGCGTCCATCTGGTAGACCTTACCATCAATCAAATCGGGAGTATCAATGGGCTTCAGACCATCTATCTACTGAGCCTTTCCAAGCAGATTTGGCTCGATCGACCAATGAGTCAAGACTCAAGGGGTTGACCAGGTGACACATCCTAGCTAGTCTCATAAATTTTGACCAAGCTTATAAAAAAGATGTTATTTACATAGCTTCTACATGGGAGTCCAATGGATAGTTTCCAAGCATTGATCTGATGGCCCCATCATAGATGGACCATGCCTAAAATAATCTCCTCAACTGGTTAACTGTAACCTTTTCATTGCCGGCTGGAGAAAAAGATCAAATACTGGATCGATGGCTGGGATCTTCTAATTTGGGAGATGATGGTTCATCCACGAGGCGGCCATCGGATCAGTCGATTGAATGCACATTTAATGACACATCCTAGTTGCGTTCGGAAATTTAGACAGTCTAAATCCTTGTTTCATTAGGTCCAATTCACATTTAATATTGCGCTACCTCTAAAAAAAGAAGAAGGTCCAACGTCTATTTCATGGGCCACCATGATGGCCCCTACCAAATACATGGATCAAATAATGATTCGACTTATTTTTGGGTAAATGATCTCAACCATGAATACCACATGCTATTGATCACAGGGTTAAGATTGTTAGATCGGTATGATGTTTGTATGGTAGCCAACTAAATAGGCCCTGAACCTAATCAGCAATCTAATTAATAGATTGGACTGCCTAACAATATAATGTTCCAATGGAACTAGGAGCATTAATTATGGTGTTGTTTGGATTATGCTTATATATAATACTCACAACTGTCATGATTCCCATGTACGAAGGATGATGGACAAATTTCTGACAATTTAGCTAGATGCTCACCGACTATTGCAATACTTACAAAAATGAGCACTTTTGATTTTAAGAAGGATGATGAAATTTCACTCTAATGACCCATTGAGGATTTTTCATATATTGCCTTAGGGTCATTAGACTAATGTGATTTTTTAGAGGATAAGCAATGGAGAGTGTGTGGAACATGAAGGGTATAAATTACTGATGGCATCATTTGTATTATGTTTAATATGGCATCATTTGTAATAGGTGTTCAAGTTTAAGGTAAAAAATTACTAGCCTGTAAATTTATTGACAAGGGTTTGGATTGGTTTTTTATTTTATTTTATTTTATTTTGGGTTAGTACACACACCCTATTGTTGGTACACCCACCCACCCTTGTTAGTCACACTGCAATGCTAGCCACCCCCACTCTGATAATCGATACCATGATCCCTCAGTGTTAAAATACTAGGGTCTGGATCAGTTGTAAGTGGGTATATAAATTATAATTGATTTTTTAAAACTGAATTATAATTGATTTTTCAGATGGATGTCCGACCAGGTCAGCTTGACTCAAAGACTGGACCAGGTTTACATTTCACTGAGCTCAACATTTACTATATCTATTTTAAAACTATTGACACTAATAAGCAAGAAATAGTGAATGATATTACACCAGTCTATTGCCATGCTCGTTGGCCGACTGATGTTCGACTGGGTTAGATCGACTTCATGTTAATAATTGTAATACTAAAATGAGTGTGTGTGTGTGTGTGTAGAGAGAGAGAGAGAGAGAGAGAGAGAGAGAGAGGAATGCTCACCTGCGCACCAGCTCTCATGAGAACTCCAGAGCACTTTTTGAGGACTCATCACACTTGATTTGAGCCCAAAATTTGAGTTGTCCATATGATGCAGCATCTCAAAAAACCCATCAGGGCTCAACTTTCAAACTGATCCAAAACTCTAATGAGCTGTAGTAAAGAAAGAGGCAAATCAAGGGAGGAAACTGTTTCCATTTTTCATGGCCCACTAAAGTTAAGGAATAAGTTAAAAGTTGAGCCCAGAGAATTTTTGGGGTGCTGCATCACATGGGCGGCTTAAATTTTGGTCTCAGATAATGTTTAATGAGTACTTAAAAAGTACTCATGAGTTCTCGTGAAAATTGGTGCGGAGGTTAAGCATTCCTCTCTATGTGTGTGTGTGTGTGTGTGTGTGTGTGTGTGTGTGTAAAAGCAACATTTTTTTGTGGGTTAGTACACACCCCATGATTAGTACACCTACATAAAATACAAAAGCAAGCGACTACTCAACTAGTGTGTCCCACTTGTTAAGATTCTCATCTTACTTGTTGTGAGTTCTGGCTCTAACTTGCCCCTCACTCTCAAGTTGGACATGGATTGGGTACTGCCCTACCCTGTGCCAATGTCGGCAGCTGCTGGAAATAGAGTGCATGTAAAATATGTTTGAAAGTTGTTCCGTCCAATACATACTCAACTAGGCCCTATATCTGGTAGCGGTCTGCCAGCCATTCAAATCCCACCATATTGTGTCTGTGCCAACAGGATAGTACTCAATCCCCATTGCTTTGTTCCTCTAGTCACTTTGAGCAATCAAATCCCACCATATTGTGTCTGTGTCAACAGGGTGGTACTCAATCCCCACTGTTTCGTTCCTCTAGTAACTTCAAGTGGTGTTGAGTTGGCAAGTTAACTCAGCAAAGTTTTGACTGAGTCAGTGAATTCTAGAACAATGAAATATATGGGTTGAGAAGGCTATCTCCAACCATTTAATGATGTATTTTAAAATGGAAAAATCTTATTTTTTGAAATGCTTGCTGGAATTCCCACCTTTTTTCCCACTGCATCGATACCATAGAAATATCTTTCGGCGATTTAAGAGGATTTGTTTCATAAGGTGATGGAGTACGACCATCCAGATGCATGCATGCAGTTAGTGCACATTAATGTAACTCAACCAAAAGTACTCGAATCATCCGCTCCGTTGTTGATGACTTATGATCCCAGCATCGCATTTGAACGGTTGGCCCAACTTACTGTAGCCTATCCTAAAATTTGATTAAACTAACCAGTCCTAAAATTTGGACCAAGATCGAAGACTATCAAACCTAGGGCTTATCTGGGAGCTTGCGATGGAATCTGAATCACAACTACAATAGAATTAATTAAGGTGATTCTAAATCTTTAGTTGTGTTTGGCCATTTATATTTGGAGTGCTTTGGAATTCAAAATTATGTTCGGATGCCTATAAATGCATTAGAATTCTTTAATATATTCAAATGAAACTGAATTTGATTTACTAATTTCTTAAATTGGTGTGCATATGTGATACTTCACAAAATGATTAGTATAAGCCTATTGAAATATATACTTTAACAAAAAGATAAAAAATAAAATAAAATTCAAGTCTTGAGTCAGCCCTAAACTAAGGATCACAAACAAGTAACTCACTTATATGTTTATAATTGTCCATTTAGATGGCCAATGCTTGAATAATTTATATCATTCTTCTGATGTGATTTTAGTGTGGCAGTTAATAATTGGATGGTTTAGGAATGTCATCAGTGTGCCACGTTACAATAGATTAGTGGCCTTTTTAATATTTAAATGACCACAAAATCAGGTTGATTCAACTACATATGCATATGGAAAATTATTAATAACCACCCAAAAAACTCTACATTCACATGGGTTTTTTTTTTGCGTCTCATTTTCATGGCGAAACAACCTTGTTGGATAGATAATATGTCATGCAAACACTATGGTGGGCCCCACATGTCAACCAGTTGGACAAACAACGTGGCAAAGCAGTGGCCTAACGGCACCTTTGTTAAATGTTCTCTTGCCTTTAAAAAGGGAGCGAAAAGGGCATTTAACTTCCATTACACTCAAATCACATTAAAATTGTATATTTCAAATACCACTAGCAGCTATCAAGAATCCATTTACCCCCAGTGCCCAAAAAACAGGGCTGCCAAACGGAGACCAGGTCAGATGGCTCGTTGGTTAGATCTGATCTGTTGAAATTCCCGAAATTAAGAGGCGCACTACCTCTTTATATTCAACTTTTTTCGGCTGCCTTTTAATTTCTTCACATTTAAAGAATTTCCCTCTTGGATGTTTTAAGCAATCTGAACTCTTTTCTATGGTTGGAAGCCTTTGCCATTTTATAGAAGTCATACTATTAGGTAAAATATCCAATGCTTGGTGCCTCCCTACCGGGAAACCGTACAGGTGGGAGTGCAACTTGTGGGGTCCACCATTGGTTGGGTTTAAGAAAAAAAATGCCTTAATTGGGCTCTCTAGCCATCTAATAAATGCACATTTTCTCACGGATGGGACTGACAGCCATTGCTGATTTTTGTCTTCTAGTGTTAATTTGATTGCAACCCAAAAACAGTTTGGATTCTCCCACCTGCCTATGATCGATCTTTCCAATATTGTACATACTGACCGATCGGTCCCGATCTCAATAATAACATGCAGATATGCAATCTCCCTCAGATGATCCCAACCATACGGTGGAAATGGGGACATTCAGTCAGTGGTCCACATCTACTGGGTCAGTTGGATTATTAGGATTATATGATCCATATGGTCCTCATCGTATGGATAATTTGGGCTCCATCATTTGTTGGGCCTAATTCATGAACCGTCCAATTTGAAGAAATGGAGCATCCTAATTCATGAATTCACAAATTCCATTGAGAAATGGATGCTCAGGTATTATATGATGAAAGTGATTCTTCATAAATCGTGAGTAATCAAAATTGATGAGATTTCCCAATTCCCAAATTTCAATGCAGAAATGGCTTCTTTAATTAAAGTGATTCTTCAGAAATGATGGGACATATGAGAGTGATTCTTCATAAATCATGAGTAATCAAAACATGGGGTTAATGAGAGTTCCCAATTTGGAAATTCCACTGGGAAACGGATTCTTAGTGTTGTCTTATCAAAGCGATTCTTCAGAGACAATAGGCATCAAAGGTGGGGTTGCAACATCCGAAGTCATGAATGCCCAAACTCCATTGATAAAAAAAAGGATCAATTCATGAGCTGCAAAATTTCATTGGGAAATGGATTCTTCGTGTTCGGGTACCTTAGGCAATCAATGTGTCAGTTGATGAAATTTTCCAATTCATGAATAAAATTCTGGGCGTGATGAAGTTTTGCAACTCAGGGAGAGGAAAATTCCATTGGGCAATGGATTTTTCATGTCATCCAATATTATGAATTTCATTGATTTTCATTTGTATATTAGAAAAGCCTCGATTTCCCCGTGAATTGTTTTATTTTTTCTCTTAAGTTTTGATTAGGGTGAGATTTTAATTAGAATATTAGATTTAATTTTATTTAATTGTATCTTTCATTCTTTGGGACTATTTCCTTATGTATGTAATTAGAGCACAATGCTCAATGAAAATAATCAATCAAGCAAATTTTCAAGTCAAATTTTGCACATAATTTTATCATGGTATCAGAGCTGAATTGAGGCCTTTGATCCATACTCATCATCCATCATAGTGGCATCTAGCCACCATCATCGTTTCCACTGCAAGTTGTGTGTCCGTTGGTCCATTGATCTTGTTTGCTGGAGCTCCTGCCCTAATTTTATGAAGATCTTCGATCGCATCTTCTCTTTGCAAGACTTGTCATTGGTTGCTATTGTTGTTCATGTATTTACATTTTCTTATTTACACTTGGCCAATCATGGCTAGATCGAATAGTTCAGAAGGTGTCATGTGGCAGTCGTGCCATACGTGGTGTAGATGGACTTCAAGAGGAGTTGGAGACATGCACATCTGGGAGCATGAAATACTAGAGTTCTATAAAAAGTAACTCTTTGGAAAGAGACCCATCAAAGGAAGTCTCTTGTAATAGGAAAGAGTCCAGTTAAATCAAGACTTTGCCAAAGCTTCTTATGAAAATTACTCAACGGGAATAAGAAGAGGGTTACAGGATCTCTCTTGTGCATGTGCCATGATGCAATTGGCTATACTTACGTAGAGAATTATAAGAAGATTTTTAAGACTGATCATTTAAATCTCTCACGATGTAAAATCTTACGCGCCTACCGCAAGTCAAAAGCCTATAAAAACAACACCTAATAAAGAACCTGAGGCACTAACCGAGCCATCCCATACGATCTCTCTCATAGTGCAACCTGTCTATCTTATTCTTTGCCTTAGTTCCTCCACTTCTGTCCAGCCCCGTTGCAGAAAGTTCGGAGTTTAACATAGCTTAAATCGTTGCTATTCAGTGCCATTGTTATAGTATGCCTAGGAGTAGTGTAAATATCGTTAAATCCCTATTAAATCAAATCCATAGTTGAAAGATCACACTAGTTACATCCTACTAGCCATTTGCCTCGATTGTTTGTTGGCACAGATGATCACAGATATTTATCTTTTATTTTTCTCAGTTTATTTTATGTTCTCACTAATTACTTTGATTTTCATTCCAAATTAATAAAAGAGTCAACCATTTTTTATTTTTTATTTTTATTATTCTGTTATTGTTTTATTGAGAAATCTAGGAACCATGATCACGGTTGAAAGAAAAGTCCTTAGCTTAAGTCAAAAGGATCCCATTCAAAAGACTAACCCTTCCCTTCTAAATCGCTTGATCGCTTCATATTAGTGATTGGACAGTCAAGTTAACCTTCACAAGTCTGATCCTACAGTTAATTTGGCGCCCAAGGTCGCTAGTGTTCAATCAAACTCTGAGTCGAGTAAGACTCTGACATCGTTGAATCTATCCTAATCGTACACATTTGACCGAATATGGGCTGTTCGTTAAACACTTGTGGTCTCATGTTTGATTGAACTGCAACACTTCTAATCAACTCCTGTTTTTGTGACCTTAGAAACATTGTAATCATCTTCATACGATCCTGCTATTGTTAATTGCTGATCATTGGGCTACATCAATGGTTGTTGTCCTCTTTGACGCTAATCTCTGTTGATAATCCATCTTCTTCTTTGGCGTTCTGTTTGATAAGATCTTGCAAGATCTATAGCAATGCCTAATTTGAAACATCTTCTGGCTCCGTTTAACATGGTGGCATCCGCCGTTAATGGTAGTTATGCCCACCACCCATCTCCATTTTCGTAAAGATTCAAGTGCTAGATCAACTACATACAGACTCAGATTTGCCAATCTGCCATGTTGAAAACACAAATCTACTCCTATCATCTTCTGAATGTTTTTGTAGAGATCATCTGCCGATCTAGGTGCTCGTTGGGTCATGATTTGTTAATTGTGTGCTGATTGTCTACATGCGACTGTAGTCCATCTATTCTTTGGCATTTAATACGAATATATGATATACTGAGATCTGGACCAACTGTTCTTTTAGCAATCTGGCCATATTGTTGATTTGTGGATGATGATTTGTTTTTATGCCACCACGTGTTGCTGGTCAGAATCAATGCCCATCTGATCATGGATCCCACCTTGCTGGATTATTGCTCTAGATCAAACTGGTCCACCGCCATTGCCTGGATCAATATGTAAAACATGCATCCCAGCTTTGCTAATCTTTGTGGCCATCTACATGCATAAGTCGATAGAAATATTTTCTGCTGAAAACCTGGCAGTTGCTTGATGGATACTTGTTGAATTAAGACTTGATTTACTAAAAACATGATTCGTTGGACAATTATTAAAAGAACAAAACAACTACTATAATAAAAGTTGAGAATAAGCGAGGGATAGCACTAGCATCCATCTATTGTGGGCTCCACCATTCCTTGCTGATCAACGTGTTGATTATAGTCATCTATCTCTGACCATTGTCTCTGGCACACCTCGTCTCACTGCATGTTGTTAGCATTAGTGTCCTTGGTCGATGATTTCGTTTACACGAACATCAATCTTTGTTGCATCCAAACCCCTCACTCGGATTTGCATCTCTGTGGCCTTTTGCAAATCCCTAATAAACCTGTTGCAGATTCCGACATCTGTTTGCATTGGTTGTTGCCCAGCGGTTTTTTAAATTTGCATCCATCATCCTACTTACTAGCCTAATTCATTGTGTACCCAGATCAGACGATGAGCCTAACTGGGTATTATGGACTTGTTTTTAGTAGACCATTGAACTTCTAACACCCTAATGACTGCCATCTCTCAGTTGAAGAAATTAATCTACGAATCCGTGTCTGTTACTAATGCCACTTCCTATCCAATCAGGTAATATTTTTTGGGTGCTTTACTTCACGGCCACTTCATCTAGCATATTGACTTTTTCAACCATCTCTTCTTCTCCCACCACTTGGATCATAGTTAGTGGAGCTTTTGCACACTTGTCACCAAATCTCTCACTCTTTACTGACTTCACACAGTCGAGGATACTTTGATTTATAGCCAGGCGGTTGTTTTAGGTAGACCTCTTATTCTCAGGTGTCTACACAACCATGTTGGGTGAGGCTATGGATGAAGAAATTCAGGCTCTCGAAGAGAATGGTACATGGACTCTGATGCCTTTACCTGAGGGGAAACAAGTTATCGGCAGTAAAAAGGTATATACCGTGAAATTGAAATCAGATGGGAGCCTGGACCAATATAAAGCTTGTCTCGTGGCTCAAGGGTACTAACAAATGCATGGCGTGGATTATGATGAAACTTTCGCTCCCGTTCGAAAAATGAAAATAGTTCGGTCCTTGATTGTTATCTCTTATTACAGAGGTTGGCAACTTAGTCAGCTTGATGTCAAGAATGCTTTCCTCCATGGGGATCTGAAAGAAGAGGTCTACCTAAAATAACCGCTTGGCTATAAATCAAAGGATCCTCGACTGGTTTGTAAGTTATCTAAAGCCTTGTATGAGCTCAAGCAAGCTCCACGAGCGTGGTTTAAAACCATGAAGTGTTAACCCAGGTTGGCTATTCCCAAAGTCAATATGACTCATCACTGTTTATTCTCAAGTCTGATTCAGGTCTTGTTGCGTTATTGGTCTATGTTGATGATATTCTCATAATAGGCACTGACATGCAAGGCATTGTTGATCTTAAAACATTACTCCACTCCTCATTCGATATGAAGGACCTGGGGCCATTAACATATTTTTTGGGACTTGAAATTTCTCATGATCCTCGAGGTTATCTCCTAAGTCAACGAAACTATACTTGTGATTTGATCAAGCAAGCGAAACTTATAGATACCAAGACTTATGAGACTCCTTTAGAATTAAATGTCAAGTATGGGAAAGATGATGGAGATCTTTTCTCAGATGTTACGACCTATAGGCAGCTAGTGGGGAGCTTAGTCTATCTCGCTATGTCTCATCCTGATATCTCACATGCAGTTCATGTTGTTAGCTAGTTTGTTGAGGCACCTCGCACATTGCATATGACGGTAGTTCATTGCATTATTCGATATCTTTGAGGTACCCTTGATCTGGCACTTCACTTTCCATCCTCGCATGATCTACAGTTATCTGCTTATTTTGATGCAGACTGGGCAGGTTGTCCCACTTCCCGACTATTCACTACTGGCTATTGCGTTTTCTTGGGACAATCATTGGTGAACTGGAAGTGTAAGAAGCAAACCACCATATCTCGATCTAGCATAGAAGCTGAATATCGTGCAATGATAGAGGCATGTAGTGAAATTACCTGGTTCAGGGGATTGTTAACAGATCTTGGGATTCATTTGTCTTCGCCAACTCCATTATATGTCGACAACCTCAATGCTATTCAGTTGACTTCCAATCCGGTATTTCACAAGCGCACTAAACACATTGAAGTTGACTGCCACTTTGTGCGAGAAAAATACATGGCTGGAATCATTTCTCTCCCTCATGTGACATCAGAGCTACAACTTATTGATTTATTTACCAAATCCGTGACATCATCTCGTCATAGGTTTCTTAGTGGCAAACTAATGTTGGTTTGTTCTCCCACATTAGTTTTAAGGGGGGGGGGGGGTTGTGAGAATAGCGTAAGTATAGCTGTCATATGGGTTGTCATTAATTGTAATATACCATGTATAGAAATACTCTAAAATAGGTTACCTTGTAATATACCATGTATAGACTTGTATACTCTTTATTTAAACCTGATTTTGGGTTGAAGCAATACAAGAAAAACCATTGGAATTTTCTCCGATTCCAAACATTGTCGTGTAGGTGGATGATGGCAATAAACACCTCCCACGACAGGTCGTCCACCTACACAACCGGTCCCCAGGTCGATCGAATTTGCTCTGGACAACGGCTGAACTCGCTGGGTTGTTTGGAGCTCTGGCCAACCAGTCCCCCCCCCCCCCCCCCCCCCCCCCAACGACGGGTCGGCAGGGCGTCCAGAAACTTCTTGCGATTTCGTGATTTATTTTTGATTTTTCTGATTTTTTTTCTGTTTATGCTTCAAACTCTTCTCTTCTTACACAAGTTATGTTTTTAGGGTTTACTTTCATTATAAATAGCTCTTAAACTCATTTTGTGATTAGCTTTTCATTATTCTTAATGAAACCTTGAGTTTTACTCATTATCACTTGTGGATTCAAAGAAAAGGTCTCATGGATTCGAGATATCCCCTTGTGGATTCGATGAAGATCAGTTGAGGAGTCCTGATAGTTCCGTAGATTTGGAATACTTATCCTCATGAGAGAGATGATGCTTGATCTCACTCGCCCCAGCTGCGCCAACAACTTATGGACATCTTTACAAAATCTCTTGGTCGGCACCAATTTCATTTTTTACCAGGTAAGTTGGGTGTTACAGATCTCCACACACCAACTTGAGGGAGAGTAGGACTTCCTTGATTTTCATTTGTATATTAGGAAAGCCTTGATTTCCCTGTGTATTGTTTCCTTTTTTTCTCTTTAGTTTTGATTAGGGTGAGATTCTAATTAGAGTAGATTTGATTTTATTTAATTCTAAATTTTTTTCTTTGAGGCCATTCCTCATGTATATAATATTCAGGGTACCATGTTCAATGAAAGTCATCTATAAAGAAAAATTTCTTCTCTGATTTAGTTTATAATTTTATCATCTAATGAATGTGATTGTTAAGATTCCATGGGCAATCCAAATGTGTTGGTTGATGAAATTTTCCTATTCATGAATAGTGAAATTCCATAAAGTGAGCCCTTATTGTCCTAAAAAATACTCAGTTCAGTTATTAACAAAACTAAATGTTGATTGGTGGTCTCTCCTTCCCTTTCTTATTGAAGAATTAGTGTTATTGAAAGGTACGTGAGATTCATGCAGAAAAAAACTTTTTTTCTTATAAGAAATTGAAATTTAATTTATAAGAATTTAAACTTATTTATAAGAATTGAAACTTTCTTTCATCCTTGGGTACTTAGAGGCAAAATTATTTCTTTGATAGCCAATAGAATGGCGGGATGGGAGTATAAATTACTCTCTCCTGGTGGTAGAATTATTCTCATTAAGCATATTCTCTTCACATTTCAGTCCATATTCTATCAATTTCATAAGCTCTGAAAGCAATTTTGTGTATAATTGAAGGTTTTTTTTTTTTTTTTTTGAGAAATCGTTGGTAACACTCCACCTAAAATTTATTATGCACAAAACAAATATACAACCAAGAACTTCGGGTGGCCTCCACAAAATACAGTGGGCCTCACCTATCATATAGCTCTAACACAACCCACGCCAAAAGTCAACATGTGTACGGAGAAGGCCTCAGAACCCCCCAAGCCTTTCGGCGTCTGCACCTGTACCTTAAGTCTTCCTAATCCTTTTTCTCAACCAAGTGTTATCATTGAAGGGTTGGTTGTTAATTTCCTCTAGGAGATACATAATATGTTAAATGGTGTTGTTGGGTAGTTATCCTATTCAAGGAGGCCTCCGCTATAGATGGTTGCATGATATTCGACAAACCTTGTTTCTTAAACTGCTTCCACCCGTGTTTGCTCACCAAGGTTTTTGTTCTAATTTTATTGCAGCTAAGTATCTTCAAGTAAAAACACATCTATTAACCCTCTACTTTGAATTCTCGTTCTAGCATTTGGGTAAACATGATTAAATCATTTTTTCCCCATGAAGAATTCCACATGGATGATGGGTCATTGTAATGACCTAAGTTTTCAAAATAATTAAAATAACAATTTAATTAATTATTTAGTAAATTATGTGATTTATTATATTGATAAATTAATAATAAATAATCCGTATGGAATTGGTATAAGATCTCTTTATTAAAGTTTCTCAAAATGAACCCTAGAATAGCGTAGAAGTGTTAGATTTCATAAAACTTACAAATTTACAATAATTATGAAAATGCCATTAGTTAAACTTAAGTTAAACTGACGATTTTTAGTATACCAGTTTTTGACGATCTGTTTCATGCAAAAATTCATATAATAGTTTAGGGACATATTTTAACCGTACACGTCAAATTTCAGCTCTCCGATCATCCTACAAGTACCCTAATCAGAAATCGGGCCATAAGTGGGTCATCTAACCTCGGATCTGCCTCATTTTTTGTGTCATGCCTTAAAATTAGGTGGCCTACCTGATTATCAGAGTAGATTTATTACATACATCATGGTGGGACCCACGCACATTGCGAGTGCATGTCACGCTCGGTCAAACCACGTTTGACTGGACGGAAGACAGCTTCCGTCTTCTTCTCTCGTCCAGCGCAGTGGTAGCGTGCGCCGCTGTCAACCGGGTGGCTCTCGCCGTCCATCACAGTGGGCCCCACTTAGAAATCCACCCCGTCCATCAAAATCTTACCCCAACCAAACCTAGTCCGCCCAATTCCTATCACTAACAGTTGATTGTGCGGCCCACTCCAATCGACCGTTTGAAAATCAAGAAAGCCAAGATCGGTATCCTTTCTTTACATGGACAACTAGGATTGCTCCAGCATCACAGTGTGGACCCCACCTAGGTCTCTAACGGGTCTCACGCGCTAAGAATCTCCGGTTCATGTCATGGTTTCCTTCCCTAACTCCAACTCAAACAACGTCTGTAAGACCTTTCGTAAACGCCGATCATTCAAATCTCCAACTCCTTGTTGTGTGGCGTTAATCCAGACCATCCATTCCCCACCATGAGGATTTTCGACTCCTGCTAAGAGTCTATGATGGCCGGTTCCAACAGCCCGACCTCTAGTTTTCACGGGAGCTTACCGACGCTATTGCACACGCTGTTCATGTAAAACGCAAACCGCGTCGGCTTGACACTACTCCTTATGCAAGAACTGTCTAGAAAGGGCTGTGGCTCCATATAAATTCTTCTCCTTATGGGAAATAGTTCAAATCACAACCACAGAGAGAGAGAGAGAGAGAGAGAGAGAGAGAGAGAGAGAGAGAGAGAGAGACCGTGTCTCGTTGCTGCACGTTTGGATTCCAGCAACTCTTGCTAGACGTGGAATCAGGAGGAAAAAAAAACCATCCAAAACAGTGGGTTCATCTCATAATGTTTTTCACTTTGTAATTTCAGGTTTTTTTTTGTTACTTTGAATTCGTTTTAAACTTTCGGTTCTGAATTCGGGTTACGTTTTAAGATTAATTTCGATTGCTGAATTTTATGTGATTTAGAATTTTGGATTGTATTCTGTGGGCATATATTTGAGTTTACTTTCAGTTAAAAGTTATCTGATTTTTACATGAAAATTTGTTAAGTATTTTGTGTATTGAGGATTTAACCCCACGATAGAATTTAAACTTGGAATGATGCTGAATAATTGTGAGTTATTTGGAAAATTGATTTGATTCATGCATAGCACGATTTGAGGACTCCAGTTATTACCGTAGGGTGAGCACCCTGGTGTGTGCAATAGACCCATTGATGATTGTTTGGGTGAGCGCCCAAGTGTGTGCAACAGTCCCTGGTTGAGCGTCCTGTGTGTGCAATGTACCCTTCTGATAGTCCATCGATTGTGGACGGGTAGGTTGAGCTCCCTGGTGTGTGCAAGATACCATACTAGCGTACCCGGTGGATATCAAATGATTTTGGCAGGTTGGGTGAGTTCCCTAATGTGTATAAGAGATCAACTCTGCAGTTGTGAAATAATGTAGGCCCAACTATAAACTGGCCTTGGATGTTCTACTGATAACTGTACTGAGATTGTTGAGGCATACTTGCATACCATGCATCACGTGCATGTTTAAAAGATTTTGGTTTGATAAAATTGTCATTGGATTTGTAATGATTTGTAATTTAATGGTCAAGTGAATTTTCTATATAGAATTATATGTGTTAAACCATATGAGAATACTCACCAGCTTTTATTATTGATGCAGTGTTATGCGATTAACCGTAGTGACAGGTGATGATTTAGAAGACTTCGAAGTGGTTCCACATGAGGGATTACTCTAGAAGATTTTTGAGAATTATTTATTTTAATTTTTAGTTTGAAAGTTATGATGTAATAAGGCCCATTAGATGGCTATTAGTTTAGACAGTTTGGAACAATTTCGTAGACCCATTGATTAATAGTTTAATTTTCAAAGTTTGATTTATTTTGATTCTATATATTTGGTACCTTGTGAATGGAAAGGAAAAATATCATTCGTGATTGTGAATGATTCATTCATTATTTACATAACACTCTTGATTTTGAAATTTGAGTTTATATACTCGAGTGCCGAATTTTGGTGGCGTTACAGTCATGGTGAGATCAAGTTTTGGTCTGATGTTTAGTGGGGTAACATATCATTAATTATGCTTGTTTCTGATCATAATTTTGCTAGTTATTCCTTTAAACTAAGGAAAGTATTGGGAAAGAAAGATGATTGAGATTTATCTCTCATAGGGAATTCGCTTTCAGAAAATAAAAAAGAATTGCTTTAATCTAGTTCAATTCATCATTAAGAGAAGGATAAGAGAACTCGAAGGCTACATCTATACGGGACCTTTTTAGTTAGTATTACTGAGAATGTTGGATGGGACCATTCATTTAGCTTGCTTCTAACTATTTCTTATATTATAAATATGGGAAATGGTCATAACTAAGCTCAATTCACAGTCCCATTTAGACAATTTTCATGCTAGAACTCCATGCAATTGCAGGTGGAATTCATTATTATGTCTTAATATCATCCAAGCTATGGTGAAGAGACACTCACAAGTGGTAGTTAACATGATCAATTTAGGATTTCTTTTTAAAATAATTGGATAGTAAGATTATAGTGAAAAAGAAATGAAGAAGCTTATGAATTTATAAAGGAGTTTTTGCATAGCAGAAGTAAAACAAAATCAAGTTGGTTTTACTTCTAAGCACATGAATGAATCAATATAAATGTAACATCACACCTTTCAATGAAGATTGAAAGAAGATAACAATTAATAAACACTTTTGCTCTATAGAGATTCTTATGTTACTCCTATATTTATAAATTTGTAACCTATCACTATTTAGCTTTTCTTTCATAGAAGGATCTCTTTAGGATAAATAATACTTATAATATATTTACAATCTACACAAAGTCTTTGACCAAGTTAAACTTATCAAAGTTTGAACGTTTTCTCATATAAAGCACACATGAATGTATGTAATTGACATATTTTTTACCATTATGCACATGTCCTCTATGTACAACCTTAAGGCCGATTGTCCTAAGGCCCACTATATCCTATGATCACGATTAATCAATCTAAAAATAAATCAAAACTTTTTCATTTTACAAATAATGCATATGATGATTTTGAAATTAATCATTTAATGAAAATAATTTATAAATGAAAGTTTGACTATCCATGTTGATTGATGATTCCAATTGTTGATATAACACTTAACTTGTAAGGACTTTAGATCCTTTGGCAGGAATCTCAACCATTGTCAGAATGTGATTAACCACTGAACTTACTACGAACTATTTAAAAGATTCAAATATTGATGAATCAAAGTAATTAGAGCTATCGTGTTCTTCTCTGGTCTCTTGAAAGCTGAAGCTCCTAGGCCGATGGGGAATATTTTGGATGTTATCCCTTAGTGCATTATGGCTGAAGAGAACTTAACCTTAATGGTTGTTCCGTCTATGGAAGAGGTGCTTGAAGCGGTGAAGGCTTTGCCGCTGGATGGTGCCCTCGGTCCTAGTGACTTTTTAGGGGCTTTCTTTAAAGAAACCTATGAGATTGTGGGCCAGGATATTCTTGTGGTAGTCCAATCCTTTTTTCGAGGAGGTGATTTTCTTGGAGCCTACATGTCGTCCCTTATCTATCTTATCCCAAAGAATTCTGCTCTTGTTAAGTTTTCTGATTATCGTCCTATTAGTTTATGCAATTGTATATACAAAATCTTTGCTAAAATTGTTGCAAATAGACTCAGCAACTTGCTCCTAAAGATGAGATCACAAGAACAAGGGCCATTCATTAAGGGAAGATCCATAGCGGAGAGTTGCGCTCGTGCCCAAGAAATCTTCAAAGACATTGATAGGAAGGCCAGAGGTGGGAATATCCTTTTAAAGGTGGATATGGAGAAAGCCTACGATAGGCTGGATTGGAGTTTCCTTAAAGCATTTTGTTAAGTGCTAAGCACAAAATGTGAGTGTTAAGCATAGTGTAGTTGTCAAATTTCGTAGACAATAGAATAGTGCATGAGGTTATGTGAGAAAGTCAAGTTATTTAAGAAGATGAGAGTTAACCTCAACAAATATATCAAGATTAAGATATTACATATTCTAACCCCTTTTTATCACCACATTATGCATGTTTTCTATAATAAAGGAACTATTTAACACATGTTTTTATAATTGTAGGAATGATAAAGTGATTGTATGAATTCAATACTAAAAAACCTTTAGAACATCAGTGAAGGACGTGGGAAGCAAAGAGTTCAAGTTTTAGGAGGCTTCCTAGCCTCCTACAGCTAGTTTTTCTTCCTTGTCTTAGTTCTAGTTTTAGTTTTTCTATGCTTTCTTCTATTTAACTCTCAGCTAGAGCTGAGAGGTGAATCTTCTTAGTTTTTAATCATCCTTTGATATATTGATTTTGATTTATGCTTTAAGTATTGAACAATTCATTATGATTTGAATAAAGTTGATAGTTTTAGATGATTTAAGGAGTTTGTGTGCCATGTACATGAGTTATTGTTGGATTTCTGAGATTAATCAGATTGGTTTAAGGGTTGTTGATTGATGGAAGCTTTTGATTTGAGTTCTCCATTGATCAAAACAGTGGAATTTCTATTAGAACTATAATGGAAAGTTCATGTATCTTGTGTAGAATTTGAGATAGTTGGTGTTGCTTATTGAAGTTGGTTTAATTAGAGTTCTAATCATTGGTCATAGTCGAATCTATTGACAGGATTTGATGAAAGCTATGTTTGTGAATCTCAACTAGATTGGAAAGAGGCTTGGCCTATACAATTGAGTGTGCCCAAGGCCTGAGCTTGATTGAGGGAATCAAATTAGTAAACACCCATCTATTTCAGATTATTTTTGTGCTTTGATGATTATATTACCCGGGTGGATAGAGATAGAACTTCGATTTCAGTTGTGATAAGATCGAATCATTGGATTGAGCATGGTTTAGACTAGAAGGGGATCCTTGATGCTCTAGTCTCTTTTATTCTCAGATTTTCTCTATTTTATGTTTAGTTCTTAAAAATTGATTTTTTAAACTTGTTAGATTCTAGTTATTAGGATAGTTGGAATTATTTACATCTTTTCCTGTGGATCAACCTCGGTCTTACCGAGAATTATTATTACATCGCAGCCTTGGACTTGAGGTGAGTGAATAAGTTTTTGGCGTCACTGCCGGGGAAAAGGTTAAACGGTTCTAATTGCTCTAGTAGCTATAGAGTAGTCTTAGTTAGGTAGGATTTTCAGTTTCTTTTAGAAGTAAATTTTCTTATTTTTTTTCTAGATTATTAACAATTTTCTGTTTTTGATTTTATAGAACTAATTGTTGCCGACATAGATCTCACTCTATTGGGTAACATCTCCCCATCTCCTTTTTTTTTCTTTTTTCCTAGAATAGGGTAGTTTTCAATTCCTTAGAATTCATCATGGCTAATTGGATGGATAGTGCTTATGCATACCTTTTGGAAGATGAGAAGTCAGACCATGGGATCCAAACTTATTGTGATCGGATTCCCTTCAAGCACGGGTATTTTTCTGAGATTCAAACAACCTCTACTACCCCCCACGTAAGACGATGCATGATTACATTAATGAAAGCAATACACATGTTGAGACACGGCATAAGACGATGCGGGAGTATAGGAATGAAGCAAAATTGAATAATGATCAACTGGAAAAAATATTACGTGATTACCGGATTGAAAATAACATGAGTATTCCACCGATTATGGTAGGAGGTGTGCAACATCAAAAGGAACGGGTGAATGGTGGCCAACCGGTTAAGACAATGCGTGATCACTTGTATGGATATGCCTATCAGCTATCACATAACTCTTCATCCTACAATGCGTATGGTCTTAATTAAGGAAACCACCATTCTCTTTGTTTAAGGGAAGAACCAACCGTGGTTATTAACAATCACCTTAAAACGTCTTCCTCTTGTGATGACATGTATATACAAATACTTGAGGAATTATGAAAAGAGTATGAAGAGGAATAATCAAATTAAGCTTATTCGCCATCTTGTGAAGAAGTTGAGCCCGAATTTGGGAGCATCGAATCAATCCCTTCTAATAAGGAGGATGAGGCTATCCAAGTCCCACATTATTCAGATATAATGAATAAACTTTTAGAGGAGATTGATCTCGATGATACCAATGTCATCATCATTTATGGTGAGTCCACTATCTTTTTTGGATGTTTTGAACTTAATGATGAAGAGATTTCAATGACGGTTGACGAACCCGAAGAATCCATAAAATTTGAAAGTGATAGTGGGGTTACTTACAATGAGGGTTTGGTGGATGCTTATGAACCTATAGTTTCTTTTTCCTAAGGGCATAATGATTATGAGTCTTTAGAGGATATGCATGCTAGAGTGATGGCCGAAGTTGATCTTTTTGAGTCATTCCACCAATGATACATGCCAAATTCTATTGTGGAGGACTTCCCTTTGAGTGAGAATTTAAATTCTTTGGACGAATGCTTGGCTCACTTAAAAAATTCAAAAGACCCCATTATTCAAAAGATTATTAAAGCCTTGTAAACTTCTGACATGTTGCCCCATACTAGTTATGAGGAACCTAGCTTAGAAGAATTCCACTCCATGGAGTGTGAATCACTCATCATAGAAACTGAATTTTTGCAATCACTTAGGGAGGACGAGGACCCTTCATCCGACTATCTCGATTTCTTAGAGGAATGCTTGGCTCACTCTAATGATTTTGATGATGAGATGATTAAGGAGTTAGGCATTTTGTTAGACATGGTGTCAGTGCTTGAAGAATACCATTTCACTTATATTCTTTACCATTGTTTGTGGAAGCACCGTGCAATTCTGGAATTGTGGAGGAGACAACCCAAACTGATGAATACTTGATGAACGTCTCTCCACCATCATGGGTCCTTCAGCCCATGAAAAATTCTGATTGGGAGGACCTGTTTCTAATCAATCTTAACCCAATTTAGAATTTGAGGAAATATCTTTTTACTGTTCTTATCTCTTCTTTCCATGCATGTAGTGCACATTACGATTGGACTTTAATGAAGACAAACACCCATGTCTACTGTCAAGCAGGACTTTGGATAGTCCTCATGAGAAACTTATTGAAATTTATGAAGATCCTGCTCAAATTTGATCATGTAGTCGATCGGACTAATTAAAGGTAGGTCGGTAGGTTAGGATTTATTTTTCTGCATTTATGATTGAATAAGTCTCATGGAGACAATGAAAGATGCTAGAATTGATCAACTTGCTACCTCAAGTACTCTCGTTCTCGCTCTCTTTTATTTTATGTCATTGCTCTCATGTCACGCTTATTACATATCTTGTTACATTGAGGACAATGTAAGATTTTGGTTGGAGGTGAGATTCCTCAGATGAATCTAGCTAGTTTTTGCTGACATTTCGAGCAATTATGTTGAAAATTTCTGATTTTTCTTAATTGCAAAGCTCTTTTGTAACATTTTGTTTCTATGTACTTAATATGTTATGAGTATGAAAGGAAGATAGATGAAGTGATTGATTTTGAAATCATTGAATTACCTGTAATATGATACTTTTTTTTATATAAATTCCCCTATTTTTTTATGATCGATGGAAAGTTTGAACACTTTTGAGTCTAGTTCACATTACACGATTCTCATGGTTTGAAGGGATTATGTAGACTTATAGATCGGTTATACTGAGATTTAAGGTGTTGAGGAACCAAATTGAGGAACTTTGTCCATCCTTGTTCATGTGAAGTAAGAAAAAGAATGGAAGATATAAATTTCTAAAAATCCTATCTTATGTTTATAGTGAAAAGAAAAAAGAAAGAAAATACATTATTATTGAAGATATGTTGAAATTTTTTAAAAAGGGCTACCTATTACCAATCAGGGGATGGTCTACCTGTAACCAAAGCTGGAAATGGGAAGTAGTGTGAAAGCCATCTAAGGAACAGTAAGGCAAATTTCTGTCATAGGCTTGTTGTTGATCTGTACACATTTGGATATTTAGTTTCGTCGATCTATGAAGAAGGTAATCTTGGAAATTCATGAGATGAATTTTCACCATGAACACTAGACCGCACTTGTTCGGATTCTTTTATTTATTAATCAATCAGTGTGGATTCTATATGAATAATTTATTATATTTAAGGAGTTTAAGATTTCAATTTCCATCACTAAGTTTTTCTGAATTTTGTGTTCGTATATTTTTAAGTTTACAGAAGCATATTTTTTTAAAAGAGAGTTGGGAAAGATGGATTTGTTTCACGCATGTTTTGCTTGGGACTAACAAAAAGCTGGTTGGTGGGGTGTGTTGAGCTCTCAATTACACACATTTTAACCCCTTTTTATCACCACATTATGCATGTTTTCTATAATAAAGGACCTATCTAACACATGCTTTTGTGATTGTAGGAATGAGAAAGTGATTGTATGAATTCAATACTAAAAGACCTTCTTTAGAACACCAGTGGAGGACGTGGGAAGCACGGAGTTTAAGTTCTAGGAGGAGGAGGCTAGGCTTCCTAGCCTCCTACAGCTAGTTTTTCTTCATTTTCTTAGTTCTAGTTTTAGTTTTTCTATGCTTTATTCTAGTTAACTCTCATCTAGAGCTGAGAGGTGAATCTTCTTAGTTTTTAATCATGCTTTGATACATTAATTTTGGTTTATGCTTTAAGTATTGAACAATTCATTATGGTTTGAATAAAGTTGATAGTTTTAGATGATTCAGAGAGTTTCTGTGCCATGTACATAAGTTCTTGTTGGATTTTTAAGATTAATCAGATTGGTTTATGGGTTGTTGATTGATGGAAGCTATTGATTTGAGTTCTCCATGGATTAAAGTAATGGAATCTCTATTAGAACTATGATGGAAAGTTCATGTATCTTATGTAGAATTTGAGATAGTTGGTGTTGCTTATTGAAGTTGGTTGAATTAGAGTTCTAATCGTTAGTCGTAGTCGAATCTAATGACAGGATGTGATGAAAGCTATGGTTGTGAATCTCAACTAGATTGGAAAGCGGCTTGGCTTATACAATTGAGTGTGCCCAATGCCTGGGCTTGATTGAGGGAATCAAATTAGTAAACACCCATCTATTTCAGATTATCTTTGTGCTTTGATTGTTATATTACCCGGGTGGATAGAGATAGAACTTCAATTCCAATTGTGATAAGATCGAATCATTTGATTGAACATGGTTAAGACTAGAAGGGGATCCTTGATGCTCTAGTCTCTTTTATTCTCAGATTTTCTCTGTTTTATGTTTAGTTCTTAAAAATCGATTTTCTAAACTTCTTAGATCCTAGTTATTAGGATAGTTAGAATTGTTTACCTCTTTCCCTATGGATCGACCTCGGTCTTATCGAGAATTATTACTGCATCGCAGTCTTGCACTTGAGGCGAGCGAACAAATATCGACTCTATAACAAAAGTTGTGATAAAGCTTTAAAGATAAACCATATATGCCAAATGTAAAATTGACTACAGGGATGGCCCTAGGTTAGGTGAATTCATATGGCTTTTAAGTTAATCATTCTAATCTCCTTTAAAGTCATAGTTCAAGAAAATTCGGCTAGCCTAACCCTGTAGTAGGTTAACCCAAGAATCTTCGGCTAGCCCAGAAACTTTGGCTAAGTTTCCAGCAAGCACACTTGAATAATTCAAGTGATGTTCGGTTACCCGAACTACACTCGGGTCAGCTGAATCGTATCTTGGGTCAGCCGAAGTTTGAACTAATTCTTATCTCGCGAAATCTGATAGCCGTTGGGATAAAACGGTTGAAACTTAGGTTAGCCGAAGGCAAACTTAGGTCAGCCGAAGACCTACTTTTTTTGCTATAAATAGGGCTTTCTTCTCTTTATTTTTCATCAAGAAAAAGCATGAAAATACTCTCTCCCTCTGGTAAAAAAATTTTCCATTATAGTCTAGCTATCTGCTCTTAATTTCTAGTTTATTTTATAGTTATCTCAGTTCTCTTCTTAAACAATCTAACTATCTGAGAGAGACTATTCTCATCTTTAGATTAGAGAACTGAAATTGTAGCTTTTATGGAAACTTTTTAGAAATTTCTAGATTTATCTTGTTCGAGCTATATTGGTTTATCTTCTTCAAAGATCGGGTCACTGCATCATTGAAGCTTCATCTCTGCTAAGCTTCATCATCTTCTACTTCAAGAAGGTTGGTAATATCTTTTCTCTTATTTCTTTGGGTTTGTTTGAGATTGCCCGTGAAAATCTCATTTGAGGTTTTTGGTGATAGTCTGTGAAAATCACTTGAGGTTTTGTTATGATAACTTGTGAAAATCACAAATCATTATATCAGGTTTAAATGTGAACCTGTGAAAACCTTTATTATAGTGGAAAGCCAAAATTACAAGGAGAAGAAATTTTGGGAGTGGAGTAGGTGCAGTTGTTTTAGCACCGAATGACTACTCTTCATGTTGTGGTGTTTGTTTATTTATATGTTTGATATTTGTGAAATCTTAAATCGTGACATAAGATTTTCCTACTTATGTTTTTAAGTGGAAGGTTATCCTACGATTTGAATAAGATTTCTGATTATTTATTGATTTACTTATTCTTGTTATTTTTGTGCTTTTACTCTGATTGTATTTTGAGATTGCAAGAATTTGGTGGTCCTATTCATCTTCCCTCTAAGACATTTATAGCTCCACCTTTTTCACATTTGTAGCTAAATTTGGCTTCTCCCTGTAGTGGATTAGCATGGTTGAGAAGCTTTGGGATAACTGTTGGTTCTCAATTTTGATAAATGGTGAACCTTGTGGTTTTTTCAAATCCTCTATTGGATTGTGGCAGGGGAACCCTATCTCCCCGAGCCTTTTTATTATTCCTGTAGAGGTTCTTAGCAGGGGTTTTAGACATATGGTGGAGAGGGCTTTTTGTCTTCCCTTTCAAAGGCATCAAAGCTGCTCATTAGTTTCCCACGTACTTTACACCGATGACACTGTCCTGTTTGTGAATGGGAGCAGCAAATCCCTGCAAGCCATTGCTTCCTTCTTGGAAAACTATGAATAGGCTTTCGGTCAAAAGATTAATATAAATAAAATCTTCTTTATCCTTTCTTTCTATCAGTCGACTTCTCGGTCTTAGGTAGCGGAAAGAATTCTTAGTTTCAAGAGTGGAGAGGCACCTTTCTCATATCTGGGGGTTCCAATATTTTGGGTTAGGCCGCGGAGAATTTATTTCTAGTCGCTCATTGACAAGATTCGCAGCCGCATTATTGGATGAAAGAGAAGGATTTTGGGTCAAGTCGGTAAAATCACGCTCATCAAGCACATCCTTAGTAGCATCCCTTTACATTCTCTGTCTACTTTAGAAGTCCCTACTAGTCTGCTTTAGGATCTGGGGAAGTCCTTCTATGAAGCTAACCTGGATAGTTAAGTTCAGATCAGAACACTCGTGTTTAGGTAGTTATGGTAACTCCAAATACAGTAAAAGCTTGGAGATGTTAGATGTGCGGGTTGACTGGGCCTTCGCGTCGCCTCTTTGGAAGAAAGTTTGCGAGCTACTGCCTTCTATGTCCCCTAAAAATCATTGGCTGGTGGGGCATGGTGATTGCAACCTATGGGATGGCAACTGGACCAGGCTCAACTCTATCAGCGATTGGTGCATGTGTCCCCCCCTCCCGATCTTCAGGTGGCTTTGAAGTTGGAGGTTGACCTTCAACGTGTGCTTCCTCAAACATGATTGATCACATTGTGATGGAAGGGTCTGCACGTCGTTGGTGGCCGACACATGTATTTGGACTGATTCCTCCACTAGAGAGTTTGACGTAAGATTGGCTTAACAGCTATGTAAGAACACTACATAGAAGCAGCCGTGGGCCAAATGGGTGTGGCACTCTTCGATCCCTCCCAAAATTTCCCTATTTACGTAGAAAGTGTTCAACAATGCTATCTCGATTGATGCCAGGGTTCAATCCAAAGGTATTCATTTAACTTCCAAATGCGCCTGCTGTGAGCTAGTCCCAACGTCGTCCTATCAGGTGGAAAGCATAGACCACTTGTTTTCCCAGGGAGAGGCCGCTAATCAGGTTTGGGGTCATTTTGCAGCTATTTTTCAGATTTCAATGATCTCTGAGCAAAGGGCCGTGGGTAGAGCTAATAGATGGTGGGTGGCTTGCAGGCAATTTGGATCATTTTTCCTTACTGAGAGGCATAACCCCTTGTTTTATTTTCTAGGAGCTATGGCTGGCGGGAAATGCTGCCCGTTTCAATAGTTAACTCGTCAAGGTGCAGGATGTTATCCATTGCAGTCCAACGCTGACTGCAGCTGGTTTCGGGCTTCCTTGCTCCCTAATCCTAGGCCCCTGGGGTCTGCCAAGGATAACTATTTGCTGTCCTCGGGCATTAAGTCTCTGCGCCCCCCCCCCCCCCCCCCCCCCCCCCCCCGCATGAGATTCGTTGCGGTTGTCAAGTGGAAGAGGCTGTAGTCTGACTAGCTGATGCTGAATATGGACGATTCAGCTAGAGAAAATCCTGAGCCCTCTAGTGGAGGTGGGATATGCCACAACAACAAGGGTAAATTATTGTTCGCTTTCTCTTTGGAGTTTGGTTGTGGGTCCAACACTAGGGCTGAGATAAAGGTAGTGGTAGAGGGTCTATCCTTGTATGCAGAGCAGGATTCTCTAGGGTCGAGGTTTTGAGCGACTCAGAGGTGGTAGTCGATCTTCTGACAAAGCCTCAGCCTTTCTCATGGCCTATGTGTTATTGGCGGGTCAGGATTGACGGCCTCAGGAAGAAGATATGGAGGTGAAGATCGTGCACACTCCTCGAGAGGTGAATTTAATGGCGGATGGGCTAGTTTGTTGGGGCAGTGATTCCCAACTGCGCCGAATTTTTGCTGCGGCCTCGGACTTGCCCCCTCTAATTAGAGGGTATTTTTTCCTAGATAGGGTGGGGCTGGGAAATCTTAGGAGTTGTTAGGCTTGGGTATACAATAGGCGCCTGTTATCTTTTCGTTTGCGAGTTGTCTGAATGTTAGTTTGCTGTACAATCTTTTGCCCTTTGTTAATGGAATCCAATTTTTATTTTTTTATTTTTAAAAGAAGTAATCAGTTAACTTCCTACTTAGCCCCTAGGTTCTTTGAAGTTTGAGGAATTAGAAGTGCATGCTAATACCACACACTAAAATTGAACTTGACTTCCTAGATCCAGTCAATTTGCAAACACAAATATCTATACATGCATAGAGACAATGTCTTATAGTGGAGACTCACCATATGATAATAGCCACACCATATATAGTGGCCCATGGATTAAGGTATTAGGATTTATTTGTTGATGATGGCAATATTTTAAATTTATGAAGAACTAAATAAGGTAAGCCTCATAGTATATTTTACATCAAACTTGTCATACTCCATTCCCTAATGATATAGAAACCACAAGGAAATCTCCCAACAAAATTTGTCCTAGTCATATCCATTTCATGTTTTTCTCAATCAATAAATTATCAATGGAAGTCCTATGCTTATGTAGAAAAAAGAGAGCATTTAATTCATTAATATTTGAAAAAAATATTTGCCATTTAAATTTAGCTTTATTAATTAGAAAGATTAAATTACTAACACTTTAAACCTGCATTTTGTTGAAGTAACTAAATATACATACAACCTAAGCATATCTTAATAAGGTGAACATAAATCTCCTAAAACCAATCTTATTGTATATAGATACGTCAGATATGTACATGTAAAAACATATGTGATGGTCGAGCAGGAAGAACTTAGAATATGCTGAAGCTGTTAATGCAAAGATTTGTCAATTACCATGGTTAGTGTGTCGTTGAGTCCCTGGCAACTGAAGACAGTTTCCCTTGCGGCTGAAGACAGAAGCTTCTCGAAGATCAAGTCAGCCTCTAGCCTTTTCACCCCAAACCTTTGATCCTAAAAAATCTTCTATAGATGGCCCAAGTCCCTTCTAGGCACACCCTTAGCACCATCTATAGCTCACCTTCCATTTAGATCAGCAATGGATAGGTCTTTGGTTGCAGAAAGTTCCTTAAAATTGAAAATATTTCAGTCTGCACTCTCCGATACATACCCGATCCATCGGAGAATATTCCGATAGATGTCCGATCAATCGGACAATGTGTCCGATCCATCGGAAAATAGTCCAGTTACATTGCAAACTCTCTGGACACTTTTCCGAGCCATCGGAGGTATGTCCGATCCATCGGAAAGTGTGTTCCGATCAATCGGACAGTATGTCCGATCAATCGTACATTTGTCCAGTAAACTTTGAAAAACTCTCTGGACTCTTTTACGATCAATCGGAGGTCTGTCCGATCCATCGGACAGGGCTCTCCGATCCATCGGACATAGGTACGATCCATCGGAAGAATTTCCAGAAAAATTGCATCACTCTCTGGAAGAAATTCCGATCAATCGGACCACCTATCCGATCAATCGGACAGGGTGTTCCGATCAATCGGAACCAAGTCCGATCAATCGGAGAACCTGTTTTCAAGCAAAATTCAAATTTGACTAAATCTTATGTCCGATCAATCGGAACCTATCGAGCTGACCGTTTTCTGACCGTTGAAGGACATAATCTATTTATAGAACTCGGTTGGACCTTGCAAAAGACATCTTGAGCACCATCTAGGGTTTGAGTGAGCCTTCTTCTTGAGAACCCCTTCTTCCAAACCCTTAGATCTGTTGAGTTCATTCTTCAATCCATGTTGATCTGACCAACATTGATTAAGCATTCAAAGCTTGGATTGAAACATGAACTCAACTCCTCTTTAATGGCATCTTGACCTACCTCTCATAGACATTTGCTTGTCATCAATGCCATTAATGGTGGTTTAGGTAGAAGCTTTCCTCATATAAAAGCCATATCCCAAAATAGCCTCAACCTAACCTCAATCCCTCACCTTGGAAACTACAATGGGTCATCCGGAGCAAGGTTGCTGATCGAGGGAGCTGAAGAAGACGTCTTCCGTACAAGCTGAAGCATCTTCAACAAAGGCATCATCAAGGGACTCAATCAGCTAAGTATCTTTAGTCTTTCGAGTCCAAGAAACCTCCTCGAGTTGAGATTTGGGTTTCAGAGTTTGAAGACCCAAACTCGGTAGAGTCCTTGCGTAGGACAAGTCCTTGAGTAGGACAAGCCCTTGTGTAGGACTAAGTGGTCATGGATTAGTCCTATGGAAGGATGAATCCATGTGTTGAGTCGTAAGTCCTTTCGTAGGCTGTTAAGGTTTATGGTTAACCTCATTTAAAACCATAGTGATAGTGAAATCCGGCCACTCAAGGAGTGAGTGGATCAGCCGGGAGTGGAGTAGGTACATAACCGAACCACTATAAAAATCCCTTGTTGTGTGGTGAATGGATGAACTGATTTACTTCTTTTTCATGGGCTTCTATTATGGTTTGCATATCTGATGTTTGATGAAAGTGCTCTAAGAATATTTTGTGTTGTGAAATTTTAAAAAAGTGTCCTATTCACCCCCCTCTAGGACAAGATAACTTGTGTCTTGCTTCTATAACAGCGGTAATCAAACTTATACCGCATTTTCAGAAGCCATATTAGTTAAAAAGACACGAGAAGGTGATGTGCCAATCAGGACTGTCCACATTCCTGTTCTTTCAGCTGAACCATTCCTAGCTGAGGTACATGATGGGGGTTTTCCTCCTCAGGTATAGAGGAGAGATTGGTGCAGCCCAAGTGTAGTTGGGCGCCCGGTCGGTTTTGGTTGGGTAACCGAAATTCACCCGGAAGGACTGAAAAGTCACTGGACTATTTTTTGAATAGTCGAGCGCCTGATGGTTTGCTGACCGGGCGCTAGACGATGCTGGGTCGGGCGACCAAAATTCGACAGAATTTACTCTAAACTCTCTGGACAATTTTTTGGTTGGGCGGGCGCCCGACCATGCACGGACTGCGAATCTGTAGTTTCCTGTTTTGGCTCTAATTCCTTCGATGCTCTATTTAAGAGGTTTCAAATTGGGATTAAGTCATCTTAATAGGTGGTTTTCACATCCAAGGAGAGAGAAAGAGAAAAAAGAGGAAGAGAGAAAGACAAAAAAGAGAGAGGAAGCTTGTAGGAGGGAGATTACTATGCTTTATAGAGGTGATCTACTGTGCAATCGACGTCTCAATGCTTTTACGTCCTCGTGCTTGGTGAGATCTCTTAGATTTTCATATTCTCTTATTGTTTATCCACTCATGCGTGAGTGAAGAAGGTTTGATCCAAGCAGGTTGTGCTTGTGATCGGTTGTAATAGTTCTCTTTCATAGTGGATTGTTGATCTGGACTAGGTCCCATGGTTTTTTTTCTCTTTGAGTGTTTTTCATGTAAAAATCTCTTTTGTCGTGTGGTTTGTGCTTCGATTCAGTTCATTGCATTATTATATCCCATAATTCAAGTAGTTTGGGGGGCAAGATCCTACAAAAGTGGTATCGGCGCATTCAGGTTGTTTGAACAGAAGTGGGATCGATTATAAATTATGGAAGGTGGCTCATCAAGGGTGATCAACGTCAATGGGTCTAACTAGACCATATGGAAGGCTAAGATGGAAGACTTATTTTATTGCAAGGACTTGTATGCTCCAATCCTAGCATATCAGCAAAGATAAAAGATATGATAGATGATGATTGGAAAAAGTTGGACCGGAAGGCGGTGGGGTTTATTAGACAATGGTTGGACAATTTGGTGTTCCACCATGTGTCCACAGAGACCTCAGCCGCTAGCCTATGACAGAAATTGCAAGGGTTGTATGAGAGGAAGACAGCCGTCAATAAGATTTTCCTGATAAGAAAACTTGTAAATCTCAAGTTCAAGAATAATGGTTCATTAGCTGAGCACATGAATGAAGTTAGCAATATTGTGAACCAGCTCTCCGCTATGAAGATGGTCCTGGATGATGAACTACAGGCCTTACGATTGCTTAACTCGTTACCTGATAGTTGGGATACATTGGAGGTGTCTCTAAGTAACTCCGCACCAGATGGAAAGATGTCAATGGAACAGGTGACGAGTTGTCTCTTTAATGAGGAGACAAGGAGGAAGTCTCAGGGGTCTACTCAACAAGAGGCCCTTGTGATAAGATCGGAGGAGAGGAAAGAACAGAAAGGGCGGGAAAGCTTTAGATAAATCCCGAGGCAAGTCTAATGTCAGGAGAAATGTTGAATGTTGGAACTGTGGCAAGAATGACCATTATAAAAGTGAATGTCACAAGAAGAAGGATTAGAAAGAAAAATGGAAGGAAAAAGGTGATGAATCGGATTCTACTGCGATCGTCTCCGATGGCAACGTTGTAGTCATTCTCTCAGCAGATCACAATGTTTGTCTCACAACTGCTAATCAGGACACCGATTGGGTGATCGATTCGGGAGCGTCGTTTCATGCAATTCCACGAAGAGATTTCTTCACAAGTTACAAGCAAGGTAGCCTCGGTACAGTGAAGATGGGGAACTCTGGAGTATCTCAGATTGTGGGAGTTAATGATATTTATGTGAAGATTGATGTTGACTGCACATTGGTTTTAAAAGATGTGAGACATATTCCCGATCTTTGCCTCAACTTGATGTCGATGGGAAGGTTGGATGTGGCCGGCAACGAGAGTTGGTTTGTTGGTGGGCACTGGAAGCTCATCAAGGGTTTGATGATCACAGCAAGAGGGAAGATGTGTTGCAGCCTATACAAGACATGTGTCAGCATATGCAAGGGTGAGTTGAATGCAGCGGAAGATTCGGTGATAGATATGTGGCACAGACGGCTCGGCCATATGAGCTAGAAAAGGCTTCAGTTATTAGCGAAGAAGCGCCTCCTTTTAGAATTGGCAGGTATACCTCTCAAAACCTGTATTGATTATTTATTAGGGAAACATCATAGAGTTTCATTTATAAAAATTGCTTCTTATGTTAAGAAAATGCATGCATTAGATTTGCTTTATTCTGATGTTTGTGGTCCTATGAGAACAAAATCCTTGGGTAGGGCATTGTATTTTGTCACGTTTATAGATGATGCATCCAGGAGGGTTTGGGTTTTTGCTTTGAAATCCAAGGACGAAGTCTTTAGTGTGTTTAAAATGTTTCATGTCATGATCGAGAGAGAGAGAGAGACATGTATATCATTGAAGTGCATTCGCACTGACAATGGTGTTGAATACATCAGGACCTTTCATGAGTATTACAAGTCCCTAGGTATTAACATGAACAGACAGTGCCCAAGACCCCCAGCACAATGTTGTATCTGAACGAATGAATCGCACAATTATAGAGAGAATCAGATGCATGTTATCCCATACGAACTTGCCCAAGATGTTCTAGGGAGAAGCAATCCACATGGCGGTGTATTCGATAAATAGATCTCCATCAGCTCCGTTGAATGGAGAAGTACCTGAGAAGGCGTGAACTAGACATGATCCTTCGTATAGTCATCTCAGGGTGTTTGGATGTAGGGTATCCATTCACGTACCAAAGGACGAGAGGTCCAAGCTCGATACGAAGATCAGGCAGTGTGTGTTCTTGGGGTTCGGTGATGAAAAATTCGGTTACAGATTGTGGGATTCTACCGAGAAGAAGTTCATCAGAAGTAGAGATGTAGTTTTCAATGAAGATCAGTGTATAGAAGACATTGGAAAGCCAGAGAAGACCCAGCCCAGTTCAGGTGAGCTAGATGGCATGGATCCTATTACTCCTCTCGTGGTGCCTGATGACGGGGGACTACAACAAGGTGCAAAGGACGTGGGAATTCTTATAGAAGATGGACCGGGGGAGTAGCCCCCACTTGATCCACTTGTTGAGCCACAGGTAAGGAGGACATCTAGGGACAAACACCAGTTCAAGAGATACTCGCCGCATGAGTACATTATGCTTACCAATGTGGGAGAGCCAGAAGATTATTCTGAGGCCCTAGTAGACGAGCATAAGGGGGAGTGGTTGAAAGGTATGCAAGAGGAGATGAAATCCTTGCATAAGAACTACACCTATGATATGGTGAAATTACCTAAGGGTAAGAAAGCTCTGAGCAACAAATAGATGTTCAGAAAGAAGATTGAGCACAAGAATTCACAGATGAGGTTGAAGGTGTGGACCCTCGCCGTTTTCCTGCGCTCCCACACGACGTTCTCTTCCCTTCCCCTTTCGGGAAAAGAAGGAAAGGATGATGCGTGAGTGCGAAATCGCCGTTTGTGCCACTGGCTTGCCTCGTTCTCGAGGGCTTTGTTTGGTTGTCGTGTTAAGCTGGATGTGTTAAGTGAGTTTATATAAGACCAGAGTCGCTACTAGCCAATTACTTCGAATCTACAGTCGACTAGACCCCGTAGAAACGTTAGAGAATGGAATCCGAAGATTCCTTCCTCTAAAATGACTCCTTTTGATCTGCGGTCAGATATTCAAGGTAAGGGATCACAGTTACAGGGTGGGAAGAGGTTAAGCACCCCACACACTGCCTGTACCGAAGTACGGTCTCTACTTCACAGAATCGATCGAATACTTGAAAGTCTAGTTTAATCCTCGTATATTCTCATGGATGACATGATGCATGAATGCGGGTCTGAACAGTAAGAGTTTCTGATGGGCAGGTTCCAACAACGGGCAAGCCCAGAGCGTACGCTCGAACTGACAGGTGCTTAATGTAAGACGTATGCAGTGTGCTTGAATGATCAAGGTGTTTTATGGTGAAGCATGAATGCAGGTCTGAACAGTAAGAGTTTCTGATGGGCAGGTTCCAACAACGGGCAAGCCCAGAGCATACGCTCGAACTGACAGGTGCTTAATTTAAGACATATGCAGTGTGCTTGAAGAATCAAGGTGCTTGTAGTGAAGCAGGGGGGTTGGAAGAAAAGTAAATGTTGCACTTATGCTAGATGCAAATGAGATGATGCTGGAAAAGAGTAGCTGGATGGACGGAGGTGTCGCAAGGGTTGGCTTCGAGTGGCTGGATCAAGACTTGGATGGCTTGGGAATCTTGGACCAGTGGTCAGGCTGGGCTGGACCAGGGCTAGGCTCTCCTCACTCGGGCTCTCCTTGGTGGAAAAATGGGCTAAGGGGTGGAGAAGGACTCGGACCTCACCCGGACTGGCTGGACTTGAAGGGATGTCGAAATGAGAAGGGGAGGGGGGGTATTTATAGCAGCGAGGAGTGGCAGTTTACGTAATTTATCTTGGGCGGCCTGCTATGGGCCGCCCGTATGGCCGCTCCTCGGTTTCCAGCGATGTACGGTTGCTTCCTCGGGGCTGCTGTTTGACTCGCTGGGTCGACTCAGTGAGTTGACTCAGTGAGTTGACTCAGCGGGTCGACTCGGTGATTTGACTCGACGGGTTGACTCGGTGTTTTGACTCGACGGGTTGACTCAGCGGGTTAACTCAGCGGGTTGACTCAGTGAGTTTGACTTTTTTAGGATTTTTTTGACTGGCCTTTTTTCTGGTGGGTTTTTCAGGCTGGTGTTTAAGACTGGGTTGACTGGGTTCAGGCTTGAACTGGGCTATGGAATGGGGTTTACAAGGGTGAGTTTGGCTGAGTTTGGACTTGAGATTTGGGGGTATGGTCCTCCATTCTTCCAGCTATCTCTACCAACATTGTAGCCGAAGGTGGGGTGTCTACAGATGCCCCTCTTTGGCAAAGGTTGCTTGCAACCGAATGCCAAAGCGAGTGGACACCCCACTTCTGACCCGGTCATTCATAGATCATGTTCTGAAATCTTTGCTTGCCTTTGCATCTGTGTCAGTTGATCGTTTGGAAACCGATCACTCGCACATACCGCAGGAGTTTGGAGAAAACGTTGCGATTGTCCCTACATGCGCTGCAACCTGGGTACCCAATCACAACCCTTCCATTCCTGATCGGTACTAACATCGGAAAGGTACAGCAGAGCCTCTACGTCAACAGTCTTACGAGGATGCTGACCCTGAGACTGATTGTGTGATGTTTGATGTTTTCCCAGATCACTCCAGAATCCCAGGAGTACTTGTTTCGCTTGACTGTCAAAGTGGTTAGACGCCCTGCGTCAGATAGTCTTACGGGATTCTACTACGCCGACTTGGACTCAGTTAAGGTACTTCAGGCATCCACGCCTAGGTATGTGCGGGTGAACTCTTTCCACTCAATCTGCTGATTTTGATACTTGGGTTACAATTCATCGTTTCCACCTGTTCAAATGGTTTCTGTGACCGAGCCTTTTGGCTTTTCATCTTTTCGTATCTTGGCATGTGGTATGACCGCACTGACACTGGAGTTCAGTTTGACCGTACTTTGAGTGCATTGGATCCAATGGTCTCCGGGAAAACCGCGAGACATTGGATCTTATTTGATTTTTGCGTCGGCTCCTACCCAGAGATATGGAAGATCTCCTGGTGTTTTGGAGGCAGAACGCTCTACTGGAAAATATTTTTAGATTTTTGAAAAGGCACCCACTCTGGGGAGTGATACTCCGTGGGGTTTTTATTTGCACATAGAAATATTTTTTTGTCTTTTTGAAATGAAATCTGGTTTGCACGTGCCTCCACTAGGGATGCCTGTGGGGCTTTTGGCTAACCGACTTTTATTTTGAAAGCAGGTAAACATGATGATTGATGCAATGGATGCTGATGCTGGGAGATGCATGATGAATGCATGATTTGGCTCATTCTCTTCTCGTTTGATGATTTTGCTTTTCCTGTGGGTGCAGAGAACTTTGAGCTTATTGCTTGCAGGGTTGTGCTTCCCTGGGGTTTTTCCATTTTTATACGGGTGTTTGGACAGCGGGTTGGTCAAGATCCCGACCTGTGGTCGATCAGGTCCATCGTCCCAAGATGCTGTTTCTTTGTGAATGAGAATGTACGAGGATGCTATCCGATTTCAAGATGTTCTTTTGGGCATACGTGTGATTAAGATGGTGTTTGGTTGCCCGTTTTGGTCAAGATCCCAATTTGCGGGCGATTGGATCCGTCATCCCAAATTGTGAAGAGAGTGGAGTTCAAGACTCCTGAAGTGTAGTGCTGGGGGCTAATTTTTGTGATTTTTTGTAAATATGTGGTCCGAATCTTTACCTGAGAAGTTAAGATAGAGATCGGTTTATTGAAGGCACAGGAAATATTTTTATGATTTTTTGAAATATATATTTTTTTTGAAAGCAAGAGAAATATTTTTGTGATTTTTGACAATATTTTGTTGAAAGCAAGGGAAATATTTTGTGATTTTTGACAATATTTTGATTGAAAGTAAGGGAAATATTTTTGTGATTTTTGAGAATATTTTGATTGAAAGCAAGGGAAATATTCTGTGATTTTTGAAGAGGTGATTTTGCAATGTTTTTGTATTTTGTGATTTTTTTGAAATGCAGGGAAAAGTATGGAATTTTCATCCACTTCCAGCTTCTACTGCTGGTAAGGCACCCGATCCATTTTACGTCAGCGAGCAAGATGAGTCTTACACAGTTAAGTGCCAGTAGTTTTACATCTTCGCATGAGGAGATTTGAGGGTTTTCAGTCAACACACCCACAAAGTTGCCTGTTCCTCATGTGCAATGCACATAGACCACGTATCGTCCGACGGACTCCTTCGGCCACAAAATGGGCCACATCCTCACTTTTCCCTTAGTCAATCCAGTTTGGGGCCTTACGTTGCTCACAATTTCGCGAGAGTGCGCTTCACCTCCCAACAGCCTTAATCCCCTTCATGAGTTTTAGGAACAGGGAACATCCGTCAGATTTAACAGCGACTTCCAAATCAAGGTTGTCTATCACGGTGCGTTCAACACGAACAGGGTTGCGGAGTTCTGCCCGCCTCAGCCCTTACCTGTTTAAAAGATTCCAGACACCCGTACGATCAAGTGTCAGCCATGTCTGGAACAGGTTAGGAAAGAAAGCCCCCGAGAAGTTAATCCCAGTGTAGTTTTAGGTCTTCGGACCGCTGGAGATGAATTTGTGCAGTTGAAATTTTTGGTGAATCATTTTTTTTTATGTTTTTTGGAAAAAGTTCCAGATTTCAGCTCGAATGATCGAGATTGATGCTGATGTTTGTGGAAAGCTTTTAAAATATTTTGGTATTTTTGAAATGTTCCGGGTTATCAGATCCTGGCTTGAATGGCTGGGATCGATGCCGGTTTTTGTTAAAAGCGAGAAAGGTCCCCCGAGAAACTAATCCCAGTGTAGTTTAAGGTCTTCGGACCGTAAATATGTACATGCTGAAAATACATTCTTTTTTGTGATTTTTCGAAAACTGTTCCAGGTCATAAAATCTTAATTTTGAACGGTCAGGATTGACACTGGTTTTTATTGGAAATCTCTCGGGATTTTGTTCCCGACGTAGTTTAAGGTCTTCGGACAAGAAACTGTACAAAAGGGGGCAAATACATTTTTTTTGTTTTTGAAAAATGTCCGACTGTCAGCGGATCTTGATCAAGACCGATACCGGCTTTTATTGAAAATCCCTCGGGATATTGATCTCGACGTAGTTTAAGGTCTTTGGACCCAAAACTATGTACAAGACAGGTAAAACCTGTTTTTTGTTCTTCTTTTTTGGAAAATATCCAGTATCAGCGGATCTTGATTCGACGATCCAGACTGCTACCGGGTTTTATTAAAAAGTCCCTCGGGATCTTGATCCCGACGTAGTTTAAGGTCTTCAGACACAGTTTTTGGGGTTGGGCATACTTACCTTGCTTTTTTTTTTTGCTTCTGACGGAGCTGACTGTGATTTGAGTGGTCCGAATTGCTTGATTTGGCCCTGCGGGCCATTTGATGATCGGATCTTGGATTCCAGCCTTCTCTCTTGATGATCATGCCTTTGATCTTGCTGCTTTCTGACTTGTGTAAGCCTTCCAATGGTTTGGATCCTGATGATTTAGCCCTTGAATGGTTCAGATTGATAGATTCGGCCCTGTAGGCCCACTTGCGATCTTGGCTTTACTTTGGGGCACCTCTTTTGAGGATTTGTGAGGCTAAGAAGGCTTCTTATGGTGTGGATGATGGCTTGAATGTCTCAGATCGCTTGACTTGGCTTTGTGGGCCCACTTGATGATTAGATCTTGGATTCTGGCCCTTCTTTTGATGATCAGCCCTTTGATCTTGTTGTTTAATGGCTCATGTAGGTTCTTCAATGGTTTAGATCATGGTGATCTAGTCTTTGAATGACTTGGATTGCTTGTGGCCCCCACTTGATCACCTTTCCTTCTCTTTGACTTGATCAGCCATGTTCTGGCTGCATTACTTCATAATTGGACCGGTGGGGCACCTTTTATATGATCTTGATCAGCCTCAATCGAAATCTGGAGTGGACCGGAGCCTTGGACGGCCCACGGAGTGCCATCTGCTGACGTGGACTGTCAGCCTCACCTACCAAGAACCTTGGAGCCAATCCCGCGGAGAGAGAGGAACCGCGTCCGTACGGGCGGCCCAAAGCAGGCCGCCCAAGGCTCGCCTCTTGAGCGGCCTGGGCTGGCTCTAGTTCTGACATTCTCTGCTGTCCATTGTCTTTGTCTCCACTTGCTCTGTACGTCCAGGTTCGATTTCGACCATAAATCTTCCCTTTGTCTCCTCTTTCCTTCTCATCTTGTCCTCATCTTGCTTTGTCCTTTCTTAGGCAATGGATGGTGGAGATTTAAGGGTTGTGGGGGCTGTCCATGGTGGGTCCCACACTTCAGAAAGTATTGAAGGCTTTAATGATGGAGGGATTTCTTTAATGGATGGTGGAGATAGGGCATTGAATGGGGGCATTGATGAGGGGCTAGAGATGGTTGTTGGTGGAGCTTTGAATGGCCCCATTAATGGCAGTCATGCTGAAATTCCAGATTTGAATGGGGCTTTGATTGTGGGAGAAATGGATGGCATGGATGAGATGAGGAGATGGGATTTAGGTAGGGCTATGCATCCCTTGAATGTGGGCCACCTAGATGATGTGATTGATGGTGGAGATGGGGGTATGATGGACATAGATGGGCTGATCTTAGATCGCCTTCTGGTACCTGTGAAGAGAGAAAACACTTTAGCAAAAGGATTGAAGCATTAAAGTAGGAAGAGAGATACTTACCTTCTGGGAGGGATGATTGGGAGAAATGCACTCACGGAAGGTACCCCATTAGTTGATTGAAGGACGTTTATTTTGAAAGCCCTGTAAGATTTTTTTTTTTTTTTGCATATATATGAATAAGGAAAAATGATTTTGTTTTTTTTTTAAAATATATGTATGCAAATCATGCATGAAATGAAAATTTGTGCCAAGTGCTTGTCTGTCTATGCGTGATTCGAATTTGTGCTTTTAGATGTAGGAATCAGAATATTTGACTCAGCCTGATGTCATACTCGATTTTCTTAAATATTCACCAAGGGTCTTGGTCCCCTTAAGATAGTGCGCAATGGTATCCTGCCCCTAGAATTTGGGCAGATCTTGAAAGAATTCTCGACTCATAACTGCTATCCTTACTTCCGTTGAATCTTTATGTCTCTTGGATCTCTCATGTACCTGCTTTTTTTTTCTTTTTTTTTCTTTTTTCTTTAGCCATTATTACCCGCAACGCCCTTTCAGGTTTTCGCTGCGTCCGGCTTGCCCGTCATTTTTGCCCGTGGTGCCCTTTCAGGTTTTCACCACGTCCCGGGTATTTGATCTTGCCTGCCCCTTGGCAGCTATGCTGTTTTTACCCTTGGCGCCCTTTCGAGTTTTCACCAAGTCCGCTGTGTGCCCACTGTTTTTACTTGGAGCGCCCTTTTGGGTTTTCACTCCGCCCTCTTTGTTTAAGCACACATCTCTTTTCTTTTTTTCTCTTTTTTTTTTGGATAACTGCGACGCCCCGAGGTCAGGAATCTGTCGTTGCCGGCCGATGGTAACCTTTCGGCCTTTATCTTAAGTTACAATGGCAGAGCTGTCGGTCTTAGCTACAGACCATTCTGAGGTGGATGGATGGATAGATGTGTTTCTTTTGGGTCGATTTTTTTCTTTCTTTCTTTCTTTCTTCTTCTTCTTCTCTTCTTTTCTTTTGTGGGTTGTGTGCCCCTCCTTTCGTTCTTTTTTTTTTTTTTTTGCTCTATTCTTTTTTCTTTTTTTCTTTTTGGCTTTTGAACCCTTTACTTGGAACACTTATTGGTGGACGGGAAGAGATTCTCAGAGGTCTAAGCCTTGACCTCTTGACTTCAGCTCTACTAATGTAACTCTTGATAAGGTTGGATTGGCTTATCTGTGAGAGATTTTCACGTTATCGGCGTTGATTGGCTCTGGAAGATCCTTACCCCTCAGGCTGGTGAGTCGAACGGTGCGTCCCAGAAGAAATTCACTGATTCTTGTGGCTTGCCCATTGAGTCTGATAGATGCAGCAGTGCTTGTTGTAAACCCATATGACTTTTCGTTCTTCGGCTTCATTCTTCATCAGCACTCACGGTGACATGATTTTGACTCAAACTTGTAGGTCTGTCTTCTGATTTTAAGCTTCTCGAGGAACTTCTCCATCCTTAGATTTCGAAGGACATCCCATTGCGTATGTTGATAGCATGTGGGAACCCTTAACAATTGATGATGTCATTCTTCATGAGAATTATCGTGCGAGATCAGAATATTACCTCTATCCACTTTGTGCTGCAATCAACTGCCACAAGTATATGTGTATGACTGCTAGATGATGCCGAGTCGATCTTTCTATTGATGTAGATACCTCGTACAGGGAATAGCTGGAGTGTTATCAGGTTGTAGAGTTTCGAAGCATACACATGGATCTGAGTGCATGTTGCTGACACTTGAAGTGCTTTCTGACATGTTGGCAACAATCTGTCTTCATCGAGCCGTGAGGTTTCTTCGATCATTCGTCAAGTCGCACACTCCAGCATGGAATGCAAGCATAGTCTTCGCAGCATCTTCTTGATAGGCTTGATGAGTTTTTGATCGATAAGTCTTCATAGGACGCAAAGATTGGGAAGTCATGACTTCAAAAAATCGATCATTCTCTGCTTATTTTTCAGGGACAAGGATTTTCAATGCTCACTTCCTTATGGGTCTCAGGAGATCCTAGGTTTATAATTTTGAAAATTTTTGAGATGACATCGGCTTTTGGTTCGAACTTTCGAGGAGACCCTCTAACTTTGGGAGTCAGCTCATCATTTTCCACATCATTTGGCTTTATCCAGACCCTTGAGTTTGAAGTCCAACTCTAGATTGAAATCTTATGAGTTAACTTCATACTCAAGTGCTTTGACAGACAGACTTGACACTTTTATTGAAAAAGATTTTTTTTTTTTACTTTCAAAGATTTTCTGGTTTTTTGGAATTTTGTGAATATCTGGATTTTTTTTTTGAACTTTTGGATTGTGAAAATTTAATTTTTTTTTTAAAAAATTTGAAATATTTGGTGTTTTTGGGTTTTTGAATCTTCTGATTTTTTTTTTTGAAATTTTTCGTAAAAAAACCCGAGCAAGACGGTGATGTGAACCAGGTGTCGTCTGATTCGGCTCAGGGAGCCGAGCACTGTCGACTTTTATTGTGCCGTCATGGGGACTACAAACCTGTTACTGCCCTGCACTCCTTCCCCTCGGGAGGCAGGGCCAAAAGGATCAGTAGGCCAAACCTCATTGTTGCACCCAAACGTCATGGCAGATCTGAAATTGGGCTCCGAGTCGGTGTCGGATGCGATTTCTCTTGGTTCGTCCCCGATGAATTGTAGCTCTTCAGGTTCATCCGGCTGAGGTGGGACCAGGACGGTAGTCCAGTCGATCGGGGGAAATTTCTGCCCCTTGCTTGAGTCTTCTTTGGGCAACTCTATCAGACTCAATCTGTTCGCTTGATCATCGAAGGTGGAATTTAGCCCATCATCAGGGTAGATAATCCCTGCATTGATGAACTGGATTGGTGTGTAAATGCAGGGATTGCCTTCTTCTTGACGACCTCGTCTTCTTTTGATACTTCTATACTTTGGTTTCTGAATCAGAGTAGGCTGATATCGTAGTCCTCTCCTATCCATATCTTCTTGAACCTCCATGGTTCGGGTCGAGTCTTGATATTCGAGCTGATAGTAGAAGGTTTGACGCTCGGCAGGGAGGAAGACATAGTTCGATCCGATGGGACATGCGCGAGGGAAGTAATTTGCATTGTGATGGTATGAGATCTCCCCATTAGAGTGTTGTACGTCCATGGCTGGGATGGTAGGCTCCCGGAGGTTGGATGCTTCTACCGTGGGGAATTGTCCGGGATCGGTAATGATGGTGATCGCCTTATCTCCGAAGATGTGCTTGACCCTTTGGTGAAGATTTGAAGAGATGGCACCGATTCTGTGAAACCAGGTCCGATCGGGAAGGAGATGGAATGAAGCTGAGATGTCCAAGACCTGAAGAGTGATGGTTGATGTTTTTGGATCGATCAGAACCTGGACATCAATCTCCCCTTCGACCTCCTCGATAGTGGCCACATAATTGAAGCTGGGCCCTAATTCTGCTAGGGCATGTGGCATGCTGTCCGAGGAAGGGTCTTCTTCTTGGAAGACGATGGCTGAAGTAGAAGCCGAATAGACAGGTGCGGTGGGCAAGTTGTGCCCCTGGTTGTTTGCTTGAGAAACGGGCAGGCTTTGCCCCTGGTGAGCTAGAGTGGGCAAACTGTGCCCCTGACTGACTATTGCTGAGACGGGCAGGTTGTGCCCCTAGTTTGCTGATGCTGCGTTAGGGAGATTGTCCCCTTGGTTGACTGAGATGGGCTGAATGTGCCCATGGTTAGAAATGGGTGCGAAGATTGAATCGACTGAAGGTGCCCCTTGCATGATGATGGGCTCTGGGATCGAAATAGTTGAGGATGCCCCTTGTAGGATGAGAGGTTCAAACTCTGAACTAGAGTTGATGGCACGAATAAACTGGAGAGGAGGCTTTTCTTGGCTGGTGAAAGCTGGATAGGCAGGAGGTGCCCCTTGCATTGCGGAGACTGGATCAACTAGAGATGCCCCTTGCAGGATGAGGGGTTCTGAAACTGGACTAGTTAGGGGTGCCCCTTGCCAACCTTGATTAGGGAACTGTGAGTTCCATCTTGACTGTTGCTGTTGCTGCGGTTGTCCATGCTGAGGGAGGAATAGTGCACCTTCGGTAGAGGCGATAAGATCATCCTCTTCCATTGGATGGGAGATGGGAACACTATCATTATCGCTCTCGTATCCGGTAGGCTTACCTTCCACTATCGGTTGTACTGGAGAGGCCTGCTGAGGCCACCAAGGGGAGATCATCCCAGCCCTTATTCCGGCTTCGACTTGTTCCCCGGCGCAGATGAGTTGGCTGAAGTTCGCATATGGATGTGAGACAAGGTATCCAAAGATACTTGGATTTGCCGAGTGGACGATCATGGAGATTTGCTCATCGTCGTCGATGGGAGTCTTCATTCTAGCGGCCATGGCTCGCCACTGTCCAACGTAGGCTGACAATGTTTCATCACTTCTTTGCCTGAGAGCTGCGAGGTCCGCTCTCCTGGGTGCCATGTTAAGATTGTATGCGAACCTATCGATGAAAGCCTGAGAGAGCTGCTCCCAAGTCCTGATGCGATGACAGTCCAATGATGTGTACCAGTCTAGGGCATCGTTTTTCAGGGACTTTTGAAACAGACGGATCAACGCCCCGTCGTTGCTTGCCACAGCATCTAGCTCACCACAAAATGATCTTAAGTGGTCTATAGGACACCCTGTCCCATCATATCTTTTAAATTTTGGTACCTGAAAGCCTTGAGGTACCATTGCATCGGGAAATGGACAAAGGTCCCTGAACTTAGTGGATGGAAGATCCACCCCTTGCTGCTTCTGCAACTTTCTCTTCATCTCTCGCATCTGCTCTCGGAGTTGCTCTATTTCGGAGGGACCAGATGAAGGAGATCTTGTCCCTTGCTAGGATTGAGATTGCCCCCTTTCATAATAATTGGTGTCATTGATGCTCCTAAAATTCCTGCTTGAAGAAGGTCGGGCCTGGTAATTACTCCCATTGTAGGGACTTTGTTGGACTGGAGCTGAAAAGAGAGACTGCGAAGAAATCCCAGTCACAGGAGAATATTGAAATTGGTTGGAATTCCCATTGGGGAGAGATTGTTGGAATTGACTGGGATTCTGGGTTGTGGGATGTGACTGAAAATGGCTCTTGTTTGCAGGAGGATGCTGGAAGAAATGCCCTGAGGTCGAGAGTTGTCCTGATTGAGGACCTTCATCAGGAGGGTATCGAAAGTCCTGCGCCACCCCTGATAGTTGTGGTTGAGATGAACTGGAGGCTGGAAGAGATGCTTGTTGTGGTTGTTAAACTGGACCAGCTTGATTGCTGGCTGTTGAAGCCTGGGCTTGTGTGAATCGGAGAAGCATTTCCTGCATGGCCTTCATGCTTTGTTGTAGCTCTTGGATGCCAGGAATTGACATGGATTCACTCGAGTTTAACAGTGGAGAGGAAGCCTCAGGTATAGGGAATGGGAGAGCCATGTCGATTTTGTATTGGATGTGGCAGGGTGATTTAGTTTGGAGGAGTAATGGTGGGAAGTATGCACTATTTTTTTTTGGGTTTTAGGATTTTCTATTTTTTTTGTTTTGGGTAGAATGCTATGCAGATGAGATTGTATGAGGACTAATGACTTTCAAGTATAGGAGGGATTCCGTTTTACAAGTCGGATCACGACTAGTGGGACTAGTTTATCCCCAGCGGAGTCGCCATTCTGTGGACCCTCGCCGTTTTTCGCGCTCCCACACGACGTTCTCTTCCCTTCCCCCTTCGGGAAAAGAGGGAAAGGATGATGCGTGAGTGCGAAATCGCCGTTTGTGCCACTGGCTTGCCTCGTTCTCGAGGGCTTTGTTTGGTTGTCGTGTTAAGCTGGATGTGTTCAGTGAGTTTATATAAGACCAGAGTCGCCACTAGCCAGTTACTTCGAATCTACAGTCGCCTAGACCCCGTAGAAACGTTAGAGAATGGAATCTGAAGATTCCTTCCTCTAAAATGACTCCTTTTGATCTGCGGTCAGAGATTCAAGGTAAGGGATCACGGTTACAGGGTGGGAAGAGGTTAAGCACCCCACACACTGCCCGTACCGAAGTACGGTCTCTACTTCACAGAATCGATCGAATACTTGAAAGTCTAGTTTAATCCTCGTATATTCTCATGGATGACATGATGCATGAATACGGGTCTGAACAGTAAGAGTTTCTGATGGGCAGGTTCCAACAACGGGCAAGCCCAGAGCGTACGCTCGAACTGACAGGTGCTTAATGTAAGACGTATGCAGTGTGCTTGAATGATCAAGGTGTTTTATGGTGAAGCATGAATGCAGGTCTGAACAATAAGAGTTTCTGATGGGCAGGTTCCAACAACGGGCAAGCCCAGAGCATATGCTCGAACTGACAGGTGCTTAATTTAAGACATATGCAGTGTGCTTGAAGAATCAAGGTGCTTGTAGTGAAGCAGGGGGGTTGGAAGAAAAGTAAATGTTGCACTTATGCTAGATGCAAATGAGATGATGCTGGAAAAGAGTAGCTGGATGGACGGAGGTGTCGCAAGGGTTGGCTTCGAGTGGTTGGATCAAGACTTGGATGGCTTGGGAGGCTTGGACCAGTGGTCAGGCTGGGCTGGACCAGGGCTAGGCTCTCCTCACTCGGGCTCTCCTTGGTGGAAAAATGGGCTAAGGGGTGGAGAAGGACTCGGACCTCACCTGGACTGGCTGGACTTGAAGGCATGTTGAAATGAGAAGGGGAGGGGGGTATTTATAGCAGCGAGGAGTGGCAGTTTACATAATTTATCTCGGGCGGCCTGCTATGGGCCACCCGTATGGCCGCTCCTTGGTTTCCAGCGATGTACGGTTGCTTCCTCGGGGCTGCTGTTTGACTCGCTGGGTCGACTCAGTGAGTTGACTCAGCGGGTCGACTCGGTGATTTGACTCGACGGGTTGACTCGACGGGTTGACTCAGCGGGTTAACTCAGCGGGTTGACTCAGTGAGTTTGACTTTTTTAGGATTTTTTTGACTGGCCTTTTTTATGGTGGGTTTTTCAAGCTGGTGTTTAAGACTAGGTTGACTGGGTTCAGGCTTGAACTGGGCTATGGAATGGGGCTTACAAGGGTGAGTTTGGCTGAGTTTGGACTTGGGAATTGGGGGTATAGTCCTCCATTCTTCCAGCTATCTCTACCAACATTGTAGCCGAAGGTGGGGTGTCTACAGAAGGCCAGACTTGTGGTGAAAGGTTTTGGTCAGAGGAAAGGTATTGATTTCGAAGAGATATTCTCACCAGTGGTGAAGATGATGTCCATTCAGATGTTGCTTGGGTTGGCTGCAAGGATGGATCTGGAGATAGAGTAGTTAGATGTTAAAACTTCCTCCATGGTGACCTAGAAGAAGTGATCTATATGCACCAACCAGCGGGGTTTGAAGTCAAGGGCAATGGGCATATGGTGTGTAAGTTTAGGAAGAGCTTGTATGGACTGAAACAAGCTCCAAGATAATAGTACAAGAAGTTCGACTCGTTCATATTAAAGCATGGATATGACAGAATGGAGTCAGACCATTGTGTGTTCACGCGCATGTTCTCAGATGGTGATTTCTTAGTTCTGCTATTATATGTTGATGACATGCTCATCATTGGAAAAGACATAAAGAAGATTGATAGGCTTGAAACAGGAGTTGGGCAAGTTTTTTGCGATGAAAGATTTGGGCCCAGCTAGATAGATTCTAGGGATAAAGATAACCCGTGACAGAAGCAGCAGAAAGCTTTGGTTGTCACAAGAGTGGTATATTGAGAAAGTCCTAGAGCGGTTTTATATGAATGCAGTGAAGCTGGTTAGTACTCCACTAGATGGTCACTTCAAATTGAGTGATAAGGAGTGCCCCAAGACGAAGGCAGAGGTGGATGAGATGCAGGAGATACCCTACGCCTCGGCGGTAGGAAGTTTGATGTATGCTATGGTGTGTACACGCCCAGACATAGCATATGCGGTTGAGGTTGTTAGCCGGTATCTTGTCAATTCTGGCAAAGAACATTGGGCAACGGTGAAGTGGATATCACGGTATCTGAGGGGCTCATCCAGGTTGAGCCTATGCTATAGTGACGAAAAACCTGTGTTAGAAGGCTACACAGATGCAAATATGACAGGTGACATAGACTCCAAGAAGTCTATATCGGGGTTCATGTTCACGTTTGTAGGGGGAGCAGTCTCTTGGTGGAGCAAGCTGCAGAAGGTCGTAGCATTGCTGACTACAGAGGTCGAGTACATTGCGGTGACAGAAGCATGCAAGAAGATGCTTTAGATGAAAAGGTTCCTACAGGAACTTAGCCTGAAGCAGGAGAAGCACGTAGTTTATTATGATAGCAAGAGTGCGATATACTTAAGCAAGAATCTAAGTCAGCATTCCAAGTCGAAGCACATAGAGATTCAGTATCATTGGATCAGTGATACTTTGGAACAGAAGGTGTTACAGCTTGAGAAGGTCCACACGGATGATAACGGGTCAGACATGATGACCAAGGCTTAGCTCAAGGGCAAGTTTGAGGTTTGTAGAAGCCTTATTAGCTTGAAGAAGACGGATTCCTCCTGAGTCAGAAAGGAGGAGATTTGATGGGATTTTCCTTCTCAGGTATAGAGGAGAGATTGGTGTAGCCCAGGTGTACTTGGGTGCCCGGCCTGTTTCGGTCGAGCGACCGAAATTCACCTAGAAGGACTGAAAAGTCACTGGACTGTTTTTGAAACAGTCGGGCGCCCGATGGTCTGCTTACCGAGCGCCCGGTGCTCAGGGTGGGAGCCCAACCATGTTGGGTCGGGCGACCAAAATTTGGTAGAATTTACTCTAAACTCTTTGAACAATTTTTTGGTTGGGCGGGCGCCCGACCATGCATAGATTTTGAATCCACAGTTTCCTGTTTTGGCTCTAATTCCTCCGGTGTTCTATTTAAAAGGTTCCAAATCAGGATTAGGTAATCTTAATAGGTGATTTTCACGTCTAAGGGGAGAGAGAGAGAGAGAGAGAGAGATAGAGAGAGAGAGAGCTTGTAGGAGGGAGATTACTGCTTTGTAGAAGTGATCTACTGCGCAGTCGATGTCTCGACGCTTCTACGTCCTCGCGCTCGGTGAGAGCTCTCAGTTTTATCATATTCTCTTATTGTTTATCCACTCCTGCATGAGTGAAGAAGGTTTGATCCAAGCGGGTTATGCTTGTGATCGGTTGTAACAGTTCTCTTTCATAATAGATTGTTGATCTGGACTAGGTCTTGTGGTTTTTTTCCTCTTTGAGGGTTTTTCACGTAAAAATCTCTTTTGTTGTGAGGTTTGTGCTTTGATTCAATTCATTGCACTATTATATCCCATAATTCAAGTAGTTTAGAGGGCGAGATCCTAATGTTTCATGAAACACACCCAACAGTACAATCATCCCACGTATTAGCTGTTTTGGTCCAATGCTGCACATACACCTGTATTATTCATGGGAGATGTAGGTATGCGTGGTGGGGCTACACGTACCCAAAGAGATAACTCTTGGAATTAAGTGCTTTGAAGTTACCATTCCAAAGGTGAGATCTTCAAAAAACGGGCCATTCATGATGGACGACTAAATGGTTGGTCCTGATTTATAAGTCACCCTGCCACAGTTTCCATAGAGAGCTATTATCTACCATTAATCGAGTCGTACCATGATGGTTGCTTGTGAGATTCTAGTCTCCACTCATATACTCTGACCTGGTTGTTTGATCCTCAATTTAAAGCCAATCTGACTGCAGATGGGGTTTGTGGTGAGCATTCTCTTAGTGAATCTGTCAGGGAAAGTGGTTTGAGCAGGTCAGGTTTGGCTGTGGAGCTTTGTGTGTGGTTGTAGAGCTTTGCGTGTCTTGTTCGGCTATGTGGATTATTATTGTGGCTTTGTTTTTCTCTTTTCTTTTGCTTGTTTTCGTAGACTGTTGTGGGCCGTCCTTTTTGTGGACCTTACCCGAAATGTTGTACAACGAGGCTTCTATTTATCAAAGATTCAGGGGGTGATCTCCACCTTTTCTTGAAAAAAAAAAAAAAAAACAGAAAAAAGAAAGGACATCAGCATATCAACAGTACATGTATGTATTTCGTGAAGATAAGGCCATGTCCATTTACCTACTTGGGTGTGCTATAACTACTATTATATATTTATTTGGTACTTGTAGTTACACTACAACTACAAGTTGTACCTGTATGTTAGAGGCAGGTGGCGGTGCTGTTGTTGTCTTAAATGCTTGCATCTATTGGAATGTAGTCCAGCAGATGTTTTGACTTCAAGCAGGTAGGGCTGTCAATGGCACGGATCAAGATCCATATCCGATCCGTATCCGATCCGATTTAATCGGATTCGGATCAATAATCGGATAATCGGGTCGGATACGGATATCCAAATATGATCCGTTTAATATTCGGGTCGGATTCGGATCAACCTTGATCCGGCCCGTTAACGATCCGACCCGATAAAAAAAAAAAAATAAAATAAAATAAAATAAAATAAAATAAAAACATATGATCTCTCTTTCTCTCTCTCTCTTTCTCTCTCTCCTCTCTCGGATATCCGGTCGGATATCGGGTCGGATCATAATCGGATCGGAAACGGATTTCGAAAAATTTAATCGGGTCGGGTTCGGATCATATACTTGTGATCCGAATCGGATTCGGGTCGGATTCGGGTCGGATATATTCTTAATCGGGTCGGATTCGGATCATCACTGATCCGGCCCGTGTCCGACCCGTTGACAGCCCTACAAGCAGGTGGTGGTTTGCTGTATCTAAATGACACAGTGATGTATTTGGCTATGTTAGACAATAGATAAGGCCTGTATATCTTTTATGTGATCCTCATCCGATATCTTTTATGTGATGCTCGTCTGAAATTTTGTACTGTTTTCTGACAAATTAATAAAGTTATAGGTGGTATGCTCGGATCTTAATTTCTTAAACTCTTCCAGAAAAAAATGCTGAATGTGGTAATTTCAGGTACCACTCATTTTCTTATACGTGTAAGATTTTTTCTTCACTTTTCACATGGGTTTTAAGTCCGATGTGTAATGTTGATAGAGCACAGCCCCTCTCTCTCTCTAACTATATGTCAGACCTACCCTTATATGCCATGGTGGCACAATTATTTCAGCCTCGGGGCTATCAACAGGTGTGCCCCACCAAGTATTTGTTGCGTGAAAATAAGGTCTTCCGCATTACACGAAAAGATGGCCACAAGACCTAGGGCGATCAACAGGTGTGGCCCGCCACGTAGGTATTGCATGAAAATAAGGCCATGCGTGTAGGATGGATTGGCCCAATTGGGAAGTGGACACCCAAGTTAAGAATACATTCACCTGCCTTATTGATCTTCCTCAAGAAATTTGAGGTCTCATCTTTCTTGATAAAGTGGGCCTTGGAAACTTAAGAATGTTAATCTAAAGTTAGTGTGGGGGCTGGTTAGAGGTGAGCTTGGACTTGCTTCCAAGCTCTCGGGTGGGTGAGTTTTATGATAGGAGTTCCATGGGGTTTTTTGTTCAAGGGTCTCCCACAAGGTTGTAGGTTGTCTGTGCTGTTGCCTTTTGTGAATAATATCATATACTTCAAAGAAAGAAAAAAAAAAAGAAAAGAAATAAGGCCATGCGTGTAGGAAAATATGGCCATGATCGATAGATGTGGCCTAACATGTATATGTTGCACGAAATTATAATCATTATCTTAGTTAGGTGCATCGCATGTGTAAGTTTAATGTGGATACTTACATTTACAGCCCTGCATAATGTTGAATGTGGGTAATTAGTCGGTGGTTTTAACATTTATTATTATTAATTTTTTTTATACGTGTAAGGGGATGCTTGTTAACACTTAAAAAAACAGTGAATTACCGAATCAGAAATCAGAAAATTATTACCGTAAATGGTTGTTTGCTAACGCAGAAATCGGAAAGCGCAAGCTCGGATTAGGTACTACCTGTGCCTGTCCCGAGCTCAGGACAGGCCTGACGTGGCGCATATGTGTCACATTTGTATTGGTGAAGGGCATATTGTCAGAAGAGACCTGCCACATCAGCAAGCCGGACACAATCATGTCATGCCTCCTCTCCCCCCATGCCCACACGCCACGTACTAGCCTATCCTGGCCTCGGGACAGACTCAGGTAGTACCTAATCTGCGCTCGGAAGAGCGCTTGGTGATTTGTCCCTAAAAATTTTCGGCAACTTAGGTTTGGCTTAACGGTAAATGCTCGAAAGCGCTCTGAAATTTCTCCTAATATCTCCTATTTTTACTTCCAAAATTGCCTATCCACGCATTTGGTGAGATAGACGTCCTGTCAGGGGGCTCTGTGGGGCCCACTGTGATATATGAATTTTATCCAAGCCATCCATCTGTTTTGAAAGATTATTTTAAGGCATGGACTTGAAAAGTATGCAGATTAAACGCTCTAATGGACCATACTACAAGAAACAGTGGTGACAATGACCCCACCGTTGAAACCTTCCTGGGACCCACCATGAAGTTTATTTTCCATCCAACCTGTTTATAAGATCACATAGACCTTGATGAATGGAAAGCATAAAAATCAGCTTGATCAAAAACTTCTTTGGCTCCCAAGAGGTTTTTGACGGTGGGCAATAAACCCCACTACCTATTTCCTGTGGTGTGATCCATTTTAGTATTTGATTTACCTTTTTTTTTTTTTGGTCTCGTTACTTAAAATAAGTTTTAAAAATGAATAGACGGCATGGATAAAATGAGTACATAATAGTGGCTCCACATAGCCCCTGACAAGACCGTCCGTCGCTGGCCAGATCCCAGCGGGTAGTATCCTGCCCCATTCGGACCCGGGTGGATTACATGTTCCCCACGAAACAGCTTAGTAGGTGTTACAACCCCTACTGTGGGGCTCACCTTGATGATGTGTTATATATCCACGTCGTCCATCCGTTTTTGCAGCCCATTTTAGGATGATATACCAAAACATATGCAGATCCAAATCTCAGGTGGAACACACCAAATGAAAGAGTGGTATTCATTGCCTCACCATTAAAAATTCAAAAGTCCCATAGTAAGGTTTTTGTAATGTTTATTTGCAATCCAAACTTTTCTGGCCCACAGTTTTTAATGGTTATTCCAAACTGTTTCCATTCGTATGGTCCACTTGAGATTTCGATCTTCTTAAGATTTGGGATCACATACTAAAACGAGATGAAAGATCAGATGAACAGTGTGGATGTACAGCATATACATCAACTGGCAGGTGCCCAATTCCCACTATTTCCTATAGTGTGGTCCACTTGAGCCTTAGATTTACCTCGTTTTTGTTCTAATGTACTTAAATGGTATGGAAAAATGGATGGACAGTGTGGATCTGATACATATATCGTAATGGGGACTACAAAAGTTTCACATATTAAAAATTGTGTCATATAGCACGCACGATATACGGTAGAGAGAAATATGTGTTTTGTTAGCCGTAGAATCTGGGGATTGAGTACTAACCCCACGAGGACCTGGTTCCAGGGGATTAATTGGGCATCATAATATATATGTTTTATCCAAACCATCCATCCATTTTGAAACGACCAGTTTGGGGCATGAGTAAGAGCCATATTGAATGCTCATTTGAACCACACCATGGGAAACAATGGGGATTAAATGAGGCAAATCTAAAGAAGACATGGACGACACCTCAAAAGTAGTGAGGATTGAATGTGTGCTATTGAAAAATGATATTGCAAAATGGATAGAAGATGTAGATATAGCACACATCACATACTCACGTTTATCTATCTATGGTGGGTATTTTACATGCATACCCAAGGTCAAAGTTGGATTTGTGAGAGCATAATTGGTGGGTGTCTAATGATCGCCCGTTTTCTATAGTGTGGTCCATGGGAGACTAGGATTTACTTCATTTTTTGGGCCGTACTTTATTTGAATTAAGGGATGTTAACTTAATGATCCATCCCTCATAGGGTAAAACACCTCCAAACAGAAGATAGGGGTAAATGTGTCAAATTAGTAGATTCCAAACATTCCAACATTTGCTAACAAACAAATTAGTTTAATTTTGGTACTTAATTTTCAGACTTTAGCAATAGTTTCCAAACAAGTTTTAAACTTCAATTTCAGATTTCATATTCAGATTTCATATTCAAGCTTTAGACATCGGATTCAGGCTTTAAACTTCAGATTTAACAAACAAGCCATAAAATTTCTTCCTTATTTTTTACATGAGTTTTAATTCCGACGTGTACTGTTGATAGAGCCCAGCCCCTCCCTCTCTAACTATATGTCAGACTTACCCTTATATGCCAATGTGGCAAGATTATTTCAGCCCCAGGACGATCAACAGGTATGCCCCACCATGTATTTGTTGCAAGAAAATATGGTCATACATGTTGCACAGAAATACGGCCTGGGACCTAGGCCAATCAACAGGTGTGGCCTACCATGTAGGCATTACATGAAAACAAGGCCATGCGCGTAGGAAAATATGGCTACGATCAATAGATGTGGCCTACCGTGTCCATGTTACAAGAAATTAGAACCATTGTCATAGTTAGGTGCATTTCATGTGTAAGTTTAATGTGGATACTTACTTTTACAGCCATGTATTTTCTTGCTTTTGTGCTCAGACTTTTCTTAAATCCTTCAAGAAAAGAATATTAAAACGCGGGAAATTTGTTGGTGCTTTTAACCGTGTACACGTTGCAAGAAATTACAACCATTGTTATAGTTAGGTGCACTGCTGGTCTTGGGTTCGAAACCCACTAACCCAACCAGTGGATGGGAGCATCGTGTAACTGACTGGATGGGTGCGTTGCCCATCTAACTGGGTGTGTGCGTTGCATGACTAACCCATAAAAAAATAATAATAATGTGTAAGTTTAATGTGGATACTTCCATTTATAGCCATCCATTTTCTTGCTTGTGTATGATATTTTTAGCAGAGAACATGGCCCATAGCCATATGCGACACATGCAAGGTCATGTATTGGTAGTTTTCGAAACTACTTAATTCTCTTTGCCACGTGCTACACATGCAAGGTCATGTCATGGTAGTTTTGAAAACTACCTCCATAGTTGTCTTAGAGCCCATTATATCCTATGATCATGATTAATCAATTAAAAATAAATTAAACTTGTTTTTTTATAAACAATGCATGTGATGATTCGAAGTTAACTGTCTGATGAAAACAATTTACATATGAAATTAGTTTGGGCAACCATGTTGATTAATGCTTCTGATTGTTGATATAACGCTGAACTTTTTTTTTTTTTTTTTTTGTTTTTTTTTTTTTTTTCAAAAAATCTCTATTACCATTCAAAAAGAAGCTATACATTCGGGCAAGCCAAAAGGACAAAAAGAACCCCAGGCCGCCTATCGAGGGGAAAGCTAGAACTAACGAGGGGCCCACCAACGAGGCAGCCACACAAGGGAAAGAACATCAGATTCCATCCTCCCTGATGGAACCCAGACCGAGACGGTCGACAAATAACAAACCTCTACTGTCCAAAGGGAGGGAGACAGCCGAAAGAAACTCCTTGGCTACCTGGGACTCACTCCCGAGTCTGGCAAGGCAACGCTGAACTTGTAAGTAATTTAGATCCTTGGTTGAGAATCCCAATGGTTATAGGAACATGATCAACCACTCAACTCACCACAATCCATTTAAGAGGTTCACATGTTGGTGAATCAAAATAATTGGTCAAGTTCCCACTTAGCCTTTAAGTTCTTTGAAGTCTGGAGTCCGAGGATAAGCATAACAAGCATTGAAAGTGCATGCCAATACCATATACTAAAATTGAACCTGACTTCCTAAATCTAGTCAATTTGTAAATACACAGGTCTACACATGTGTGGAGATAATGTCCAATGATAGAGACTTACCATACGAATAACAACCACACCATATATAGTGGCCTAAGTATTAAGGTATCTTGACTTATCCACTGGCAATGGCAATACTTTAGGTCTATGAAGAACTAAACAAGTGTGAACGCCTCTGGCGTGAGCGCAGTCCCCTATAGAGTTGTACATGAGTTGAATCGAATCGAGCTCGACCTAGCTCGGCTCGGCTCGGCCATTAGAGCACCTAGGCTCGAGCTTGGCTCGGCTTGGTCATCGAGCCGAATTGAACAGCTTAGCTTGGTTTAGATGAGCTTTCGAGCCAAGTTCGAGCCTCATTCAAGCCTATTCTGAAATCGTTGGATAATATTAACCATTCGTTTTCTATATACTATTGTAAGAAAGCTATCATCAATTTATCACATAATCATGCTTCAATGCTTCATTGATGATTTTATCATTTAATTTCCTTTATTATCGCCTGTTATTTCAATACGAATCATTGAAAATTTTCTTTTCATTGTTTTAAATTCGTGTACAGATAGTGACAGTTGTAGTCATTTAATCAAAAAAGAAAAAAATTCTTTAGTAGGCCATATATCATATATTTCACAAGATGAACGGGTCAAATTGTTAGACCACCAAGCATGTAGGCCCCAGCAAGCTAGCTACACACTCTTGATCTTGAGTCGCATTAGAAGCAAAACGAAATCATTTCAAATAATAGAAGTGGAAAGTCACAAGTAGTCACACTCACACCAGCCTTTTCACATTTTTATCCGTGACCACAGACATAGAACTTCGAAGATGGTATGGTGTGCCTCTTTGCACTCATAAATGTAGTCTCATCAATGTCTTTTCATTTTCTATATATATAATATAATATAATATAAAAAATTATATAATAAAAAATCAGACTAGCCTTGTTTGAGTCGAGCCGAGCCGAGCCCGGTATCGAGCCGAGTCGAATCAAACTCAGGTCAAGCTCAAGCTTGGATTGAATTTTCAACAAGCCCATAAAATAGGCTCAGCTTGGCTTGAGCCACCTTACAAATTGAGCCAAACCAAGCTTTTTCGAGCTGAGACGAGCGAGCTTTTCGAGCTAGCTCGGTTTGTGTACAGCTCTAGTCCCCTCCATCACCTAGTTTCAATTGTACAGATGGGTGTGGTATTGACATGTGTGAAGTTGCCTATGGTTTGGAGTCGTCACTAGTTAGATGAAACTAAAAGTCTACGAGTGACTAGAAACAGTAGAATCATTTAAGGGTCATAAAATCGTAAAACTTCCAAATTCAAATGACTCTTGCAGTTAGTCCAAGAATATTGTAGATTTTAAGTAAGGGCTTCATTGACAGAAAATGAAAAGATTAGGCACCCTTTTTGGCCCACATGACGTGTAATCTCTACTTTATGTGATTTTAGAATTCTTTGAGAATTTAGAAAAAAATTATTTGTATTTAGTGATCAAGTAACTAAATATACATGCACCTTTGGGTGCTTTTGGTCGGGCCGGATCGGGTTCGAGCTGGGTCATGTTTGGGCCGGGTTATGTTTGGGTTCAGGCAGGATCATGTTCGGAAAAAAAAAAAAAAAAAAAAAAAAAAACAAAAAACAAAAAAAAAAGTAACTAAATATACATACAGCCTAAGCAAATCTTAATAAGATAAACATAAATCTCCTAAAGCCGCATATAGAGCTATATGTCAGCTATGCGATGGTCGATCATACGAACTAGAATATAGTGAAGCCATGTTGCTAAAAATCAGATTAGAAGGTCATGATGTGTCAATCAGGACTGTCCACATTCCAGTTCTTCCAGCTGGACCATATTCCCCAAGTGAGATAACAATCATCCCACGTTCATTTCAAGAGGAATGTGATGGTTGGTCAGGAAGAACCATAATATGGTGAAGCCATCTTGTTCAAAAGATGTCAGAATGTGATGTGTCAATCAGAACCGTCCATTTTGTGGGCCTACAATGATGACAAATTATCTACCATTTACATGATGCATTGGATTATCTGGGCCATCCGAATAGTAGCCTTTAAAACAATGGTGGTAAGAGAAAACGTTAATGCCCAGGATTTAATAAGGTTTAAAATCGTTGTGCTACATAACATATTGTTCACTAACGATACAGCGATGGATCACCCGTATCATGATTGTATTGAGCTGTTTCGGGCGATATGGCCAAAACACACCCATAATATTCATGGGCAATAAAGGTATGTGGGGGGCCACACATACTCAGAGAGATTTTAACTCTTGGTATTAAGAACTTTGAGGTGACCATTCCAAAAGTGTGATCTTCAAAACATTTCCCATCCATGATGAGGACTACTAATGGTTGGTCCTGATTTATAAATCACCCTACCACATGCATTTACCAAAGAGAGATATGTACTACTATTCTTGTGACTCTACCGTACCATCATGGCTACTCGACAGAATCTACCCTCCACTCATATACACAATTTGGCCATAGGCGTTTGAAAGGTGCATGATTCGTGAAGATAAGGCCATGTCCATATTCGGGTGCCCTACAACTCTTTTGGGGTACCTGTATTTACTTTTTTCCTTCTAGTTGTAGTTACCCTACAACTAAATACTCGTACGTTGGAAGCAGATGGTGGTGCTGCTGTTGTCTTAAATTCTTGAATCCATTGGAATGGGATCCAACATCTGTTGTGCGACCTCACACATGAGGTGCTGCTGCTGTTATTTCGTTTTCTAGTACCAGATGAGGTTCGCTGCATCCAAACGGTACACTGATGTATTTGGCTATGTTAAATGATAGGCAAGGCCCTTTCATTTTCTTATGCGTGTAAGATTTCTACCTGGTTTCTGGGTTTCAATTCACACGTACGTGCACTGTTGATAGAGCCCAGCCCGGGGCCCCCTTCCTCTGGGCTAGTATTTATCAGACCTACGCATTATATGCCAACGTGGCACAATTATTTCAGGCCCAAGATGATCAACAGGTGTGCCCCACCATGTACATGTTACAAGAAAATAATGTCACATACATGTTGTACGAAAATATGGCCATGAGACTTAGGCCGACCAACAGGTGTGGCCCACCATGTATATTGCAGGAAAGCAAGGGCATGTATGTAGGAAAATATGGCAATGATGAATAGGTGTGACCCAACATGCACATGTTGCACGAAATTATGGCCATTAACGTAGTTAGGTGCATCACATGTGTAAGTTTAATTTGGATACTTACATTTATAACCGTGGATTTTCTTGCTCATGTATGACATTTTTAGTAGAGAGCATGGTCCATAGTCACATGCAACACATGCAAGGTCATGTCATGGTAGTTAAAAAAAAATGGAGAAGGAGAAATGAATTTTAAAAAATTTGTTTGTATTTTTTCTTTTATTTCATTGAGTGTATAACTCTCTCTCTCCCTCTAGGTACAGAGAGGATATTTTTGAGGGGACAAATGACCGTACTTCCTCCGCCCGTCCTCCTTCCCTGGACAAATTGGTTCTGGGTGTTATCAGAGTGAGTTGAGCCCTACCTTAGAGGTTGTGGTCTTCTGTTGGCATAAGTTATGATAGGCTGTGTTCGGCGGCCCGAATGTATCTTCCGTGTATGGTTTCTGGCCTGTGAATAAAATTCTCTTTTCTTAAAAAAAAAATAAAATATATGTGGGAGTTGAAAACAGTTCAAGGATCATCTTATTGCAAAAGATATAAAAAGGGTTGCATAGGTGTAGATCTTTTTAAGACACGTTCCATATTTAAGCTAGCTATAATTGGGACAATTCTTATTATTTTTCTAGTTTATGGTTTGCCTATTAGATAGCTAGCTAGATGCCAATAATGCATTCTTATATGTTTTTTTCTTAAAGAACCCATGTTTATGAATCAGCCTCCTGATTTCATTGATGATTAATTTTCTACTCACGTCTACCAACTTTACAAGGCCCTGTATGTCTTAAGCAAGTACCACAAGCCTGGTTCAATAGATTCAACAATTATTTGCCCTCCATTGGATTTTCTCTGCCGTATGTACATATTCTCTCTTTTCGTCTTTCATTCTAATGTTGTCGCATTATTATTATTATTACTATTGTTATTATTATTATTATTATTATTATTCTTGTATGTTGAATGACATTAATGTTATTGATGATTCACCAAATTGCTTGGATTGGTTTATTCATCAATAATGACATTATTATTTTGTGTGATTGCGAGTGCGTTGCCTGATTCTCCGTGAGTCCCAACACTCAGTACCCTTTACGTGTTTGTTAATTTAATCTTTTATGCTCACGCTTAGCATACTGAAATATCTAGACCACTCTTTGTAAAAGAGAAAATTACCTTGGGCTTACTTGCCACTCATTTTGTTATATCCTCTCAGTAGTTAGCCAATATTTTCACTAACCCTAGGGCAGCTTTTCATGATGTTTTGTTAATCAAACTTGATCTTCTTGGACGGCTGTGTTTGAAGGGGAGTGATAGAGAAGATGGCCCAGGGTTACATGCAGCACATGTAAGGTCACGTCATGATAGTTTTGGAAACTATCTCCATTCCCTTCGCCAGGTGGGATGCATTTAAGGCCATGTCATTGTAGCTTTGGGAACTACCACAATTTTCTCTGTAACTCCTCCAATTTCCACCTTGACTCTCTTTGTAACTCCTATTTAATTACCTCCTTCCATACATACTCCAATTACATACAATTATAATATTAATTTTTCTAACGTTTTGAGAAAGTTTATCAAATATTTTTTTTAGTTCCTTAGATTTCTTAGTTTCCCTTCACTTCTAGCATCCTTCTGAATTCCCAACCCCATGTTTCTAAAAATGAGAGGTCCAAAAAATATTCGTACTTATAACTACGATTGTCCAAGCATGAGATATATTTATGAGAAGTGATTTCATTTCAGTCCATTGGTTTGTTCAGCCCCACAATGGATGGACAATGAGGCACTGTTTCAATGATCAATCCTTTGGATTTTTTTTGGTGCCACAATGGATGGACGAGGAGGCAAAATGTATCTTGGATTGATAGCCATTAAGAAGTTTTTAATGGTGGGTGTTTAATCTCCACTGTTTCCTGTGATGTGGTCCACTTGAGATTTGGTTCTTTCTCATTTTTGGGATCATGTACTAAATTCAACTGGAAAAATGGATGGACGGCATGGATAAAAAAGATACATAATGGTGGGGCCTACAGAGTAATTCCAGCACTGACCAATACCGACGTGTGTGCTGTGTAGGCAATTCGTGTCCGAAAAACAAGGCCGAGTCATGAGTCATGACCACGTTGTCGGCAGTGAAATCTAAAGCTGAACCCGATGGAAGTCTGAGAATTGATTGATTGGATGGTTCAAGTGTCCCAGCGACTAGGAATGTTGTAATTCATAAACCTATGATACTACTTTAAGAAAAAAACAATTTTTTTTTTTTTTTTTTTTTTTTTTTTAACTTTAAACCCTAACAGTTGCAACTGAAACTTCACTACACATAGCATACGACTGTTAGTTATGATCCAAACCATTTATACAATGGGCCTCACCCAAATGAGAATAACCAAAAACCTTTTCAAAATAAAATATATTATGATTATTCAAAAGGTAGTTAAAGAGACCATTTTTGTTCAAAGGAAACGACTCAAGTGATCTGAGGACTGAAACATACTAATCCATGAGCTTTTACTTCGATTTTTTTTTTTTTTGTACTTTTTCGCTCTGGTCCATTGAAGTTGAGTACCATCATATAAATGATTTGGATCATTGAAAGAAGACCCTTGATCAAAGGTTATAACGCCAGTCCAATATCCCCTTGGACATAATACAAATGGAAACGCCTGACACTAAAACCTTCCAGGGCCCAACCATGATGTTTATACACCATCTAGCCCATTCATAAGGTCATTACCATATCATGGATCTGATAGAATCTTCTGTGGGCTTCAAGAAGGTTTCAACGGTGGTTTTCAATCTCATGTTTCTTGTGGTGTGGCCCATTTGAGTTTTGAATCAGGCTGATTTTTTAACTCATATTCGGATGTTACACAGAAATTGGGGAGGTCGCATTTAGCCCCATTCCGGTCTTTTCATCCTACAAAATACTCAATCTCGAGGATGTGCCCGGTACAAAAATGGTGAAAATCTAGATCTCAGCAAAGTGCCTGTTTTTCTTATGAAGAACTTGAAGAGATCAGTTCAACCATAAGTAGACAACCGCCACTAGGACATCATCAGCATCACGATGATACCTTTGGGGAGAGCTCGGATTTACAATTCGATTGATCCTGCATGGGATCACAAGGTTACCTCCAAACAACTTCCACCATTGGTGATTGTATGAAGGGATCATGATCCAGAGTTGTGAGTAAATGGTATGTCCTTAGAGGGCTCTGTGCCAAAACAATCTTCATAGTTGATCTTCGTATGACCTACAATCAAACCATCCAAAGGCCTAAATTTTTTGAGGATTCATGTATATAATGATCTTCATCTTTGACACTAAAGGACCATGATCACGATCGTATGTAAAGTAGATCACCATCTCCGGCCCCACATGAAGAGTCTTCTAACCAACTCCTAACTCAACATCGTTTTATAAAAGCTATTTTCTCTTAGAATTAATAATTTGGACAGGGTTAAAAATATATCACTTTTAATTCTTGCCGTCGACCTTTTTGTCGCCCGGAAAAATCCAAACAAAGCAATATTAGTCCTTTTTTTTTTTTTATTACAGAATTTTGGGTGGGCACCACAAAAACTAATGGTCTCACCTATCATATAAACCACAACCCTGCAGAAAAAAGGGAAAATCATGTATGTGTTATATATATATATATATATATATATATATATATATATATATATATATATATATATATATATATATATATAAGGAATGCTCACCTGGGCACTTCTCTCATGAGAGACTCGTGAGCACTTTTTTATGGCTCATCACACATGACGTGAGCCCAAAATCTGAGCCGTCCATGTGATGCAGCATCCCAAAAAACCCCGAAGGCCCATCTTTCAACCTGATCCAAAAATCTGGTGGGCTGCAGCAGAAAGCAAGAGGCAAATCAAGGGAGGAAATGGTTTCCTTCTTTCATGGCCCACCAAAGTTCTGGAGCAAGTTAAAAGATGAGATGTGAGGGTTTTTTGAGGTGCTGCATCATGTGGATGGCTTAGATTTTGGACTCACGTCATGTATGATGAGCCATAAAAAAGTGCTTACCAATTTTTGTGAGAGAAGTGCGCATGTAAGCATTCCTCTCTCTCTCTCTCTCTCTCTCTCTCTCTCTCTCTCTCTCTCTATATATATATATATATATATATATATATATATATATATATATATATATATATATATACACCACCCAAGTGGAATGGAATTAAATCTCATTAAAAGTTTATTTAGTAAACTCAATTCTCAATAGCTGAGATAGAACTAGAGTTAATTTTATTAGTTATTGTTGTATGAAACCTTATAATTAGCCTTAATAAGAAAACCCTTCTTATGTAAGGTGGATCCTTCCCTTTTTTTTTTCCCAAAAATATTTTTAAAGAAGAAATTATGTTAACTTGAGTTTATCTAAATCATCCTCAAGCATGAGGCTGACAGTGAACAATATCCTTAGGCTGATTAGATTCACGATGTTTTATCATTATTAAAAAAAAAAAAAGTTTGACAATCTTGTATGATGATGATTTCATGTCCCTTTGGTGATTAATTAAATTCATGATGCTTTACAATGGGTCGTTCGATTGCTGACAAGCCAGTGTAGAGACACTAAATCAGGCTGCATTTGTTTCTCTTAATGTAATTTGGCTCAGGCTAACCCTAATTACAACAAATTGTTAGTAGAAAGGTTAACCTAATAACACAGCCTTGTTGGGGCATTAGTATGCGCATTTGTTTCATTATTTGAATATGCAATGGAGTCTATTTACTGGGCGGACCCTTTACAACCTAACAAGGCGAGGCTCCTCTTTTCTTGTGGTGCCCACCCGAATGATTTTAAGGTCATTTTTTTATCTAGCAGAATTATAGGTGGTCTGCTTACACCTTTATGAGAAAATGGAAAAGAGGAAAAGAAAAAGTGGTCTGCTTACACCTTCATGAGAAAATGCAAAAGAAGGAAAGAAAAAGTGGTCTGCTTACACCTTAATGAGAAAAAGGAAAAGTAAAAAAAGATAGACTTCAAAGTTTTGCTGCTTATGCTTAACTTATGCTGCCCGAATTAGTGTCTTGCATAGTCCCTCTTTGTTTATGGAAAATCATATCCATTTAGCTAAAAAAGATAAAAAAGCTTATCTTAGGCTGCGGTATGTGGGTTCCACTGTGATGTGTGCATGACATCCAATCCATCCATCATGTGTTCCTCTCAAGTTCTCCTTGGTGCCCAATAACTAGGGTGATCCATAATTCCCATGGGCCACCATGTAATCTTAATTAAAACCTTTAAATTCACATGCTGTGGCCCACCTCAGTTTTTTTTTTTTTTTTTTGGCTAACCTCAGTTAGAAATATACCAAAACAAGATAAGCACACGGACATAACGAAAGGTTTTCAAAGGTGGATCACCATCCCAATTACCTATTTCCTATGCTGTAGCCCACCTGAGTTTTGTGTACAGAGGGGAAGATGATGGACTGATTGGATGTATTGCACACATTTCGGCAGGCCTGACACATCGCTTTGTTGGTTAAGCGAGCCTTAACTACAAGGCTTTGTAGTGGATCGCACATTGTGCCTGAATACTATATTGATGCAGACACATGTACGTACGTGTCCTAAATGTCATAACCTCTATGGTGTAATTAGGGTTAATTAGTCGGATGCCATTTGTGGAGCCCACCATGATGTTTATGTTATAACCACTCCGTCCCTTCCTTCTGTGAGCTCATTTTAAGACATAAGCCCCAACATGATGAGAGAGATCAAAAATTCAAGTGGACCAAACCACAGAAAACATGATAGATGGAGACACCCACCGTTGAAATCTTCATGAGATACCATTTAAACAGTTCATAAGGTGATTCCTACCTGCAAGAGAAACAAAAAAAAAAAATAATCTTCATCCAAAACTTCTGTGAACCTCATTTAGGTTTCAACAGTCAGTGTTCAATTATCACTTTTATGGCTCATTTGAGTTTTGGATCTCCCTTATCTTTGGGCTTACATAAAAAAATCAGCTCATGAAATGGATGGACGAGATATGACAAAAAAATTGTGCAAGTGGAGTTACTGTTTTTTTTTTCTTTTCTTGGGTTAGTCATGCAATGCACCCACCCTGTCAGCTGGGTAATGTACCCACACCATTAGTCACACGATCCACCCACCCAACCATGGGTTAGTGTGCCTTCACTTGAGACTTACTGTTGAAACGCCTAAGCATCTTCCAGCTGGGCTAGCAGGCTGGACAGTTTAGTCGAGTCCCTGTTTTTTTTTGTCAGTCATGCAACGCACCCACCGTGTTAGTTGGGCAGGACACGCCTACACAGTTGGTCACATGATGCACCCAGCCACCGGTGGGGTTGGCGTCTTCCAGCTGGGCTAGCAGGCGAGTCGAGTCCCGGTTAGTGACCATATCTAAATGACAAAGCTCAAGATCTCAGCATAAGTGGCACACATGTACGGGATCTAGATCATTCACCGGTCCCAACCATTGATAGGCCATACTAAAAAAAACTACATTGATGATAAAAGAGTGATGATAAAAGTGGCCTCTCTGAATACTTTCAATTATCCGAAACCGACGGTTAGAAGAACACCAACCAACGGTCTATATTTAATAATAAAAAAGATAAGTTCTCGAACTGAAGGCTAGGATAGTCTGGCTCAGTTTATCTTTTCTGAATAACCAACCGTGGTGTGGCCCAGCGGATGAAAAGTCATGATCTCGAACAGTTGTGCTAAAGATGCAAAAATTAAACATCGAGAAACGCTGCAGTGCTCTCAGAACACCATATCATGTACAACGCTCATATCATGTACTACTAAGAAATCATTATGCCGATCTGACAATCTTAACCATCTGATCAGTAGCATTTACTACTGACGGTCAGGATTGTTTACACAAAGTAGGTCCAATCAAGAATTTGGTTCTTAGATCCGTTGGGACCCATCACGGATTGGTTATGATTGTACCGGATTAGTTTTGTTCGGCGATACTAGCCATCTCATCCATGTCTTAGAAAAAGGATGGATGCAAAAAAATAAGGCAAAATTAATAATGGACTGGGTCTTCTGATTAGATGATATTTTTCATATACGTGTATGAATATGTTCTGGACTTAATGGACGGTTTAGATTAATGAATGAACTGTTCAAGTGACCCAATGCAAACAGGAGCACTATAACTTATAGTTCTCTGAGAGGACTGGAGCATTTCTCCCAATCACCTACCTGGTCGGAACAGGTAGCGGATTGGGTGTTTCCCCGGTGACAGTGTTAGTGCATGTTTCTGTGACCGTGGGGCCCACCTTGGTGTGTTTTTTGTGTATCCACGCCGTTCATCAGTTTTCCTAGATTATTTTTTGGCATTATCCCAAAATCAAAGTACATACAAACCTAAAATGGACCACATCAAAGGAAACAGTGCTCATTGAACGCCCAACATTAAAAACTTCCTAGGGCCCATCATAAATTTTATTAGACATCGAACCTGTTGATAAGGTCACACAGAACTTTATGAAGGGAAAACAGAAATATCAGCTCGATTGAAAACTTTCGTGGCCTTGAAGAAGTTTTTAATTGTGAAAGATCAATCCCTATTATGTGGTCTAATTAAGATTTGGATCTGCTTGATTTTTGGGAAAATAACTGAAATGATCTGAAAAAACTAATTGACGGAGTAGATATACAACAGGTACTATCAAGGTGGGCCCCATGGTCAGGGAAACACCCAATCAACCAATCTACTGGCGTTGGAACTTGAAACATGCATGCATGTGCACCATAACAGGTAGTACTTAGGGATATAATATAATGTTACTATTGAAGAAAATGAAAGAAAAATCCAGCTAAGGTAGCGTTGTATGATACAAATGGCCATTCATTTAAGCAAGCCATCTACCTCTATTCATTGCCGCTCATGAGGCCTTTAAATTCTCTCGTCTCCTTCCACACTAGCTCAGCCAGCCCACTCCCTCCCTCAGCTCACAACTCCTTTCCCTCTCTCTCTCCCTCTCATCCCCACCGTCGAAAAGATGCCGGCTGCCTCCCCAGATGGCCCCAAGTTCATCAATCCTAAGTATGTTAAGATCGCCTACCGAAACTTTGTCGATCGCTTCCTCACCTTCATCTCGATTGCCATGGTGATCGCTGTCATCTTAGAGGCCACACGGCTGGGGCCCGATGAGATCATGGCCCTCTGGCGATCGGTCCAGTTCGACACAGTACCCGCACTATTGACAATGTTTGTAGCTGTGATCATGTCGACTGTGTACTTCATGTCGCGGCCCAGGCCGATATACCTCGTCGATCACATATGCTACAAGCCGCCGGAGTCATGCCGCTTCCCTGGGGCCAAGTTCATGTTGCAATCACGGCAAATCAGTAACTTCGACCCGATCAGCGTCGACTTCCAGATGAAGATCCTAGAGCGGTCGGGCCTTGGGGATGACACTAGCCTTCCCCCAGCCCTCCATCATGTCCCCCACAACCCCACCATTGAGGCATCGAGGGAGGAGGCTGAGCTCGTCATCTTCACGGTCATCGATTCACTCCTGGAGAAGACGGGAATCAAGCCCAAGGACATCGACATCCTCATCGTCAACTGCAGCCTCTTCTCGCCGACGCCATCCCTTTCGGCGATGGTGGTCAACAAGTACAAGATGCGGAGCAACATCCAAAGCTACAACCTTGCTGGAATGGGGTGCAGTGCAGGCCTTATATCGATAGATCTGGCCAAGGACCTCCTCCATGCCCGCCCCAATTCATATGCATTGGTGATCAGCACTGAGATCATCACTCAGTACTGGTACACTGGGAATCAACGGTCCATGTTGCTAGCCAATTGCCTGTTTCGCATGGGTGGAGCTGCTATCCTCCTATCGAACAAGCGGGCCGAGGCCAGGCGGGCCAAATACAGTTTGTGTCACTTGGTTAGGACCCACAAGGGGGCCGACGACAGCTCGTTCCACAGTGTGTATGAGGAGGAAGATAAGGAGGGGAAGGTCGGCATATCACTCTCGAAGGACCTCATGACGATCGCTGGGGCCGCCCTCCGGACCAACATCACGACGCTGGGTCCACTCGTCCTACCGATCTCAGAGCAGCTCCTCTTCCTCTTCAGCCTCATCGGCCGCAAGGTGATCAACCCCAAGTGGAAGCCATACATCCCTGACTTCAAGCAAGCATTCGATCACTTCTGCATCCATGCCGGCGGACGGGGCGTGATCGAGGAGCTTGGAAAGAACCTCCAGCTATCTCCGGAACACGTCGAGGCATCTAAAATGACGCTTCACCGGTTCGGAAACACATCGTCATCGTCTCCATGGTATGAATTGGGCTACATTGAGGCGAAGGGGAGGATGAAGAAGGGCGATCGAGTGTGGCAGATCGCACTCGGGAGCGGGTTCAAGTGCAACAGTGCAGTGTGGAGGTGCAATCGGACCGTCAAAACGCCGACCGGCAGTGCCTGGGACGGGATCGTTGATAAGTACCCGGTGCACATACCCGATGTGCACAAGGTGTAGGACACTTTGCACGTGTGCATGCTTGCATGCATGCGTACAACACACGTATGCATGTACACATGCTGCTGCTGCTGCTGCTGCTTCTTCCTCTCTACACTCTAATATGTTATGCATCCTACTCATGCACTTAGTAGTCTTTTTACTTAGCATGTGTAGCTATATTTCCTCATAAAATTTGAAGGTCTACTCTTTTTCTGTACTCTTGAATTCTACCATACCCAAGAAGGTTTGTTTATTTGGAATCCTCATGCATGTGATACGTCATTTAAGTAAGGAGAGCAAAAAAACGCTGAGAGCTTATGATTTGTGATTGATGAGTATCACCAAAAGCGTAAGTGGGACCCACCTGCTTTTTTTTTTTTTATAGTTATCAGGTCATTTTGGTAATTTAAGGGCTGGTGCACTGCAGGAGCACTGATTACCGTGATTGGGATGCTAGGCGGGCCACTGGTTTAGATTCAAATTCGATGAATGAACTGTTAGGATGATTTGTACGTAGGGTGTCACTTCAACCATGACCTATTTGGTTGTGGTGTCTACCTCTTGATCACGGTTTTGATTTCGCTTACTCGTGTTTCAACTACGTTTGCTAATCTTAATTGGTGCTCGTGCAATGGACTGTGTGATGTAATCGAGTTTCTGTGCAAAATAACAGAATTCTGATGTCTTCTTCGGTTCAATGGGATTTTTCTGCTTTCCAACGTTTAATTGGTTTAGCTCAGCAAACGTCAGCACTTACTGCATTAAATGCAGCAGTATTGAGAACGGACGCAGATTAGCTACTGGCAGGTTGAGCAGGGAACATTGCTACTCAAGTGACGTCACCGTGGCACGTGGGCCTCAGCGTGGTGTATGTGTTATATCCACACTGTCCATTCAGTTGGATAGATCATTTTAAAGCATGAGTTAGAGAATGACTTTGATCCAAAGTTCAAGTTGACCCAACATAGAAAACAGTGGGGACAGTGACATCCACCGTTGAAAACTTCGTAGGGGCCACAGAAGTTTTCGATCAAGCTGATATTTTTGTTTTCCCTTCCTCCATATCTGTGTGAACTTATGAACAGGTTGGATCTCAAATAAACATCATGGTAGACCTAAGAAGTTTTCAACGGTGGATGTCACTGTCCCCACTGTTTTCTGTGGTGGGGTCCACTTAAGCTTTGGATATGCCTCATTATTTGAGTCATGCTTTAAAATGATCTCTCCAACTGAATGGACGGTGTGGATACAACACATACATCAAGCTGAGGCCCACGTGCCATGATGACGATCACTTCAGTAGCAATGCGCGCTACTCATCCTGTCAGTAGCTAATCCGCGTCCAATGAGAACATCAGTGCTTAGCAGGACCAATCACGTAGTAAACAGGGGCGAGCAGACGATCCGGACTCAAAATACTAAAGTAGGTGAGTTTGTTGGGGGAGCGGATTGCATGTGGGAGGCCCCCAGCAGCCAGGGGTGCACATGGAGTCGGTGGAATGGGTAAACTGGACTAGAATCATCAAACTGCACAGTTTAGTTCGGTTTTAAGTACACCTGTTCCAATTTCAATTCTAAAAATCAAATAATTAATTAATTTTGTTTAGTTTTTTATTTGGAGTTCCATAGGCTCCTGCCATGAATTGAACCGTAGTAATGAACCACATAACCAAATGGTGGAACTGTAGCATAAAACTGTAAAACCCAACCATAAAACTTTACTTGGAATCGGATCCCTTAATCAATAAATATTTAAATTTTATAAGTTTATAAAACATTTTAGTTGTCTGTTTAACTCATAATTTATAGTTTATAATGTATTATTTGATATTTATTTTTGTAAATGTTTTCTTTTGCATCCCTTTGCACAATATTTAGATCATTCACAAAATAAACCACAATATGAATGGACATTGATAGCAAAATCATTTGGAGTATATGAAAAAGGTCATAAAAACAAATCATGACACAAATACCGTGGAAAGTTTTGCTAGAAGAGCTTGGGCTAGATTAAATAAAACAAAAAAAAAACCAAAAAAAAAAAAAAAAAAACATACAATTAGACAGAATTATAAAAACAAATTATGTAATTGTGTTGGTTTATAAAAAGCCTAGAATCATACAATTGAACCATAACTGAACTGATTTTTTACTATCTGGTTTCCATTCTATTCTAACGTGCAAACAGCCCAATTTTGATTTTGCTTTTTCCAAACAGTTGGGAATGGTTCGGTACAGTTTTACCCCATAACTGAACCGAACCATGTGCACCCTTACTAGGCATAGAGATGTCTCATACCCTAGGGTTGTGTGGGTCCCATAGAGATCTTTGTGATAAATCCACGTCCGTCTGTTAAGAAAGGCCACAGTTAGACATGATTTTCAAAATCAGACGTCCAAAATACATGTGGGCCATACCACATGAAACAGTGGGGATTAAATGCTAGGTGGTGATAGAAGTTTTGTACCAGGATGATTATTTGTTAACACAGTTTATCTCAGGAGTAATAATTCTAAGAAAGCTTTGGATGGCATATAAATATCATGGTCAGCTTCAGGAAGGTTTCAACGGTGGATGTTGCTGTTCCCACTGTTTCGTTAGTGTGGCCTACCCGAGCTTTGGATCTGCATGATTTTTAGAATCCTGTCTTATTGTGGTCTTTCAAAACAGATGGACGGAATAGATTTCTCACGGATATCTCTGTGGACCCCACAAAGCCCTGGCACAGAGGTATCTTTGTGCCCGGCAATCTGCTCCCGAGTTTGTGCGGGAACTTCCAGCCGTTCAATATATTTGGGCTAAAACAGCTTTGGACCCAATCAAACGGTGGGGATTGATTCTCTGGCATCTGCTTCCAATATTTAAGACAAAATTACCAAAAAGTCTGTTGCATTCTTTTTGCCCCCGAAGTCCCTTAAAATGCCCCCTTTAGGTTGCATTCCTTTCGCCCCGAAGTCCCTTAAAATGCCCCGTTTAGGTTATATTAACGGATAGCTTGACTGGAACGTGGATTCGGAGAGGTCGTGAACCTGGGCCCACCTTGTAGCTTGTGTTGTGTATCCACACCGTCCATCCGTATTTTTCGGCTCATTTCAGGCTTGGAACCAAACATTAAGCAGATTCAAACCTCTGATGGACCACACCATAGGTAACAGTGATGGTTGAATGCGTGTGGCCCAGAGAAGTTTTCGATCAAACTGACATTGTTTTTCCCTTTATCCTGGTCTCCGTGACCTTCTGAACAGGTTGGATGGAAAGTAACATTATGGTGGGCCCTAGGAAGTGTTTAACGGTGGGCATTCAATCACCACTGTTTCCTATTGTGAGGTCCACCTGAGACTTGGATCGATTTCATTTTTGGACTCATGCCTAAAAATGAGCTGGAAAAACGGATGGACGACGTGGATATACAACACGTACATCAATTTGGACCCCACCATTACGGCCTGACTGAATCCCCGTGCTTTAACTGCAAACACGCCACGTAGGTGGATATATATCTGAGCCGTCAAAAATGTCAGGTACCACCGTGAAGATTGTACCCACCAATCATGGAAAATTTTCAGTTGAATCTGGACCGTTGCCGGCTATAAATCGAAAGGCTGGGATTATCAAACAAGCAGATATTTGGAGAACGGTCAATCTGGGATTAGAACAATGGTCTAGATCAGTGAACCATGGCCCCACTTTGCAGAATTGAAAATCCGAATACACTGTTCCACGGAGTTAGTATACTCAACCAGTGGATCTGCAGTCTGCCTAGTATACAGTATAGATTAATAGATTCGGTTATTCTATTGGGGAGATTTTTGGTGCAATTTCCATCCACGATGAGCTCATCAAACCAACGATCTAGATCACAAAATCATGGCCCACATTTGTACAATTAAAATATGAGTATACTGTTTTGCCCGAACGAAATACGTCCAGTGCGACGAACGATCGAATAACGATGTTAGTGATCAAGCACTCAATCTTGATACACGTGGTGTACGAACACATAATCCAGACCGTTCATTGCTAGATGAATCTTGCCACCGATTGGAGGACTTTAAAACATTGATGAACGCTGAGAGCTGGTTAGAGCTTTTTCTAAATGCCGTATCCTAATCTCCAAAAGCTGGACAGTGATCAGTGGCTAGCATTAACTGGGAAAATATAATTTTTGGAGTATGGCCCATCCATTATAGGGGTAGACGATTAAATGGTTTGGATCTTATGCATGTGTACCACGTGACACGTGCAAAAGTAGCTAATATACTAGTATTAGCACTGGATACTTTCTGTGGTTAAGAACATCTAGTATAATCAGATGGTTACTATTATTTTCTCATTGTGATTTTTTCGCATAGCTAGATCCACAGTTGGGTCTACATTTTGGACGGTTTGGATTGTCATACAACTATACCATGTGTACGGTTGAGGATTCACTTTAAATGACTTTTAAGTGATCATCACCGGAGTTTTGGATCTGCCTGATTTTCAGAAACCTGTCCCATTGTGATCTTTGAAAGCAGATGGGCGAAGTGGATGTCACGGATATTTCCGTGGTCCCCACACAACCGTCGCATAGGGTATATCCCTGTGCCGGGGGTCACAGGCAAGGCAATCCTCAGCGGGTTGCCTGTGACCTAGCGGTATTCTTGTGCTCGGCGCTGTGTGGGGCCCAGTCTATCTGTTTAAAAAGACGACGATGGAACAGGGTTCTAAAAATCAGGCAGATCCAAAACTGATGTGGGGCGTACCACATGAAACTGTAGGGATTGAATGGCGGGGTAATAGAAGTTTTGTATGAGGATGATATTTATTCCTACAGTTTATCTGAGTGGTAATAATCGTATGAACGGTTTGGATGGAATGTAAACATCATGGTCAGCTCTAGTTCCCACTGTTTCGTTAGTGTGGCCCACCTGAGTTTTGGATCTGCTTGATTTTTTTGGTATCCTCCCCTATTTTGATCCTTCAAAACAGATGGACGGAGTGGATTTATCATGTACATCTCTGTGGGAACCCACACAGCATCGGGCACAAGTATATCTGCGTGCCCAGGGTCACGGGCAGTCCGCATCCATTGAGAATAAGGTGTAAGGAAAATCACATTGGCCATGTGATCCTAGCCTTTGATTGTGGGTATTCTTACAAATGGGCAGTTAATAAAAGTCCAATACAAAAGGTGGGAAGGGCCAAAACAATAAAATTTACAGGAGTGGGTGAGCCCCTCGTACTATGGGTGGGCCCATTGTTGGACAGACGTGGAGTACTAGATGAATTAGTTGAAACGCGGACTATGGTCATTTTCCTTTCAAACCCTGACCGAGTGGTTGGCCATATATTCAAGCTTTTAGCTTCCAACGCTCGTGGCCATGCCTGCAGGCTGCAATAATAAGTGCCGTAGGATTCCAACGGTACCCAGTGGGCCCACTCAACCACCTTGACAGAGTCCTCGTAGTTAAAAAGCTAGGACGATCCATTCCATGAGAGAATGATCTCTGGCACATGATCCCGTCCAAGATCCAGGTTGTTAATTAGGTGGGGCACACTATCACATGCCCTGGTCCAAAAATCATACCAGTCAAATAAAGATGTGGGACACGCTTGGGAAAGAAAATGGAGATGGAGAACGGTTTGCATTTGATGCATGAAGATAAGCACACATTTCTATGGATGGCAAACCTATAGCTCGACACCGGTCCAAGCCCGGCCTAGGCCTAGCATGGAGTCGGGCTAAGCCCTAACCCAAAAATATTAGTTGGATTCGGCCCTGTCTGGGCCTGAGCCGGTAAGGCCCTTGTTATATATATATATGTAGGACCGGTGGCCATGAGGTCTTCCCATGACATTGAGCTGGGTGGGTGGGCTCCGCTGTAGTGTGGATTGGACATCAACACTGTGCGTTTGATGGGTCCCTTATAGTTTATGGGATATCCCAAAAATCAGCCATATACAGAACTTAGGTGGGTAATACCATTTAAGACCATGTGAAGACATGCCTAAAACATCTAAAAGTACTTGGAGGGGCCTACCTGAGTTTTGGATGCGGTTGAAACTTGGTCTAACTCCTCATCCATGTGGGACACACACAATGACACAATGGATGGGCTGAATTTGTGAACCACATGTCGGTGGGTCCAATAAACGATCATGAAGGTTTTAATGGGCGGGTAACCCCTCTCAACTGTTGTCTGTGATGTGGCTCACCTAAGTCATAGATTGAACTGATTTTTAATCCCTTGGCCCACCATGGAACGGGGCATCTAGAGTAATTGTATATAATACAAATAGTAGAAGTATGTGGTATAGGGTGACTTTCTTTAAACTAGCCTTGTGATTAGGCTCAACATGCATGTATGTTAGTTTCACATGTGCGTTTTTAAAATGGTTGTAACTCTTCTTCTTCTTCTTCTTCTTCTTCTTCTTCTTCTTTTTTATTTTTTATTTTTTATTTTTCTTATTTTTTTATACTAATTTGAAATAGAAGTACTATCTCATGCACAATAGCATCCCTATAGAAACTAATAAAAATAGCTTGACCAAGCTGATGGAGCAAATGATCTCATGCTTGCCGAAACATACGCCGCCGAATTACTTTCCTTGTGGGTTATTGTCCATCCTTCAAAATTAAAATCTTGTAGCAGCTTCTTGATCAGTTGCCTACTGGCATAGCAAACTGCCATGCCGTTCCAAAGATTAGTCTCATTCGCTGCCATGGCAGTTGAGAAATCAGTCGTTTCAGTTTGTATAATATCCTTAGTTAGAATGTCTCTATTCACAAGTGGAAGGATGGTATGATGATTATAATATCAAAGGAAGTGGAATAGAATGTGTTATGGTTTAGAGTTCATGTGTGAAATTAAAAAGACCTTTTCAAATGCAACTAGTGTATGATAGCTCACATGTAACTTTTTTTATTTATTAACATGGACACTACTCACACGCATCCATACGCACCCACGCATTCACACCACAATGGTTAATTGAATCCATGACCTCGTGTTGAAACTCTTGTGAGTCTACCACTAAGGCACGTGCAAGGACCCAAGCTCACATGCAACTTAAGTAAGAAGGCTTGTGAGCACAAAGCCCATGTGATATTTTGTTAAGGAATGCCCCGCGTATCTCACACCCAAGGCTTGGGCATCCATCCTCTTCTTTTATCTATATAGCTCTTTCTCTCACCATAAGTATTAGGGTTAGGGTTTATGATGAGTTATTATAAGGTTCATCCCCTAGAGGGGTGGACCCCATAGAGTTTGGTCACCAGGCAATCGGCTTCCCATTTGCGTGGGGAGCTGATCATCGATCAGTTGGGCCCAGTTTATGACATGGTTCCTCTTGCATAGTGTGCCACATGCCACCGACCCAGGGTGGTGTGTTGACATGGCAAAGTTTTGTAGACCCCACCATGTTTATAACCACACCGTCCATCCATTTTCCAGATTATTTTAGGGCATGAGCCCAAAAATAAGGCAGATCGAAAGCTCAAGTGGACCATACTATGCAGTGGGGACAATGAAGTCCACCTTTGAAACCTTCCTAGGGCCTGCCATGATTATGTTTATTTCGCATCCAACCTGTCCATAAGGTCACACAGACCTGGATGAACAGAAAAAGAAATTATCGGCTTGATCCAAAACTTCTTTGGGCTCAAGAAAGTTTTTAATGGTAGGCAATCAATTCCCAATACTTTTTGTTGTGTGGTCCACTTGAGCTTTTGATTTGTCTCATTTTTTTAACTCATGCCCTAAAATGATCCAGAAAAATGAATGGATTGTGTGGATATAATACATATATCATGGTGGTGCCACGAAGCTTTACCACGTCTACAAACTAGGTTGGTGGTGTGTGTGGCACAGTACCAGGAAATCCGAGTCCCCCCGCATCTATTGGGAACCCTTTTTCATGAGACTGGATTAACTGTTGCGCGGGGAACTACTTAATGGGTGTTACCCTAACTGTGTAGGGACCATCTTGGTGTGAATTTTATATATATATATATATATATATATATATATATATATATATATATATATATATATATATATATATATATAAGCTGTCCATATGTTTTTCCATCTTATTTTAGGACGTGATTCCAAACCTTAAAGAAGGTCCAAATCTCAGGTGGACCATACCAATAGAAACAATGATGAATGACAATTAAAAACTTTTTTGTGGGCCACAAAAGTTTTGGATCAATATGATATTTATATTTTCCCTTCATCCAAATCTTCTGGACATTATCAAGAGGTTGGATTACAAATAAAAATTACTTAAACCTTACTATGGACTCATTATTATGGTGAGCACTCAATCACCACCGTTTCCTGTATTATGGTTGATTTGGAGATGTATAAATTTTAGAACACCATCCTAAAATGGGCTGGAGATGGACCAAGTGGATATACAAAAAAAAATCCATGTGGGCCACATGGTAAGGGTAACACCCCCTAAGCTGTTCCCGGGGTAACACCTAATCCGCTCCCGTTTTTTATTTACATGCGCCCCATCAATTATTTGGTTTGGACGGATAGTCACATCGATGTGATGTTTTGACCGCCGATGTTAAGTTCCAATTTGACGACGGTCTAGATCTTTTGACGTGTCATGCCACGCGCTTAGATCAAGCACAAAGTTTCTGTCCACAGTACACATAATAGATGTCCTCCAGAAGGAATCGGATTGCGTCCTGTCCTCCCTTGGACAGATTCGGTCCAGTCAAGGGATCTATGGGCCCACTGTGATGTATTAGTTTTATCCACACCGTTCATCTATTGTTCTGGATCATTTTAGGTTAAGAGCCCAAAATTGAGGCACATCGAATGCTCAAGTGGACAACACAGCAGGGATTGAACGACCACCATTAAAAACTTTCCTGGGACCACAGGAGTTTTGGATCCAGCTGAAATTTGCGTTTTCCTTTCATCCAGATCCATATGACTTTATGCTTCCTGTGGTGTTTACACTTGGATTTGCATCATTTTTGGATAATAGCCTAAAATTATCTGGAAAGATGGATGACCGGCACGGATAAAACCCATAAACCACAGTGAGGCCCACAGAATCCCTGCATGTACCTATTTCCATCCGGACCCGATCTGCTTTCCCTTTAGAAAGGGAAGAAAAAATGATAACAACATGTCAACCAACCAACAATAAGATCTTTAATGAATAAAAAATAAAAAGACATCCATTTCATTGGCTTATCGTAAAAAAAAGAATACAGATTGCGTACTGAGCTCAGTAGGCTTTTATCCTACTGAGTAAACTCTGTTGGTCCACCAGGAATGTATGTGGTTTATCCATTCCGTCCATCGGTTTTTACAGCTCACTTTCAGGGTTGGTCCCAAATTGAAGCATATCCAAAGCTTAAGTGGACCAGAACACAGGAAATAGTAGGAATAATTATTTCCACCATTGAAACCTTTCTAGGACCCACAGTGACGTTTATTTGTCACCCAACCTGTTCATAAGATCACAAAGACATGGATGAAGGGAAAACACAAATATCAGCCTGATCGAAAACTTATGTGACCCCCAAGAATATTTCAATGGTATACGTTAAATTCACACTGTTTCTTGCTGCGTGTCCTGCTTGAGAGTTGGATATTCTTCATTTTCGGACTCAAAGCTCTAAAATTATCTGTTAAAATGTACAGACGGAGTGTAAAAGATACATAAAGCAGTCTCCACAGATTTTATTCAGTAAGCTTATGCAATCCCCTTCCAAAAACGGTGCTCATATGGTACGGATACCATGACAACTTCCACTTACATTGGGTTGTTGTGCGGGTCACGCACATTAGGTAAGAATTCTATAAGGTGGGTCTAATTTATCAATGTTCTGAACTTCGGTGAGGGTTCCAAGCTTACACATATTGAAACCTTCAACTCTCATTAGGTAACTTATCTTAAGGTGTAAGTGCCGCAATCAAGCGATGGAATCTTAAACCGATACCAATTTCAATTCGGTTTTAATGATACTCCGATTCATTATACGGTCCTTTCTATTCAGCAATTTAGGTTTTACACATTATGCCATCGATCCACACTGTTCATTGTGTTCTTCATGCTCGTGTTTGGGTCGGGTTAATTTTGGGTTCAGGCTGAGTCATGTTAAGAAAAAAAAAAAAAAAAAAAAAAAAAGGTGTTACCGGGAGAACAGCTTAGTTAGGCTGATTGGAACATCCAAAACTTAAAAAAAAAGGGGGGTAGAATCTAAAAATCAGGCTGATTGGAAACTTCCATCAGCCATAACATGAAAAAATGTAAAATCATACCTAAGATCTCTAAATTCACATGATGTGGCCTGCTCGTGTTTTATAATGGGTTGATTTGTGGCGTGTCCCTTCATCCTAGCTAGTGGGGAGAAGATTTGATGGATAGGTTCTCCCTCACAGCTACTCCTTTTGGTGTGGTTGTTCGGAGTTTCCATTTGAGCTGGATTTGTGGCCCCATGGCCAAACACTGAAGTTCACATTTGCTAGATAGGGTGGAACCACTAGACAGGTGACGAGAGCTCCACAGCAGCCTGGTACCACCCCAAGTTGCAATGAGGGTACAGATGAACCGACCCCTTTAATAAAAATAAAAATAATAATAATAATAATAATAATAAAAACAGTATGGGCCAGTCTAAACTTCTGAGCTGGCCCGGTTTGTGTCCAGCTCTACCTGCAATCAAGCATTTTTTGTCTTTTTTTTTTTTTAGCCCGGTCTTCTATTCCTCTTTATGTGTAGGCCCAGTCAAACTTCTATTCCTCTCGTACTGAATTTTGTGAGAAAATAAAAACTACAATGGTTTAAATAATATTTTTGAAGAAGATCTAATTGTGTAGAATGCTCTTAAGCCAATGCAAATCCTTCAATTTAGGAGGTCTCTTTCTGATTTATATCAGTATGGAGATTTGAGATCACCAAAAGTCAGATCCTCTAATAAGTGCCATGGCAAACACTAATGGCCCAAAAGGTAAACCACACATGGAAATGGGAAGAAGAAGTAGAAAGAGATCGAGCATATCATCTCTCTCTCTCTCTCTCTCTCACGCTCAAAGCACTTTCTTTTTTTCTTCCTCTCCAATGTCCCTAGGGGTGGGGATATCTAGAGTTCTCTCTGTGCTGTTGCTCCCCTCTGCAATAGAATCATATTTATAAGGAGTTGGTAGGCTTTTAGGGGTGCATCAAGTATGGTGATCCACTACCTTGTGAACTTTAGTATTATCTATTATGAAAGAAGTCCATCGGTTTACCTTATCCAAGCATATGCACATGATCTAATTCCCCCACTATTATGGTCATCCACTGAATATTTATATCCTATTGATTAAATAATAAACTATTTGTTGTAGACCATCAGATCATTATTAAGTGCAATAAACGCAGTTTTAATGGTTAAAACAGAACTTTAAAAGTAAAAGATTTTGAAAAGCTGATAAAATCATTGCAAGTATTGGCCAGCAATAAAACCACTCAATAAGTGCTTGATTTAACAACTCTAGCCATATAATAATCCCTAGGTAAATTCCATTGGGTTCATTATTGGCCCATGTAGAAATCAATTATTTTTTATGGAAGTACCCGGCTATGTCCACTTTAACGACTTCAAGGTAGCTTCATAGGAAGAGATAAAGTTGACTAGTCAGGCCTTGACCGTTACACGCCCTTAGGTTTAAGAATTAATCAATTTCATGTACCAGTAAATTAGAATTACATGATCATCTATTCCAAGCCAATAAGCCCCCTAACATATGACTTGAACTCCATTAATTCAATGTAAGTGTTCCCAATGGTCTAACCCTGGATTTTGTATCTATAATACACTCACACCCTTATGTGCGTTAAAGGTTAAAGCCACACTAACACTAAGTCGAATCCCTAATGGTGGAGATTGTCCATCTTAACCTAAATAAGTTTCCTCACATAGGATGATCATATATCTCATGATAAGATGTCTATAGGTTAGTGTACCTGTGATGATCATGGTTTATATAAGGCAATGGAAACCATGGACCATCACTTTTCCCAACTAATCATCATCGTGTCCAATCATTAATTCCTAAGGACTACCATAGGGACACTACACATTGAGTGTATAATGTATTGGTGACACTACATACTAAGGTATATTGTACACATGAGACTCATATGGTCATCACGAACTATGGCTGAGATCACCTTGTTAGATCCACATGGCTACTGGATTAGGGCTCATATTGGTTTTTCTAAAAGACATAATCCAAGAACCTCTCACTTACCCAAAAGCTAATCTATTCTTAAATCTATTAAGCACATATATTAAGTCAGGACTTCTTAGCCAAGAGACTCAAGGAGAAATCGATTCTCTTAATGTCCATATAGTCTCTCTATAAGTAACTCTACTATTAAGCAAATGTGACTACGTATATTCAATTGTTGTCTTATACCTTATCTTATTAACCTTGTTATCAAGATCCAATATCACTAGATAACTTAGTTTCAACTAAAAACCTTATGATCCATGAGAATAAATTTATGCCATATAAGCACACTTAGCTTGCCATGAAACTACTCAGCATGTCACATGCTAGATTGATGGTTATTACCATGCGAGAAACATAGGTATAGTATAGTCATATCATGTCATGCTAGATTGATGGTTATTATCATGCAAGAAACATAGGTATACTATAGTCATATTGTAATATCTGTGATTTTTTTATAATTTATTTGATATTTTATTTAATTTAAAATTTTGGATTAGAATTTATAAAATTAAATTAATGTGTGTAAGATTAATGACATGTTTGATGTACGTTTTCCATGGAATAATTAGATAGAAAATTAGAACTTTAAACCTCATTCCATATACATAAACTTTAGTAATTCATTTTAAATTGTTTGTATCATCTGTGGAATTGATCTAAGCCATAGATTGATAGATTAAATTATGTAGAATCCAAAGTGTAGTCTGATCGACCCAGATCCAATCATAACTCATTCGATCGCGGCCATTTAATCTTATTTTGATCATTGTGGCCCGGTGAATTGATCAAACGAAATTTTATTCAATTGAAAGCATAAAAGGACCTTAGAAGAACCTTTATAACCGTTGAAATTCTCATCAGACTTCGATCAAGCCGTTGAACCTTATCCTAACACCAAACCAATGGTGAAGGTGAACCCCGTGATTTATTTCAAATGATAGGTCCGTTGGTCATGAAACTTTTCCCAACCTTTGGTCATAACATTTTAGCCGTCCAAGTGAAATTTCATCACTGAACGATCTTCCAAGACCGTTAAATCAAAGATTTATCGTATAGGGCCGTTTAGACCACCGATCATGGTGAAATCACTTGTGGATGATCTTCGTCAAGTTCTTAAGTGATTTAGTGGACTAGATTCCATCATAGGGTCCTAGTGTGGCCATATGAGCTGTGATGTACAGGATTTCTATTCATCACAACATATCGTTTTAAGTTCAAATTATATCTAATGCTCGACACCGGTCCAAGCTCGGCCTAGGCCTAGTTGGGCCAAGCCTTAGCTGAAAAATATTAGTTGGCTTTGGCCCTGTCTGGGCCTGGGCTTGTGTGTGTGTGTGTGTGTGTGTGTGTGTGTGTGTGTTTATATATATATATATATATATATATATATATATATATATATATATATATATATATATATATATATATATATTTGGACCGGTGGCCATGAGGTCTTCCCACGACGTCGAGCTGGGCGGGCGGGCTCCACTTTAGTGTGGATTGGACATCAACACTGTGCATTTGATGGGTCCCCTTTAGTTTATGGGATATCCCAAGAATCAGCCGTATGCCTAACTTAGGTGGGTAATACCATTTAAGACCATGTGAAGACATGCCTAAAACATCTAAAAGTACTTGGAAGGGCCTACCTGAGTTTTGGATGTGGTTGAAACTTGGTCTGACTCCTCATCCATGTGGGACACACACAATGGATGGGCTGAATTTGTGAACCACATGTCGGTGGGTCCAATAAACGATCATGAAGGTTTTAATGGGCGGGTAACCCCTCTCAACTATTGTCTGTGATGTGGCCCACCTAAGCCATAGATTGAACTGATTTTTAATCCCTTGGCCCACCATGGAACGGGGCATCTAGAGTAATCATATAATAGTAATAGTAGAAGTTTGTGGGATAGGGTGACTTTCTTTAAACTAGCCTTTTGATTAGGCTCAACATGCATGTATGTTAGTTTCACATGTGCTTTTTTAAAATGGTTGTAACTCTTCTTCTTCTTCTTCTTTTTTATTTTTTATTTTTTATTTTTTATTTTTCGTATTTTTTATACTAATTTGAAATAGAATTACTATCACATGCACAATAGCATCCCTATAGAAAATATTAAAAATAGCTTGACCAAGCTGATAGAGCAAATGATCTCATGCTTGCCCAAACTTATGCCGCCGAATTACTTTCCTTGAACATGTGGGTTATTGTCCATCCTTTAAAATTAAAATCTTGGAGCAGCTTCTTGATCAGTTGCCTACTGGCATAGCAAACTGCCATGCCGCTCCAAAGAGTAGTCTCATTCATTGCCTTGGCAGTTGAGAAATCAGTCGTTTCAGTTTGTATAATATCCGTAGTTAGAATGTCTCTATTCACAAGTGGAAGGATGGTATGATGATTATAATATCAAAGGAAGTGGAATAGAATATGTGTTAGGGTTTAGAGTTCATGTGTGAAATTAAAAAGACCTTTTTAAATGCATTAGTGTATGAGAGCTCGCACGCAACTTTTTTTATTTTAACACACTCACACGCATCCACACACACCGAGGCACTCACACCACAATGGTTAGTTGAACCGATGACTTCATGTTGAAACTCTCCTAAGTCTACCACTAAGGCATGTGTGAGGACACAAGCTCACATGCACTTAAGTGAGAAGGCTTGTGAGCACAAAGCCCATGTGATATTTTATTAAGGAATGTGATGGAGTTTTCCTCCTCACGTGTCAGAGGAGAGAGAAGTTTCTGGGTATGGCCGGGCGCCCGGGCCCTTCAGTGGCCGGGCGACCGAAATTTCCCTTAGACAGGCAGCTTTGCTGCTGGACACTTTTGGCGACAGCCGGGTGCCCGACGGTCAAAGTGACCGGGCGCCCGATGACCGGCCGGGCGCCCGACCATGTTTGGTCTGGGCGCCCGAAATTAGTTTTCTCTTATGTTTTTCTTGCTGGACGATTTTTGACCTGGCCGAGCGCCTGACGGTCTGGTGACCAGGCGCCCGACCCGGCGCGGACTGCTTGTACGCATTTTCCTAATCTGGCTCTAATTGCTCCGTTTTTTGTACTTAAGCGCTCCAAACGAGATTAGGGTATCCCATTGGGTTGCTAACATGTCCAAGGTGAAAAGGAGCGAAAAAGAGGAAGAGAGAAAGAGAAGAGAGAGAAAGAGGAAGCTTGTAGAAGGGAGAAGTTGCTTGAAGAAGGGTTCTTCTGCGCAACGGTCGTCTCAGCACTTCTACGTCCTCGGGATCGGTGAGATCGCACCTCTCCTTTACTATTCTCTTGTTGTTTATCCATCCCTGCGTGGGTGAAGAAGTTTGATCCAAGCGGTGTTGCTTGTGATCGGTTGTAACAGTTCCCTGAGATAGTGGATTTTTTATCTGGACTAGGTCCCGTGGTTTTTACCTCTTTTGAGGGTTTTCCACGTAAAACTCCTTATGTTCGTGTGGTTGATGTTTATTCTTGATTATTGCATTAGCATAGTCTATAATTCTAGTGTATTGGGGGGCGAGATCCGAAGGTTTGTGTGAAACGCACCCAACAAAGTGGTATCAGAGAGTTTAGGTTGTTTGAACGGTGTGGGATCGGTTCTGAATTATGGAAGGTGGCTCATCAAGGATGATCAGCCTCAATAGTCCTAACTGGACCATATGAAGGTTAAGATGGAGGACTTGCTCTATTGCAAGGACTTGTATGCTCCAATTCTAGGCATATCGGCGAAGACGAAGGATATGTCAGATGATGATTGGAAGAAATTGGACCGGAAGGCGGTGGGGTTCATTAGACAATGGTTGGATGATTCGGTTTTCCACCATGTGTCTACAAAGACCTCAGCCGCTAGCCTATGGCTGAAATTGCAAGGGCTATATGAGAGGAAGACAACCGGCAATAAGATATTCCTGATTAGACGACTTGTGAATCTCAAGTTCAAAGATGGTGGTTCTGTGGCTGAACACATGAATGAGGTCAGCAACATTGTGAACCAACTCTCCGCTATGAAAATGGTCCTGGATGATGAACTTCAGGCTTTGCTACTGCTTAGCTCATTGCCTGACAGTTGGGAGACATTGGTGGTGTCTCTAAGTTACTCCGCGCTAGACGGAAAGGTATCCATGGATCAGGTAACAAGCTGTCTCTTCAATGCGGAGACAAGGAGGAAGTCTCTAGGGCCTGCTCAACAAGATGCCCTTGTGACACAAGATAGGGGGAGAGGAAAGAACAGAAAGGGCGGAAAGGCCCGAGATAAATCAAGAGGCAAGTCAGTTGCCAGGAAAGATGTTGAATGCTGGAATTGTGGCAAGAAGGGCCACTACAAGCAAGAATGTCACAAGAAAAAGAGTGACAAGAAGGGTAAAGGAAAGGAGAAGGAAGATGAATCAGATTCTACTGCGGTCGCCTCAGATGGTGACGTTGTTGTTATTCTTTCGGTAGATCACGATACTTGTCTCACGACTTCAAGTCAGGACACCGACTGGGTGATAGACTCGGGAGCCTCGTTTCATGCGACTCCACGCAGAGATTTCTTCACAAGCTACAAGTCAGGTGACTATGGGACAGTGAAGATGGGAAATTCTGGTGTTTCGAAGATCGTAAGGGTCGTTGATATTTGCTTGAAGACCGATGTGGGCTGCACATTGGTTCTCAGGGATGTGAGACACATTCCAGACCTTCGCCTCAACTTGATGTCGACGGGAAGGCTGGATGATGATGGTTATGAAAGCCGGTTTGTTGGTGGGCGCTGGAAGCTCATCAAAGGTTCGTTGATCGCTGCCAGAGGAAAGAAGTGTTGCACTCTTTACAAGGCAAGTGTCAGTGTATGCAAGAGTGGATTGAACGCAGCAGAGGATTCAGCTACTGAAGTGTGGCACAGGCGTCTAGGCCACATGAGTGAAAAAGGGCTTCAGCTACTAGCGAAGAAGCAGCTCCTTCCAGACGTGACAGATATACCTCTCAAAACCTATATTGACTGTTTATCTGGGAAACAGCATAGAGTTTCTTTTGTTAAAACTGCTTCTCATACTAATAAAGTACATGTATTAGATTTGGTTTATTCTGATGTTTGTGGTCCTATGAGGACAAAAACCTTGGGTGGGGCATTGTATTTTGTCACATTTATAGATGATGCATCTAGGAGGGTTTGGGTGTATGCTTTGAAATCCAAGGACGATGTCTTTGGTGTGTTTAAACTGTTTCATGCTATGGTCGAGAGAGAGACAGGCAGATCATTGAAGTGCATCCGCACTGACAATGGTGGTGAATACATAGGTGACTTCCACGAGTATTGTAAGTCACTGGGTAAACGGCATGAACAGTCAGTTCCCAAGACCCCCCTGCATAATGGTGTGGCTGAGCGAATGAATCGCACCATTGTAGAGAGAATCAGATGCATGTTATCCCATGCAAAGTTGCCCAAGATGTTTTGGGGAGAAGCAATGCACACAGCGGTGTATTTGATAAACAGGTTTCCATCAGCCCCGTTGAATGGAGAAGTACCTGAGAAGGTGTGGACTGGACGTGATCCATCGTACAGTCATCTCAGGGTGTTTGGATGCAGGGCATCAGTTCACGTACCAAAGGACGAGAGGTCTAAGCTCGACATGAAGATCAGGCAGTGTGTGTTCTTAGGGTACGGTGATGAAAAGTTCGGTTACAGGTTGTGGGATCCGACCGAGAAGAAGCTCGTCAGGAGCAGAGATGTGGTTTTCATTGAAGATCAGTGTATAGAAGACATTGAAAAGCCGGAGAAGACCCAACCCAGTTCAGGTGAACTGGAAGATACGGATCCGATTACTCCTCCTGTGGTGCCTGATGACGGGGGAGTACAGCAAGGTGCAGAGGATGAGGGAGTCCCTACAGAAGATGGACAGGGGGAGCAGCCCCAACTTGATCCACCTGTTGAGCCGCAGGTGAGGAGGACATCAAGGGACAGACATCCATCCAAGAAGTACTCGCCGCATGAGTACATTATGCTCACAGATGGGGGAGAGCCAGAAGACTATTCTGAGGCCCTAGTCGACGAGCATAAGGGGGAGTGGTTGAAAGCTATGCAAGAGGAGATGAAATCCTTGCATAAGAACTACACCTATGATATGGTGAAATTGCCTAAGGGTAAGAAAGCTCTGAGCAACAAGTGGGTGTTCAGAAAGAAGAATGAGCAGAAGAATTCACAGACAAGGTACAAGGACAGACTTGTGGTGAAAGGGTTTGGTCAGAGGAAAGGAATAGACTTCGAGGAGATATTCTCACCAGTGGTGAAGATGACATCCATACGGGTGTTGCTTGGATTGGTGGCTAGCATGGATCTGGAGATAGAGCAGTTAGATGTTAAAACTGCCTTTCTCCATGGTGACCTGGAAGAAGAGATCTACATGCGTCAACCAGAAGGGTTCGAAGTCAAGGACAAAGAGCATATGATGTGCAGGCTTAGGAAGAGCTTGTATGGGCTAAAGCAAGCTCCTAGGCAATGGTACAAGAAGTTCGACTCGTTCATGTTGAAGCATGGATATGACAGAACGGAGTCGGACCACTCTGTATTCACACGCAAGTTCTCAGACAGTGATTTCTTAGTTTTGCTATTGTACGTTGATGACATGCTCATCATAGGAAAAAACATCAAGAAGATTGACAGGTTGAAACAGGAGTTGGGCAAGTCTTTTGCGATGAGAGACTTGGGCCCGGCAAAACAGATCCTAGAAATGGAGATAACCCGTGACAGAAGCAGCAGGAAGCTTTGGTTATCACAAGAGCGGTATATTGAGAAAATCCTAGAGCGGTTCAACATGAATGCAGCGAAGCCGATCAGTACTCCGCTGGATGGTCACTTCAAATTAAGCGACAAGCAGTGTCCCAAGACGAAGACGGAAGTGGAAGAGATGCGGAAGATACCCTACGCGTCAGCGATAGGAAGTTTGATGTATGCTATGGTGTGTACGCGCCCAGACATAGCATATGCGGTTGGGGTTGTCAGCCAGTATCTTGCCAATCCTGGCAAGGAACATTGGGCAGCGGTGAAGTGGATACTGCGGTATCTGAGAGGCTCATCTAGGTTGAGCCTATGCTATGGTGACGAAAAACCTGTGTTAGAAGGCTACACAGATGCAGATATGGCAGGTGACATAGATTCCAGGAAGTCTACATCGGGGTTCATGTTCACGTTTGCAGGGGGAGCGGTCTCTTGGCAGAGCAAGCTACAGAAGGTCGTAGCATTGTCGACGACAGAGGCCGAGTACATTGCGGTCACAGAAGCATGCAAAGAGATGCTTTGGATGAAAATGTTCCTACAGGAACTCAGCCTAAAGCAGGAGGAGCACGCGGTCTATTGCAATAGCCAAAGTGCTATACACTTGAGCAAGAATCCAAGTCAGCATTCCAAGTCAAAGCACATAGAGATTTGGTATCACTAGATCAGGGATACTTTGGAACAGAAGGTGTTACAGCATGAGAAGGTCCATACGGACGATAATGGGTCAAACATGATGACTAAGGCTTTGCTCAAGGGCAAGTTTGAGGTTTGCAGAAACCTGGCTGGCTTGAAGAAGGCGAATTTCCCCTGAGTCGGAAAGGGGGAGATTTGATGGAGTTTTCCTCCTCACGTGTCAGAGGAGAGAGAAGTTTCTGGGTATGGCCGGGCGCCCAGGCCCTTCAGTGGCCGGGCGACCGAAATTCCCCTCAGACAGGCAGCTTTGCTGCTAGACACTTTTGGGGACAGCCGGGCGCCCGACGGTCAAAGTGATCGGGCGCCCGATGACCAGCCGGGCGCCCGACCATGTTTGGTCCGGGCGCCCGAAATTAGTTTTCTCTTATGGTTTTCTTGCTGGACGATTTTTGACCTGACTGGGTGCCCGACCCGGCGCGGACTACTTTACGCAATTTCCTAATCTGGCTCTAATTGTTCCATTTTTGGTACTTAAGCGCTCCAAAACGGGATTAGGGTATCCCATTGGGTTGCTAACACGTCCAAGGTGAAAAAGAGCGAAAAAGAGGAAGAGAGAAAGAGAAGAGAGAGAAAGAGGAAGCTTGTAGAAGGGAGAAGTTGCTTGAAGAAGGGTTCTTCTGCGCAACGGTCGTCTCAGCATTTCTACGTCCTCGGGATCGATGAGATCGCTCCTCTCCTTTACTATTCTCTTGTTGTTTATCCACTCCTTGTGTTCGTGTGGTTGATGTTTATTCTCGATTATTGCATTAGCATAGTCCATAATTCTAGTGTATTGGGGGGCGAGATCCGAAGGTTTGTGTGAAACGCACCCAACAGAATGCCCAAGGGATCTCACAGCCAAGGCTTAAACATCCATCCTCTCCTTTTCTTTTATCTATATAGCTCTTTCTCTCACCCTAAGTGCTAGGGTGGGTTTATGATGAGTTATTATAAGGTTCATCCCCTGGAGGGGTGTACCCCATAGAGTTTGGTCACCCGGCAATTGGCTTCCCATTTGTGTGGGGAGTTGACCGTCGATCAGTTGGGCCCAGTTTATGACATGGTTCCTCTTGCATAGTGTGCCACATGCCACCGACCCAAGTTGTGTGTTGACATGGCAAAGGTTTGTAGACCCCACCATGTTTATAACCACACCGTCCATCCATTTTCCAGATTATTTTAGGGCATGAGCCCAAAAATAAGGCAGGTTGAAAGCTCAAGTGGACCACACTACGCAGTGGGGACAATGCAGTCCATGATTGAAACCTTCCTAGGGCCTGCCATGATCATGTTTTTGGGCTTTTGATCTACCTCATTTTGGGGCTCATGCCCTAAAATGATCTACAAAAATGGATGGATTGTGTGGATATAATACATACATCATGCTGGTGCCACAAAACTTTACCACGTCTACATACTAGGTCGGTGGTGTGTGTAGCACACTAGGAAATCCGAATCCCCGAAATGTCCTGGGAACCGTTTTTCATGAGACCGGATTAGCTGTTACCGGGGAACAGCTTAGTGGGTGTTACCCTAACCGTGGGGGGACCATCTTAGTGTGAATTATATATATATATATATATATATATATCCACGCAGTCCATATGTTTTTCCATCTTATTTATGGACGTGATTCCAAACCTTAAAGAAGATCCAAATCTCAGGTGGACTGTACCAATAGAAACAGTGATGAATGACAATTAAAAACTTTTTTGTAGGCCACAAAAGTTTTGGTTCAATTTGATCTTTATATTTCCCTTCATCAAGATTTTATTGTCATTATCAACAGGTTGGATTGTAAATAAAATTACTAAAACCTTACTATGGACTATTTGGCATTGGTGAGCACTGAATCACCATTGTTCCCGTGGTATGGTCCACCTGAGATTTAGATCTGTATAAATTTTAAAACACCATCCTAAAATATGACCAAGTGGATATACAAAAAATTATCCATGTGGGCCCCACGGTAAGGGTAACACCCACTAAGCCGTTCCCCGGGTAACACCTAGTCCGCTCCCGTTTTTCTTTACATGTTCCCCCATCAATTATTTGGTTTGGTCGGATAGTCACATCAATGTGATGTTTTGACCGCCGATGTTAAGTTCCAATTTGATGGACGGTCTAGATCTTTTGACGTGTCATGCTACGCGCTTACATCATGCACAAAGTTCTTGTCCACAGTACATATAGATGTCCTCTGGAAGGAACCGGATTGCGTCCTGCTCCCGCTTGGACGGATTCATTCCAGTCAGGGGATCTGTGGGGCCTACTGTGATGTCTAAGTTTTATCCACACCTTTCATCTATTGTTCTGGATCATTTTAGCTTAAGAGCCCAAAAGTGAAGAAGATGGAACGCTCAAGTGGACAACACAGCAGGGATTGAACGACCACCATTAAAAACTTCCCTGGGCCCACAGAAGTTTTGGATCCAGCTGAAATTTGCGTTTTCCTTTCATCCAGATCTATATGACTTTATGAACAGGTTGGTGGTTTCAACAGTGAGCGTATTATTAACGCTGCTTCCTGTGGTGTGGTCCATTTGAAACTTGGATTTGCATCATTTTTGGATAATAGCCTAAAATTATCTGGAAAGATGGATGAACGGCACGGATAAAACCCATAAACCACAGTGAGCCCCACAGAATCCCTGCATGTACCTATTTCCATACGGACCCGATCTGCTTTCCCTCTAGAAAGGGAAGAAAAAATGATATCAACATGTCAACAACACCATCAACAATAATAGAATCTGTAAGATCTTTAATAAGTAAAAAAAATAAAAAGACATCCGTTCATTGGCTTTTCGTAAAAAAGAATTCGGATTGCTTACTGAGCTGGGCTTGTATCCTACTGAGTAAAATCTGTTGGTCTACCGGGAATGTATGTGGTTTATCCATTCCATCCATCGGTTCTCGCAGCTCATTTTCGGGGTTGGTCCTAAAATTGAAGCATATCTAAAGCTTAAGTGGACTACAACACAGGAAATAGTAGGAATAATGATTTTCACCATTGAAATCTTTTTAGGGCCCACAGTGATGTTTATTTGTCATCCAACCTGTTAATAAGATCACAAAGACATGGATGAAGGGAAAACACAAATATCAGCTTGATCCAAAACTTCTGTGGCCCCTAAGAATTTTTCAATGGTATTAGATCAATTCAAACTGTTTCTTGCGGTGTGTTCCGCTTGAGATTTGGATATGCTTCATTTTTGGACTCAATCCCTAAAATTATCTGTTACAATGTACAGACGGAGCGGATAAGATGCATAAATCATGGTAGACCCCACAGCGATGGAATTTTTTTTTGAACACAAGCATGAGGAGCACAATGAACAGTGTGGGTCGGGGTTATGTTCAGGTTCTGGCCGGGTCATGTTCAAAAAAAAAAAAAAAAAAAAAAAAAAGGGTGCTACCGGGAAGAAGAGGTTAGTGGGGTAACGTGTTACCCCATCCAAATCTAAAAAAGAAAAAAAGGTAGAATCTAAAAATCAGGCTGATTGGAAACTTCCGTAAGCCATAACATGAACTTCATCCTACTGAGGAGCATATGATGAATAGATTATATATATATAAGGTAGGCCGTGCAAGGAATGGAGAAGATTTGATGGATAGGTTGTCTCCCTCATAGCTACTCCTCGTGGTGTGGTTGGCCGGAGTTTCCATTTGAGCTGGATTTGTGAGCTCATGGCGAAACACTGAAGTTCACATTTGCTAGATGGGGTGGAACCACTAGACAGGTGACGAGAACTCCACAGCAGCCTGGTACCACCCCAAGTTGCGTTGAGGGTATAGATGAGCTGACCCCTTTATTATTTAAAAAAAAAAAAAACATTATGGGCCGGGCTAAACTTCCGAGCTGGCCCAGTTTGTGTCCGGCTCTACCTGCAATCAAGCACTTTTTGTCTTTTTTATTTTTTAGCCCGGTCAAACTTCTATTCCTCTTCACACGTAAGCCTAGTCAAACTTCTATTCCTCTCATACTGAATTTCGTGAGAAAATATAAACTACAACCGATTAATAATATTTTTGAAGAAGATCAATTGTGTAGAATTCTCCAAAGCCAATGCAAATCCTTCAATTTACGAGGTCTCTTTCTGATTTATATCAGTATGGAGATTCGAGATCACCAAAAGTCAAATCCTCATATAGGTGCCATGCATGGAAAACACTTATTGTACACAAGGTACACCACACATGAAAATGGGAAGAAGTAGAAAGAGACCGAGGATATCATCTCTCTCTCTCTCTCTCTCTCCCAAAGCACTTTCTTTTTCTCTTCCCCTCTAATGTCCCAAGGGGTGGGGATATCTAGAGTTCTCTCTGTAATGTTGCTTCCCTCTACAATAGAATCATATTTATAAGGAGATGGTAGGCTTTTAGGGGTGTATCGAGTATGGTGACCCACTACCTTATGAACTTTAGTGTTATCTATTATGAAGGAAGTCCATCGATTTACGTTATCCAAGCATGTGCACATGATCTAATTCCCTCACTATCATGGTCATCCACCGAATATTTATATCCTATGTTGATTAAATAATAAACTATCTGTTCTGAACCATCAGATCATTATTAAGTGCAATAAACACAGTTTTAATGGTTAAAACAGAACTTTAAAGGTAAAATATTTTGAAAAGCTGATTAAATCATTGTAAGTATTGGCCAGTAATAAAACCAATTGATAAGTCCGTAATTTAACAACTCTAGCCATATAACAGTCCCCATTGGGTTCATTATTGGCCCATGTAGAAATCAATTTTTTTTTTTTTTTTTTTTTTTTTTTTTTTTTTTTTTTTTTATGGAAGTACCCAGCTATGTCCACTTTTAACGGCTTCTAGGTAGCTTCGTAGAAAGAGATAAAGTTGACCAGTCAGGTTAAGAATTAATCAATTTCATGTAATAGTAAATTAGGATTATCATGATCATCTATTCCAAGCCAATTAGCCTCCTAACCTATGACTTGAACTCCATTAATCCAATGTAAGTGTTTCCAAAGGTCTAACCCTGGATTTTGTATCTATAATACACTCACACCCTTATGTGGGTTAAAGGTTAAAGTCACACTAACACCAAGTCGAATCCCTAATGATGAAGATTGTCCATCTTAACCTAAATAAGTTTCCTCACATAGGATGATTATATATCTCATGATAAGATGTCTACAGGTTTGTGTACCTATGATGATCATGGTTTATATAAGGCAATGGAACCCATGGACCATCACTTTTCCCGATTAATCATTGTTGTGTCCAATTATTAATTCCTAAGGACTACTATAGAGACACCACACACTTAGGCTACATACTAAGGTATATTGTACACATGAGACTCATATGGCCAGCACGAACTATGGCTGAGATCAACTTTGTTAGATCCACATGGCTACTAGATTAGGGCTAGTTCATATAGGTTTTTCTAAGAAACATAATCCAACAACCTCTCACTTACTCGAAAGCCAATCTGTTCTTAAATCTATTAAGCACATATGTTGAGTCAGGACTTCTTAGCCAAGAGACTTAAAGAGAAATCGATTCTCTTAAAGTCCATATAGTCTCTCTATAAGTAACTCTACTATTAAGCAAATGTGGCTACATATATTCAATTGTTGTCTTATACCTTGTCTTATTAACCCTGTTATCAAGATCCAATCACTAGATAACTTAGTTTCAACCAAGAACCTTATGATCCATGAGAAAATAAATTTATGCCATATAAGCACACTTGGCTTGCCATGAAACTACTCAGCATGTCACATGCTAAATTGATGGTTATTACCATGCAAGAAACATAGGTATAGTATAGTCATATCAGATCATGCTAGATTGATGGTTATTACCATGTGAGAAACATAGGTATACTATAGTCATATTGTAATATTTGTGTTTTTTTTTAATGATTTATTTGATATTTTGTTTAATTTAAAAACCTAAATTAGAATTTATGAAATTAAATTAATGTGTGTAAGGTTGATAACATGTTTAATGTATGTTTCCCATGGAATAATTGGATAGAAAATTAGAACTTTAAATCACATTCCATGTACATAAACGTTACTAATTCATTTTAAATTGTTGTATCGTCTGTGGAATTGATATGAGCCACAGATTGATAGATTAAATCATGTAGAATCCAATAGTGTTGTCTGATCGACCGAGATCCAATTATAACTCCTTCGATTACGGCCATTTAATCTTATTTTGATCATCGTGGCCCGCTGAATCGATCAAACCGAGTTTTATTCAATTGAAAGAATAAAAAAACCTCAGAAGAACCTTCATAACCGTTGAAATTCCCAACGGACTTCGATCAAGCAGTTGAACCTTATCCTAACACCAAACCAATAATGAAGGTGAACCCCGTGATTTATTTCAAATGATATATTCGTTGGTCATAAAAATTTCCCCAACCTTTGGTCATGACATTTAAGTCATCCAAGTGAAATTTTATCACTGGACGATCTTCCGAGACCGTTAAATCAAAGATTTATTGTATAGGGCTGTGTGGACCACCAATTATGGTGAAACCACTTGTGGATGATCTTCGTCAAGTTCTTAAGTGATTTAGTGGACTAGATTCCATCATAGGGTCCTAGTGTGACTATATGAGCTGTGATGTATCGGAGTTCTATTCATCGCAACATATCGTTTTAAGTTCAAATTACCTCACGGAGGTTAGGTAGATGAGATAAGGTGGGTTTCTAATCTTCTCTGGAGACCATCCATTTTCATGTGTACATATCATTGTGTAGTCATATTTTGTGCATTCTAAGTTTCCAAGGATGGCTTACGTTTCCATGTTTTCGAAATTCTCGAAGCATAGTGTATCAACCGTCCATCGAGTTTTTAGTCAATTACTCTTAAACCAGTAAGAGATTCATCAACCCAACGATCCATTATTCAATCCATGGACATCTTAACCAATGGTGTGGACCACTTCACACAACACTCAACGGTCATGATTTAATCTCACCTCAAAATGGTCAAGCTTATCATTAGAAACTAACCACCTTAAGTTATAGTGTTTACCACCATTTAGACCATCATTTGTGTCCTTATTAGATCATGGGTGTGGACACTACCAAAATCTCTCAAATTCACACCACTGTGTCAGTTTTTCGAGGCCGATGTCATAATGGTCTCAGATTTGTGAAAGGTGGGCCCAATTTTAAGATGTTACACATCCATTCTAGAGCGTTTATTCAGGCTAACCTTCACATAGATCATAGTGTGTCCATCCACTAATCCCTTGACTCGAGAATTCAACCATTGCTTGTTATGATAGTCTTCTGTGTGATGAACGTCTTAGACCCAAAGAGGGGTCGCTATGTGGACCACTAGAAAATTATTTCTATTTCCACCATACTTTTTCATATTTTAAGTTAGCTTTCCGTATTTAGACTCTCCTAATAGAGAGTCCTTCTGCATCTCTTCTACACTCACAACTAAACCCTAGCCATCTTCATCATCCATCCCACCATACATCTTTGATTTCATCAAGTCTTTACCGTCCATCATCATCATCTAATTGGTAGGACCATCAGATCGGGAGATAAACCGTGTGGCCAATTGATTAAATGGTTCAGATCGCGTCTAGTGGATCGTAGTCAGGTTTTCTAATATTGTCCATCAAAAGTTTAGATCCGATCGTCAAATCTGTGAGTCAAATGAATTTCTTACTTAATTCCCTCTTATGAATTATGCATTATATTGTTTAAAACCATTTATTTAAAAGTATAAGTGTCATGGATGATAAGGACCATTGGATCTATGTCCTGACCATTAGAAGTTGGTTAATAAAAGAATGGATGATGTAGATTTTGTTTGCAACATGTTTAGATTGGTTGCATTGCATGTGGACCATGGTTGGTTAAGAATATATAATGTGTGTTGGGGTCCCAAAAGTTAGTACCCTCCAAAACAAATCAACTGGGCACGAACTTCGAAGAAATCCCACAAAATACCATCCAATGCACCCAAATAGTAAGATTTGCAAAAGATCTAGTACTTAGCCATTTTCTCCTGTGGGTCCCATGAATCACCGTGATCAAAACCTTCCAAAATCGAGCGGACACCTTCATTATGAATTATAATAAGTAGCGCATGACGATTCGCCAAAAAGCGGGCCCCGCGAGCCCTTCATTTCGCAAAACCCAATTTTTACAAACAATAAGTACGTCAAGCGCGCTCATTTATTCCGCTTGACGCACCCTTAAATTCATGAAAATTCAAGAAATATTTCGGGATGTCTTTCACCTCTGACGCATCCGAAAAATAGCTTGACGCATCCAAAAAATACCTTCGACGCGTCCATAAATTCAGCAAATCCAGAACTTCAATTTTGGGGTGCATTGGACCTTGACGCATCCGAAAAATGGTCTGATGCGTTTATAAAATAGCTCGATGCACCCATAAATTCACCAAGCATCAGAATATCATTTTTTGGATGCATTGGACTCCAACGCACCCGAAAAATATCTTGACGTACCTAGAAAATCAGCACATTTCATAACATCATTTCGGGGTGCATCGGAACTCCCACGCGCCTAATTTTAGGGTGCGTCAAAGGCCTTTTGGGGTGTATCATACATGGCAGCCCCTCATTGGTCGTTGTTAGGTATTTTCGGGTATAAATACCCCCTTGCACTATTCATTTGTACAAATTAGGAGAGAGAGAGAGAGCTACTATCCCCTGGGTACTTGGGATTTGTCGCCGGAATCCCTTTCTGACCGCCGAAAAACTTTTCCGGTCACTGGAATCCCTTTCAGATCACTGGTATCTTTCACCGGAAGATCACTCCGACCAATACCACCGCAGGTCTGGATTCTAAAAAATCATAAGTGTGGGCACGCATCCAAAAATTGTCCCACACACCAGAAAATTCAACATATTCGGACAAATATTTTTGGGATGCATTAGACTCCCATGCCCCCGAAAATTGTCCCACGCACTCGAAAATTCAACATAATTTGGACAAGTATTTTTAGGATGTATTGGACTTCCACGCATCCGTAAATTCAACAAAAATCAGATAACCAATTTAAGGGTGCATTGACGTCCCACGCACCCATAAATTAAGTCCTACGCACCCGAAAAATTAGCAAATTATAGGAAATGTTTACGGGTGTGTCAGACTCAATTTTAAGTGTTTTCAGGCCCTGTTTGAGCCTATTTTGGGTATTTCGAGCGTTCCGGATGTAATGAAATAGTTAAAAGATCGTTTTGGGGTCTGTAAATGAGTATAATCGCATGTCTTTGAAGTTTGACCTGATTCAGCACGACGAGTGAAATAACTTCTCGAAAAGGAGCCGCCAGCATCCAGAATTATACAAATATATCATTATTCATATGTACCGCAAGATATGACCCGATTAGGGTCGAAAGCTAGACAAACGGGGTTATGGTTATCACAATAAACCATATCAAAGAGTTTTAATTCTCTACAAAATGATTGTTTTGAACTGCCACAACACAACGATCGATGCCCTACCCATTCAAACGGCATGCGTCAGTTAGGCTGCTCAGGTACACACAACTGTGGATTGATCTTCCCGAGATCGCCTGTCCATACATGACAGCTGCAGGCCCAGAGTCGTACCCTCTCAGTTAAAAAACCCTGACAGTCTCTATCCGGATCTCCGGCCAAAACATGTGACATAGACATCTGACCAATACAAAGATGGTTCAGTCCATAACAAAACAAATACAGGTCTCTACGACCACAAACTCTAAGACCATAGTCCCTGCTGACTAGTCTTCTACCTTTTAATCAAGGGTCATCGATCATTCAATGTAATTAAGGGCTAGTGCCAGATCACGGCCTGGAATGTACAAGATCTCGGGATCTCTGGAATAAAATTTGCCTTGCGATATCTCTTCTTGTGTACCTTTTGTGAATGCTTGTGATTGTTTATGAATGTTTCCACTACCCAGAACCCCAGAGCAACAATACCTAGAAAATGCCATCGCATCATTTTCTAGTTCTAACAATGTGTATGTGTTGATTTATGAAAAAATATCAAAATCAAGAATTGTGACTGGGCCCCACTTTTTACAAGATGGACGGAATGGATTTCATAAAAAGGCTCAAATAATTTAATGAACGAATTGGATCTCGACCTAGTGAGCCCCACTTTGTGTGGATATATTTATAAAAAAATTATAATTGAATTTATATGCTGCTGGACCGGCTAGCGCCCCAAGGACGCTACCAGTCCAGCAGCGTCATTACAGCTGATGCAAGGGGTGGGCAGACGGGCAGTAGCTGGCGGTCCACACATGGACCCCACCTTGATGTATTTTATAAATCCACTCCGTCAATCAGTTAGTTCGACATGTGCTTTGATAGCCCACCAAATTTTAGCTTGATCCGAGACCCGAGCAGACCACACCATCTTCCACAAGTTGGACTATCCTGCTGACTTTTCTTTAACTGTGTAGAAAATTTTGAATTTGTCTCTTATGTACAGCGGGTGATCCATGGGCCCTACTCTAAACTTTCTGTCTAATCTACACCATTCACTTGTTATATTACCATGTCAAGAGGCTGAAAACCAAATTTCAGAGGGTTTCGATAACCGAGTGGGCCACACCACCTCAAACAATGGATAATGTAATAAAATATAAACTGAAGGTGTGCATATTTTAAGTGGGGACAACAAGCCACTCATCAGCCCCACATGTGAGCTTTTGGAGAAATCCACCTTGTCCACACTATTTGTTGGGTTGTGTGAGACTCACCATAAAAATAGGCCAAAACGAGTCCCAAATGGCCCACACCGTTTGAACAGTGATGTTAACTACCTGAAATTGTGACAGAGTTTGATCATAATGTGATGGGCACTTTTGGACCCCACAATGGAGTTATTTCTTCGATCCAAACCATTCAATACCTGGACCAATAAGTTCGAAGTACACCAATTTAATTTTGTGTACATCAAACATTCAGATTGACCGTACCGAGCCAAACAGTAGGAGATGTTGGTGTCCATAAATCTTGAAATTTCATGTATAGTCTATAGTAAAGTTTCTAAAAAATGGAAAAAGTCAGATTCTAGTTTATTATTTAATACTCTTATTTTATTTGATTTTGTATCTTAATTGGATGTACAATATACAATAATTAACCCATGTAATTATTACCAACATGTGGTAACATCTTGATTTCTGTACTTGATGATTGTGTATGCACTTGTGATTTGTGATATATGCAGTTAGTGACCACTTTAAATTCTTGCACTTGATATATACATTAATTTATGTGCTTTATGGTTATTTCTTAATTCATGCAAGCTGGATTAATTGTCTATTATTATTCATTTAATGTTTATATAAATGCATACATGTTTACATGTACGATGCAATCATGCATAGAGCGGTACATGGTGAGGTTGAGTCTATGGGGTTAAGTCAGAATAGGGTATGTGAATGGTCTTTACCCATGACTGTCTAAGTATGGTTAAGTCTGGACTGTGTATAGTCTGTGTAGGATGGATATGGTTGTGGTTATGTGGATTAGGCTAAGCATGCATGGTCTTATGGTGATTATTCTTTTGTAGACGTTGTGTGTGGTAATGTTGTCTTTATGAAAAGTGTGACACATGTCAGGATCGAGCGTACCGTGTCAGGATTGGAGCGTTGGAATCCAACGTTGTCTTTATAGAAAATGCGTACCATGTCAGGATTGGGGGTTACCACGCATGACTGGGGGCAGTTAACGTTGTCTTTATGGGGATTGCGACCCATGTTAGGATCGAGCATACCATGTCAGGATCGAAGCGTTGTAATCCAACGTTGTCTCCATAGGGAATGCATATCGTGTTAGGATCGGATCGTTGCCGTACCCATTTGGATGTGGAATATTATGTGGTTAATTTGCTAATTTGAGGCCAGACTAAAGACCTTGTATTAAAGGCCACGTATATGGTTGATTTACATGTGATGCATGGGCTTTCATTATGGGAAGTTAGTTCAGTAATTGTTGTGTGTTGTCACGGGATGGAACATGTGCGCATGACATATATTCTTATTTTTTATTATTTGGTTACTGTTACAATTTTATTTACATGTTGTATCAATGCTTAATCAAATTATAGAGTGAAAGTAAGTGTTTCTACTCGTTGGGCATTGTTTTGCTCACCATTCTTAGGGAATCGTAGGTTCAGGAGGTGACATGGAATCCTTCAAGAACGAGGTATAAGCTGAGGACATGGTGAAAATTCAGGAGGAGGAGAACGCCAACTCTAATGAAGACGCCTTTATATATTTTAAATTATGTTTATGTTGGGATTACTAGACGCTTATGTAGTCCTTGATTATTGGAGATTTGAGAATTTCAGTTTATTTTAGACTTAAACATTTTGATTTATGCATAAAACAATACATGATTTCCAACTTGGTTGGTTGAGTAGATAATCGATTAGATTTTGCATTTATTTTCCTTAGTAATGCTTGTGAATTCGTGCTCGAGCTGTATATTCGAGCGCTAAATTTCGGGACGTTACACATATCATATCATCATGAGAAGCGTCTCATCCACTTAAGTGAAAAATTGAGGTTGTTCCAATGCGAGTGTCCTCCAACAAAGCCTGGGTCATCATGGTGTGTTTTTTCTCCCACTAATTAAGACATTTTATCATTAGTCATTTTACGTGAGCATCAATATATTTTGAAGACTTGGTGAGCAAACAACACTTATCTTTAAATGTATGTCCTCAAGTGATACACTTCAAGGTTGGTGATATCTAAGTAAATACTTATATCTAACCATCCATGGTATGAAAAAACAACCACACTAGTAATGAATCTTCATCACATTATATGATCAACATATTTCCCTAGCGCTCAAAATCATGATGAGATAGGTCACTAATTGATAAGAACGAACATTGACATACACATAGAGTTATGAGATGTCAATACACTTGTGATTAACACATGTATCATCATGTGGTACAACCAGAACCATTGCTTTCATTGTCATTATCTAGTGGATATGTTGTGATGCCCATCCTTAAAAGATCAAAATATGTGATTGGTTGGAGGTTGGCATACTACACTTATGTATTCCACTCATCAAATATTACTAGAGGAATTGATGGAGTTATATTTTAGATGTTATCAATGGAACCGAGCCACAAGTGTGTAGTATGATCTCCACGGTTAAAGATGGTATTTTATAGTTGATCCTTAATGTGAGATTTCTTAAAGAGTGAAGAAAACTAATTACATCATACCTATAACATGAATCACACATATAGGGCCTAATAAAGTATAAAGTAGTAGTAGTGTCAGGAAGAATAATAAATAATTATATAAATGATTACAAATTTTATTTTTTAAGATAAATAAATAATGATAACTAGGTCCATAAACCATAGTACTAAACTGGGTCATCAACTCTAATCCAATTCTTCGCTATTTCTACTTTATGCTATACTCAGCACTAAGCTTGAAGTGTTGCTAGCTTTTCACAATTTTAATAGTCTTTCTTTTATTTTTCTTTCAATGTTCTTTTGCTCTTACCCTTCTCATCAATTTGGTTACTTTTGCATTTTTTTATGACTGGGCTTACTATCAAAGAAGCTTTCTGATAATATAGTAATGCACCCTTTCTAACATCTCATGCTTTGGCTTTAAGATGATCAATTACATGTCTAGTTTTTTCTCAAAATATTTAAGCTCATGCATGTTGAAATTGTTAATGAATTGATCAAATATATGTGCCACTAACATCTTCCTCTTCAGTAGTCCCAATCATTTTCAATTTGATCATTAGCTACCTTGAGCATTTTCATGATATGCTTGTTAAGGTTCCTTCCTCGAGCTTCATGGAATACAATTTTGCTCTCGAAAAACTAAACTAATTGTACACTGATAACATCTCCTTCGGGTGAAGGTAAATATCTATGACATTGATTATGTTTCGTATTTGTTTGCAGAAACTTCGAATGCAAAGACCAGAATGTATATTTTGACTACCTCATTGTCTTTTTTCCATTTTTCATATTTAAAAAAAGACGATTGAGTATTCATCATCTCTTTCAGGGTTAGGAATAGGGGGAGATTGTTCATGAATGACATTATAGAAATCAGTCCAAGGTAAGAACGAGTTTAAGCTTTTGCGACCAATTGATAAAGTTCTTCCTAATCAGCTTCTTAGATGTAATAATTTAGAAAATAACATTTAGTTTTGACATCTTTCTGCATGACCATAATATCTTAGATAACAATCGTCCATTCGTTTTTTGTCAGGGGGAGGGGGGATTGTTGGTTTGTCCCACATCGGTTGGGAGGGGGTTGGGGTTTGTCTTCATATATACTGAGGTCACTCCACCTAACAGGTTAGCCTTTTGGGTGTGACACAACATAATCTAACCAAGCTTCAAGAGAGTGTGTTTTTCATCCATTACGCATTCCCTTATGATGAATGTGTACTAGGGTTGTGTTGCCAATGCTACATCCATCATGAGATAACATAAAATTGCATGTTCCATAGTCAAATGCTTAGCTCGATGCCCTATTAATTTGACTCTCCTACCCACCCACATGCATTGGACTGACATAAAAAATGCAACTAGGATACTTTTCAGCTTTTGTAAAGTATGTATTAGGGTGCAACTCGAATTACATTCTTGTGACTCATGTTTGGGTTATAAAAGACCCCGCGAACATCTCTCTCTGCACTAAAGGGATTGATCTAATAAAGTTCATGATCAAGCCTCTTGCTAGATAATGTAGACCAATAGCTGTGATTAACGCATAACCATTAGGCTAGATGCCAATTTTCAGCTCAAGTCGTTCTTAAATGAATGAGATTCATCCTAAATTGATCCAACTACTCCAAATTCAATCTTGGGCTTATATGACCAATGGTTAGATCATTTTAGTCCAATAGATACAGACATTGATAAGACTTCCTTGTGAAATCTCAGATCGATTGGACCTACAATAAGTGGGGTTTTGTTAGAACGAGATTGATGGTAATGCTGGTAATCAAATTGTGCAACGTTTGCAGATTAGGCATCTACCCCACAAAGTGTCTAGTGTTAGGTCATCATCCCATCGACTTGCATAGCTTAGCCAAGCATGTGGTGGCACGATTTATAGGAAGTCTAACTGATGAACAATTTAGATAAGTATATGTGTAGACACGCTCACTTGGTTAGGACCATATACAACACATGAGGTGCTACCACCCACTAAGAGTGGGTGGGCCTAACAACTCCTACAAGTGTGGACATCCAATCAAGAGAAATCATAAAAGATGATACAACAACAATCACATTCAATAACAATGACACCATCATAGCCAAATAACAAAAAAGAAATTAACTTGCAAAGCAATGGTTTGAATCTTACCACGCGATGGACTAGGATGTTCATTACTTGGATCTCCTTGATTTGGCCGTCATTTGACCATCCTAACTAATAGATGTTTTTAGTGACTGTTAGTTGGGCTATGAAGCTAAATACAACCCAATCTAATAATAAAAAAAAAGCATATTCGTCGAAAATAAGATCATATGGCCATGATCAATTCTGGTTAGATTTAAATAGAAATTGTCCAATCCTACCTGACAACCATGAAGAGAATATAAAAAAACCCATCAAAGAAAATTTTACCCAAATCTCAATAGCAAATTAGGAGATATGGCTCATTGAATAATGATCAGTCTTAGTTGTCTGATTTTATCATAATTCATGCCTCAATATGGATGAATGACCCCATGATTTTAAAGAGCTTAAAACACTGACATCATTGAACTTTAGATCTTCCAAAGGATAGCTACAATTTTTCTAAATTTGGGCCATAAGTTACTATTGTCAGATTCACACATGTGGTCCAACATGTGCAACATCACATAATCTAGTACACGTATGATCTTAACGATCCAATCTCCATTTTGGACATGTAACTACTCGTTTTGAAAATCCCAAGGAGTGTTATAATATGAATGGTTTATATCTTTAAAAATAATGCATTAGGTAGGGCGAAAGATGGTCATAATCTGCTACCTCAAACCGTTCCATCGCTAGATTATTTTTTTCTAAAAACATAGACCCCACTTACTAATCCATCACATCCAGATAGAAAGGGACCCCATCTATAGCATGTCGTGGGTGGTCCCAGTTGATCACCATGATCAAATCTAGTGTGCAAGTGATTAATTTCATATCAAAATATCAAATATTAATTGTCCATCTCATCCATTCAATGAGAACCATCTATAATGTAAAACCCATCATCACTGTCCATCCACATCACATCTACATAATTCAAGTCCAATAAATATTAAGGTAATAAGAAACATATGATATGTATAAAACTCACCTCAATCAGCTCCTTAGTCATGTCTAATAATCTGATGTGAAATTGGATTTATGTTGAATGCAATGAATGTGTCAAGTTACATGGTTGAATCTCCCAATCCAAAAAGCCAATTGACTTGAAAAAAAAAAAAAAAAAAAAAAAAAAAAAAAAACTTTGCGATCCTCATTCAAAGGACTACGATTTTTCTAGTTCTTTTTGTGAAAGCATATTATTATATTTTCTTTAAAAACTCAGAAATCAAAAATAGTTGTCGCATGAGACCACTTTAAGACATCTTTGATGGGTTTTCATAGAGATCACAATGGAATAAATTTTTTTTCTCTATGTTTCATTAACAAACTCATTATCTAAGACATCCAATTGATGGTCATATTGAATTTCATTAGAGAATCTAAATTAGAATATTTTAGATCATAATTATGAAGAAGATTCAATAATGTAGATCGAATTCTCTTAAGTTAATTTAGATCCTTTAACCTAGAATGTTTCTCCATGATCTATCCTAATATGAAAAGTTAAGATCATCTAACATTAGACCCTATGGTTGGTGCCAAGACAACCACTCATTGTTTACAAGATTTATGATACGTGGAGATAGAGAAGGAGAAATAGAAGGAGATGGAGCAAATCTCCTCTCTCTCTCTCTCTCTCTCTCTCTCTCTCACTACAAGAAAGTGGGTTTTTACCGACGAAAGTATTACCGACGAAACTTTTTTCGTCGGAAAAAACCATTTTCCTCGACGAAATACCCAAGTCGTCGGTAAAAGTTCCCGCAACCACCAGAATGGCTGTCGCTAAACACTTTTACCGACGAAATGATGATTTCGTCGGTAAAAATAGGTATTACCGACGAAATACTTCGTCGCTAAAAGACCATTGAAAAAAATGCCTATTATCGACGAACATTTTCGTCGGTAAAAGTCATGGAGTATTACCGACGAAAATGTTCGTCGATAATAGGCATTTTGAAAATTTTTCCGACGATTCTTGTTCGTCGGTAATGCTGAGCCAAATTCCCGCCTTTTACATAAAATTACGTCACCGACGAATATTTTCGTCGATAATACTTTTACCGACGAAATGTTTCGCTGGTAAAAAGTTTTGAAATGACTATTACCGACGAAAAATTTCGTCGGTAATAACCTTATGTTTTAAGTCACCCGACTCCCCCCATTGCCCTCATTTCTCTCTCTCTCTCTCTCTCTCTCTCTCTCTCTCTCGGTCTCTCTCCCTCGCGCGCGCGGCCCAACCAACGTCCGTCGTCCGTCGTCCGTCACCGGCGTCGGCCACCCACCTCAACCTTTCTCTCTCGCCTCCGACGTCCGTCGTCCATCACCGGCGCGGCCCACCCACCTCAGCTAACCACCCCATCCATCACCGGCGCGGCCCACCCGCCTCTGCTTCACTCCGTCCGTCACCGGCGCGGCCCACCCACCTCAACCTTTCTCTCTCGCCTCCGACGTCCGTCGTCCATCACCGGCACGGCCCACCCACCTCAGCCAACCACCCCATCCATCACCGGCGCGGCCCACCCGCCTCTGCTTCACTTCCGTCCGTCACCGGCGCGGCCCACCCACCTCAGCCGACCACCCCCATCACCGTCCTCCGTACGCCGTAGCCGCCAATCCTCTGATAACCCTCTCTCCCTTCCTTCTGATGCCGAATCCTCTCACTCTCTCTATCCTCATTGTTGATTGTGGGGCCCACTGTCAAAATCCAATGCATGTGGGTCCCATCGTCGCTGTCCATTGCATGTGGGGTCCGCCCTAGCTGTCCACGATTTGGTGGGGCCCACTGATTTAGTAAATCCCTAATTAGGGATTTCGAAATTAAGATCCCCTAATTCCTTCCTTAATTAGGGATTTTAAAATTTAAATTCCAAATTTGTGATTTACAAATTAATAAAAATCATGATATACAATAAATGTGGGGCCCACCGTCGCTGTCCACTGCTCGTGGCGCCCACCCTCACTGTCCACTGTTTTGGATCAAGCATATATTTGTGTGGAGTAAACTCTGTGGGGCCCACAGTGATTTACGTATTTTATCCACTCCGTCCATTCATCTTAGCAGGAAATTTTAGGTATGGTGCCCAAAAATGAAGCATATCAAAATCTAAAGTGGACCACACCACAAGTGTGAACTGAATGTGTATCATTGAAAAATTCTTGGAGGACACAGAAGTTTTGGATGAAGCTGATATTTGTGTTTTCCCTCATCCATATCCATGTGATCTTATGAACAGGTTGGATGACAAATAAAGATCACTGTAGGGCCTGGGAATGGTGGAAATCATTATTCCCACTGTTTCCCATGGCATGGTCCACTTGAGAGTTGGATATGCTTAAATTTTGGGCTCAACCACTAAAATGAGGTGGAAAAACATAAGGATGGAATAGATAAATCACATACATTCTAGGTGGGCCCAATTGAGTTTACTCTACACTCCGCACGCAATCCGATTCCCATGGTGGGCCGCCCATACTTATTTGTTCACAAAATAGTCATTAGGTATTTGATTAAACTTGATTCATGGTGTTGATGATTCTGCCATTTTCATGTGCTTGTGTATCTAGAATTGATGGAGCAAACCCGGATGTGCGTCGGAGCTATCCGTGGTTGATTTATGTGGATATGTATGTTGTGGATGTATTTGGCTTATTATTAATAATTATTTTTTGTCCACAAATGGTAGTATAATAGAATCAGTTAGCCCATTTGGAGATTTCTATATTGCCGAGCATAGATAAAGTGTGTTTTGGAGGTATAGAAATCTGCCAAATTGTCCTGTTGGACAGTCCAAGGTTGGATAGATTAGAATGTTATCGTTGTTTGTCATTTACATGCGTAGGGTCATTAGTTTCGTGCAATAACTCTCCTATTCTCTCTGGATATGTTTCTTATGTTTAATTCCATTGTCAATTTAATCCACACAATGTGTGGATAGTTAACGTGGAAATGAAATGTAAGATAAATATATCTGGAGAGATAGGGGGAGATGCTGTCGAAATTTAGGCTTGGGCATGTAAATGGAAATAATGATAGCATTTCAATCTATCCATCCTTGGATGGGCGACTGATTTTATTATATTATCATTTAATGGCAAATTAGATGACGAACATGATACTTGTGATTAAGAGTAGTTGATTGATGTTGATGTTGAGCGGGGGTCCCTAGAAGGTGGGAACCGCTGTTGTAACCATGCTGAAGCTGTCCTGTTCCTATGGACAACAATATGGGTGGCCTGGCCATTTGGACAGGCCCGTGTTTATGTATTAGCTCAAAATTAATGGAGCAGACCCGGATGTGCATCGGAGCTATCCGGGTGTTGAGCGGGGGTCCCTGGAAGGTGGGAACCGCTGTTGTGACCATGATGAAGTTGTCCATTTCCTATGGACAGCAATATGGTTGGCCTGGCCATTTGGACAGGCTCGTGTTTATGTATTATCCCGAAATTGATGGAGCAGACACGGATGTGCGTCGGAGCTATCCGGGTGTTGAGCGGGGGTCCCTGGAAGGTGGGAACCGCTGTTATGACCATGATGAAGCTGTTCATTTCCTATGGACAACAATATGGGTGGCCTGGCCATTTGGACAGGCCCGTGTTTATGTATTACCTCGAAATTAATGGAGCAGACCCGGATGTGCGTCGGAGCTATCCGGGTGTTGAGCGGGGGTCCCTGGAAGGTGGGAACCGCTGTTGTGACCATGATGAAGCTGTCCATTTCCTATGGACAGCAATATGGGTGGCCTGGCCATTTGGACAGGCCCGTGTTTATGTATTAGCTCGAAATTAATGGAGCTGACTCGGATGTGCGTCGGAACTATCCGGGTGTTGAGCGGGGGTCCCTGGAAGGTGGGAACCGCTGTTATGACCATGAGGAAGCTGTCCATTTCCTATGGACAACAATATGGGTGGCCTGGCCATTTGGACAGGCCCGCTTTGTGTGGAGCAAACCCGGATGTGCGTCGGAGCTATCCTTGAGTTGCTTGAGTCTCCAAGACCTACACCCTAAACTCGAAACCATAAACCTAAAACTAAAACCTATAAGCTACGGCTAAACCGAAACCTAAACTCAATTCATCTAATGACCCGTTTGGCACCATGGATTTGAGGAGAAGTGGATTCCATGATATGAATTCTCATCAATTCCAGTTCTTACCAATTCCAGATTTTCTGTTTGGCAGTCAAGATTTGGAGAGAAATCAAACATGAAGGAATGGACGGTGTAAATTTTAATCCTCTCAAATCCACTTCTCATCAAATCCATGGTGCCAAACAGAATAAAGCAACAGTTTCTCCTCCTTTCTCCTAGAATCCATGGTGCCAAACGGGCCATAACTCTAAACCTAGACCCAAACTCGAAAACCTAACCATAAACCCGATCCCGAACCCGAAACTATAAACCAATGCGTAAACCTAATCCTAATCTCAAATCACTTAACCTAAACCTACACCAATTCCTAACCTAAACCTTGGTTTGCACACGAGAACCTTTTCCTAAACCCGATCCCTAAACTCATGTCACCTAAACATGAGTACCAAACCCGAAACCCGATCCCGAACCCGAAAATCTAAACCTATCCCCTAAACCTAATCCTAAACTCATGTCACTTTAACTAAACCTACACCTATTCCTAAATCCATTCACCTAGCCTAAACCTAGACCCAAACACGAAAACCAAACCCGAAACCTGATCCCGAACCCAAAAATCTAAACCTATCCCCGAAACCTAATCCTAAACTCATGTCACCTAAACTAAACCTACACCTATTCCTAAATCCATTCACCTAGCCTAAACCTAGACCTAAACACGAAAACCAAACCCGAAACCCGATCCCGAACCCAAAAATCTAAACCTATCCCCGAAACCTAATCCTAAACTCATGTCACCTAAACTAAACCTACACCTATTCCTAAATCCATTCACCTAGCCTAAACCTAGACCCAAACACGAAAACCAAACCCGAAACCCGATCCCGAACCCAAAAATCTAAACCTATCCCCGAAACCTAATCCTAAACTCATGTCACCTAAACTAAACCTACACCTATTCCTAAATCCATTCACCTAGCCTAAACCTAGACCCAAACACGAAAACCAAACCCGAAACCCGATCCCGAACCCAAAAATCTAAACCTATCCCCGAAACCTAATCCTAAAATCATATCACCTAAACTAAACCTACACCTATTCCTAAATCCATTCACCTAGCCTAAACCTAGACCCAAACACGAAAACCAAACCCGAAACCCGATCCCGAACCCAAAAATCTAAACCTATCCCCGAAACCTAATCCTAAACTCATATCACCTAAACTAAACCTACACCTATTCCTAAATCCATTCACCTAGCCTAAACCTAGACCCAAACACGAAAACCAAACCCGAAACCCGATCCCGAACCCAAAAATCTAAACCTATCCCCGAAACCTAATCCTAAACTCATGTCACCTAAACTAAACCTACACCTATTCCTAAATCCATTCACCTAGCCTAAACCTAGACCCAAACCCGAAAACCAAACCCGAAACCCGATCCCGAACTCGAAAATCTAAACCTATCCCCTAAACCTAATCCTAAACTCATGTCACCTAAACTAAACCTACACCTATTCCTAAATCCATTCACCTAGCCTAAACCTAGACCCAAACACGAAAACCAAACCCGAAACCCGATCCCGAACCCAAAAATCTCAACTTATGCCCTAAACCTAATCCTAAACTCATGTCACCTAAACTAAACCTGACTCTAATCTTTGCATTGTAGATATGGATAAGAGTTGGATGCAAGCTAAGAATCGGTTTGGCCCAGAGTATAAAGAAGGTGTTAAGGAGTTCATGGAATTTGCGAGAGATCGGGCAGATTCAGGTAATAGAATTAGGTGTCCATGCCGAAAATGCAAGAACATGATTCACAAGACATTGGACAAAGTGGAAGATGATTTGTTCATAGTTGGGATTGACCAGGGTTATACTTGGTGGATTCATCATGGTGAAGACTTCCACCAAAGAGTTGAGGCCACTGAAGTCCTTGCTGACCCAATTGTGCGTAATGACGAGGATGAAGATGTTGACGATATGCAAGATATCATTGGGGATGTGTTAAGGGGAACCATTGCGGATACTGATTTTGCAGCGACAAGTACTAGCCAGGATATTCCTTCTATGGGTGATGCCGAATCAGAAAAGTTTAGTAGGTTGTTGAGAGATGCGCAACGTCCACTCTATCCGGGGTGTCGGAACTTCTCCAAGTTGAATTTCCTTACAAGGTTACTTCATTTAAAGACAATAAATCGTTGGAGTAACAAATCGTTCGACATGTTACTTGGCTTGTTGAAAGAAGTATTACCTGAAGGTGAGACATTGCCTAAGTCTCATTACGAGGCAAAATCCTTAATGCGAGACTTAGGCCTTGGTTACATCCTCATACATGCATGTATAAATGATTGTGTATTGTATTGGAAAGAACATGAAAATGTTGAGGAGTGTCCACAATGTGGAGAGTCTAGGTGGAAATATGACGAAGCTAAGCGTAAGAAAATTCCACAAAAGGTGTTAAGGTACTTTCCATTGAAACCCAGATTACAAAGATTGTTTACGTCGAGCAAGACGGCTGAAGATATGAGGTGGCATAAGGAGAAACGCCTTCATGATGATAATACATTGAGGCATCCCGCTGACTCTGAAGCCTGGCAACATTTTGATAAGCAATATGACTGGTTTGCAGAGGATTCTCGCAATGTTCGGCTAGGTCTTGCAAGTGATGGTTTTAATCCATTTGGTAATATGAGTAGCTCGTACAGTATGTGGCCAGTGATACTTATGCCCTACAATTTACCTCCTTGGTTGTGTATGAAGGAATCATTTTTTATGATGTCGTTGCTTATTCCTGGACCCAAGCCACTGGGGAATGACATTGATGTGTAATCTCCGACCGTTAGTAGATGAGTTAAACGAGTTGTGGAGTCAAGGTGTCCAGACGTATGACACTTTTGCAGAACAGACGTTTCGATTGCATGCAGCGGTCTTGTGGACAATAAATGACTTCCCTGCATATGGAAATTTGTCTGGGTGGAGCACGAAGGGAAAGTTGGCTTGTCTTACATGTAGTACTGAGACTTGTTCATTGTCATTGAAGCATGGTAAGAAAACGTGTTATATGGGCCATCGTCGCTTCCTTCCGAGGGATCATAGTTGGCGTAGGAAAACGGTAATCTTTGATGGCAAACAAGATCATAGGCCACCACCGAAAGAACTATTTGCAGAAGATGTGTTACAACAGCTGAGAAACATTGAAGAAGTTAGATTTGGTAAGGCACCGCACTTGAAGAAGAGAAAACGTACAGTATTGGAGTACAACTGGAGGAAGAAGAGCATTTTTTTTGAGTTGCCTTATTGGAGTCAGCTGAAATTACAACACAACTTGGATGTCATGCATATTGAGAAGAATATATGTGACAATGTCTTTGGAACATTGATGAACATAGAGAAGAAAACAAAAGACAGTTTTAAGGCTCGATTGGATCTATAAGCAATGGGTTTAAGGAAAGAGTTGCACTTGCAACCACATGGAAATTCATATACTATACTAGCAGCCTGCTACACATTGACAAAACTAGAGAAAAAACGTATATGTGAATGGTTGAACAAGGTGAAATTCCCCGACGGGTATGCATCGAATATCTCTCGGCGCGTCAACATTACGGACTGTAAGGTAACAGGAATGAAAAGTCATGACTGTCACGTCCTTCTGCAACGCCTACTACCGGTTGCGATTCGTGGATTCCTTAACAAGGATGTCAGTGCTACGCTGATTGAGTTGGGGATATTCTTTAAGGATTTGTGTTCGAAATCTTTGAATGTAGAAGTTATTAAACGATTGGAGAAGGATATTGTCGTAATCCTTTGCAAACTTGAAAGAATTTTTCCACCTGCATTTTTCGATGTCATGGTACACCTAGCGATTCACTTACCGCACGAAGCGAAGCTTGCAGGCCCAGTACAATATCGTTGGATGTATCCGATCGAAAGGTGATAGAACAATGAACATAAATTTTTTTCCATTCCATAAACTACGTATATCCATGTTTTCATGTCCTAAACATATTGATTTTGTGTACAAATACCTTCACACATTAAAACAGTATGTGAGGAATAAGGCACGTCCAGAGGGATCCATTGCTGAGGCGTACATTGATAATGAGTGCCTGACATTTTGCTCCATGTATCTTCGTGGCATAGAGACTAGATTCAACCGAGAAGATCGTAATGCCGATGCAGGGTAGGAGCATGAACAAGGACTCATATCTGTATTCGCACATAACGTCCGTCCTTTAGGATCGCCGACGTTTCAGGATATGGACCCTCGGGATCTTGCGAAGGCGCGGTGGTATGTGTTGCATAACTGTGAAGAAATAGAGTCGTACTTGGAGTAAATCTTCGCACATAATTATTGTATATCTACAGACAGTTTTAATCTCAAAACTTCTTGCTTACAACGTACCAATTGTGTATATCGAACACATCGAGGAGATGAAGTCCCAATACCCTACAAATTATGATCGAATGCATCAGGATTTGTTTCCAGAATGGTTTGCAAAACGTGTAAGCTTAATTTACCTTCTATCTTACCACACTTACAATATTGTTGTATTGCACAATATTTACACGTAATTTTAAATGCCTAAACGTACATTTATATTCTGTACGTGATGATAGATGAAGATGTTGCGCGCTAGCAACTTTGCGGATGCATCTGATGCGCTCTACTCACTGGCGTGTGGCCCTGATAGACGTGTATCTAGATATATAGGTTGTATTGTAAACGGGATTCGGTTCCACACTGAGGAGCGTGAGAAATATAGGACAACACAAAATAGTGGTGTGGTTGTGAAGGGAACACATGAGGAGGTCGAAATTGATTTTTATGGCGTTTTGACAGATATTATTGAGCCGAGTTATTGTATGAGAAAGCGGGTGTACTTATTTAAATGCGATTGGTGGGACATTGGAAATAAAAAGTTGGGAATACAGACTGATAATTACTTCACGAGCGTAAATTTATCTCGAAAGTGGTTTAAAGATGACCCATTTATCATAGCCGGCCAAGCCGAACAAGTATTCTACCTCGCTGACACCAAGTTAGGCGGCTCTTGGCACGTGGTGCAGAAAATAAAGTCCAGGAACATATTTGACGTTCCCGAAGTAGATGTTGAAGATAACGATGAAGGGAGTAATAGAACGTCGTCAGTTGAACAAGCATACCAAGAAGACATGCCATCTTGGGATAGAGGGAATGATCCAAATGTTGATATTGATGTGGTGCAATTGAATAGAGATGATATGCCACCTAATCATGTTGATGCCTCAATCATAAATGACATTGTTAGAGATGATAGCGCTTTCATCGATGACAACGTTGCAGACGATGAAGAGGAAATTCTGATCAGCGATAGTGATGGTGAAGAAGAAAGAGTCCTAAGCGATAATGATTCAGACGACGATTATTAAATGTATAGAAGATTTACATGTAATTTTTCAATTCGATTAATTTGATTATTACATGTATATATGTTTTACAAGTCATGATTTTTTTCCTGAATTGACTTGTTGATAATCTACATTTACTGTTAAGTCACTTTCTGATCATGTCCTCCACAAACTGGAGCGTAGCGGAAGCACACAGCATACTTCATCAGCTGTTGCGGATGGACTTTCCGGCCCTATATTCTTCTGGTAGGGCTAGAGAGATACCCGGTCTGGTCGAGAAATGTAGGGAGGAAGACGATGACTCAGATGAAAGATTATACAATATCAAAGAAATTCCGGACCTGATTGAGGAATATAATCGCGGAAAACTTCGTATGGAAGATGCGACATTATCACTTGCACATCTGAATGGAGTCCTGAGAGATCAGATTTCTCCTATTGTGACTGGCATGTTGGCTGTAACAATGTCGAGTGCTTCATACAGCATCGAATATACATCTGCAGCGTACGATAACTTACGCAGGGAGTATTTCGGATAGTTGATCCGAAGTTGATTTGTATTACAATGAGATATATGTATTTAATATAGAATGACAATGTGTAATGGATTTTTCAACTTTTATATTCTGTTTACGGTTTTATTATATTCTGCTTGCATTATAGTGTAATGGTCTAATCATATTTTTATCATTTCTCTAAGCATAAGCACAAATTCACTCTGCAATGATGTTCATAAACTTGCATTGACATTGTTTAAATTTATAAGTTTGAATTTCAGATATATTCAGTCATGGCACCAGGTGGGAGATCAGGTCGTTCGCGCACTGGATCTACCCCTTCCACCCGTGATGCGACGCAGACAGCATCGACGTCGCACGGTGCATCACAGTCATCTGATCCTTCTGTTCAGCATACACCGGGCACTGCATGTAAGTCTAGACATTTATTTAGTGATTTCTGTTTATATTGTTACTTACATATATCTTTTCGCAGCAGCATCTTCTACCAGCCGACGAGGACGTGGACCCACGCGTGGGTTAGTTTTAGAGCGACTTACGCGTGAGGGTAGGGTGGCAGTAGAGTTCCCACAGGACTGCCTTAGACCTGTTGGGGACAGTGCCAGATTGTTTACGTCTGAGGTCGGTGTCCTATGTCGATCTCTGATCCCCGCCACCACCCCCCGTTGGACTGACGTGACAGATGATGTGCGACAGCTCATCCGTCAGCGCCTTCAGGTAAAGTTTAGTAAATTAAAATTTTCTTTTGTGAAAGTTCATTTACGGTTAAGTCCTATTGTTAATAAGTTTATTCCCATAATTTATTATTTACGAAACTGCAGGATAAATTTGAATTCGATTTGAATGTTCCCTACATTTCTCATGCCGTCGACGACATGATTATGGAGTGGTTCAAGGAGTACCGCGGAGAGTTGCACCAGCGGTACAAGCGGTGCAGGACACACGATGAGGCCGTACTGTCCGCACCGCCACACGTTAGTACAGACGACTGGCGGATACTCTGCGAGAGATTTTCGTCGGAGGCTTTTCAGGTAATATTTACATGTACGATATCTTACGGTAACAATTAAATTTGCAATTAATTTCGCAATTAATAGAAATGTATTTTGTATAATGTGTTCAGAAGAGGAGTAGAATAAATTCTGCGAACAGGGAAAAGTTACAAGTGAACCACGTAGCTGGTTCAAAGTCATTTGTACGACATCGTTACGACATGGTAAGAAATTATTGATGATTATTAAGTTAATATATTATTTTGATTGGCATTTATTTTAAGTCTTTTTTCCTTTCGATTGCGCAGCGGGATTCCGTCACCGGCCAGGAGCCTGGACCAGTAGACCTCTACAGAGGGACTCACTGTCGGCAGGCGACGGGATCTTGGGTTCATCCTAGAGCCAGTGAGCATTGAGTAAAAATCTTTACTTTGTTAAATTTAATTGCGCATTGATTGATAAGAATGTCATTCATGTCATTTTTTATGAAATTTCATATCTTTTCATTACAGGCGGCGATGGACACCATACGCAGTCAGCCCACTCCCGATGGTAGTCAGCGGAGTGAGCTAGAAATCCTGAGCGAGGTGCTTGGCACCCGTTCTGGATATGTGCGTGGGCTTGGCCATGGTGCTAAGCTCATGGCACAAACTAGAGCTGGCTCTAGCCGATCCGTAGCTGGTGAGAGCGCTCAACGCCTGAGCTAACATCGCAGAGAGAGAGGTTCAGCAGCTACGGGTCGTCATCGATGAGATTCGGGAGCAGCTGGAGAGGCAGAGGGAGGAGAAGGAGAGGCGACGGGAGGAGCAGGAGAGGAGGATGGAGGAGTTGCGGCAGGAGCATGAGCGACGGATGCAGGAGATGTTTCAGGCTCTCGCTGCACGCCTTGGCGCCGATGCCCCGCCACCTCCGCCACCTCCGCCTTCATCTTCCTGATTATTTTTTTTAATATACGACTTTTAACTTGTATGTATTTGTGTGTGGATGAATATTGTTTGTTTGTGGATGTGGAATGGATTATTTGTGTATGGATGATGTAGTTTTTGTTTGTTTGTATGTTTGTGGATGTGAGTAGGATTCAAAATGTATAGGTTTTTTTACAGGTGTATATCAGGAATTTTCCTGAATTTTGAAAACAAATGGAACCGAGACACGAAAAACTTTTACCGACGAAATATTTCATCGGTAAAAGCAAGGAAAAAGTTTTTACCGACGAAATATTTCGTCGGTAAAAAGTTCTTATATGCTTTTATCGACGAATTATTCCGTCGGTAAAAGTTTTATCATGTTTTTACCTACGCATTATTTCGTAGGTAAAAAGTTTTTTCTTGCTTTTACCGACGAAATATTTCATCGGTAAAAGTTTTAACATGTTTTTACCGACGCATTATTTCGTCGGTAAAAGTTTTTTCACCGACGTATCATTTTCAATCCCGACAAAATTCATATGTTTGGCCGACGAATAATTTCGTCGGTAATGGTGCAATTATTACCTATGAAAAATTATTTCGTCGGTAAAAACCTTTACCGACGGCCTTTCTACGACGATGTTAGCCGCGAAAAATTTCATCGGGAAAAACATTTCCTGACGAAATTTTACTGATTACCGACGAAATCATTCGTCGGTAAAAATGGAATTTTTTGTAGTGTCTCTCTCTCTCTCAAAGCACTCTTTTTGTTTCTCTTCCTCTCCACATGTCCCAAGGGAGTGGGGACATCTAAGTCTCTCGATATGATGTTGCTTCCCTTTGAGATAAGAACATATTTATAAGGAGGGGGTGGGGCTTCAAGGATGCATCCTACATAGTGCTTTACCACCTTTCAAATTTCGGTGTAACTTACTGTGAAGCAAGTTCGCTAATCTACCTTATCCATGCAAATACACATGATCTTGATCTCCCACTATCATGAACATTCACCAAATATTAATAACTAATACTGTCCAAATAGTAAACCATTCATTCTAGGCCATCAAATCATCATCAAGTTCAATAAAAGCAATTTTAATAGCTAGAATAAAACTTTAATGGTTGAAAACTTTTGAATAACTGATTAAAACATTTCAAATTTTGAGCCCATTCGAAAATCCACTTGATAAGTCCTTGATCTAATAGATCTAGCCATGTAACAGTTTCTAGTTAAAACCTAGTGGGTTCCTTGTTAGCTCATGCAAGAAGTAACAATTCATGATAGAAATACCCAATCACGCCTTCTCTTCATGGTTTCTAGGTAGCCTCACAGAAAGAGTTAAAGTGTACCAGTACAGCTGTGACCCTTACACATCCTCAGGTCTACAGATTAAGCAACTCCATACAACTTCAACTTGGAATCATCACGATCATTTATCGAAACCAATAATCCCTCAAACCAGTGACTTGAACTCGTTTATCCAATGTAAGTGTCTGAATGGTCCAACCTTAGATTCTGTATCCTTGGTTAAAAGGCAAAAGCACGTCGACACTGAGTCAGATCCCTGATAGTAAAGATTGTCCATCTTGACCCAAGTCAATTCCTTCACATAGGATGATCGTACATCTCATGATAGGATGTCCACCAGTGTCCTAAGTACTTGTGATAGTCATGGTCTATACATGACCATCGCATCGTTCGTGTGTTTTGTGCAAGTAAATTCCTAACCATTCATTAATAGTTTTAACTTTTAAAAATTTAAGATTATCAAAAATGGAATATCTTAATTAAATAATAATTATTTTTATGAACACTTTAAATTTTGCAGCATTTTTATAAAAATCCAACACCGACTCATCCCTTAAATTAGATTTTTTAAAAACTAATTATATTCAATGTCATCTTAAACTTGTCATCGTTGATCTCGTAGGGCCTTCAAGTATGACTAATCTTAAAGTTTATTTGCACAGGAGCTTAGTATATAGCAGGTCGTCGACTATTTCATGGCTCAGATGGACTGAAGGAAGATCGGTTGGGGTCGAAAGTGATCCGGACCATCAAGACCATAAAACGGTCGTATATCGCAATCCAAAATGAGTTTTTGGGCGTATAATATATGATTTTGGGGTATCTCGAGCTACCTAAGCCAACTAACCTATTATGCTAGGTTGCCCAAGCTAGAATTGCTTGATTTGACCCGATTGTCGATCATTAGCCTAGTTTTATTTCAATTTTACTATTTATAGTAAATTTTATTTATATATATCTTTTGATCCATAGGGTTTTAGAAGTTGTGCCCAACATGGAAAGGGCTTAGAAAGGTGTGTAGAACCACGTGGTTAGGCCGGTTTGAAAATTTTTTATTTTTTATTTTATCGAAAACCATGAGTTCTAGTAGGAATGAGAGACTTCTATAAATAATAAGTTTACTATTTATAGTAAGTCGGGGTTTTCTAGGAGTTTGAGTTTGAGTTGAAGTCTGATACTTCACAATAGGGTTTAATTTATTATTTAAAGCATTGTGGAGACAAATTTACTCATTTAATTAATTATTCAATATTTTTAGAAATTATTTTTCTTTTTATCTCTTCATTCATCTCGTAGATTCGACAATTACTCGGTGATGAAGATGGTAATCGACCTCCCAAGCCCTCCTTGCGTCAGAGCTCCACTTGAGTCAAATCAATTGTGGCAACTGCTATTGCATCTAGACAAATGTTTAAACTATGTCCAATTAATTATTTGTGTCAAATGCATATTGTGTAAAAAATCGAACTTTACTTTCTTCATCTTGACTTTTGCCATTAGATAATAACTGTATCTTTGATATTTTCATCTTTGAACACTTTAGCTTTACCACGTTCACCAATGGATTTTAAATTTAGAATTTTTTAATTTCATCACGTATTGATATTTTAAGACATTATCTTTTATAAATACATAATTTTTTTTATAGCTTCCTCTACATCTATAGAGCTTTAATTTCCAAGTTAAGAATTTCCTTAGGTATCCATAGACACCCCACCTTAAACAAGATTAAGTATTTCCTTTGGTATTTATAAACATAACACCTTAAACAAGATTAAACTTTTTTTTTTTTTTTTTACTTCAGTTAAGCATCAATTAAAAGCATGCATACGGCTTAGGGCAAGTTCCGAACACAACCATTGGATTAGATCGGTTGTTGTCGAAGCAAGTAGGTGATGGGGCAAATGAGTAACGTTCTTTAAAGTACCGATGGAGTGCCATACAAGATTACCTTTTCTTAAAAAGGCTTTCTAATAAACGATCCTTCATGGGCCTGTTTTTCGGAAGACAACCCATAAAGGACCATTTCTGGTGATAACAACCTACCCAGGATTGTTTCTAGGTGTAGTTGTAATTGCAGCTCCTTAGAGCTATAGATTTCTTTTACAGTGTAGCTGATAAGGCGCAAAGAAAGTTCAAACTCTTGAAAACGACCCTCAAAGGGCAGTTATCTGAATTCTCCATGCTTATTTAAGGGGCTCGCCACAAACGAGCTAGGGGGACAGGAAACGGTGTGGGAGGAGACAAAATTGAGACACACACACACATGGTAGAGGCTATGAGAGGTTTGACCATTGCGATAGAGCTACTTACAAATTGATCTTCAGACTTAACTACGGCCATGAAGAACCACCGCCAAACTTCAAACTGTACATATATAAACTGAATCGATCCTCTGCCGTCTCTAAAAATCCCCCTACAAGGCCACCACTGTTTAGTTAAGGTATAATCCATCTAAAGCCAAAGAAAATACTGAAGTCAATGAGTAGCATCAGAATTTGGGCCATCTAACCACCCCTTTTGACAGAAAAGGATGTCTAATTTTTTCTTTTCTTTCTCACATCTCGAATCAAGCCATTTTCTATTCTACAACACATCAGAATGTCAAAAACTCCCACACACATACACACATGCATCTTCTTTTGCTTTATTTTCTTTATTTATGTTGAGCTCTAAATTGTGCATATTCTAACCCCAAATCATCACTCATTATGCATATTTTGCATGTTCAAAGCACCTAACTAATGCATGTTTTGTGATTGTAGGAAAGAGAGAGAAAGACTTTGCTTATTTAAAGCTAAAAGAACATATTTAGAAGCCTTTGAGGATGATAGAAGATGGACCAAGAGAAGAAGAAAGAAGCAAGGAGGGAAGTGAGAGAAAGAAAGAAGAAAATTAAGAAAAAAAGAGGCTAGACTGGTCAAGATCGATCGGCCACTATGCCAGCCACCTTCAGAGGCTTGCTGGACAAAGGACAAGGTGGGTTCGATCGGTCGGCTAGCCCAGTCCGATCGGTCGGCCATGCATAAACAGCAACATGTAGATTTTTTGCACTTTCTAAATTCGAAAATCTGGTTTCTTAGTGTAGCTAGGACCCGAGGTTTCACTATTTTTCTCACACTGATGGAGTTCCAAAGCTATAAAAGGACACCTAGGGCCTGTTCCTAACATATCATAGAAGGCTTGGGAAGTCGTGGGAGGTGAAAAGAATCATTGTGGAGTGTCTACAACTCCTCAAAACTCAATTTTTCTATGTTTTTCTTTACTTTTCTTTTGAGTTTTAGTTTAACCTATTGATGGTTGGTTAAACCTATTAGCTAGGGCTAAGAGGTAAAGCTTTTAGTTGTTTACAATGTTCAATTTGAATTAGTTCAAGTATTTCTGGTTTAATGAAGAACACTTCTAGTTCAAGTTTGAAATAAAGTTAGTATTTTTAATTAATCTTCTATCTCTTGTGATTTCTCTTACATGGGATGTTTTGATTATTTAGATTGCTTAATGGGGTATTGATTGATAAGATTTTAGATTGTAGAGATCTTAGATCCATTATGATATGTTGGATGCTACGGGATCTTACAAACTAAGTTTCCTAAGTGCTTATCTAGGACTAAACTAGAAGAAGTTCTTATCTTTTGATTGGATCTGATATAGGTGTTTATGTATTGATTTTGGTTCAATAAAAATTTAGTTCATACTTCTAAATCAAGTCTAGTGACAAGGTTTGAGGAAGAATCATGAATGTGATCTCAATTGTTTCGTGAAGGATTGAGCTGTGTGATTGAATACGCCCAATGCCTTAGTTGATTGTGAGAGAACCATATCAGTAGATGATCCATCTATGTTAGACCTTTTGTGGCGATTTGATTATTTTATATTTCAATTAGATAAGGATGAAACTCCGATTCTAATTGAGTTATTGGCTTGAATGGTTTGAATTGCCATTGTGAATTATTATAAGTGGATCATTGACTGATCTAGTGTGTATTTTTCTGATTTAATAAATAGTTTTATGTTCTTAATTTTTATCCATCAATACAAATCTGAATTTATTTCATCCTAGTTACATAGTTTAGAATTGTTACGACAATCCCTGAGGATCGACCCCAGTCTTATCGAGAATTATTACTACATCGCAGCCTTGCACTTGAGGCGAGCGAACAATTTCGCCTACCTCAAGTTCTAAAATTTGGTGTGTCTTAACAGTATTATATATTCTCTCAACTCTTCCTCTGCATATTTGTTTTTCTTTATTTGTCCTACCTAAGGCCCTCCAACCCAGCACAACATAGCTTAATCTGGTTGCATAAGAAGTTAACCTGAATCCTCCTAAAAATTGTAGTCTCATAAAGTAAGATTGTGCATCAAATAGGCGAAAAAGGATGCATAACCCATTCTTTTCTGTAAGCCCTTACCCAGAATCTACAGTGTAGACCAACGTATGAGTCACTTGAGTCAAGGAAACTTGTGATTTCTCATCCTCTAGGTGATTCTATGGGTTCTAACTAACCATAGATTTTAAAGCCGCATTCTGGCTAGTGATAACTCTAAGTCATACACACTTATCATGAGTCATTCCCACATTTAACCAAGCCAACATACTGGATCAAGATGGAGTGAGAAAGATGAGAAAGTGAGGACTTGATTTGTGTCTTCGCGCACATGAGGGCGTTCCCAATATCTTTCTTTTCTTTCATCAAATTCTTAGACTCATTATCAGTACTCTTTATTTATTTTATAAGATCTATGCGATTAAAACTCAAGAACTTGGAACTTACTAATTCAAACTCAAGAACACACACTTTGAGATTTTAAGATCATGAAACCTACTTTGTGTCTTCAAGATTTTCTTCAGTCTACTTCTTTAATTCTTCAATATTCTCTACTTTTTCATCTTTAGAAAGAAAATGAGAACTTTCAAAATCAAACATTAATCATGCTCTTTAGTGGACTTATAATTGTCATTCATATTTTCAGTTATTATTTCCTCCTTTTCCAGAACGGTGGAAGTGTCAAAGGGTCCCTTCAATTTTAACCTTGTTTAATTTATTAATATCAGCGCCATACTTAAGCTTAGTAGTTCTGAAATTCTTTTGCTTTAGAATCACATGTCCAGTAGTCTATAGACACTTGTTCACCAATTAGTTTAATTAAGAAGTATTAGCTTTTCCATCTTTATGGCATTAAACATCTACAACACTTTTTAAAGGAAATACTATCACATATCTATTTTGTAACACACACCACTATTAAATTTGAAATTTCAAGTTTTTGACCTACAGATAGAGTTGGACATGAGCCGAACCGAGTTGAGCTTGGCACAACTCATCTCGTTTTCGTTGGCAGCCTACCCTAGCTCAAGTTTGGCTTGACTCAATCCTCGAGCTTGACTATCCAACTTGACTCAATTTGGTCAGCAGCTTAGGCCAGCTTGAACCGAGTTCGAGCTTTCAAGTCGAGTTTGAGTTTGAGCTTTTGAGTTGAGTTAAGCTTGGGCATTTTCCTTTTAGTTTCTATTTGTACATGTGCTTTTTTTATATATTATATATAATATAAAACATATTATATTAATTAAGTTATATATATAATATTATATAATTAAGTTATAACTCAAACCAAGTCGAATTCAGGCCGAGCTTCAAGCCTAGTTGAGTCAAGCTCAGGTTAGCTCGAGCTCGACTCAAAATTTTTCTAAGCTTAAAAAGTCAACTCAACTTGGCCCAAACCTAGCTTTCGAGTTGAGTCGAGTTGAGCTTATCCAAGATGAGCCAAGCGAGTTAACTGAGCTAGCTCAGTTTGTGTCCATCTCTACCTATATATTTATAGGTTTAAAACACATACTAACAAAGACCACAAAAGAACTAAGTTAAACTTCCATGAATATATACGTATATGCAACAAATCACTGAAAAACACTTCCTTTCACCTTGTTGCTTTTTCATAAGGAACCTTCTTCGATGCCACTTGATAGCTCACTTTGGCAAACTACTATACAAAGCACAAGGGTCTCCAAACTTAGATCACGGTTGAAAGAAAAATAAAAGAATAGAATTGGGCACCGGATGGTCAACTTGACCAACTCGACTCGTCCGAGTCGATTCAGACCCGACTCGACCTGAACCAAATGGGTGGGTTGATCCGGATCGAGTACAGTTGGCCTAATCTGGGTTAGTGTAACGCCCCATTTTCCCTTCTAAATCTGAACAAGCACCTAGGCCACGTCAGCCCCACGTCACCTTAGGTTGATTAATTAACCTCCCTTAACCTTAAAAGATCTAAATTTCACCCAAGTAAACTTAATCGCACTAGAAAGAGCGCCCTTGTGCCGCTCGTCATAGTGCATCAACTTGAAACTCGAGAGGATTGACCCTCTCATCAGGCATGACGACCCTGGAAGGGCGTTAGTGCGAGATTACCGACCAACTCGTACAATCCTAGAAGTGGATAGGAGCACTTGGTAAGTGCAAGTCCAGCTACATAAGAATTCCCCATAATCAATCATTACCAACTACACCTTTTCTTAGGTAGAACATTGGGACCCTTACATGGCTATGAAACCTAGAACTTGAGCTTAAATTTTAACCTTAAACCCAACCTATATGCCGTTCGCCCGATCTACAAGCAGTGACCATTGAATGCACTTGTACATCCATATCAAAATTTTCACGTCCGAATTACATGAAGACCTAATCATAGGTAGATCCCTCAATGAGGAAGGCAACCCATGCACTAGATTGGGCCAGAGGGGCCAAGTGGGCCCCACATAACAAAACCAGGCCCCTGTAGGGCTATTATAATGAAATAGATCCAGCCAGGGCCATTTTCGCACATGGTGACCTATTTAAGCACCAATGCCCCTTTTCATTTCAGATTTTTGCTAAGAAAGAGAGGAAGAAGAAAGGGAAGTAGAGAAGGGGGAGAGCAAGTAAGGTGGGGGTGTGCTTTGTATGTCACCCCACTAGTTTCGCCCACACCAATGCCACCCTAGTTATCATTCTTTGCTGTAACACTACTTCGTCGGTTGTTAGAGGTTAGTAGGTAGACAATTCCTTAAAATCTAGCTACATTTATTAAGGTTTTCCTCAAAATCTCTAACATGTAAGGTCTACCTTGTAGGAATAACCAAGCTGCCTCTAGAAAGCAATGTGTGGACCATTACCCCTAGGTTACCTAGGACCCAAATGTAGAAAGAAAGGTGCTGAAGTTAAGAGTTAAATACGCTTAAGTTTTCGCTGAGATGTTGTAATGTACTTGGATTCTTGTATGAGTGCTGAAATTGCTTGATTTAAAATCCTTGATGCTAACATGTGCGGTTAGAATAACTTCCATGCCTACATTAAAGTACTATGTTCACAAAATGGATGAAATTGTTGCTGGGATCTGATGTTTCGATGATTTTGAGATGCTAATTTGGTTGGTTTATTACAGAATCTAAATATTTATATATGTCATGCTTTTGATATGCTATTGATGTGGTGATTTTGCATGCTAAATGATTTTGGCCAGTATTACATAAAGCTTACTTTGTGATATTCTATGACAATTGCATCATGTATTTGTCCAACTTAAGAGTTTGACAAAGGTTGGGGTGGTCGCTTGAGGTTAACCACCTTTGGGTTGAGACGGTCGATTGGAGGTAGAATGCAGGTGACCGGATGTGGTTTAAGGGCCACATGGGCCACGTGTGCCTAAGGCTGGCCTTCCTGACCTTTTTCTCAATCGAAGGTATCAGCCCAATGCCGGGTTGGATGTGTGATTGTTGTGCTACCAAACACTATTTTATCGAATCCAAAGTACCGGCATTACCACTGGAATGACCCACTTATAATCATACCACGAATCAATCTCCAAGTCTAATGGGTACGAGCATGGTGGTATGGGACTTGTGTCTGAGTTGTCGGCCTACAATGGGGTGACAAGCCTCCCATAGTGTCCATTGAGCACCTGTGGAGGTGATGAGCCTACCATTTGACTATGGAAAGGGGCGATGTGCCCTTTTTAGCTTGAGTTGGGCATAATCAATGAGTCACGACCAAACCAGGCACTCTGGTAAATAACCTGAGCATGGATCGCAGGTTTACTAGCAATGATGGGCGTTCGTAGTACAGGGAGCTAGATGGTCCCAGATTGGGTTATTGAGAGAGTGATGGTACAATGGCTTCGCCAACCAGTTAGATGAAAATTGGACTAACTAATTTCTTAACAAATCAAGCATGGTTCCGCATGGTATGCATTGTGTGCGTGTGATGGGGTGACGAACCCCATTCACTGGCTGCTTGGGTTTGTACAAGTGACGTGGTGACAAGCCAATCACTGTCAGTTATTGGTAAAAATGGAGATTGGGCATGCATCTTCACCTCATGCATTCACGCATAAATATAACAACATTTGGAGCTTTAATTATGTCTGTTGTGTGTGCTAGCATGTTTCATTACCTCCATCTGATTGCATTTGTACAATTTGTGACTTAGGGAAGTGAAACTACTGAGTTAGCTACTCACTCCCACTCTGGGCTGATATTTTAAAACACCAACCAGATGATACGTTTGACACAGGTACGCTCGAGGTGGACTCGATAGCAGGAGTACAAGGTAGTGGAGCTCGGCGAGGACTCATACTTCCAGTTCGTAGATGACCATGCCTAGAGGAGAGTTGTGGTAGATCTTTTGGCGAGCTGGGAGACTTGATAGTGGCCCAACCAGTGTAGTTATGAGTATTTAAGGACTGCTGTGGGGATCCCTTGTGGGGCCCCTTAAGTGAAATGTCACCTTGTATCTTTTGGATTTATATATCTTTCTTATTTTGGATGATCTTATCTCACGTCATGGTTTGTTTACAGCTGGGATGAACTTTAATTCGTAATTGATTATGTTTAAATTAATACTCATGGATTGCAAATTGTGAGACCTAGGATATCAGGGGCTAAGGTTGTCCGTGGCCCCTAGCGTGCAGGGCGTCACAGTTAGCCAGTGGTCTGACTCGATTGAGATCGAAATTTGACTCGAACGGACTCGAATCAATTCAAACCCGCCTCGACTCGAGTTCAGGTATAATCCTACAGTCTAGCGAAGGAAGAAGGTGCAACTTCTACATACTTTGGAGAAACACTAGTCTTTCCCATGGTTGCAAGTGCGCCTCTGGTTGGCCAAAATGAAGTCGGTGACGGTACGAACCAATACAGTTTCGATATTTCCAACTGAAGGTCACACAAGAGCACCTACATCTTCGTCATCTAGCCCAATCCGGGAGTTGAGAGTCGGCTCAGATCCCAACCCGAAGGCTTGGATAGTAGATGGCAGCTTCTCTCAGCTTCGAGAGGAGAACGTGGTGACTCAGCAAAATCTGATGGAAATAAAGGACTAGAATCAGGTTCGGAGCAGGTCCGAACTGAGTAATTTAAACGATACTTTAAAAGAGAAACCGTGTCTTAATCCCCCACCGTTATAATCCCATTGAAGAAGATCTGAGCGTGCCACGTGGTAAGGGACCCTCTTTACTTCTCGCACTCGTAAGTTCCCCCCTTGTGCGAATCTCAAACCTTAGATGCTGCACGAGCTTTTGATCCATGCATGGGATAATCCCTCCACTTATTTTCTAAAGGAGAATCTTGTGCGTTTGGAGGGAGTTTTAATTTTATATTGTCAGGGGCACCAACCCTAGAAATTTCAGCATTGTAATAAAAATTAGCAGATCTGTAGAATCCACTCCACACTGTTGCAGATTCTCCTCATTTTCTCTCAATCCTCTCTTCTTTCTATCCATTTGTCTCTCTTCATCTCATCAATCCAAGTAGTAAAAATTTCAGGTATTTTTTTTTCACTTAAAACCCTCTTTCTTCAGGCAATTTAAGATCTTTTTTCCTTTCATTCTAATGTTGTTGCTTCTGTTTTGTTGATTTTTTTATCATCTAATTGCTAATGATAAAACCCAGACAACACTTTCAGTAACTTGTGCTGCAAATATCTCATTTTCATTCCCATTTCTGAGTTATTCTCATATAAGAAAGAAAACCTTAATGTAGTTGAATTAGCCATGGATGGAACCCACTTGCCATTATAGAAAAAATAGGAAAACAAAAAAGGTCAACTTGACCCGATAAATCAAATAAACTAAATACTGAAATTCACTACAAGCTTCATCTCCTAGCCTTAGCTAAGAGATTAACCTAGCATGGCTAACATCCTAGAACAAAAATAAAGAAAAACAAACTAGAATTGAAAGAAGAAGAAGAAGAAGAGCAACTTCTTGACGCTCCACCGTCATTTGGTCTCTCTCCTCCAACCTTAATTCGTACTTAGAACAACTTAAAACACCTCTTTAAATAAGAAAATTTCAGACCGACTTTCCACCAACTTCAAAATTGCTCCCTTTTACATATCGTTGGTTGCATTGAACATAACCTTCGGTCGCACCAACCATGGCCTTCGGTCGCACCATCAACAACCGAAGACACCTTTAGCTGTAGCCAATTTTTTTTCTAAAAAATCCACAATTCTCTATCTTATTTCAGCCCTGTTTGATCGCACCGAACATCCCTTCGGTTGCACCAAAGGGTCTGTTCTTTCTATTGTTTGAGTTCTCAATTTTTTAGATTTATTCGCTCTTTTGCACTTGGTTTTCTTGGATCTTTGGTACTTGAATTAATCCTAAATTCTTCAATTCTTCAAACTTCATCCTTTAAAGCTTTAATCCATCTTTTTAAGCACATATAATTCGGTCTTGAACTTCAATTCTCTCCTTGCACATGAAACACCCGTAATTAGGACTAATAACATGATATATATGATAAAAGTAATGCTAAACCGGGGATAATATGCAATATTTAGGCCTTATCACCCGATTTGGTTCGGGTTAGTCTAGGCCATACTTGGACTTGGATTGGGTCAGACATGTACTTGGTACAGAGTCGGGTCGAGTTTGAGTCAAGGCTATTTCAACATCGAGTTAGGTTGGGTCAGCCCTAACTCCCTAACTGGGTCCGACTCGACTCGATGTCCAGCTCTAAGAAGAATAGAATAAATAATTGAGACAATTAAAGAAAGAAGTTGTGGAGCTCTGATCTTTTTCTTCCTAGGTTCTCACATTCACACCCTAAAGAAAATAGAAGGATTTTGCTACACCCACGTATTGCGTACGCTATATACACGTCAATCCCAGCCGCTGGGTGACGTCCAGATCTAGAGGAGTGTAGAATACGGAGAGTGTTAGTCTCTCTCATCTCCTCTCTCCTTCAAGAGCAAGTGGATTGCGTAGCTGTGGGGTCCACCATAATTTATGTATTATATCCACTCTGTCCATTCATTTTAAAGGTAATTTTAGGGATAAAGCCCAAAAATGAACTATATAAAAATCTCAAGTGGACCACACCATAGGAAACAGTGTCAATTGAACTTCTATCGTTGAAAAAACCTTGGGTCACAAAGTTGTTGATCAAGCTTATATATATATATATATATATATATATATATATATATATATATATATATATATATATATATATATATATATAGTTACTTTCATCCATGTTTGTGTGATCTTATGAACAAGTTGAATGACAAATTAACATCAATGTGGACCCCAGAAAGGTTTTCAAAGGTGGAAATCATTATTCCTACTTTTTCCCATGGTGTAGTCCACTTAGCTTTGGATATGTTTTAATTTTGGTTCAACCCCTAAAATGATATGGAAAAATGGATGGATGGTGTGGATAAACCATATACATTCCCAATGGGCCCAACAGAGTTTACTCAGTACGATAAGAGTGTACTGAGTAACTCAATACGCAGTCCAATCTGATTTCCTTCCGAGAATCTCTCCTAAATGGAAAGAGATCGGATGCCGATTCCTGATAAAGGCTTCCTTCCTTGGGAACCTTGGTGGGCGCACGACTGGTATTAGTGAAAATCCACCATGTCTATCTATTTTGTGAGATAGTTTTAGTACGTGAGACAAAAAATGAGCCGCATTCAAGAATTAAGTGGGTCGTACTAAAGGAAAAGGTGGGTAGGGAAATTACTACCTTTGAAATGTCCATGGTCCACAGTGATGCTTATATGCCATCCATACCATTCATAATGTCATTACTACTAGGATGAATTGAAAACATAAATATTCCCCTGATTCAAAACTTCTATAGCCCCACGAATATTTCAACTGTGGATATTCAATCCTCACGTTTTCGGCCCACTTGAGTCTTGGATTAGCTCGTTTTTTGTCGCATGTCTTGAAATGAGCTCACAAAATGGATAGACAGGTTGGATTTCTCAAAGACATCATAATGAGCCCTACCTAAGTTCCAGTTTTGCAGGAAATTGGCATCGATGAGCCATTTCCTCTCTCTTTCATCTCTCCCACTCACTACGCAATCCGCTTCCTTCCCTACCCACCTTTTCCTTTATTGCGGCTCATTTTTTTGTCTTACATCTTAAAATGAGCTCACAAAATGGATGGACGGGGTGACTTTCTCAAAAACATCAGTTGTGGCCCGATCGAAGTTCCAAGCATAAGAAGGCTTTGGCACGAAATCCAGATCTGATCTCGATCTCTTACCACTCTGCAGAGATTCTCGGAAGAGAGAGAGGAGACGAGAGTGTAACACCCCAAGATTTCGGCTCCCGTGTGCATCACGATGGCCGAATTCACAAGGTTATTGGAAATGTGTGAGGGTTATACCCCTTACATAATTTTCACACAAACATGCACATTTCATACTATTTGGAAAACCATAAGCAAGATGGTGGAACCAAACTTATATATTATTTCATTAACTAAACTAAATCATCAAATCATGTAACCATTATTCAATCAATCACCATGTTCATAACTACGTCCTCCCATTGGGACTTATTACAATTGTAAATACTTAATAAATGCTAGAACTATGAATGACTATGCGATCTCGTCTTCCACCATCTGCTCCCACGAGCGATTATAATCGTCTCCTTGAGGCTTGGGCTCCTGAGGATCGTTACCATCATGTTATAAATAATTTTCCACAAAAATACCGTCAAAAGCGGCATTGTGAAGAACTACTTTAAGGTTAGACATAATAATCGCATAAAAATCATAATAAAACATCCATTACTTTTACTTAATGCAATGCATGATAATACATGACCCAGCGTAGGAATCCTTAGACACTGTCGCCAGGGGTTTTGAGACATGCAAGCCTATAATTTTGCCCGACCACGTGAGAAACGGGACGTTCATAGCCCAAATCTACACATGATAGTGTATGGGAGAAGTAGGATGCTTTAGCCTATTCTCAATTCCATACACCCACATGGAGCCACGTGCATGCATGAATTAACCATTCGTTATTATTATTACCAATTTACACCAAGCCACTTAACGTCTAACCAACCTTTGGTACCACCACATCCTCACTCATCAAAACAGTCGTAACCGACGCATCACATCCCAGGATGGCAGCCCGTACCACTAAGGTTCATAACAAGCATGCTCAACTATAGTCTTATGGAGATCTTTAACAACTTGAGGAATAATAATAATAATAATAGTAAATATAATATAATAATAATAATAATAGTAACAAATGGATTTAACAACCACTTAATCGGGCGATCTTGATACCACCACCACAGATCATGGTGGCCACTTAACCGGACAAGCTAAAAGCACCAGTCTCAGGTTAGGGCAACCTCTTAACCGGGTGTTCCGACATTTATTACTACAGATCAGGGTCCATCCACATATATAAAAAGAATATAACATAATAAGAATCTCCATTAGACAATCACAACTATTCTTTATACAATATGGAAGGAAATGTGGTCCCTTTAAAGATGGTTACACAAATCTTATATGTGTAACAAACATTCTATTCCTTACTAGTTCTCTAAGTCCAATGAATGGCCTCATTACCATGAGATGGAAAAAATATTTAAAAGTATTCATATATAGCTAACTAAGGAGAGAACAAAGAAACACATGTAAACAAAAGCATATAAGAATTATCAAGTTTCAAAACATGAGACTATTAACCCAATCTTAAAGGAATTCTCACCATATGATCTTCGGCTTATTAGAGATATAAGATGATGAAATAATAGCAAGATGATACTCCTCTCTCTCTCTCTCTCTCTCTCTCTCTCTCTCTCTTTCTCTTTCTCTTTCTCTCTCTCAAATTCGTGGGTGGGGGTCACATATGGCTAAGATAGGCCCTATATATATAGGTAGGGGGTCAAAATTAGAATTTTAGGGAAGCTCACCAATTTCGGATGAACGGTTGCGGTTTAAAGTAAAAATACATCATCTTTCGAGCCGTTTTGAAAAGTGTACACAACATAGTTTGAGGAGAGATTCCACATGTTTGTTAAGTTAAGTATGGGCTACAAAATGGTCGATATTTAATATAATAAAAATAAAAATAAATTTTAAAAAATTTTAAGATAATTATGGTAAATCCGGGGCGTTACAACTCCTCCCACCTTAAAACGAAACTTCGTCCTCGAAGTTACCTGAATGTACGGCGAAAAGGTGTAGATGAGCTTTCTTCATTTCTTCTTCGGTCTCCCAAGTTGCTTCCTCTTCTCTGTGAAACGACTTTACAACTTTGATTAGTGGAATGACTTTCCTTCGTAGTACGTGCTCTTTTTGGTCCACGATACGCAGTGGTTCTTCAATGTATGAACCGTCACTACTGTTGGAACTAGAAAATGAACTGCGGGGAACATTTTCTGAAATGTGGTGTTTAGTTGCTCTGGGGTTATGAGTAATGGAAACATTCGTAGACAATCATAAGCATTCATAAAAGTACACAAGAGAAGGGAGATCGCAAGGCGAATTTTATTCCAGAGATTCTGAGATCTTATACATTCCAGGCCGTGGTCTGGCACGGGCCCTTAATTACATCGAATGATTGATGACCCTTGATTAAAAGGCAAAAGACTAGTCAACAGGGACCATGGTCTTAGAGCTTGTGGTTGTAGAGACCTTTATTTGTCTTGCTGAGTACTGAACCACCTTTGGATTAGTCAGATGTTTATGTCCCATATTTTGGTCGGAGACCCGGGCTAAGACTGTCAGGGTTTATTACTGAGATGGACGACTCTGGGCCCACACCTGTCAATGTAGGGACAGTGACCTCGGGAAGTCCATTCTGCAGTTGTGCACCTGCGCAGCCCAACTGGCGGATACCGTTTGGATGGGTAGGGCATCGACCATTGTGTCGTGGCAGTTGAGAGTAATTGATTTATGGAGAATCAACTCTTTGGCATGGTTTATTGTGGCAACCATATCCCTGCTTGTCTAGCTTTTGACACAAATCGGATCATGCCTTTACAGTAAACATAAATAATGGCATATTTGCATAGCTCTGGATGTTGGCGGCTCTTTTCCGGGAAGTCACTTCGCTCATCGCGTCAAATTGGGTCAAGCCTCGAAGACGCTTGATTCTACTCATTTAGAGTTTTTGAAATGTTCGTTCGATCGTTCCATCGCGTCCAGAATACTCGAAATACCCAAAATAGGCTCAAGCGGACCTTGAAAACACTTAAAATTGAGCCCGGTGCACCTGCAAACATGTTCTGTAATTGTTTGATTTTTAGGGTGCGTGGGACTTGATTTACGGGTGCGTGGGGCTCCACGCATCTATCAATTCAATGTTGATTTCACCATGAATTTAAGGGTGCGTAAGACTATATACAGGATGCGTTGGTCCAATTTTGCACAATTTTGATGCTTGCTGAATTTACGGTCGCGTGGGGGCGGATTGACGGGCGCGTGGGATACTTTCGGATGCGTGGGGTCCTTTTTATAGGTGAGTTACCAAATACATGAGTTTTAAACCTGTAGTGATGTATCTGTGATCAGAAATGGGTTCCCGACGATTGGGAAAGGGTTCCGGCGAGGATTCCGGCGAGGTTTTTTTTTTGTTTTCGGCAGCGGCAGCTCTCTCTCTCTCTCTCTCTTTTCTCGTGTGTGTAATGAGTGGGATGAGGGGGTATTTATAGGTGCGGTCGGCCAATGAGAGGCGGCCACGTGTCACGCATCTGTCAAAATGTCCCCAACGCACCTGTTTATTGATGTGCGAGTGCCTGAAAACATACTGGATCTTTCGGGTGCGTGGGGCTTAATCGCCGGGTGTGTGGGGCTCCACGCACCTGGAACCCTGATTTTTAACCATCCATGGATTGTAAGGGTGCGTTGACCATTTTTCAAGGTGCAGTTGGGTACCCGCGGGCCTTCGTAAATGGCGGACCAATGTGCTGCTTTTTAAGGGTGCGTTGGGTGCGTGGGGTGTTCGAATTTTCAGGGAGCGTGGACACGTAAATGTGGGCTTCACTGATTGGGTTTTGACTTTCAGAGGGTTTGTGGGGCCCGTTTCGTCGCGCAATCACTAGAACTGTTCACCACAAGTAGTAATGAAGTTGCGGGTTCATTTCCGGGCAGTTCCGAACACGATGGTCTGTGGGGCCCACTAAAAGAACTTGGCTAAGTCAAGAATTCCTACATATTTTCATTCTGCGTGCACCGGAGGGCGTTTCCACGTGATTTTTCAGAGGTATGAGGTTATTGCTCTTTTTAGAGGTCCTCACTATTTGGGACCCCAACAGATGCCCCTCCGGTGGGTCGCGATGGACGCACGATCGGCTGGTGCGACGCACCGGACTTCCTGGGTCCCACTATAAATAGACGAGACCGCTTATTGTCGTCATTTCACTGTTCCTTGCCAGATATCTCACATCCAGCCCACGCACCCTTTTATTCTCCAACGCACCCAACAATTGTCTCCAACACACCTTTTTAATCCGTATGCACCCATTTATTCGAGGTAGGAATGACTTCAGGGGTGCGTGGGATGCATACGCACCCTGTAATTTCGAACTTAGATTTTTGGATGTCCCCTTTTGGATGCGTGGGGTGGTACGCACCTGTAAATTTGAATTTTTTTGTGGAGTTCATGAATTTTTGGGTGTGTGGGGGGGGGGTCTACGCACCCTTCGTCAAACTCTGGGCAGGTCTTGGTGCTTCACGCACCATGAAATTGGGTTCGAGTCGACTTTTAAGGATGCGTTGGGGCTCACGCACCCAGCTAATGAACTTGGCCGAAAACGTATATTTATGGGGTGCGTGGGACCTCACGCACCCTTCATCAATTTTGTTGAGGGATTGCCCTTCACGCACCCGAAAATTGGGGTCTGGATAGGTTTAAGGGTGCGTGGGGTCTTACGCACCTGGAAATATGATCTTGACATCCTTTCAAATTTCGGGGTGCGTGGAGACTCACGCGCCCAGTTTATAGGATTGTAAAATTTGTTTTTTGAAATAATCTTTTGCGAGAATAGATACTTAAGTGTATGAGCCCCTTAACCTCTGCCTCGTATTCGTGCACATATGGTATTTATCTTTGAAGAGGCGTAGGGTCTCATAGACTTTCGAGCTTTCTAGATCGCATTAGTTTTGAAGGTAATACCTATGGTTACCTTAAGTAATGTTTCGAGTGTACCTTAGCATGTCTTCTTGCCTTTTTGACCTCACTCGACTAGCTTCTCCTGCTTCTTGTTTTCTCTCTTTTTGTCGGACTGCCGTATCAGTTCATCAGCCTTGTTTCTTAGCAGACGATGGTCAGTAACTCGCGCTTCCCTCCGTGTGGCCCGAGATTGCCTGAGGCGGCTTCTAAATGCTCTAGACCACCTTGAGGCTTGGTCATCTCTCGCCGGTCAATGCGACGAGGTGGCCGAAGCCTTGACTCATCTCGGCGCGGACTCCCTCCCCATTCTTCGAGCTATCCAGAATGTCTCGGCGATGGCCTCCATCTTTGACGAGCGTGAGGAGGCCATTTATAGCTTCATCGGCGATTCTTCCCTCTTGGAAGAATTGGAGGTGCTGGAGGCGGCGGAGCCTTCTCTGGCTGCTTCTTTCCTATCCCTGTCGAAGCGACTTAGCTTCCTGAAGGAGGAGAAGAGAGAGAGCAGGCGATTTCTAGCTTAGCTTGTCCCATTGGCGGAGGCTGAGTATCCGGATCGCCGCGCTGGCATCTGGAGGATGGTCAGGGAGGCTATACGAGAACATGACGACCTGGCGATCGACGTCTCCATCATAAGGAACTACGCCAACGCCGAGCACCTGAATTTTGATCTCGTGCAACAATGCATTTCCATCCTAGTGGATTTGATCTTCAAGGAAGGCCAGGTCCAGGCGAAAGTCGATGAGTTGAGGGCTCGGGTTCTCCCGCTGACGCAGGACTGAGATCCTTGCTTTCTGGCTTCGGGGAGGGGTCCCCGCAATTTTGAGTTGTTTTACATTGACTGTTGATTTTGATCATTTAAACAATTGACATTAACAATTTAGACATTTGGAATAGCCCTCATGGTTGATGAATGCTAATTATACTTTCGCTTTACTTTTGTCTTTCCTCGCTTGTATGTTTTGTGATGATGGTGTTGTGGTTGTAGTTGTTTCTTTATTCCTTTCTTTCCGTGTTGCTTTGGGTGTGCTCTGCCGGTGCTTTGATTGGCGCTCGTGTTTCTTTTATCTGCCATTTTGTATCCTTTAGGTTTTGTGAATGCTTAATCGACTTTATGCGAACATCTCCCCTTCACTTTGTACCTAAGTTTTTGCATACCGTTTGCAGGTTACAATGGCCAGCGATCCTTCACAGGCCGGTCCTTCGGGTCCACCCCAGACTCATTCCAAGCGTAAGCACGCCGCTGCCAAGCAGGTCGTCAGACCATTTGCTGAAAATCCACAGTGGTTTCTTCTTCCGAAAATGTTCAACTTTTATTAGCGCATCCTCACATTATCGAAGGATATACATAAGAAGATCCTTTGTGATAGGATCGTGCCGCCCCCTCCAGACAGGGGCACGCAGGAGCAATGGGATGCCTGGTATGCTCCTCTCCGGGGTTTTCGAAGTGACAGGACAGCTGGTTCCGAAGAGGGCGAGGCGAGTCCGTCGATCCCTACCCAGGCCACCAGGCGCGGTCGCCTGAAGAGGGCTGGCAAAGGCGCCAAGCAAGTGTACTTAGAGAACCAGGCCAAGTCTAAATCGGACAAAATGAAGGTAGCCTGGTCTAGCGCCAAGCTTGTCACTGCACCGCTCATCGTGAGAAACCCCTACACTCGGGAGTACATTCGTTACTTGAAGAGTTATCAGCGGCAGCGGTCTCTCCCGAGCATCGAACCGTCCGACATCTGCAGGAACAACTCCTTCTATAGCGTCGACGCTTGGACATCCGGCCCGGCACCGTTGTTTAACCTCCAATTTATACATTTGCCAACCCATTACATCACATTATATGTATGGTTTTCATGTTTAAAAGGCCCATCTAATGCATGTTTTGTGATTGTAGGAATGAGAGTGAACTTCACCCAATTGGAGACCAAAAGACCATGTTTAGGAGCCTTTGATGAAAGTCCAAGGTGGACCAAAGAAAGAAGAAAGCAAAGAGAGAGGAAGGAGAGAAGAAAAGAAAGAACAAAAACTGCAAAAACTGGGTCCGACCGGTCTTGACCGGTCGGCTTGTTCGCTCGCCTCAAGTGTAAGGCTGCGATGTAGTAATAAATCTCGGTAAGACCGAGGTCGATCCACAGGGAAAGAGGTAAACAATTCCAAGTACTCTAATAACTAGAATCTAAGAAGTTTAAGAAAATAGTTTTTCACATAAAATAGAAAAATCTGAAATTAAGAAGAACTAGAGCATCAAGGATCCACTTGTGGTAGTCCAATGCCAATCCATTCATCCAAGTACAACACAATTAGAATCAAAGTCCTATCTCTCATCTAATTGGAAGATATAACATTCAAGCACAAACAGTCCCACCTAAATCTGGAAATCAGATTTCTAGTTCTAATGAAGCACATAGAACTTGAACTTGTAGCCTTCAGAGTAACAGCCATGCCTATGGGCTATGGCATGCTCAAGGGTTACTACAATTCGAATTCAAACAACTCAATCATGGTAATCTCAGAGAATTGCAAGGAACTCATGTCCTGAGCACACAAACTCTCACAAAACTTCTAAAAAACCAAACTTTATTCAAACTAGAACTTCAAAATCCAAAATTAAGAAAAGGGTACTTGAAATAAAAGAATTAAAGCATTGGAACCAACTATAAATTTCACCTCTAGCTCTAGCTAAGAGGTTAGCTAAGGAAAAGCATATTAAAACTAGAACTAGAACTAAGAAAAGGAAGAAAAACTAGCTGGAGGAGGCTAGGTAGCCTCCTGGGACTTGAACTCCTTGCTCCCCATGTCCTTGGTTTATTTGGAATAGAAGAGAGCACCTCCTTTTATAGTGCGCAATAGTACAACAACATAGCAGAATTTGTTTCGCTTGGTACGGCTTAACCAATGGTCGGATTGCCTTTAAATTTGATTTGTAGCTTTCTTGTAATGTGATCTTCCTCATAGATGATTTAGATTTCCAAGATTATCTTCTGAATGGGCCCACCAATCATATCACCGACCGCCTCTCAAAATCGCGCACTTCGGGTACCTTCAGAACCAGTCATCTTGCTTTCAACGCTCCGGAGTGTACAGAGGTCGGATTGATCTCAAATTTTGAACATTGGTAGAAAACTTCCTCCTCTTCATGATAGATGGATTATATTGTCAAAAACAATCCCAAAATATGGTCCGAAAATTAGAACACTTAGGGCTTTTATAAACTCTATGCAGTTGGATCTTTCTGGATGGTCCATCTTTCTTCAACCGGTACAATCAAACCACACATCTTTTTGATCTAAAAATCTTGTGGTTATTCACATATGGATGTGATCTAAAAGATGGTCAAAGTAGATTCTTCATATCATCAATGATGGGTCACCTGGACCGGCCCAGAGTAGAACAGCGAAATCTGGAACTTTTTGGACAGTTCGTATTGTTTTGGCCACCACGATCAATCCGTAGCTCCGATCGACACGAAACCACTTGGGTTAGTTCGGCGTCGAGCTCCTCTTCGACATGGATGTGTGGATTTCTAAATATCATCAAGATGAGCCCAAAAAACTGTTCCAAAAATCTAAAAAGGGGAATAGCTTGCTGCCTGAAATCTGGAAGTGTAAAATTTCATGGCCGACCGGTCTTGACCGGTCGGACAGGGCTGGCCGACCGGTCTTGACCGGTCTAGACCTGTTTGGCAGGTGTCCAGGGAGTGTAGCCGACCGGTCTAGACCGGTCTTAACCGGTCGGGCCTTCTTGGCCGACCGGTCTAGACCGGTCGGACCCAGTTTTTGCAGTTTTTGTTCTTTCTTTTCTTCTCTCCTTCCTCTCTCTTTGCTTTCTTCTTTCTTTGGTCCACCTTGGACCTTCATCAAAGGCTCCTAAACATGGTGTTTTGGTCTCCAATTGGGTGAAGTTCACTCTCATTCCTACAATCACAAAACATGCATTAGATGGGCCTTTTAAACATGAAAACCATGCATATAATGTGATGTAATGGGTTGGCAAATGTATAAATTGGAGGTTCAACAACCGTTCCTCAGTTGTTCTCTCTCCAAGAACGGGAAGTAGCAGTCGGTTCTGGGCGTGAAGGACATGATCTTCCTGGGGCCGAATCACAACCCCCATCAGCCCTTTCCCAGGCATTATTTCGAGACCCTCCGCCAGAGGTTTCACCATCTGGGGGATGCCGAAATCTGGTTGTCCGGGGCATTCCGGACTCGCGGCCATCTGGTCCTTCATCTGGGCTACGAGGCGTGGGCGAACCGGATCTTAGAACAGCACAGGGCGACCTTACGGGCGGTGGGTTTATACAAGGCGATCGAAGCGACATCAAGTTACTTTTGCCGAGAGCCCTAGGTGTACAAGGGCTTCCTTAACCACTGGTTCTCCATTACCAATTCCTTCCACATGCCATGCGGCGAGATGAGCATCTCGCTCTGGGATCTCAACAGGATCGCAAGCCTCCCAATTCGCGGGAGAATCTACGACAAATGGGTCCCAAGCGACGATGAACTGTCGCGAAAGAAGAGGGGCATTAATGAAGGCTTCTTCTTCGAGGCCTGCTATGAGCTGTTTGCCGAATTGCCCCAATTTTGGGGTCTCAAAGATAAGCTCCTATTCGAGGACTGGCTGGTCTATTTTAGCCATGGCTTGAAGTAAGTGTTCTGTTAATGAATTGTGCCTTACTGCTTAGTCACACTTCTTTCTTTCTGTTAACGCCTCGCTTCTTTCCCCTTCAGCTTGGACTACGCGGCCTTCGACGAAGGCCGTGGTGATAAGACGCTTTTAGAGAAACGGATGAGGGAAAACTTCCCGCGCCCCAACAAGCTCTCCCCCTCCTGCGAGCTGGCTGGCTTCCTGGCATATTGGCTCAGCTGCGTGGCGCTTCTAAACTCCAAGCAGGTAGATAATATCAAGGTGTCTTGTTTCGCCGTCGTAGGGGCCCTAGCAAACGGTCACCGGTACGCGCTGGCTCCGGTGGTCTTATGTTCTATATATCGAGCATTCGGCTACGTCATCAGCAACAAGGAGCGCGCTGCCTATGGGATGAACTCCGCTTACTGCGGATGGCACTTTTTCTCCGATTGGCTCGGGGTGTACTTCCCTTGGGTCTACGGCGTGCGGCACGGAGATTACATCAGAGAGGGGAAGCTCCCGCTACACTTTTTTCAGAAGAAGAGGATGATCAGCCACAACCTAAACACCATCGAGGACAGGATCGCGGGGCTCGACGACGTATATTTCTATCACTTCTCTGGTACCCGGAGTGAAGAGTCGGTCCTGTGCACGGATGACGACAGCATTGATTATTACGAGCGTTCCTTCCTGATCGCGATTCGTCCTTCGTCACTGCCGCTCCGCGAAGGGCTGGAGTTCTAGGAGGGAGCCTTATTATCCGAATCGTTTCGCCCGCCAATTCGAGTATGATCAAGGAGTGCCAGCGACCTTAGAACCAGTGACCCGCGAGCAACGGGCGTATGGTGTTGGGCCCATTCACTGGAAGTGGATGTGGCAGGCAACTTCTGCTGACCGGAACCGGCTGTTCCTTCGTGATCCCGGGGACGCAGTGTTTTGCCGGGGCTACCTTTGGGTGGATGAGGTGGTGGGCCCATCAATATGCGCTAGTGGGGAATAAAATGCTCGTCACTGAGCCCGTCTTCGTTACGCCTCCCATCGTTACGCCTACTCCTGCCAACGGGCTCGGCTATGTGTCAGAAAATCTTCATCAACCTGCGGTGCCAGGCACGGAGAGATTGCAAACCTCCTTGAACGTAGTGATTGATCATGAAAAGCCAAAGCACACCCTGGAAGGCTGGATCGCCCATGGAGAGAGAAATGTGACAGCGGCGGGACCAGAGTTCCCGTCTCTCGAGCCTATCGATGAGTTACCTGCCAAGGGCGATGTTCTGAGAGGGGGAGAAGAAGGTGACGATGGCGAAGAAGGCGACGATGGTGATGATGGTATGGCCGAGGCAGGGGGTGAGGAAGATGATGCTGCCGCGGAAGGCGATGGTGGTAGGGACGGTGATGATGCTATAGGCGGAGCTGGTGGAGGTGATGATGATGCGGGAGGTAGTGAAGGCGGAGGCTCTAATGGTGATGATGGTGATAACAATGGCGATGATGAGGGTGATGAGGGTGTATGGGTTGAGCGCACTGGCCCTCGGGTGAAAACTGCTCCTCGTCTTCCTGTCGTTTGCGGTGGTAAGAAGATAAAGGATTTGTGGAAACTGTGCAAAGCCGAGCGCCTGCGGGAGCAGCTTTCAGAAGAGGCTGGCGACGCTCCGGTCGTCAACATAGGAGAGGCCAGGGAAGAGGGCGAGTTGAGCTCTCAAGCCAACTTGAGCGGAGGGTGCCACACCCGGGGGAGCAACGAGAGTGAGCCTATATATGATAGGTCTGTCCCTGAAGAGGACGTGGGGGCGATCTTCATGGACCTGGATGATGAAGCACCTGCTGAGTCCGCCCTTCCCCCCAATCCTTCTGTGGCGGACACTGAAGCTCAAAGTACGGTTCCGGAAGCGACCGTCGCCCTCGCGGAAGAGGTCGCGGTTCCTACTATTGAGTTGAGCGTGCTCGAACCTGTTGTGGGGGCTCCTCCTTCCGCTGAACCGTCGTTAACTGACTCTGCTGTTGAAGTTCCGCCCGTCGCCATATTGTTATCAGCCGAGCCTGCCACTGCAATTCCTCCTGTTGCTGGGCCAGCGCCTGATGCCAATATTCCCGAGGTCGTGGTGATATCCTCCCCAGAATTGCTCGAACCATTGATTGAGAGAACAATGGAGCCGGCCCCAGCGTCGCCTGTGCCTACCGCCTCATCCAGCGCCCTTGTCGTTGGCATTCCTGATGTTACTGGTTTATCACTTGCTTCTACCATCTTGACTGCTTCCTTTTTTACGATGATTTTCCTGTACTAACGTTTACCACTTTCTATGCCAGCAGCTGCTTCCGTTGATGCTTCAGCGCATACAGGCGTTGCCAGAGTCATTCGTCTCATCCCTTCGGGGCCTATCGAGGACCAAGGCGAACCTTCTCAAGGGCCTTCTGTCTGACATCGCTGACTCTTTAAGACATGAGGAGGAATGGCCTATCTTAGACGAGGCATTGCAGGCATTAGGGCCTAACGCTGCCTGGCTTGGGATTGACTTATCTTCTGTAATCGGTCAAGTGACTCAGTTCAAGGAATGGGTGGCCCGAGAGCGTGAGGCGAAAAGTCTCCAAGTTGACCCTTCCATTGAGGAAAAGCGTGGTCACTTGCGGTCCCTTCTCCCGAAACTGGAATTACACGAGGCAGGGGTGGCCGTGGTGAAGAAGGACTGGCAGATTGTTGATGATGGGTGCCGAGAGGCCACCGCACGTTTGGCAGAGATAGACAATGAGGTGGCTCGGCTGCAAGCCGAACGCTCGATTGTCCACCTCAAATTCTCCAACCTTAGCGGTCAGAGGGCTCGCTTGCAGTCTTCCCCTGATCAGCAGGAAGCGGAGCACGACGTCGTGAAAGCCCAAGTTGCGGAGTTGGAGCAGTCTCTCAGGGACATTCCTGACCCTGCTCTAGTTCTAGCTGAAGCCGAGACGGCACGGAAGGCAGCGAGGAGTCTGCAGCAAACTTGTGAGACCAATGTTTAAAAACTTTAAATAGTTGAGCTGCAATGACCTTCATTCGTAATTTTTAGAACACGTTGTAACAAATATTGTGTCCATATGTATACTACTGCAGTTTTGGGTTCATGTTGTATTGTTAATTCATTTGTAAATTTTGAGCTTTGAATGCGAACCGACTGAGTCATTTGGGAAGAGCGTCCCCCTGTTAGGACCCAAACCTGTGCTTGTACGAGCAGGGATGTGATCGGGCCTCTATTAAGGGCTTACCCCCTTTCCTGATGGCCTTGAAAAGTGGGGTGTCATTCCTGACGTATCCTGAGCCTTGACGACTTTCTGATACCTGTGGAAGAAAAGGTAGATAATTAGTACTTCGCTCCAAACCCTATGCGGTATCATTTCTCTTGGTATTTCCTTCATTACATCATCCCTCTAATGGGGCGTTTATAAAATATAATGATAGACTTGCGTCAAGTATAATATCTTTTCAAGAATCGACCATTCACCAGCGTACTGATGCCCTGTCCTTTACAATCTGTCACCCGGTAGGCTCCATTGGAGTATACTTCGTCGATAATGCACACTGGATCCCATTTCGGATCGAATTTACTCTTTGGGCCTTGCGCCGGTGCCGGACGCTTCATCATTAGCACCAAGTCGCCTCTTTTAAAAGATCTACCCCGGACTCGTTTATCGTATGAAGCTGAGATTTGTTTTTGATACACTTCAAGCCGTTGCTGAGCGGTGAGTCTCTTTTCGTCCAGATCGTCCAGCTCGACCATTCTGATTTTAGCATTGTATTCGGTCGTCAAGGAGTGTCGGAGCGCGACCTGTAGTGACTCCACCTGTATTTCCATCGGGATCACAGCTTCTGTGCCATATACCAATGAGTAGGGCGTGGCTCGAGTGGCTGTGCGGTACGTGGTCCTGTATGCCCATAGTGCTTCGGGTAATCGTCTGTCCCAGTCCTTCTTATTTTCTACCACCGTCTTCTTTAGGATTTTCACGATAGTCTTGTTGAATGCTTCGGCTAACCCGTTCGCGGGAGGGTAGTAAGGTGATGAATAGCAATGCTTAATCTTGAACTTTGCGCATAGCCTGTCGATAGTGACATTTTTGAAGGGTGTCCCGTTGTCGGTGGTGATTCTTTCAGGGATATCGTGCCGGTATAATATGGTATGACAGATGAAACTTTCGACGTGTCTGGCTTTCACGTTTCTTAAGGCAATGGCTTCAGCCCATTTAGAGAAATAATCGGTACAGCAAGAATGTACTGGTGCCCCTGAGAGGATGGCGGGTTGATCGGCCCTATCACGTCCATGCCCCAGGCGGCGAAAGGCCAAGATATTACTGACTGATGTAACTCTTCTGGTGGTGAGTGTATTATATCTGCATGTATCTGTCATTGGTGACACTTCCTGACGTAGTCTATCGCATCTTTCGTCATTGTGGGCCAATAGTACCCCATGTATCGGACGCGGTGATGTAAGTTCTTGCCCCCTTGGTGAGCACCGAACTACCCTCCGTGAGCTTCTTTTAGCATGACATATGCCTCATCCTGGTCCAGGCAGCGTAGCAGCACTCCCTCATACGAGCGCTTGTAAAGGGTGTCACTCTGTATTATAAATGAACCGGCGCGTCTCCTGACCTGAGTGCTCATCTTGGGCTCTTTCGGTAAAAATTCGTATTTCAAGTAGTCGACAAATGGTCTTCTCCAGTCGTTTTCTTCTGTAATTTCGGAGCAGCAGATGGGATTTGCGCTCGATTCGTCGCTTCACGACAGGGTAGTTGGTAAGATCCTTCTTTCTTCGATTGTTACTTGAAGTGGGCTGCCTCCGGGATTAGCCAGAGCAGCGGCCAGGCTGGTCAACGCGTCGGCCTGTATGTTCTCTTGCCTTGGTATATGTGAAATGCTACCATAGCGAAACTGATCGAACAACGACTGCGCTTGGTGGCAGAAGGGCGACAACTCGGGCTTGCGAACCTCATATTCCGTCGTTAGCTGTCTGATGACTAACCTGGAGTCACCGTAGATCTATATTTCCTTGATACGCATCTCGAGGGAGAGCTGTAGCCCGATAATGAGGGCCTAGTTGTTAATGTCAAATTTTGTAACGAGATCCTCCGGCTTTTCTCCTTCACTCCAGCCGGAATTTTCACCACCAGACCTGAAGCAAGACAGCAAATAAGGGTGGCTGGGGTCCAGCCGTTAGCCCTCCGATGCTTAAGTTAGGCCGCAGTAAGAAGAGAAGCCAAGTAAACGGGACCAAGATTGAATGATGTGTACGTACCTGCTCTCAATGGAGCCACCCCTTTATATAGATCTGAAGCAATCCAATCTGTTACGTGAGATGTCGAAATCCCGTTGATGTCGCATACGATACTGAGAATTCGCTGATTTCGTGGGATAAGATCCTATCTTTTTAATCAGATCCAACCCAATGACTTATTCCAACAATCATGCCCCTTGATGGTAATCCCTTGAAATCCGGCTGGAAGCCATAGTTGGAGTCATGGCCTCCGAAAAGGAAGGAGACGCCCGTAGTTGGAGTCATGGCCTCCGAAAAGGAAGGAGACGCCCGTAGTTGGAGTCATGGCCTCCGAAAAGGAAGGAGACGCCCGTACCGAGGAGACGCCCGTAGTTGGAGTCATAGCCTCCGAACTGGTTGTAACCCGCAGGAAAGCTGCTCGCAGGTTAAAATGTGGTCGCGAGTCCAAGTATATATTTTGGATGTAACGTCTTTCAACGACTTGTGAGAAGGTCTGTTCGCGGATCGAGCTTTGCCGTATTTGACTATCGGTTATGAAGACTCGAGACTTGCGAATAGCTGCTCCGTATTTTTCAATCTATGACTCCTGATCAGGTGAGCTCGAGAGTCGAATGGTCGTCCCGCACCTATCAAACATTCGACTCTCGATCAGATAATCTCGAGAGTCGAATGGACGTCCCGCACTTATCCAATATTTGACTCTCGATCATATAATCTCGAGAGTCGAATGGACGTCCCGCACTTATCCAATATTCGACTCTCGATCATATAATCTCGAGAGCAAGAGCGAAATGGGCATTTCCGCGTGAAATCTTATCTCCATCATTTTGCCTATAACAGATGCCCCCCAAGTCCTTGCCGCCAAGAATTCTTAAGGAAAGGACTTAGCTCACTATCACACGAAACCGCTCGCTACTTTCATCGAGAACGGCACCCCTCATGATGGGCTGAAATTAATGAGCGCCATCTTTCCGCAGCCTTTTCGCTGATGGAAAATGAAGGGGCGCTCGCCACGTGTTTGAGGAGTTAATGGGCGTGCCTGCTCGAGCGCTGTGTCCAGAGAGGGACTGCCACGTGCCATCAGATACGACGGAATGATTGCCTATAAATATACGGAGTCCGCCATTTCTTTGATTTTCTACAGAAGTTTTTTCGAAAGAAACCTGCAGTCCTTTCTTTCCATTCTTCTTCCTCTTCCGGTGCTCATTCTTTCCTTTTTCCGGTATACTTCCTTTTTCTTCTTCTTTTATTTTTATCTCCCCATGGCTGGGAACTCTGACGAGACTACTGTCCCTCTTGGTGATGCCACTCCGGAGTCCTCTGCCTCCAGCAGTGACAGGGTTTCGGCGGGGAGATACACAGCAGCCGGGTATCCTTCCGTTTTATCGGAGGACCGGCTGGCTGAGCTACGGGAGAGATACCAAATCCCTGACTCTGTAACTCTCCGCTTGCCCGGAGGTGGAGAAACACCCGACTCCCCCCCCCCCCCCCCCCAGGATGCGTAGCATTTTATGAGTACCAGCTTATCCTGGGGGTACGCCTTCCCCTCCATCCCTTCGTTTGCGATGTACTACGGTGTTACAAGATTGCCCCTGGGCAACTCATTGTGAATGGGTGGAGGGTGGTTTTGGGCTCCTTTGCCCTTTGGGCTCAGGCTGGCAACGGGGAACTCACGGCGGAGGAGTTCCTCCGTATGTTTCGTCTGAAGAAAGCTCCATCCAGCGAAGGCTGGTATTATTTATGTTACTGACACCGGGATAATTTCGTGTTGGGTAAGCCCTCCTCGAACTATCCCGGCTGGAGGAAGCGGTGGTTCTATGCTTCCGGGAGCTGGGAGTCTGCCTCCTCCAGGGGTCCAGGAGTGACCCGGTTTTTCTGTGAAGGTAGACACAATCCCGTATTGTGCAGTTTCCTTAGAATAATTTTTAGGGTTTTGCTTCGTTTGACCATTATTTGTGCTCGCAGGTATCCCGGCATTGCGGAAACCGAATTTGAAGGGTGGGATCAACGAGAAGATTGTTAGAGTGTATAAGGTGCCTGTCGGAGATAGGCATATCGAGGCTTGCTTATCTCCTTCGCGACTTGCAGCAGCAGGCCTCATATCCAGAAGAGAAGTTGAAATGACGAAGGCTGGAGAGAAGAGAGGCCTACTGCCCCGTCTGAAGGGCACATGCTCCAAAAGGCAGAAGAGAACCCCTGCCGAACCGTCTCAATCTTCCATCCGCGCGGGCAGCGATCAGCCTGCCCTTCCCGCGAGCATGGCGGGGGCCCCAGCTGGGCCTACTATTCCTTCACTGGTGGTCGCACCTGGGCCACCAGTGATCAACATTGCAGATAATTCCCCAGATGGGGTGGGGTCCAGCTGCCCCCCAGCTGAAGAGGCTCGAGAGCAGGTAGAGCCGCAAGAGCCGACTCCTGCTCGGGAACTGGTCCCGGCTGCCGAGCAGGGACCTGCTCGCGAGTCAATGCCTCCACCTCGCGAGCAGGCCGGGTTGGTCGTTGCCCAACCGTCTGGGAGCGGGACGTACTCTATTCCCCGCCACCTTCATCCTGTATGCAAATTTCTCTTCGAGAACGTCACGCCTCACGCCTTTGGCTCTCTTCCCGAGCCAAGTCCTGAGAACCTTATCCTCGAAGCGGGGATGAGGATGGTTCAGGTAAGATTTCGTCAAGACCTGCTATGATCAGTTATTACATTCCAGAATACTCTTACATTTTTTATCTCTTTTGCAGGGTTTAGACCTTATTCTGCGAACGAGGCGTGATATTGTTGCCGCCCGTCGCACGATAGAGGAGGCTGAGGGAAAGAGGACTGCCTTGGAAAAGGCAGTTCAAGGAAGAGATCAACTGCTCAAGGCTCGTGAGGCGGTGATCACGAAGAGAGATGAGGAGAAAAAGATCCTCATCGAGAAGATCCAAGTCCTGACCGACAGGTATCAGACCTTGGACTCAGACTACGTGAAGCTCACGAGTCTGAAGGAGAAAGCAGAGAGAGAGAGGGAGATCTTCCGGCAGGACAAGATCTCGTTAGAGGAGCAATTCGCGGGGGCCAGGTCGCAGCTCAAGGTGGCCTACGACAATTTGACCAGGGAGCGCACCGCTCTTGCGCAGCTTAAGGACGACTCGATCCACTGGGACGAGGAGAGGGTCGCCCTTGTAAAAATGCTCTCGGAGGAAGGTGCTCGGGCAATTTCTGAGTTCCGGACTTCGCAGCTGTATGACGATGAACGATATGAGTCATACGATGCTGGTCGAGACTTTGCACTAAGAGTAGTGCAACGAATGATCCCATCCTTTGATATGGGGGAATTCGGTCGAGTCGTGACCATCATAGCTGCAGAAGAGCAAGCTGCCGCCGAGAACGAGGTGACTGAAGCCACGCAGGCTGGAGGGGCTCCTGAAATGGGCCCTGAAGTCGAGAGCGTGGCTCCTCCAAGCGATTGATTTCCTTTTATTTTCTTCTCTTGTATCTGCGCTCATGTATATGTAATCATCTAATTATCAATGAAAAGATATTTTTGGAAGTGTTGCTGTTTCGTTGCTGTTCTCCCTTCATCTTTCATTTTTTGCTTGTTAATCTTGAATGGATTCGTCAGAGATGTGACCCTTTAATTCGAGCATGAGCTAAGCTGCCCGCGATCAGGATGTGACCCCGATCGCTGCCCTAATTTGAGCACGAGCTGCGGTGCTCGCATTCTGGAGTGTGATCCCTCCTCTCACCAATCGCGAGTAACTAACTCATGAAAAAATGAATTAGACTCAATCCGGGGGTCGTGAGACCATGTCCGCGTTGAGATAGACTGATCTATCGATTGAGATTTTGATTCTACCAAGGGCGGAAGGTTGGTCAAGAGATGGTATTCATTCTCTTCGGGGCTGTTCAGGTCCATGAGAATGGAGAAGCGACCAACTAGTAATGATTTCAGTCCTACCAAAGGTAGGCAATTGGCCAAGAGGATGTGTAAGCACTCTTCAGGGCTATTCCGGTCCATATAAATGGAGTAGCGGCCAAAAGATATCTTTCACTTTATTCATAAAATGTTATGATAAACTACATCGAATCTAGGGGTAGTATCTTAGCAAATGCTCCACGTGCCAAGGGCGACGTACAGGCTTCCCTTGCATGTCTTCAAGATAATAAGTACCGGGTCGCACAACCCTAATAACCCGATACGGGCCTTCCCAATTCGGATCCAATGAACGAACAGGAATTCCAAGATTTTGCCTTAGGACCAAATCTCCGAACTGGAAGGATCTAGGTCGAACCTTCGCATTCCGATAACGAGCAATACGTTGTTGATATGCCGCCACTCGTACTTGGGAAGCATTTCTTCGCTCTTCCAAGAGATCGAGATGAAGTCGGAGATTTTCCTGATTGCTCGCGGGATCATACTGTTCGATCCGATATGAGGGCACTTGAATTTCCACTGGTACTACTCCGTCAACACCAAATGCTAAGGAGAAAGGAGTTTCACCTGTCGATGTACAAGCCGTGGTTCTATAGGCCCATAACACTTCTGGCAGAAGTTCTGGCCACACCCCTTTACATTCACTTAGCTTGGTCTTTAAATGATGCTTTATAATTTTATTCACTGCCTCGACCTGCCCATTCGCCTGAGGATGATATGGAGAAGTGCGGAGATTACATATCTTCCATTTGTCGCAAAATTCATCGAAGGCTGCGTTTTCGAACTGCGTTCCGTTATCAGTAATTATAGTATGAGGAAGTCCGAAGCGACATATAATATTTCTCCACATAAACTTAGTAGTTTGTTTTTCAGTAATTTTGGCTAATGGTTCTGCCTCGGCCCATTTGGTGAAATAATCAACCGCCACGATCGCGAACCTATTCTGTCCCTTTCCCATAGGTAAGGGCCCGATGATATCGATCCCCCACTGAGCAAAAGGCCAAGGGCTGTCGACTGGGGTCATCCGCTCAGACGGTACACGAGGTATAGGTTGATATCGTTGACACTTGTCGCATTTTTTAGAAAATTCTATGGCGTCTGCTTTCATAGTAGGCCAATAATATCCTTACCTCATCGCTTTATATGCTAGAGATCGCCCCCTGGGATGATTACCACATGCCCCCTGGTGTACTTCATCTAGAACACGATGTGCATCTTCTGGATGAAGACACCTTAAATAAGGCAAGGAGAAGCTTTTTCGCAACAAGATTCCATCTTGTAAGGTGTACCTGGCAGCTCGAAGTTGAATTTGTCTTGCAACTTTCTTGTCTTCTGGTAGGTATCCATCTCTGAGATAAAGGATGATAGGATCCATCCAGCATGGAGACGATTGTACCGATATAACTTGCTCGGGAGTCACTTGGTCGATACTCAAGTGTTGACGGTGCTCGATGGGGATCGAATGTGATAGTTCTGATTCCGGTGCAGAAGCGAGTTTTGCCAAGGAATCGGCAAGTTGGTTCTGCTCGCGAGGGATATGGAATATTTTATAAGTCTTCAGTTTGGCGAGCAGGATGAGGACACGAGACTTGTATAGGGCCATTCTTTCTTCTTTGGTTTCGAATTCGCCAAGAACCTGGTTGACAATGAGCTGGGAGTCGCTATGAATTATCAAATTCTGGACTGCGAGGACAACGGCTAGCTCGAGGCCAACAATAAGGGCCTCATATTCTGCTTCATTATTGGAGACGCGTGATTCGAAATGCAGAGCGTATTGAAAATGCGACCCGTTGGGAGCCACTAAAATCAGGCCCGCTCCACTGCCAGTGGCCCGTGACGACCCATCCACGAAGAGCGACCAAGGAGGCTGGTCGCTGGTCATGACGCTATCTTCAGAAGAATATGTAAATTCGGCGATGAAGTCAGCCACGGCCTGGCCCTTGACTGCGGTCCTAGGACAGAATGAGATATCATGCTCGCTGATCTCGACCGCCCATTTAGTTAAGCGCCCGGAAGCCTTAGGCTTTTGAAGGACTTGGCGTAGTGGATGATTTGTTGGTACTAAAATAGCATGGGCTTGAAAGTATGGTCGCAGTTTTCGAGCTGCCGTGATTAAGGCTAGGGCCAGTTTCTCCAAATCAGAATACCTAGTTTCTGCATCAACCATTGCTCGACTGATATAATAAACGGGCCTTTGTACCCCGGAATCTTCTCTGATTAAGGCGGCACTAACGGCCGTGGAAGACACAGATAAATAAAGAATGAGTTGCTCATGTGCCACAGGCTTAGATAAAATGGGGGGAGCGCTCATATATTGCTTCAGTTGTTGAAAAGCTTCTTCACATTGAGGTGTCCACTTCCAATCAGACTTGGCCGTTACACGAAGGAGTTTGAAGAAGGGCAAGCACTTGTCAGATGCTCGCGAGATGAACCTATTCAATGATGCGATGCGACCAGCTAGACGCTGAACGTCCTTCAGGGTCACTGGGGATTTCATCTCTATCAATGCTTTAATCTTTTCGGGATTCGCCTCAATTCCACGTTGGCCAACCATGAACCCAAGAAATTTCCCTGCAGATACTCCAAACGCACATTTTTCTGGATTTAATTTCATCTGATACTTCCTCATCAGATCAAAGGCTTCTCGAAGATCAGGAATGTGGTCATCTTCATCGATGCTTTTCATGAGCATATCGTCAACATATACTTCCATATTCCTACCGATTTGAGCAGCGAATATTTTGTTGACAAGACGTTGATAAGTGGCCCTTGCATTTTTGAGACCGAACGGCATTACCTCGTAGCAATATAGTCCTCGATCTGTGATGAAGGCAGTATGCTGGCCATCAGGTGGATGCATCATAATCTGGTTGTAACCAGAATAAGCATCCATAAAACTGAGGAGAGCATGTCCAGCTGTTGAGTCGACCAACTGGTCGATTCGTGGTGTCGGGAAGCTATCTTTGGGACATGCTTTGTTTAAGTCTGAATAGTCGACGCACATCCTCCATTTGCCATTAGCTTTCCGGACGAGAACTACGTTTGCGACCCACTGTGGGTAGTCAACTTCTTTTATGAAATTTGCCGCGAGCAGCTTCTCAACTTCAGTTTTGATCGCCATTTGTCTTTCTGCAGTAAAGGCACGTCGACGCTGATGTACGGGTTTATGCTTCGGGTCAATGTTGAGACGATGTACGATGACATCAGGATCGATGCCCGGCATATCTTTATGAGACCAAGCAAACACGTCCTGGTATTCAGTGAGGAAACGGATCAAATCTTCACGGTGGATACTGTTTAAGGAGGAACCGATGTACACGATCTTAGACAGGTCGTCTTCGGTCAAGCGGATCGCCACTGTTTCCTTCCCTGGAGTTCTTGATTTCAGAGCATTTTCCCTTAGATCCAACGCGGTGGCGAGAACGTCGGATGAACCTTGAACTATTTCCATGATAGGTGTCGCTTGAGCCTTCTTTCGATCTTGGAGGGCTATCTGGTAACAGGACCGTGCCTCCTGCTGACTTCCTCGCACGACCCCGATGCCATTTGGGGTCGGAAATTTAACACATAAATATGAAGGGTGCAAGGCCGCTCCAACCTTAGTTAGAGACGGTCGCCCCAAGATGGCATTATATGCTGATTTTCGATCCACGACGAGGAAGTTTACGAAGACGGTGATCTTCGCTGGACTCTCCCCAAAGGTGACTGGGAGATCGATACTTCCTTCAGGTGTTACCACTTCTCCTCCAAAGCCGACAAGAGGGGTCGATACTGGCTTGAGGAGGTTTCTGGCAAGTGCCATCTTGTCGAAAGCCTCCAAGTACAGAATATCGGCCGAGCTACCTGTATCCACCATAATTCGATGAGTCAGATAATTTGATACCTTCAGTGTGACTACGATGGAATCTTCATGAGGGAAATGAATTCCCGCTGCATCTTCGAGGGTGAAAGAAATTGGGGGATGGCTAGCCTTCGATGAGTTGGACGTTTGTTCCAGCCAATAGATCTGCTGGGGTTCTTTGGACTCCTTTCGGGCGTATGCCTTTCTTGAAGCTTGAGAGTCACCCCCGCAAGCTGGACCCCCGACGATAGTGCGAATTTCTCCCGTGGGCTCAGCGTCCTCTTGGTCGGTTTGATGATGAGACGGTTCCTTTTGGCGAGATGAGGTCTTCGCCCTTTCTGGTGATCGATTCTTACGAGCAACATAATCCTGGAGATGGCCTTTTCGAATAAGGGCTTCGATATGGTCTCGTAGAGAGATACAGTCCTGGGTCCTATGCCCGTGATCTTTGTGGAAGTAACAGAACTTACTCTTATCTCTCTTCTCGGGATCGGATTTAATCTTTGCAGGCCACTTCACATATGGCTTGTGTTTTATCTCCATTAGAACCTTTTCAGGAGACCGATTAAGAGGAGTGTAATTATGATATTTACCAGAGTAAGGCTTCCTGGGAGAACGATCGCGCTGATCGCGATGGTATTTCTTATCTGTAGAAGTTCCTTCTGGCTTGCGTTTCTTACTTTGTACTCCATGGCGTGTCAATGCGACTTCTTCTGCATTGATATATTTTTGAGCTTTGGCTTGGAATTCCGCCATAGTTTTCGGCGGGCTTTTATCTAAGGCAAACCTGAATTTCTCGCTCGTTATTCCAGCAATGAGGGCTGTGAGACCCTTTTCTTCAGTGTAACCCTCAGTTTGAACGGCTTCGGCAGTGAACCGTACTGTGAACTCTTTTATTGTCTCCCCATGTTGCTGTTTCAGATTCATCAGATGGGAGGCTTGCTTTTTAATGCGAATACTTCCCATGAATTGAGAAAGAAATATCTCCGATAATTGGGAAAAGGAACTGATGGAAAGAGGCTTTAACCCCCGAAACCACGTACGAGCCGCTTCCTTCAATGTAAGGGGAAAAGCCCTACACATGATTTCTGAATCATGTCCCTCCAACTCCATGAGGGACCTATATGTTTCCAGATGTTCCAGAGGATCGCCAATGCCTGTATACGGAGCGATAACAGGCGTTCGATACTTTCTGGGCAACGGGGCTTCCATGACCTCGCTTGTGAAGGGAGATTCAGATTGATGTATTGCCGCCATGACAGCAGATGGCCGATTTGCCTGGTATCTCTGCTCCATGACATCAAAACGATCTTGGATTCTTTTGAGATCTCCTTCCCATGGCAAGGTATAGCTAGACATTTCGGCGGTGGAGCCTTGCGGTTGAGGTTGTCGAGACGAACTGGAATGTATAGAATGTGGAGACGGCACAGGGGGATGGTCGCCAAGTGGTGGGACCTGTGGTTCATCCATAGAATGTCTGGAAGCAACTGGTATGGGTGGCGGTGGTAACCCTACGGAGGGTTGTCTTCGCGGTTCAGGGAAGTGCTGATCAAGCCGATTTGACAGTGCCTGAACTCCGGCGTTTAGAGTTAGGAGAGTGTTCCCGAGGAATCGTAGGACATCATCCTGATTTCCAGAGGCCTCCAATAATGGATTTGTTGATGGCATATTTGGGGCTCCTTGAGGGATATCCGTCGGAACAGGTGGGAGGGCAGGTGCGGATTCCGTCTCACCGGGCGGAGGTGGTGCCTGCCTCGAAGTTGAAGGATGAACAGTCTTTTTAGGAGGCATCACCGAAGGATTTTGATCGGTGGTTAACACGATTGATTTTGATGATCAAGTCGTTCCCACAGACGGCGCCAAACTGTTAATGTCAAATTTTGTAACGAGATCCTCCGGCTTTTCTCCTTCACTCCAGCCGGAATTTTCACCACCAGACCTGAAGCAAGACAACAAATAAGGGTGGCTGGGGTCCAGCCGTTAGCCCTCCGATGCTTAAGTTAGGCCGCAGTAAGAAGAGAAGCCAAGTAAATGGGACCAAGATTGAATGATGTGTACGTACCTGCTCTCAATGGAGCCACCCCTTTATATAGATCTGAAGCAATCCAATCTGTTACGTGAGATGTCGAAATCCCGTTGATGTCGCATACGATACTGAGAATTCGCTGATTTCGTGGGATAAGATCCTATCTTTTTAATCAGATCCAACCCAATTACTTATTCCAACAATCACGCCCCTTGATGGTAATCCCTTGAAATCCGGCTGGAAGCCATAGTTGGAGTCATGGCCTCCGAAAAGGAAGGAGACGCCCGTAGTTGGAGTCATGGCCTCCGAAAAGGAAGGAGACGCCCGTAGTTGGAGTCATGGCCTCCGAAAAGGAAGGAGACGCCCGTAGTTGGAGTCATGGCCTCCGAAAAGGAAGGAGACGCCCGTAGTTGGAGTCATAGCCTCCGAACTGGTTGTAACCCGCAGGAAAGCTGCTCGCAGGTTAAAATGTGGTCGCGAGTCCAAGTACATATTTTGGATGTAACGTCTTTCAACGACTTGTGAGAAGGTCTGTTCGCGGATCGAGCTTTGCCGTATTTGACTATCGGTTATGAAGACTCGAGACTTGCGAATAGCTGCTCCGTATTTTTCAATCTATGACTCCTGATCAGGTGAGCTCGAGAGTCGAATGGTCGTCCCGCACCTATCAAACATTCGACTCTCGATCAGATAATCTCGAGAGTCGAATGGACGTCCCGCACTTATCCAATATTCGACTCTCGATCATATAATCTCGAGAGTCGAATGGACGTCCCGCACTTATCCAATATTCGACTCTCGATCATATAATCTCGAGAGCAAGAGCGAAATGGGCATTTCCGCGTGAAATCTTATCTCCATCATTTTGCCTATAACACTAGTATTCTGCTTCGTTGTTGGTACAGGTTGGCACGATCATAAATGAATAGGGCAGCAGATCTCCCTGCGGGCTAATAAATATAACTCCTGCTCCTACCCCTGTGGACCTAGAGGCTCCGTCGAAGTACATTTTCCAGAGTCGCTGTTCTTCAATTATCATGACCTGGTCGTCTGGGAGATCGCATTCCATTTCTTCATTGCTTGGAACGGGTTGTGTAGCGAGAAAATCCACAATCGCTTGCCCTTTAACGGCTCGTGCCGGGACGTAAGTGATGTCGAATTCCGAGAGGAGAAGGGCCCATTTTGCTAAGCGCCCGGACAGCATAGGCCGATTCATGAGAAATTTGATCGGGTCGGCCTTGGATATCAACGTTATTTGATGTGAGAGGCAGTAATGCCTAAGTTTCTTTACGGCGAAGATGAGGGCCAGACATATCTTCTCGATCGCTGAGTAGTTAAACTCGGCCCCTACTAACGTTCGACTTAAATAATACAGTGCGTTCTCCTTGCCTTCTTCGTTCTTCTGTGCCAAGGAGCGCCCCTAGCGAGTTATCACCCACTGCAATGTACAGAATCAGCGGTTTGCCCTTGACTGGGGCGGCAAGGACTAGCGAATTCCCGAGCATTCCTTTTAATGAATCGAAAGCTTTCTGACAGGCGGCATCCCATTCGAACTTGACATTTTTCTTGTTGAGTCGGGAGAACGGCTGACAACGACCAGCTAGGTTCGAAATGAATCTTCTCAGGTATGCTACGCGGCCCTGGAAGCTTTTCAGCTGCTTTAGGTTCTTTGGAGGCGGCATTTCTATGATGGTCTTAATTTTTACGGGATCGATTTCTATGCCCCTGTGTCTGACCACGAAACCCAAGAATTTGCCGGATGCAACTCCGAACGCGCATTTTAGTGGATTCATACGGAGACTCTTCTTACGCAACCGTTGGAACACTTGCCTCAGGTGCTCCCTGTGCTGTTCATGATCGACCGACCTTACGACTAAATCATCTACATAGCATTCGATGTGTTTATGCATCACATCCTGAAATATGACGTGCATTGCGCGCTGGTACGTTGCCCCTGCGTTCTTTAATCCGAAGGGCATTGTGCGATAACTGTAGATGCCGAGAGTTGTGCAGAAAGCCGTGGCTTCTTCATCTTCTGGGGCCATACGAATTTGATTGTATCCCGAATACCCGTTCATGAAAGACATCACTGCATACCCCGTCGTGCTGTCAATCAACAACTCAGGAATTGGGAGGGGAAAATCATCTTTAGGGCAGGCTTCATTCAGGTTTCAAAAATCAACACATATTCGGATTTGTCCGCTCTTCTTCTTGACCGGCACGATGTTTGAGATCCACCGGGGGTACTTCACCTCTCGAACGAACCCGGCCTGAATTAGTCTCTTGACTTCTTCCTCAATCTTTGGTATAATGTCCGGATGGAATCGTCGTTGCGGTTGTTTCAATGGTTTCTTTTCCTTCATGATACTTAGCTTGTGCATGGCGATTGTTGGGCTGAGCCTGGGCATTTCTGAATATGTCCAGGCAAAGATATCTTTATTCTTCTTTAACAATTGCAGGTATCTCTCTCTCACTTTCCGGGACGTTTCTGCTCAAGTATGTATTCCTGGGCTCTTCGGGGGTGCCCAGGTTTATCTCCTCGAGTTCATCGATCGTCGGTTGTCCACCATCTTCTAGTTGCACGAGTGCGACACTTGGCTGGACTACATCGATAGGCTCCTGTGACTGGGTTTCTTCTGCCGGGCCGATGGTTACCATGTTTACACTTGCCCTAGCCCCTAGGCCCTCTCCATTTCGATAGACTCGCTTATGTTCTTCAAATGGAGCCAGTAACCTCTTCTCTGTGTCTATGCTTTGGTCGGAGAATCCCATATTCTTCATGATCTTTCGGCCGGCTCTGCTATACCTCTTCTCTTCTATTGGTCGAGGCTGGGCGAGCCCCCTTCCCTCCCCTCTTTCTTCTGATGGTGCTGGCCGGCTTGGCCCTGAGTGAAACTTGATGTCTTTCTGGGTGACGTCTCTTGACGGCACGATGAATTGGCTCGGAGCTTTTAAAAATGGTTTGGTTCTTCCTATCTTGGGTACCGGTACGTGGACTTGAGCACGCTCATGTCTTGGTCTGAGATCAGTTTTAACACAGACTGCCTTGGCTGACGCAGATGTTGCGGTATCACATAGAACTTCTTCGTAATTGGCTGAGAGTGACTTTCTAGCAGATGTCGGGATCTCCCCTGAGTAGCAGTTTGAGGCTCACTTCTCTGCACGAACTTGTCTATTTGAGATTTTACCCCTTGCCCCTTCTTCGATACCTCGGTCCTTTCACTGGTTTCACTGTCGTCGGCCGAGTTGTAATACTTTGCATCGGCTAAAAATGACTCGGCTGTTGTGTATGGTTTTGGGTCTGCCGCTACCCTGTGTTGGATCCCGTCTTTGCTATATTTAAGACACTGGTGATATGTCGAGGGGATTATGCGATTTTGATGGAGCCAAGGCCTTCCTAGAAGGAGGTTGTATGTTGTCACTGCATCGATAACCTGACATGTTACTTTCGTCGTCAGTCCTTCGATCTCTAACATTACCGTAATTGATCCGAGCGTACGCTGACTGTCTTGATTGAAACCTTGAATCATCATGAAACTCGAGCGTAACGCCGATTGCCTGTAACCTAGCCTCTACAATGTTCTCAAGGGCATGATATTTACAGCCGACCCATTGTCCAGCATACATCTCTTGACCTCGGTATCCCTGATTATTCCTGTGACCATTAACGGGCGATTGTGATCTATTGATTCTATCGTGCGGTCTTCTTCTGAGAAAGTGATGGTCGAAGGATAGTTAACGGGCATGACTTGTGACACCGGCATATACCCTTCCCAAAATTTATCTGAATTTTTCATTTCTTCTTCTATCTCTATTATCGTGACCTCCCTGACTTCATTGTCAAGCAAAGCGTTGATTAACATTTCCCTGTACACTTTTGAGAGGCACAGAGCATCGTATATGCTCAAGCGGGCGGGAACCTTTTGTAGGTGCGACACAATGTCGTATGCCACTGGTTTAGGGTTTGGCTGACTGGTCGTAGCCTCGATGACCTTTTCTTTTGACTTTTGCACGCGAGGTCTTTCCTGTGATCTGTCAGGGGTACCGTCTTCTGGCATTGGGTTGTCTGGTCTTGGGAGAGTATGGTCAAGCATTTGTTTTCCTGACCGTAGGATGACTGCGTCAACCTCCCTCTCCACTACTTGTGGGGTTTCTTCAGGTGATGTCTGTTCGGTGAATGACACCATTCCGCAGCGGGCCATGCTTATCATGAGTCGCTCCTGCCCCTGTGACCTCTCTCCTCTGCCTCTTCCTCTGTTCTCCTTTTGCTTCACGAGCCTTTGTCTGTTCTCAAGTCTTTTCTTGCTACTAACTGGAGTCCATGGTTCCTTCGGTTTAGGGAACGAGGTTGATCGGCCGGTTTCACCTTTTATCGGGACTGTTGAAATTGCCCCGACTGCCTCCTTCACTGTCTCAAGTACCTTCATACTGATGACCCCTTGATTGATCAATCGCTGTATTCTTCCCTTTAAGGAGAAGCAATCTTCTGTCTGATGGCTGATGCACCGGTGATATTTGCAGTATTTAGGGTTGTTGGTTCGTCCGACCTCGTGCGGACGAATTGGCTCCAGGTAGGCGTATCAAGCCCTCTTCAATTAACTGTTCCATGATCGAAACTAAATCGGCCATGTCGAATGTGTATGGGCCGTTCGCCTTCTCTCTTTCGGCTATAGATACACGTTTGGGTACATAGGGCTTTTTACCTTTATCTTGTATATCCGCCACCTTCATCTCTATCCCATGATTGGTAGCGGGACGCTTTCGGTCTTTCGGGTCCCTGCTACTGTCGACCTGGTGAGTCTCCACCACTCTTCCTGTCTCTCTTTTCTATCTCTCGGGCCTGAAGCTTACTCGAGACGCTGCTTCCTCTACCAAGTGTGCTTTCGTTGCTAGTTCACGAAAGGAGTTGAAGGTGTTTCTTGACAAGCCATACGAGATCATCGGGTCTAGGGCCCTTAGACACATCTTCATCTGCTCGCCTTCGCTGGGTAATTCCTGACATTGAGCTGCTGTGGTTCCCCATCAGTCGATGAACTTCTCAACTGGCTCACCATTTCTCTGTCTGACCATTGCAAGATCCGTTAACGAGATCTCTCTCTCTGTTGCGAAGAATTTTGAGATGAAGGCATCTTGCATCTGCTCCCATGTTCTCACAGAGCCGGCTGGTAGTGACATGTACCATTGGAAGGCTTCCCTGTTAGGGTAGATCCAAATAGCCGCATGCAATACTGCGGGACTGCAGACCAGTTTCCCAATGTGGTCAAGAAGTGGGTGATGTGCTCTTCTGACGACCCTCTGCCGTCGAACTTTTCGAAGTCCGGGCATCTAAAGTTGGTCGAAAATGGTACCTCCTTTACTTCTGGCGGGTACGGGACCCGATATTTGTAGCTTCCTTTCCTCTCCTTTTCCTTTTCCTACTGCATCATATGGGCTATTGTTTGGGATAACTCTTCCCGTGATACTTGAGATGTGGAAAGTAGTGCGCGTCCTACTGGCATGACTCTGGGTTGGATGGGTGGCTCTGGATCAACTGGTCCTTCTGCCGCGCCTTGAGATTCCTCCGCCGACTGGCGGGTGGGTGGCGCTGCACTTCTGGTGGCATTCTGCGCTATTAGAGTGGTCAAGGCCTCCTGGATAGCCTTCATTCGCTCATTTGTCTCGCGGTTAGCCTCCACCAACCTGTCGATCTAATCTTGTAACGGGGGTAACTCTTCCGTCCCATACGGTTCTTCCTCTGCCTCCGTGGCCACTTGGACCATTACTACTTGTGCCAACTGGATTTTTTAGATCGGTCCTTGTCTTGGTACGAGGACCGTTGCAGGCTTGGGCTTTTCATTTACGAGCCCAGTGGTCCTTTGCGGGGTACGAGAGGTCTTGGGCAACGGTGGGAACTGCTTAACCGTCATTGCGGGCATCGCGGGCTCAGTTGGCGCAACCCTCCTACTGATAAGGGTCTTCTGCCCCTGCTTTGCCTGCCATTGTTTTCGGATCCTGGGGTGAGGTTTTGTAATATCTGCCTCCCTGTATGCTGCTAAGATGGCAGCTTTCTTCTGTTCCTTCTTCTGCCTTCGAGTCTCAATCGTCTGCCACTTTGATTTCGGATTTACAGCTGTGGTGAAACGGGGGAAGCTGAAGCCTCCGGTGACAAGGAACGTGCATGAGCTAGTCATCGGGCCTGCCATTTCTTTCGTCTGTCCTGTTATCTTGCTAATTCTGTAGTGACAGAAGATCATTAGAACAGTTCATAAACGCGGCCGGGAACGTGAGTCCATCGATCGCGATACATAACTTATTATGAATAGGCAAGGAGAAGACAAACATGCGTGTTTGTGGGAGTTTGTGGTTTCTGAAAGCCCTTGATTTACCGTCTACCGCCTTAAAGATGAAGGGAGGAACGTTCCCGTTGAGAGTCGCCAGTTTGGCACCCAAGGGCGCCGAAACATTACATCTCGCGATAGCTTTCCTATGCATACATTCGTGTCTGCAAATGATTGATCTTAGAGCAGTTCTATACTCAGAGCGAAACCAGAGATTCTGGGTTCGATTCCCCAGTGGAGTCGCCAGTTTGTTGGAACTAGAAAATGAACCGCGGGGAACATTTTTTGAAATGTGGTGTTTAGTTGCTCTGGGGTTATGAGTAATGGAAACATTCGTAGACAATCATAAGCATTCACAAAAGTACACAAGAGAAGGGAGATCGCAAGGCGAATTTTATTCCAGAGATTCTGAGATCTTATACATTCTAGGCCGTGGTCTGGCACGGGCCCTTAATTACATCGAATGATCGATGACCCTTGATTAGAAGGTAAAAGACTAGTCAACAGGGACCATGGTCTTAGAGCTTGTGGTCGTAGAGACCTTTATTTGTCTTGCTGAGTACTGAACCACCTTTGGATTAGTCAGATGTGTATGTCCCATATTTTGGTCGGAGACCCGGACTGAGACTGTCAGGGTTTATTACTGAGATGGACGACTCTGGGCCTGCGCCTGTCAATGTAGGGACAGGTAACCTCGGGAAGTCCATTCTGCAGTTGTGCACCTGCGCAGCCCAACTGGCGGATACCGTTTGGATGGGTAGGGCATCGACCATTGTGTCGTGGCAGTTGAGAGTAATTGATTTATGGAGAATCAACTCTTTGGCATGGTTTATTGTGGCAACCATATCCCTGCTTGTCTAGCTTTTGACACAAATCGGATCATGCCTTTATAGTAAACATAAATAATGGCATATTTGCATAGCTCTGGATGTTGGCGGCTCTTTTCCGGGAAGTCACTTCGCTCATCACGTCAAATTGGGTCAAGCCTCAAAGATGCTTGATTCTACTCATTTAGAGTTTCCAAAACTGTTCGTTCGACCATTCCATCGCGTCCGGAATGCTCGAAATACCCAAGATAGGCTCAAGCGGACCTTGAAAACACTTAAAATTGAGCCAGGTGCACCTGCAAACATGTTCTGCAATTGGCTGATTTTTAGGGTGTGTGGGACTTGATTTACGGGTGTGTGGGGCTCCACGCATCTATCAATTCAATGTTGATTTCACCATGAATTTAAGGGTGCGTAAGACTATATACAGGATGCGTTGGTCCAGTTTTGCACAATTTTGATGCTTGCTGAATTTACGGTCGTGTGGGGGCAGGATTGACGGGTGCGTGGGATACTTTTGGATGCGTGGGGATCCTTTTTACAGGTGCTGCTACCAAATACATGAGATTCAAACCTGTAGTGATGTATCTGTGATCGGAAAAGGGTTCCCGACGATCGGGAAAGGGTTCCGGCGAGGTTTTTTTTTTATTTTCGGCAGCGGCAGCTCTCTCTCTCTCTCTTTTCTCGTGTGTGTAATGAGTGGGATGAGGCAGTATTTATAGGTGCGGTCGGCCAATGAGAGGCAGCCACGTGTCACGCATCTGTCAAAATGTCCCCGAACGCACCTGTTTATTGATGTGCGAATGCCTGAAAACATACTAGGATCTTTCAGGTGCGTGGGGCTTAATCACAGGGTGCATGGGGCTCCACGCACCTGGAACCCTGATTTTTAACCATCCATGGATTGTAAGGGTGCGTTGACCATTTTTCAAGGTGCGTTGGGTACCCGCGGGCCTTCGTAAATGGTGGACTAACGTGCTGCTTTTTAAGGGTGCGTTGGGTGCGTGGGGTGTCCGAATTTTCAAGGTGCGTGGACACGTAAATGTGGGCTCCACTGATTGGGTTTTGACTTTCGGAGGGTTTGTGGGGCCCGTTTCGTCGCGCAATCACTGGCACTGTTCACCACAAGTAGTAATGAAGTTGCGGGTTCACTTCCAGGCAGTTCCGAACACGATGGTCTGTGGGGCCCACTAAAAGAACTTGGCTAAGTCAAGAATTCCTGCATATTTTCATTCTGCGTGCACCGGAGGGCATTTCCGCGTGATTTTTCAGAGGTATGAGGTTATTTTGCTCTTTTTAGAGGTCCTCACTATTTGGGACCCCAACAACTACGTACTTCGATCTTTTCCCATTTGATCACGTGAGCATCGTCTCTGTTATACTTTCTCAACATCGATACGTGAAAAACGTTATAGACGTTTGCTAGTTGCTGGGCAAGGCCAGACGATAGGCTACTTCACCAACTCGTTGGAGAATCTGAAATGGTCAGATGAAACGTGGAGCTAACTTTCCTTTCTATCCGAACCTCAGCATTCCTTTCATAGGCGATATCTTTAAAAATACATGATTCCCTTCTTGGAACTCCAGATCCCGTCGTCGATTATCTACATAACTCTTTTGCTTACTTTAAGCTACTTTTAGGCGCTTTTGAATGATGTCAATCTTTTCTGAGGTAATTTGAACAATTTTCGGTCCAATCAAGCTTCAATCTCCTACTTCGGTCCAACATTAGGGCGTGCGACAAGGGCGGCCATACAGTGCTTCAAATGGTGCCATACCTATACTTGCCTGAAAGCTACTATTATAGGCAAACTCTGCCAGAGGTAGGTAATCTTTCCGACTTCCCTTAAAGTCCAACACACATGCTCGCAACATATCTTTCAAGATCTGGTTCACACGTTTTGTCTGACCATCCGTCTGTGGGTGGTAAGCTGTACTATACTTAAGCGATGTTCCCATAGCTTGTTGCATCTTTAACCATAATGATGACGTATAACGTGAATCTCTATCTGATATAATCGATACCGGTACCCCATGTAAACGTACAACTTCTTTCACATACAACTCCGCCAATTCTGATACATTCGCCGATACTCGGGTCATGACAAAGTGAGATGATTTGGTGAGGCGATCTACTATCACCCAAATGGCGTCATGATTCTTTCTCGACTTGGGTAAACCCGTGATGAAGTCCATAGTAATGTGGTCCCACTTCTAGGAATCTCCAGTTGTTTCAACAATCCTCTTGGCTTTTTGTGCTCAGCATTTACCGGTTGACACGTGAGGCACTTAGATACGTATTCTGCGATCTCTCGCTTCATATTGTTCCACCAGTACTGCCACTTCATGTCCTGATACATCTTGTGCTCCCCGGGTGAATCATTAACTTCGAGCGATGTGCTTCGTCCATCACTTCCTTCTTCAAACTTAGTTTATTTGGCACACATAGACAGTCGCGAAAACGTATGCCCCCATCTGATCCAATTCGCCAATCTACATTTCTTTCATCGGCCATAAATTTTGTCATTATTTTCCATAGTTCGTCGTCTTGGTTCTGAGCATCAATGTTTTTACGCATCAAGGTTAGTTGTACTACAATATTATTCACTTTCACTACTTGTCTCCCAATGTTTAATTTTACAATAAAATCTTTTATAAAATTTAGCATTTTTCACTTCTTGAGGATGCAAGATATTGTTGTCTCATGTACTTTCTTCCTACTAAGGGCATCAGCCACTGCATTAGCTTTCCCAGGGTTGTAGCAAAATTCTATCTGAAAATCCTTAAGTGTCTGCATCCACCTTCGTTGACGCATATTCAGATCTTTCTGCTGAAATAAGTACTTTAGGCTCTTGTGGTCGGTATTTAACTTGAATTGCTCCCCATACAAATAATGTCTCCAAATCTTCAAGGCAAAGATCACACCTACTAATTCTAGGTCGTGCGTGGGATAGTTCTACTCGTATGGTCTCAATTGGCGAGAGGCTTAAGCTATTACTTTATCTGCCTGCAACAATACATAACCTAGGCCTGCTCGTGAGGCATCAGTATGGACCATAAATTATACTCCTTCGGGCAATACTAGAACTAGGGCTGTTGTTAACAATTCTTTCAGCCTTTGGAAAGCTTCTTCTGCCTTCGTGCTCCAGACAAAGCAAGTATTCTTCCTAGTTAACTTGGTCAAGGGGTGAGCAATTTTTGAGAATTTTTTGATGAAACGGCGATAGTATCCTGCGAGCCCTAGGAAACGTCGCACTTCGGTGACTGTGGTAGGTTGGATCCATTGGCGAACCGCTTTAACTTTGGACTGGTCGACTGCTATCCCATCGCGAGTGACTACATGACCAAGGAACTTCACTTCTTCTTCCCAAAAATCACATTTCTTTAACTTAGCATACAATTGGTTGTCCTTCAGTGTCTGCAGAGCTATTCTTAGATGCTCGGTGTGCTCTTCCTTACTCTTCGAGTAGATGAGGATATCATTGATGAAAACAATAACGAATTTATCTAAGTAGGGTTTGAATACACGGTTCATCAGGTCCATTAATACTGTTGGGGCATTTGTCAGTCCGAAGGGCATGACAACAAACTCATAATGTCCATACCTCATTCTGAAAGTCATTTTGGAAATATCTGCTTCTCTCACTCTTAGCTGATGGTACCCGGACCTTAGATCAATTTTTGAAAAGAACTGGTCTCCTCTCAACTAGTCGAAAAGATCATCTATGCGCCGAAGCGGATACTTGTTCTTAATATTGGCTTGGTTCAACTTTCTATAATCAATACACAAGCGAAGCGAACCATCCTTTTTCCGTACAAAGAGGACAGGCGCGGCCCAGGGAGATACGTTGGGGCGAATAAATCCTTGCTCTAGGAGTTCTTCTAACTGTTTCTTCAATTCTTGCAACTCTACAGGAGCCATACGGTACACTGCCAATGCTATAGGTGCCGTACCGGGCACAAGATCAATGGAGAAATCTACTTCACGCTTCGGGGGTAGACCAGGAATATCTTGGAATACTTCAGGGAATTCAGCTACTATAGGGATTTGGTCGACAGATAGCTCAATCGATTCTCCGATGCACATCAAGCGTTCGATTACTTCCTTCCTCTTCTTACCTTGGAATACTACCGGGTCGTGGCTCGGGAGAGACAATGATATGGTCTTGGCATGGCAATCTAAGTTCACCCGGTGCTTAGAGAGCCAGTCCATTCCCAAGATCACGTCGAAGTTCTTCATTTTCAATACAACTAGATTTGCTTCGAATTTGACTCCGTCAATGGTTAAAGGACACCTTCGACAATCCTTTCTTAGTTTTACAATTCAACCGATAGGTGTTGCTATGACCACGGATTCACCTAAATGTTCTACCTTTAAGTCTAATCGAGTTACGACTGATGCAACAATAAAAGAAATGGAAGAACCGCTATCAAATAAGACAACTATCGGATCATCGCCGATAAAGATAGTACCTTCGATGGCGCGGGGGTCTTCTTCCAAATTATCTGGTGGAGCCATAGCATAGAGACGTCCTTGTTGCTTTTGGTTTGGATTTGGTGCGTCTCTCTTCTGCATTTAAGGACGGGCTGCTGTAGGTGGTCTGGGTGCTTGATTTTGTTGTTGTGGTTGACTCCCCTTAGGCTGGGAGGCATTCTTCTCATCTGCAGCCTTCTTGAAACAATTGATGACCTTAGGCTGGGTGCTTGATTTTTTTGTTGTGGTTGACTCCCCTTAGGTGGTCTGGGTGCATTTCACAGTAGTGACAGCTGAAGGGGTCCCAGTTTTGTTGGTGATTGGTTGGTGCAAGTCTTGGTCTCTTGTCAGGAATGGAAGGTGAGTTTGGTACTGCTCTGCTTTTCTGGCTTACTTGCCTTGTTTGATTTCGCTACTGGATATAGCGTTCAGTGTCTTTCTCAGCGATCATTGCTCGATCTGTGATCTCTTCATAAGTACGCAGCTTCAATATGCTAATCTTTGACCGAATACTAGGCCTCAAGCCTTCCTAGAACTTGTGGATCTTGTAGTCCAGGTCTTCTACTGCTGAGGTTAGGTAACTTGAGAACTCACAAAATTTGTCTTCATATTGGGCTACGGTGAGGTTACCTTGCTCTAGTTTCAGGAATTCAGACATCTTCTCTTTCCTATATGCTTCAGGGAAAAACTTGTCACAGAACTTGGCATCGAAAGTGTCCCACGTCCACTGGAATCCTTCTGGGACTCTTCCTTTTGCTGCCTGCCATCAAACATAGGTCGCCCCCTCGAATAGGTATGCAGCTAGGGTCACTCGGTGTTGCATGGGGCAAGCTAGGGTGTCCAGTGCCTTAGCCACTTGCTTGATCCAATAATCCGCCTTGGTAAGGTCAGGGTTTCCATGAAACTTTTCAGCATGTAGCTTCAGGAATTTCTCAATCATGACGGTTTCTTCAGGAAGCATGAACCAAGGTTGATTCCGAGGAGGAGCCTGTCTAGGTGCTAGGGGTACTTGAAATGTTTGAAGTTGATTTTGGGGTGTTGGTGTGGTTGTCTGAGTTTCCACTGGAGGCGGAGGTGCGGTTTGAGTAGAGGTTGGAATCGGAGTTTGGCTAGGGGTCATGATCGTTATCAGTTGTTCGAGGGTGGCCTGGTGTCGGGTTTGTTGCTCATGTTGTTGGGCCTATTGTTGCTGAATGATACCGGTGAGACGATCGAGTGCGCCTAACATGGCGTCCCAAGGTTGTAGAGCATTGGAGTTTCCTCCCACTGAAGTCATTGGTGGATTTGTATTAGGACTCACAGTGTTAGCCATGGGTGGTGACTCAAGCTGGGGTGAGGCCGTGGAAACGTTTCTCGAAGATTTTTTCTTAGTGGCCATCAAGCTGAAAATAATTGTTCTATAGGTTAGAGGGTGCTTCTAAGGTGAAAACGAATGAACTCAAATCAGAAAGTTAGAGTTAGAGGTTCTCCTAGCTTGTAGTTAGGGAATCTCATACCCAGGACCTGATCGCGCTCTCAGATTTTTTTCACTCAAACCGAAAGTCGTTTTCCTCTGAAATTTGGAGAGTAGATAGATGATTAGGTGGAGAATACATCAAAGTTTTCTCCGAATAAAAATCTCATAATAAAATCTAGTTTAGACCCCCACAAGTCTGAAAAATGTAACAGATCAGCAGACTTTTACGCAGAATATGTACTATTGTCTGAATTTTTCTAATTTAATTACACATCGGATTGATCTAAAATTTAATAAGGATACTGGGGACTGAGTTAAGAATATTTGAAAAAATTTATAAAATTTTATGAAATCTGAAAATATGTTTTCCTATGTCGGAAGTATAGATGGGTCTAGAAATCTGCCCTAATTGAAATAATTAAAAATAAAATAACTACTCCTAATTATTTATGGAGAAAATCCACAAGATTCAATGAATCACTGATTCATATATGGGGAATAGATGAGAGCCCAAAATATTTAAAAAATAAATGAAAATTTTCTTTCCAAAAGTCCTAAAATGTTGAGATTTCTAAGTTCCACGACTACCTTAGTAAATTTCAAGGAACCTAAGTGTGAGTCTCTAAGTTCATAACATTACATACAATTAATAGGATTGAATCTAAATGATTTGTCTCTAATCTTTGGGGACTTAAGCCCTAAGATGAGTTAATTATGATATGGACTGGCTCAGAGGTCCCATTTTGGTCTGATACCAACTTGTAACACCCCAACATTTTGGCTCGCACGTACATCACGATGGCCGAATTCTGAAGGTTATTTGGAATGTGTAAGGGTTATACCCCTTACATAATTTTCACACAAACATGCACATTTCATACTGTTTGGAAAACCATGAGCAAGATGGTGCAACCAAACTTATATATTATTTCATTAACTAAACTAAATCATCAAACCACGTAACCGTCATTTAATCAATCACTATGTTCATAACTACGTCCTCTCGTCGGGACTTATTATAATTTTAAATACTTAATAAATGCTAGAACTATGAATGACTATGCGGTCTCGTCTTCCACCATCTACTCCCACGAGTCATCATAATCGTCTCCTTGAGGCTCGTGCTCCTGAGGATCGTTACCTACATGTTATAAATAATTTTTCACAAAAACACCGTCGAAAGCGGCATAGTGAAGAACTACTTTAATGTTAGAAATAATAATCGCAAAAAAATCATAACAAAATATCCATTACTCTTACCTAATGCAATGCATGATAATGCATGACCCAGCGTAAGAATCCTTAGACATGCTGCCAGGGGTTTTAGGACACGCAAGCCTATAATTTTGTCCGACCACGTGAGAAACGAGACGCTCATATCCCAAATCTACACGTGACAGTGTATGGGAGAAGTAGGACGCTCTAACCTATTCTCAATTCCATACACCCACATGGAGCCACGTGCATGCATGAGTGTGGACCCTCGCCGATTTCTCCGCGCTCCCACACGACGTCGTTCTCCCTTTCCCTTCGGAAGAAGAAGAAGAAGAGGTGCGTGCGTGCGAAATCGCCGTTTGTGCCACTGGTTTGCCTTGTTCTCGAGGGCTTTGTTTGGTTGTCGTATTGAGCTGGATGTGCTTAAATGAATTTATATAAGACCAGAGTCGCCACTAGCCAGTTACTTCGAATCTACAGTCGGCTAGACCCCGTAGAAACGTTAGAGAAGGGAATCCGAAGATTCCTTCCTCTAAAATGACTCCTGTTGATCTGCGGCCAGAGATTCAAGGTAAGGGATCACGGTTACAGGGTGGGAAGAGGTTAGGCACCCCACACACTGCCCGTACCGAAGTACGGTCTCTACCTCACAGAATCGATCGGATACTTGAAAGTCTAGTTTAATCCTCGTATATTCTCATGGATGATATGATGCATGAATGCGGGTCTGAACAGTAAGAGTTTCTGATGGGCAGGTTCCAACAACGGGCAAGCCCAGAGCATACGCTCGAACTGACAGGTGCTTAATATAAAGACATATGCATGTGTACTTGACGGATCAAGGTGCTAGTAGTGAAGCAGGGGGGTTGGAAGAAAAGTAAATGTTGCACTTATGCTAGATGCGAATGAGATGATGCTGGAAAAAGAGTAGCTGGGTGGACGGAGGTGTCGCAAGGGTTGGCTTCGAATGGCTGGATCAAGATTTGGATGGCTAGGGAGGCTTGGACCAGTGGTCAGGCTGGGCTGGACCAGGGTTAGACTCTCCTCACTCGGGCTCTCCTTGGTGGAAAAATGGGCTAAAGGGTGGAGAGATGGACTCAGAGCTCTCGGGCTGAAATGGACTCGAATGGCTTGTTGAAATGAGAAGGGGAGGGGGGTATTTATAGCAGCAGAGAGTGGCAGAAGTCGTAATTTTGTCCGGGCGGCCTGCCATGGGCCGCCCGTACGGCCGCTCCTCGGTTTCCAGCGAGTACGGCCGTTCCCTCGGGGCTGCTGTTGGACTCGCTGGTCGACTCAGTGAGTTGACTCAGCGGGTCGACTCGGTGGTTTGACTCGACGGGTTGACTCGGTGTTTTGACTCGACGGGTTGACTCGACGGGTTGACTCAGCGGGTTAACTCAGCGAGTTGACCCAGTGAGTTTGACTTTTTTTGGGATTTTTTGACTGGCCTTTTTTATGGGGGGGTTTTCAGGGTGGTTTTTAGGACTGGGTTGACTGGGTTCAGGCTTGAACTGGGCTATGGAATGGGGCTTACAAGGGTGAGTTTGGCTGAGTTTGGACTTGGGATTTGGGGGTATGGTCCTCCGTTCAACCAGCTATCTCTACCAACAGTGTAGCCGAAGGTGGGGTGTCTACAGATGCCCCTCTTTGGCAGAGGTTGCGTGCAACCGAATGCCAAAGCGAGTGGACACCCCACTTCTGACCCGGTCATTCATAGATCATGGTCTGAAATCTTTGCTTGCTTTTGCATCTGTGCCAGTTGATTGTTTGGAAATCGCTCACTTGCACATACCGCGAGAGTTTGGAGAAAACGTTGCGATTGTCCCTGCAGTTTGCTGCAACCTGGGTACCCAATCGCAACCCTTCCATTCCCGATCGGTACTAACATCGGAAAGGTACAGCAGAGCCTCTGCGTCGACAGTCTTACGAGGTTACTGACCCTGTGATTGATTGTATGTTTGATGTTTTCCCAGATCACTCCAGGAGTACTTGTTTCGCTTGACTGTCAAAGTGGTTAGACGCCCTGCGTCCGATAGTCTTACGGGATTCTACTACGCCGACTTGGACTCAGTCAAGGTACTTCAGGCATCCACGCCTAGGTATGTGCGGGTGGGCTTTTCCACCCGATCTGCTGGTTTCGATGCTTAGTTTGCAATTCATTCTTTCCTTGATTGTGGTCTGGAATCTTTGTTGTCCTTTGTATCTGAGTCAGTTGATTGTCTGGAAATTGATAACTCGCACATACCGCGAGAGTTCGGAGAAAACGTTGCGATTGTCCCTGCAGTTTGCTGCAACCTGGGTACCCAATCGCAACCCTTCCATTCCCGATCGGTACTAACACCGGAAAGGTACAGCAGAGCCTCTGCGTCGACAGTCTTACGAGGATGCTGACCCTGAGACTGATTGTGTGATGTTTGATGTTTTCCCAGATCACTCCAGGAGTACTTGTTTCGCTTGACTGTCAAAGTGGTTAGACGCCCTGCGTCCGATAGTCTTACGGGATTCTACTACGCCGACTTGGACTCAGTCAAGGTACTTCAGGCATCCACGCCTAGGTATGTGCGGGTGAACTCTTTCCACCCAATCTGCTGATTTGGATACTTGGGTTACAATTCATCGTTTCCACCTGTTCAAATGGTTTCTGTGACCGAGCCTTTTGGCTTTCATCTTTTTGTATCTTGGCATGTGGCACGACCGCACTGACACTGGAGTTCAGTTAGATCATACTTTGAGTGCATTGGATCCGATGGTCTCCGGGGAAACCGCGAGACATCGGATCTTATTTGATTTTTGCGTCGGCTCCTACCCAGAGATATGGAAGATCTCCTGGTGTGTTGGAGGCAGAACGCTTTACTGAGAAAATATTTTTGGATTTTTTGAAAAGATACCCACTCTAGGGAGTGATACTCCGTGGGGTTTTTATTTGCAAATAGAAATATTTTTTTTTGTCTTTTTGAAATGAAAATCTGGTTCGCATGTGCCTCCACTAGGGATGCCGGTGGGGTCTTTAGCTAACCGACTTTTATTTTGAAAGCAGGTAAACATGATGATTGATGCGATGGATGCTGATGCATGGAGATGCATGATGAATGCATGGCTTTGGCTCATTCTCTTTCAGTTTGATGATTTTGCTTTTGCTGGAGATGCAGAGAATTTTGAGCTTATTGCTTACAGGGTTGTACTCCCTTGGGGATTTTTCTTTTTGATATGGAGGTTTGGACAGCGGGTTGGTCAAGATCCTGACCCGTGGTCGATCAGGTCCATCGTCCCAAGATGCTGTTTCTTTGCTAATGAGAATGTACGAGGATATCATTCGACTTCAAGATGTTCTTCTGGGCATACATGTGATTGAGATGGTGTTTGGTTGCCCGTTTTGGTCAAGATTCCAATTTGCGGGCGATTGGATCCGTCATCCCATACTGTGAAGTGAGCGGAGTTCAAGACTCCTGAATTGTAGTGCTGGGGATGCTAATTTTTGTGATTTTTTTTTTATGTGGTCCGAATCTTTACCGGAGCGATCAGGATAGAGATTGGTTATTGAAAACACAGGAAATATTTTTGGTGATTTTTGAAATATTTTGATTGAAAGCAAGGGAAATATTTTTGTGATTTTTGCAGATATTTGATGGAAATATTTTTGTGATTTTTGAAGAGATGATTTTGCAATGTTTTTGTATTTTGTGATTTTTCTGAAATGCAGGGAAAAGATATGGAATTTCCATCCACTTCCAGCTTCTACTGCTGGTAAGGCACCCGATCCATTTTACGTCAGCGAGCAAGACGAGTCTCACACAGTTAAGTGCCGTAGTTTTACATCTTCGGATGAGGGGATTTTGAGGGTTTTCAGTCAACACACCCACAAAGTTGCCTGTTCCTCATGTGCAATGCACATAGACCACGTATCGTCCGACGGACTCCTTCGGCCACAAGATGAGCCACATCCTCACATTTCCCTTAGTCAATCCAGTTTGGGGTCTTACGTTGCTCACAATTCCGTGAGGGTGAGCTTCACCTCCCAACAGCCTTAATCCCCTTCATGAGTTCTAGGAACAGGGAACATCCGTCAGCTTCAACAGCGACTTCCAACTCAAGGTTGTCTATCACGGTGCGTTCAACACGAACAGGATTGCGGAGTTCTGCCCGCCTCAGCCTTTACCTGTTTAAAAGATTCCAGACACCCGTACGATCAAGTGTCAGCCATGTCTGGAACAGGTTAGGAAAGAAAGCCCCCGAGAAGTTAATCCCAGTGTAGTTTTAAGTCTTCGGACCACTGGGGATAAATTGGTGGATCAAAACTGGTGATGAAAACTTTTTTTTGTTTTATATTGTATATATTTTTTGTTTTGAAAAAGTTCCAGACTTCAACTCGAGTAATCGAGATTGACACTGGTTTTTATGGAAAGCTTTAAAATATTTTTGGTATTTTTGAGATGATCCGGGTTATCGAACCATGATCCCAACAGTCGAGGCCGATGCCGGTTTTTAGTTGAAAGCGAGAAAGGTCCCCCGAGAAATTAATCCCAGTGTAGTTTAAGGTCTTCGGACCATGAAACTGTACAAAAGAGGGGCAAACATGTTTTTTTTTTTTTTGTTTTTGGAAAAATGTCCGCTGTCAGCGGATGGACAATCCAGACTGATGCTGGTTTTTATTGAAAATCTCTCGGGATGTTGATCCTGACGTAGTTTAAGGTCTTCGGACCAAAACTTTAAAAGCGGGGCTGGTAATATATTTTTATGATTTTTGAAAATGTCCGGAGTCATTGATCTTGAACAAACAAGACCGACGCCGGCTTTTATTGAAAATCTCTCGGGATGTTGATCCCGACGTAGTTTAAGGTCTTCGGACCCAGACTTAGTAAAGGGGGGGGCAAACACATTTTTTTGTTTTTTCGAAATGATCCAGATCATCAGATCTTGGCCTGAAAGGCTGGGATCGATGTTGGTTTTTATTAAAAATCTCTCGGGACGTTGATCCCGACGTAGTTTAAGGTCTTCGGACCCAAAACTTTAAAAGAGGAAAGACATTTTTTTGTTTTCTTTTTTTGGAAAAAATTCTGGGTCATCGATTCTGATTTTGATGGTCGAGATCGATACCCATTTTTATTAAAAATCCCTCGGGATCTTGATCCCGACGTAGTTTAAGGTCTTCGGACCAGAAACTGTACAAGTGATGTATATATTTTTTTGGTTTTCTGAAAATGTCCGGAGCCACCAGATCTTGAAGAAGACTGATGCCGGTTTTATTGACAATCCCTCGGGATCTTGATCCCGACATAGTTTAAGGTCTTCGGACCAAGTTGATGGGGTTGGGCATACTTACCTTGCTTTTTTTTGGCTTCTGACGGGGCTGATGGTGATTTGAGTGGTCCGAATTACTTGAATTGGCCCTGAGGGCCCACTTGATGATCAGATCTTGGATTCTGGCCTTCTTTCTTGATGACTAAGCCTTCGATCTTGCTGCTTCATGACTTGTGTAAGCTTTCCCATGGTTTAGATCATGCTGATCTAGCCCTTGAATGATTCAGATTGATAGATTCGGCCCTGTGGGCCCATTTGAGACCTTGGTTTTACTTTGGGGCACCTCTTTTGATGATTTGTGAGGGTAGGAAGGCTTCTCATGGTGTGGATGATGGCTTGTACGTCTCAGATCGCTTGATTTGGCTTTGTGGGCCCACTTGATGACTAGATCTTGGATTCTGGCCCTTCTTGTGATGATCAACCTTTGATCTTGTTGTTTCATGGCTCATGTAGGTTCTTCAATGGTTTGGATCATGATGATCTAGTCTTTGAATGGCTTGGATTGCTTGTGGCCCCCACTTGATCACCTTTCCTTCTCTTTGGCTTGATCAGCCCTATTCCGGTCACATTGCTTCATGATTGGACCAGTGGGGCACCTTTTGTATGATTTTGATCATCTTCAGTCGAAATCTAGAGTGGACCGGAGCCTTGGGCGGCCCACGGAGCGCCATCTGCTGACGTGGACTGTCAGCCTCACCTACCAAAAGCCCTGGAGCCAATCCCGCGGAGAGAGGGGATCTGCGTCCGTACGGGCGGCCCAGGGCAGGCCGCCCAGAGCTCGTCTCTTGAGCGGCCTGGGCTGGCTCGTGCTCGGACATTCTCTGGTCCCTGTTGCTGCTGTCCCCACCTGCTGTGTACGTTCAGGTTCGATTCCAACAATGAATCTTCTCTTTGTCTCCTCTTTCATCATCATCTTGTCTTCATCTTGGTTTGTCCTTTCTTGGGCAATGGATGGTGGGGATTTATGGGCTGTGGGGGCTGTTCATGGTGGGTCCCACACTTCAGAGAGTATTGAAGGCTTTAATGATGGAGAGATTTCTGTGGATGGTGGAGATGGTGCATTGAATGGAAGCATTGATGAGGGGCTTGGGATGGTGGTTGATGGAGCTTTGAATGGTTCCATTAATGGTGGGATGGCTGGATTTTCAAATTTGAATGGGCCCCTCATTATGGGAGGAATGGATGGTATGGATGAGATGATGGGATGGGACATAGGTGAGGCTATGCATCCCTTGAGTGTGGGTCCCATGGATGACGTGATGGACAGTGATGATGGGACTATGAGGGACATAGATGGGCTGATCTCATGTCTAGATGGTATGGATGGCTCAGATGGTACCTTTGACGGTTTGGATGCTCTGGATGAGGGCCGAGATGTGCGGCACACTTGTTTGGGTGGACTTGATGTGATCATTGATGATGTCCCCTTGATGATGGACGGTGTAGATGCCTCGATGATCCCTTTGATCGGTCAGGATGACTGGATTCATGATTTTCTGTTGGAGGGGGCCGCAGGTCCAGATCTGACCGTTGATTCTTTGATCGGGGTTGCCGGGACCCCTTTGGATGGTTCAGATGTTTTCTTTGACGGTCGGATTAATCAGGATGCCACGATGTGCGGTGTGATCTTCACTGATAGTCCTTTTGGTTGGGAGCATTGTCCTTCCTTTGGTCATTGGCCCTTTGCGCATTCTGTTCATGAGGCGGGCGAGTCTTCTCATGCAGCTGAGATTATGACAGTTTCAGATGGCGATGCGACTATATCAGACATAGCCGCCACTGAGGGTCGATCAGGGGTTGTCGAGTCGGCAGCGGTTCCAGCTTTTCCTTCTCCTTCACCTGTTGACCTTCCGATCCTTGATGAGTTGTCCTCGATTTCTGGGCCTTTTGTGCTGGAGGGGATACCGGTGAGGACTTGTCAGCTGCTTCCTCGTTCTTCCTGCTCACCACGACTGCTTGCTTGGCTTGATAGCTTGTCAGCTTATGAGATTCGAGATTTGGAGTCTTATGGCTTTGGCAGTCTGATTCATATGGCTAGAGTTGACATTGACTGGAGGATGCTCGGAGCTGCCTTGATTGACTGGGTCCCTTCGTTGAACTTGTTTGCGTTCAACGATATGGAGATGGGGCCTTCTTTGGAGGAGCTTGCACGCTTGACAGGCTTACCCTAGGATTATGCTCAGTACTTCTCGCCGAAGACATCGCCGAAGACTGCTACACCGCAGAACTGGTTTGGGATCCCCTATCTTGTTCGGCCTGCAGCTAGTGGCCAGGATGCTGTAGTGTTCTCTTTGGACCTGCTGTATGATCTTTTTTCGGGTCCCCAGAGTACGGCTGGTTCTACCTTTGCTCGGAACGCACTGATGTTCTGTTTGATTGCTGAGGTGCTGTTCTCGGGATGGCGCAGGTCCCAGACTCCTTTGCTTTTCGAGGTGATGAGCCGAGCTGTCCGTCGGCAGGGGATCATTTCTCTCATTTTGGCCGAGCTATTTGATGGGCTGACTGACTGCGCCCTTGGTCGTACTCGTGTTCTTCGCGGCTGCTGTGCCTTCCTGCAGGTATTCTTTCTACACCTTTTTTTTTTCTTTTTTTTTCTTGCTTTGTTGGGGATTGCTTTGCTTTAGCTGAACTTCTTTCGTTTTCTGTGATCAGGTATGGTTATGGGAGCGTCTTTCTCTGACCGTTCCTGTACCTCTTCCTGGCATTCCTAGCTCTGACATCATGTGTTATATCATGGAGTTCCTTCCGCATACGGCTAGGATGAGCGAGCCCTTGTATCGCAGGATGTTCGCTAAACTTCGTGACTGGAACGTTCGTTGGGAGTCATCTTGGCTTTCACTTCCTCCAGTGCTTTGCGATGCACACCGCCTTCCTCTGATGTTGGTAGGCTTTCGATTTTACTTCTCTTATCACCCCATTCGGTTCCTGCGGCAGTTTGGGTATGAGCAGGATGTTCCTCTTTTCGCTTTTACGGGTATCGGGCGTCGGGCACTTCCACCTAGATCCTCTGACTTCAGGACCCGGATTGATTGTTCTTGGGCGAGTTATTTGACAGCTGATTTGTTGGGATTTGAGCTGCGGACTTTTCCGATGGCGACCGCCCCATATCAGTACTGGGTTGCGGAGCAGTCTTTGTATCGACGTATCCCTTGTTGGCACCAGACTGCTGATGAGGATGAGCAGGATATTCTTGGAGATGCTGGCTCTTCATCTGGTTCATATGAACCTTTTGAGGAGCGCCCTTTTGTCGATCCTGGCTTCCTTTTGGCCACTCATGGTCATCTGCTGTCTGAGATCTCTGCACTTCGGTATCATTGCGAGATGATGTCGAGGAGATTGGCTGCCGATCAGAGATTGTCTGATGAGGAGACAGCGATCCGTACCCTTGAGCGCGATGAGGCGCATTACCTGATGTGGCCGAGGAGGAGGGTAGAGATTGATTGTGTTGGCCACCTGCACACTGATTTTTGCATATATGATTGATGATGATGCATTTTTTTGTATTTTTGAAAAAGATGATATGATACATGTAAAAGAAATATGATGCATCTAATTAAAAAAGAGAAAACTGTTTGAAAATCTATTGTGCCATTAGTTGTCCTGTGAGTGTGTCTGGATTTTGTGTCGAGGTATAGGAATCAGAACTGGGGCTCGGTCAATGATTTGACCGATATCTCGAGATTTGACTTGCTTGATCCTTTGGTTCCCTAGAGATGTAGGCAACGGAAACTCTCGTTTCCTGAGATTGTCAGAGTCTGTAGAGTCCTTCGCTCCTGACTGCGCTTCTTCTTGTTCTTGAACTGTAACCGCTTGAACTGATCTGGACCGTCTGCTTTCTTGGTACCTGCACTTTTATTTTTTCTTTTCTTTTTTTTTTCTTTTTTTTTTCATTTTGAGCCATTTTTGCCTGTAGTGCTCTTTCGAGTTTTCACCACAGCCGGCTTTTTCCCGTCATTTTTGCCCGTGGCGCCCTTTCAGGTTTTCACCACGTCCCGGGTATTTGGTCTTGCCTGCCCCTTGGCAGCTGTGCTGTTTTTACCCTTGGCGCCCTTTCAGGTTTTCACCAAGTCCGCTGTATGCCCACTGTTTTTACTCGGAGCGCCCTTTCGGGTTTTCACTCCGCCCTCTTTGTTTAGGCACACATTTTCTTTTTCTCTTTTTTTTTGTTTTTTTTTCTTTTTGGATCTCTGGATAACTGCGGCGGCTAGAGGTCGGGAATCCATCGTTGCCGGCCGATGGCAGTCCTTCAGCCCTTATCCTGAGTTACGATAATGGAGCTGTCGGTCTTTGCTAAAGACCCCTCTGAGATGGATGGATGGATGACTGTGTTTCTTCTTGGGTTGATTTTTTCTTGGGTGCCTTGCTTTGGCTTCCCTTTTTTCTTTCTTTTTTCTTCTTTTCTTTTCTTTTTCTTTTTCTTTTGCATTCTTTTTCTCTCTCTTTTTTTTTGTCCCTTTTTGAATCCCCCCCTCTCTTTTTTTTGTATTTTTCTCTTTTGGAGTCCCCTTATTTGAAACACTTGTTGGTGGACGGGATGATTTCTCAGAGATCTTAGCTTCGACCTCTTGACTTCAGCTCTATTAAAGTAACCTTTGATAAGGTCAGAATAACTTACCCGTGAAAGATCTTCACGTTGTCGACGTTGGTTGGCGAAGGAAGATCCACCCCTCTCATGCTGGTGAGTCTGAGGGCACCTCCAGGAAGTACTTCTCTGATGATCAGTGGCCCGTCCCACGAGGGTTTGAACTTTCCTCTGGGATCTGGAAGGTGCGACGGTAGAATCTTCTTCATGACCATGTCGCCTACCTTGAAACTTCTTTTTCGGACTCTCTTGTTGTAAGCCCGAGCGATCCTTTTCTGATAGCACTGTGAATGACTTAGTGCACGCATGCGCTTCTCATCTGCTAGCTGCAACTGATCGAATCTGGCCCGTTGCCATTCTCCTTCTTCAACTCCGCTTTCTAATAACACCCGTAGCGATGGTATTTCCACTTCGACTGGTAGAACTGCTTCCATTCCATAAGTAAGCTCGAAAGGAGTAACGCCCGTAGCAGACCGTACAGACGTTCGATAGGCCCAAAGTGCATATGGGAGCATATCTGACCAATCTCGATATGTCACGACCATCTTCTCGAGTATCCTGACGATTGTCTTGTTTGCGGCTTCTACCCCACCATTCATCTGGGGACGGTAGGGGCTTGATCGATGACGTTGGATCTTGAACTTGCTGAGGAAGTCATCCATCTTCTTGTTGACGAACGGGGTCCCATTATCTGTGATGATAGCATTAGGGATTCCATACCGGCATATGATGCTGTTCTTCATGAATTTGATCACTTGAGATGCTGCAATCGTGGTGTAGGAGGCTGCCTCTACCCACTTGGTGAAGTAGTCGACTGCCACAAGTATGTACTCGTGACCATTTGATGCTTTGGGACTGATCTTGCCGATGATGTCGAGTCCCCACATGGAGAAGGGCCAGGGGGTGGTCAGGTTGTATAACTCTGATGATGGGGCATGGATTTGATTCGCATGCTCTTGACACTTGAAGCATTTTCTGACGTGCTTGCAACAGTCTGTCTCCATGGTGAGCCAGTAGTAGCCGAGTCGTAGAATCTTCTTTGCCATCATGTGCCCATTCATGTGTGGGCCACAGATTCCTTCGTGTATTTCTTCCATGATCCTTGCAGCTTTTGTTTCATCGACGCATCGAAGAAGGATGTGATTATAGGATCGCTTGTAGAGAACTTCGCCACTGATGGTGAACTGGCCGGCCAAACGTTGGATGGTTCGGCGATCTGTTGCTGTTGCTGATTCTGGATACTCCTGGGTTTCGAGATATTGCTTGATGTCAGCATACCAGGGTTTGTCAGGGACAACTTCGGCTTCTTCTATTTGCAGGCAAAAAGCAGGTTCTTCTTGAATTTCGACTGTGAGCTCCCATTCTGAAGCTCCTTTTGGGATCTTGAGCATTGATGCAAGTGTGCCGAGAGCATCTGCAAACTGGTTCTTGGCTCTGGGCATGTATGAGAAGGTGATTTCCTTGAATTCTTCGATCAGATTGTCCAGATACACATGATATGGTATCAACTTCTCGTCTTTGGTATTCCATTCGCCATTGGTCTGATTGATGATAAGCTGTGAGTCTCCAAACACTCGTAGCTTCTTGACACCCAAGATTATGGCTTCCCTTAAGCCATCGATGCATGCTTCGTACTCTGCCATGTTGTTGGTGCACTCGAATGCGATGCGCCTCGAGATAGGAATAGGGACATCATCTGGAGAGTAGAGGATTGCTCCAATACCACTCCCTTTAGAATTTGCTGCGCCGTCGAAGAATAACGTCCATTCATCTTTTTTTTTCTTTTCTTCCTCTTCAATGAGCAAGAGATCTTCATCAGGGAAGAATGTCTTGAGCGGCTGATAGTCCAGGAGAGAGTGAGCCGCAAGATGATCGGCGAGGGCCTGTCCCTTGATTGCCTTTTGAGTGACATAGGTGATGTCGAACTCAGACAAGAGTAGCTGCCATTTAGCTATCCTTCCAGTGAGTGCAGGTTTCTCGAACAGGTATTTGAGCGGATCCATGTGAGCGAGAAGGAGAATAGGGAATGCAATCATGTATTGACGGAGTCGCTGAGTTGCCCAGACTAGGGCGAGGCAAGTCTTCTCGATCGGGGAATACCTGGTCTCATAGTCGGTGAACTTTCGACTCAAATAATATATTACTTGTTCCTTCTTCCCGGTCTCGTCGTGCTGGCCGAGGACACAGCCAATGGCTTCTGTTGCTACCGAGATGTATAACAATAGTGGTCGTCCAGGAGTGGGAGGCACTAGGACTGGAGGATTCATGAGATATTTCTTGATGCGGTTGAAGGCGACTTGGCAATCGTCATTCCATTCTTTTGGGACGTTCTTCCGAAGGAGCTTGAATATGGGCTCACAGATGGGTGTGAGCTGTGTGATGAAGCGACTGATGTATTGAATTCTGCCGAGGAAGCCACGAATTTCTTTCTCTGTTCTAGGAGGGGGCATCTCGATGATTGCTCTAGTTTTGGTCTCGTCGACCCTGATGCCATCCTCGCTCACCATAAAGCCGAGGAGCTTACCTCCCATTGCACCGAAGACACATTTCTGAGGGTTGAGGCGGAGCTTGTACTTTTCTAATCTGTTGAATAACTTCTTCAGATCTTCAAAGTGTCCTTCCATTGTGCGAGTTTTGACGATCATGTCGTCCACATATACTTCGAGCTCTTTGTTCATCATGTCGTGGAATAGTGCTGTCATTGCTCGCTGATATGTTGCTCCTGCGTTCTTCAGACCGAACGGCATTACCCTGTAACAGAAGGTTCCCCAGGGAGTGATAAATGCTGTCTTCTCACGATCTTCGACGGCCATCTTGATCTGATTGTAACCTGAGAACCCGTCCATGAATGAGAAGATCTTGTATCCAGCAGTGTTGTCGACCAGAGTGTCGATATGTGGCAAAGGGAAGTCATCTTTTGGACTGGCTTTGTTGAGATCTCGGAAGTCGATGCACATTCGAACCTTGCCGTCCTTCTTTGGTACTGGTACGATGTTGGCGAGCCATTCAGGGTAGTTGGAGACTACCAAGAATCCCGCGTTGTACTGCTTGATGACTTCATCTCGGACTTTCAGAGCCCATTCTGGCTTCATTCTTCGAAGTTTTTGCTTCACGGGCTTCATATCTGCCTTGGTTGGCAGATGGTGTACAATGAGCTCTTCATCGAGCCCCAGCATGTCTTCATATGAGAACGCGAAGTTGGACAATCTTGGAGCTAAGAACTCTATCATTTTCTGTTTCATCTCAGGTGGCAACGATTTTCCAATGCGTACTTCCCTAGGGATCTCAGGCGTCCCCAAGTTTACTATCTCGAAATCATCGGCTACAACATTGGCTTTAGATTCGAACTTTTTGAGGAGATCCTCTAGTTCGGGAGCTGGATCATCATCTTCCTCGTCCCGAGCTTCGTCCAGACCCATGAGCTCAAAGTCTAATTCGATGTCGAAATCATATGATTCGACTTCAAACTCATGCGACTCATTAGACGAACTTGGCACACTATTGAATGCAGGAAAAGAAATGTTTTTTGGTTTTTGAGAATTTTCTGAAATTGAAATGCTAGATGTTTTTGGCTTTTGAAATTTTTTTATTTTTTTGGTTTTTTGAAATTCACGGGACTTTGAACAAGTGGGCATTGCAGACCATGATTGAGCCCAACTTGTTCCCAAGTTCCGGTCGCTGCTTAAACAGGCGTTTTTTTTTGGAAGCCAGAGCCCTCAGATGGCTCTTTGGCTGATTCAAAAGTGAGGGGAACGGATGACCATTCAGGACCCCACACTTCCTCCCCTGAAGAGGTGGGGGTTGATGTTTTGGGCGAAGAATCATGGTCTGGCCCAATGACCATGACTTCTTGCTGGTCAAGTTCGAGATCTGAGTCGTACTCAGTCCCTCCCGGATCACTTACTTCGCATTGCAGTTCGTCTGGTTCCACAGTGAGACACAAGTTTGGAACCTGGACATCAGACCAATCTAGGGCTGGCCATTTCCCTTTCTTGGTCCAATGGATGGGCTGCTTCTGCCCCTGGCTGATGATTGATGATGTTGATTCTGCAGGGATGGGCAAGTCGTGCCCCTTGCTAATTGGTGCTGAGATGGGCAAGTTGTGCCCCTTGCTGATTGAAGTGGGCAGGTTGTGCCCCTGGTTGCGAGAAGTGGGCAGGTTGTGTCCCTGGTTGATTGATGCTGACGTGGGCAGGTTGTGCCCCTGGTTGGGAGCAGGTGTCAGGGTAACCTGGTCCTGAAGCTGCTGTATTTGTCTTCCTTCTTCGTCTTCATCATTTCCTCCTTCTTCTGGAGGCTTAGAGGGTTCGAGAATCTGATCCCATCGAATGGGGGGCCACGTAGCCCAAACTAGGCTCATCGGGAGGCCTTTGTGTAGTGCAGTCGGTTGATTCCCTCCTGGATCTTTGCAAGGTTCTCCTGGCTTGACGAATTGGATGGGTGAGCACCGAAATTTCTTCCTTCTCTTGTCCATGAAGGTTGCCCTGTATCCGAGTCCCCACTTGCGTTGGTTATATACTAGCGATACCTTTCTGGATTTGAAGTGATTCTTCATTCGGTATTTGAGGCTCAGACGCTCTGCCGGTGAAAAGACACGGTCCACCCTTATCGGTTCTGGATTAGGCGATAGAGTTCACAGTCTCGAATTCGAAACTGTGAAACGGGATGTCTTCTTCAGAGTGCTGGATATCGATGACCGGGATGTCTGGTTCAGTGGCAGTAGCATTGGAAGGAATGATGAGCTCCTTCTCTGCATGGATAGAGATCACTTGATTTCCACAAATATACTTCACTCGTTGATGCAGGGTTGATGGCACAGCTCCAACCTTGTGCAGCCACGGTCGTCCGAGCAGCATGTTGAAAGAGGCTGATATATCCAGGATTTGGAATGTGATGGTAGAAACTTCTGGACCTATCTGTACCTCTATGTCGACCTCCCCTTCCACTGATCGGCGGGTGTTGTCGAATGCTCTGACGCATATGGTGCTGGGTCGGAATGAAGAAGGACTGATTCCCAGGCGTTCCGCGGTCTTGAGTGGGCAGACATTTAAGCTTGAGCCATTATCGATAAGGACCAGCGGAACACAGAGGTCTTTGTATCGTAAGGCTATGTTGAGGGATCGCCCATGATCTCGTCCCTCTGGTGGCAACTCATTATCGGTGAAGGTGATGGCGCGCGGAGCCAGTAGCTGTCCAATCATCAATGCAATCATCTCTGGTGCCGTATCGGAGGAGACATGAGCATCATTCAAGGTCTTGGCAAACATTTCTCGGTGTATGCGAGATGTGCAGAGTAGCTCCCATACTGAGATTTGTGCAGGGATTGACTTGAGCTGAGTTGCCACATCGTATGCGGCTTCATTTTTGCTGTCGAGGCCTGAGAGGACGCCTTTGGGATCTCCTCTGTTTTGATTATCTCTTCGGATGCAACGCCCGTTGGGATTCATGTTTCCCACTTCCGCACATTCTGGATAGTGCCATGGAACCTCTTTGTAGTTTTCCTCCCTTTTGCCTTCTAGGACCACTAGTTCTTGCAACGGTGCTGGTGTGGGTACCAGATCTTCCTCGTATAGAGTTTTTGCCTTGAGAACTACATTGTTGCCTGTGCTGAAGGGATAGTATCGAGGCTTGTCTTCATAGACCACATAAGGTCGTGGTCCTGGCTTGACTGTTCCTGGGGCAGGAGGCTCCCATGGAATGAATACTGGTCCTCTTGATATGGCAGGAGGTTTCTCTGTTCGTCCGAGCTGCCGTAGCGTGATTGATATGCCTCCGGGACTTGCCCCTTGCAATATGACAGGCTTGACTGGAAGAGATCCTTCCAAGACAACGGGCTCTTGCTGCTGATGAGTATAATCCTTCCATTGCGGATTGGATTGTTCTGGAGTTGCCCCTTGCAAGATGACAGGTTCGTATGTGGGCTCAATGTATGATTGTGCTCCTTCCAGGACGACTGGTTCCCAGCTTGAATGGTTGTAAGGTGCCCCTTGAACAACTGGTATATCGTATGGAGGTGCTCCTTCAAGCACTACTGGCTCGGAGATTGAAGGAAGAAAGGGACTTGCCCCTTGCAAGACTGGAGGAGGATTTGTTGGCTCATAGGTGTAGGCATGAATGGACTGAATAGGGGAGAAGAAGCGATCGATATGGTCCCCTTCTTCTATACTATTGACGGCAGGGCCACGAGACGAACTGGGGTCCGTTGGATGCTGAGGCAGAGGATTCTGAAGGATGTTGGTGGAAGCTGCTGGAGAAGTTCCAGGGACCGAGATGACGATCTTACGGTCATCAATCAGGTCTTGTATGGCATTTTTCAAAGTATAGCATCGATCAGTGGCGTGGCCACGTCCTTGATGGTAGGCACAGTACTCATTTTCTCGGTAATTTGGAGGCAGAGGATGAGGCGGAGGCCTAGGTGTCATCAGAGTGAGTAATTGCTTTTGTACCAGCGTAGTCATGATTTGACTAAGTGGTTGACTGAGTGGAGTGAACTTCCTGAACTCCCTGTAATTCTGCCTGTTCTGGTATGAGTATTGGCCATTTCCCCTGAACTGCTGCTGTTGTCGAGGTGGCTGTGGCTGAGGATTCGGTTGTGGCTGATATCGCTGAGGCTGATGCTGAACTTGATTCTGCTGATACTGTTGACGTCCTTGTGGGGGAGCACGTTGATTTCCTTGAGCAGCGGTGTTGATGTTGTTTACCTCTGTTGGGCGGGGAGGAGAACCATTGCGGTTTCCATTCCCGTGCCCGATAGGTCTTCCTTCCACTCTGTTCCTCTTGACTGGAGTGGCTTGATGAGGCCATGGGGAGATCGTCCCGGCCCGGATTCCTGCTTCAACTTGCTCTCCAGCACGGATCAATTGTGAGAAATTCGCATATGGATGCGAGATGAGATACCCAGATATGCCTGGGTATGTTGAATGAACAATCATGGAGATTTGTTCTTCATCGTCGATGGGTGTCCGCATTCTGGCTGCCATAGCTCGCCAACGTCCCACATAAGCTGATAGTGTTTCATCACTCCTTTGCCTGAGTGCTGCAAGGTCGGCTCTTCTGGGTGCCATGTTGAGATTATATGCGAATCTGTCGACGAAAGCCTGGGAGAGCTGTTCCCATGTTCTGATGCGGTGGCAGTCCAATGAAGTGTACCAATCTAGGGCATCGCCCTTCAGAGATTTTTGGAACAATCGAATGAGGGCCCCTTCGTTTCCTGAGATTGCACTCAGCTCTCCACAGAAGGCCTTGAGATGTGCTGTGGGACAACCGCTGCCGTCGTATCTTTTGAACTTTGGAACCTCAAAGTTTTGAGGTACCCGAGCATCTGGGAAAGGACACAAGTCTCTGAACTTGGTCGAAGGTAAGTCGATTCCTTGCTGTCGCTGAAGCTGATTTTGCAAGATCTGGAACTGCTCCCGCAACTCGTCCAGTCCTGAGTGATCTGTTCGAGCGACTGGTGCCTCCTGGAATAAGGCACGTTCTTCTTCGGCATAGTGGTCGATGTCTTCGACCCTATGGGCTTGCTGAAAAGCAACCGCGGGTTGCTGAAATTGGTTTGATGATTGAACTGGATTCTGATGAACTTGAGCTTGAAATGATGGTGACTGAACTGGAGACTGTACTGAAGGTTGAACTGGAACTTGCTGGAAATTAACTGGATTTTGCTGAATTGAAGATTGCTGGAAATTAACTGGATTTTGCTGAATTGAAGATTGCTGGAAATTAACTGGAATCCCATCGGCGGGGATGTGCTGGAATTGAAAAGTGCTCCTGTTTGCAGGAGGCTGAGATGCTGGGAAGTGACCCCCTTGTTGGGTATTCGCCACTGTCCGCTGATTGATGTGGGCTTGACACTGACCCCCATTGTGGGCATTCGCCAGTGCTGTCCCTGTTGTTGGAAATTGAATTGAAATCCCATCGGCGGGGATGTGCTGAAATTGAAAAGGTGTCCCATCGGCGGGGACGTGCTGAGATCTACTGAGATTGTTGTTTGCAAGATTGACTGGAAGCTGACTGGATGTTCCTGCAACGGAGGTGCTCTGAGATGGCCTTGTCGTCGCAGGAAGATATTGAGAAGGATGCCCCACAGCGAAGGGCTGAGATGGCTGCTGTCGGTAGTCTTGGGCAGACTCCGATGGTTGTGCTTGATTTGAACTGGAGGCCGGGAGGACCCGGCATGGCTGCTGAGCTTACTGAACTGGGCCAACCTGATTGTTGGCTGCTGCGGTGGTTTGTGCTTGCATGAATTGCAAGAGCATTTCTTGCATTGCTCTCATTCCTTGTGCCAATTCTTGTATGATTGGTGTATTGTCAACGGGCTGTTGCGCTGGAGGTTGCGCTTCGGCTATTTCGAGAGCAGGGAAGTGATGAGTTTCTTCTTCGTGGTCGGACATGGCTTGCTGAGCCCGAGTGCGGATTATGCTGCGGAAGGGAAGTTGTCTCCGCGTACGTTGAGCCCGAGGAGGCGCAATGGTGAGGACTGTACTCTACTCTTTTTGGGTTTTGGGATTTTCTATTTTTTTTTTGTTTTGGAATTTTCTATTTTTTTTTGTGTTTGGGTTTGGGTAGAATGCTATGCAGATGAGATTGTATGAGGATTAATGACTTTCAAGTACGGGAAGGATTCTGTTTTCAAGTTGGATCACGACTAGTGGGACTAGCTAATCCCCAGCAGAGTCGCCATTCTGTGGACCCTCGCCGATTTCTCCGCGCTCCCACACGACGTCGTTCTCCCTTTCCCTTCGGAAGAAGAAGAAGAAGAGGTGCGTGCGTGCGAAATCGCCGTTTGTGCCACTGGTTTGCCTCGTTCTCGAGGGCTTTGTTTGGTTGTCGTATTGAGCTGGATGTGCTTAAATGAATTTATATAAGACCAGAGTCGCCACTAGCCAGTTACTTCGAATCTACAGTCGGCTAGACCCCGTAGAAACGTTAGAGAAGGGAATCCAAAGATTCCTTCCTCTAAAATGACTCCTGTTGATCTGCGGCCAGAGATTCAAGGTAAGGGATCACGGTTACAGGGTGGGAAGAGGTTAGGCACCCCACACACTGCCCGTACCGAAGTACGGTCTCTACTTCACAGAATCGATCGGATACTTGAAAGTCTAGTTTAATCCTCGTATATTCTCATGGATGATATGATGCATGAATGCGGGTCTGAACAGTAAGAGTTTCTGATGGGCAGGTTCCAACAACGGGCAAGCCCAGAGCATACGCTCGAACTGACAGGTGCTTAATATAAAGACATATGCATGTGTACTTGACGGATCAAGGTGCTAGTAGTGAAGCAGGGGGGTTGGAAGAAAAGTAAATGTTGCACTTATGCTAGATGCGAATGAGATGATGCTGGAAAAAGAGTAGCTGGGTGGACGGAGGTGTCGCAAGGGTTGGCTTCGAGTGGCTGGATCAAGATTTGGATGGCTAGGGAGGCTTGGACCAGTGGTCAGGCTGGGCTGGACCAGGGTTAGACTCTCCTCACTCGGGCTCTCCTTGGTGGAAAAATGGGCTAAAGGGTGGAGAGATGGACTCAGAGCTCTCGGGCTGAAATGGACTCGAATGGCTTGTTGAAATGAGAAGGGGAGGGGGGTATTTATAGCAGCAGAGAGTGGCAGAAGTCGTAATTTTGTCCGGGCGGCCTGCCATGGGCCGCCCGTACGGCCGCTCCTCGGTTTCCAGCGAGTACGGCCGTTCCCTCGGGGCTGCTGTTGGACTCGCTGGTCGACTCAGTGAGTTGACTCAGCGGGTCGACTCGGTGGTTTGACTCGACGGGTTGACTCGGTGTTTTGACTCGACGGGTTGACTCGACGGGTTGACTCAGCGGGTTAACTCAGCGAGTTGACCCAGTGAGTTTGACTTTTTTTGGGATTTTTTGACTGGCCTTTTTTATGGGGGGTTTTTCAGGGTGGTTTTTAGGACTGGGTTGACTGGGTTCAGGCTTGAACTGGGCTATGGAATGGGGCTTACAAGGGTGAGTTTGGCTGAGTTTGGACTTGGGATTTGGGGGTATGGTCCTCCGTTCAACCAGCTATCTCTACCAACAGTGTAGCCGAAGGTGGGGTGTCTACAATGAGTTAACCATTCGTTATTATTATTATCAATTTACACCAAGCCACTTAACGTCTAACCAACTTTTGGTACCACCACATCCTTCCTCATGGTTCCTCACTCATCAAAACAGTCGTAACCGACGCATTACATCCCAGGATGGCAGCCCGTACTACTAAGGTTCATAACAACCATGCTCAACTATAGTCTTATGGAGATCCTTAACAATTTGAGGAATAATAATATTAATAATAATAGTAAATTTAATAATAATAGTAAAAAATGGATTTAACAACCACTTAATAGGGCGATCTTGATACCACCACCACAGATCATGGTGGCCACTTAACCGGACAAGCTAAAAGCACCATCTCAGGTTAGGGCAACCTTTTAACCGGGTGTTCCGATATTTATCACCATAGATTAGGGTCCATCCATATATATAAAAGGAATATAACATAATAAGAATCTCCATTAGACAATCACAACTATTCTTTATACAATATGGAAGGAAAGGTGGTCCCTTTAAAGAGGTTACACAAATCTCATATGTGCAACAAACATTCTATTTCTTACTAGTTCTCTAAGTCCAATGAATGTCCTCATTACCATGAGATGGAAAAAGTATTTAAAAGCATTCACATATAGCTAACTAAGGAGAGAACAAGGAAACACATGTAAACAAAAGCATATAAGAATTATCAACTTTCAAAACATGAGATTATTAACCCAATCTTAAAGGAGTTCTCACCTTATGATCTTCGGCTTATTAGAGATATAAGATGATGAAATAACAGCAAAATGATACTCCTCTCTCTCTCTCTCTCAAATTCGTGGGTGTGGGTCACATCTGGCTAAGAGAAGCGCTATATATAGAGGTAGGGTTGGAATTAGAATTTTAGGGAAGCTACATCATCTTCGGATGAACGGTTGCGGTTTAAAGTAGAAATACATCATCTTTCGAGCCGTTTTGGAAAGTGTACACAACATAGTTTGAGGAGAGATTCCACATATTTGTTAAGTCAAGTATGGGCTATAAAATGGTTCATATTTAATATACAAAAATAGAAATAAATTTCAGAAAATTTTAAGATAACTACGGTAAATCAGGGGCGTTACAACTTCCCCCACCTGAAAACTAAACTTCGTCCTCGAAGTTACCTGAATGTACGGCGAAAAAGTGTGGATGACCTTTCTTCACTTCTTCTTTGGTCTCCCAGGTTGCTTCCTCTTGTCCGTGAAATGACCATACAACTTTTTTTAGTGGAATGACTTTCCTTCACAGTACGTGCTCTTTTCGGTCCACGATACGCAATGGTTCTTCGATGTATGACTCATCACTACGTACTTCGATCTTTTCCCATTCGATCGCGTGAGTGTTGGCACTATTACACTTTCTCAACATCGATACGTGAAAAACGTTATGGACTTATGCTAGCTGTTGGGCAAGGCCAGACGATAGGCTACTTCACCAACTCGTTGGAGAATCTGAAATGGTCCGATGAAACGTGGAGCTAACTTTCCTTTTTATCCAAACCTCAGCATTCCTTTCATAGGCGATATCTTTAAAAATACATGATCCCCTTCTTGGAACTCCAGATCCCGTCGTCCATTATCTGCATAAGTCTTTTGCCTACTTTGAGCTACTTTTAGGCGCTTTTGAATGATGTTAATCTTTTCTGAGGTAATTTGAACAATTTCCGGTCCAATCAAGCTTCGATCTCCTACTTCGGCCCAACATTGAGGCGTGCGACAAGGGCGGCCATATAGTGCTTCAAATGGTGCCATACCTATACTTGCCTGAAAGCTATTGTTATAAGCAAAATTTGCCAGAGGTAGGTAATCTTCCCAACTTCCCTTAAAGTCTAACACACATGCTTGCAACATATCTTTCAGGATCTGGTTCACACGTTCTGTCTGACCATCCGTCTGTGGGTGGTAAGCTGTAGTATACTTAAGCGAAGTTCCCATAGCTTGTTGCATCTTTAACCATAATGATGACGTATAGCGTGAATCTCTATCTGATATAATCGATACCGGTACCCCATGTAAACGTACAACTTCTTTCACATACAACTCTGCCAATTCTGATACATTCGCCGATACTCGGGTCATGACAGAGTGAGATGATTTGGTGAGATGATCTACTATCACCCAAATGGCGTCATGATTCTATCTCGACTTGGGTAAACCCGTGATGAAGTCCATAGTAATGTGGTCCTACTTCCACGTAGGAATCTCCGGTTGTTTCAATAATCCTCCTAGCTTTTTGTGCTCAGCCTTTACCTGTTGACACGTGATGCACTTAGATACGTATTCTGCGATCTCTCACTTCATGTTGTTCCACCACTACTGCCTCTTCATGTCCTGATACATCTTCGTGCTCCCCGGGTGAATCGTTAACTTCGAGCGATGTGCTTCGTCCATCACTTCCTTCTTCAAGCTTAGTTTATTTGGCACACATAGACGGTCGCGAAAACGTATGCCCCCATCTGATCCAATTCACCAATCTATATTTCTTTCATCGGCCATAAATTTTGTCATTATTTTCCATAGTTCGTCGTCTTGGTTCTGAGCATCAATGATTTTACGCATCAAGGTCAATTGTACTACAATATTATTCACTTTCACTACTTGGCTCCCAATGTTTAATTTTACAATAAAATCTTTTATAAAATTTAGTATTTTCCACTTCTTGAGGATGCAAGACATTGTTGTCTCATGTACCTTCTTCCTACTAAGGGCATCAGCCACTGCATTAGCTTTCCCAGGGTTGTAGCACAATTCTATCTGAAAATCCTTAAGTGTCTCCATCCACCTTCGTTGACGCATATTCAGATCTTTCTGCTGAAATAAGTACTTCAGGCTCTTGTGGTAGGTGTTTAACTTGAATTGCTCCCATACAAATAATGTCTCCAAATCTTCAAGGCAAAGATCACACCTACTAATTCTAGGTCGTGCGTGGGATAGTTCTACTCGTATGGTCTCAATTGGCGAGAGGCATAAGCTATTACTTTATCTGCCTGCATCAATACACAACCCAGGCCTGCTCGTGAGGCATCAGTATGGACCATAAATTATACTCCTTCGGGCAATACTAGAACTAGGGCTGTTGTTAACAATTCTTTCAGCCTTTGGAAAGCTTCTTCTACCTTCGTGCTCCAGACAAAGCGAGTATTCTTCCTAATTAACTTGGTTAAGGGGTGAGCAATTTTTTAGAATTCTTTGATGAAACGGCGATAATATACTGCGAGCCCTACGAAACTTCGTACTTCGGTGACTGAGGTAGGTTGGATCCATTGGCAGACCGCTTCAACTTTGGACTGGTCAACTGCTATCCTATCGCGAGTGACTACATGACCAAGAAACTTCACTTCTTCTTCCCAAAAATCACATTTCTTTAACTTAGCATACAATTGGTTGTCCTTCAGTGTTTGCAGAGCTATTCTTAGATGCTCGGCGTGCTCTTCCTTACTCTTTAAGTAGATAAGGATATCATCTAAGAAAACAATAACGACTTTATCTAAGTAGGGCTTGAATACACGGTTCATCAGGTCCATGAATACTGCTGGGGCATTTGTCAGTCCGAAGGGCATGACAACAAACTCATAATGTCCATACCTAGTTCTGAAAGTCGTTTTGAAAATATCTGCATCTCTCACTCTTAGTTGATGGTACCTGGACCTTAGATCAATTTTCGAAAAGAACTGGGCTCCTCTCAACTGGTCGAAAAGATCATCTATGCGCGGAAGAGGATAGTTGTTCTTAATATTGGCTTGGTTCAACTTTCTATAATCAATATACAGGCGAAGCGAACCATCCTTTTTCCGTACAAAGAGGACAGGCGCGGCCCAGGGAGATACGCCGGGGCGAATAAATCCTTGCTTTAGGAGTTCTTCTAACTGTTTCTTCAATTCTTGCAACTCTACAAGAGCCATACGGTATACTGCCATTGCTATAGGTGTCGTACCGGGCACAAGATCAATGGAGAAATCTACTTCACGCTTCGGGGGTAGACCAGGAATATCTTGAAATACTTCAGGGAATTCAGCTACTATAGGGATTTGGTCGACAGATAGCTCAATCGATTCTCCAATGCACATCAAGCGTTCGATTACTTCCTTCCTCTTCTTACCTTGGAACACTACCGGGTCGTGGCTCGGGAGAGACAATAATATGGTCTTGGCATGGCAATCCAAGTTCACCCGGCGCTTAGAGAGCCAGTCCATTCCAAGATCACATCGAAGTTCTTCATTTTCAATACAACTAGATTTGCTTCGAATTTGACTCCGTCAATGATTAAAGGACACCTTCGACAATCCTTTCTTAGTTTTACAATTCGACCGATAGGTGTTGCTATGACCACAGATTCACCTAAGCGTTCTACCTTTAAGTCTAATCGAGCTACGACTGATGCAGTAATAAAAGAAATGGAGGCACCGCTATCAAATAAGATAACTATCGGATTATTGCCGATAAAGATAGTACCTTCGATGGCGCGGGGGTCTTCTTCCAAATTATCTGGTGGAGCCATAGCGTAGAGACGTCCTTGTTGCTTTTGGTTTGGATTTGGTGCTTCTCTCTTCTGCATTTAAGGACGGGCTGCTACAGGTGGTTTGGGTGCTTGATTTTGTTGTTGTGGTTGACTCCCCTTAGGCTGGGAGGCATTCTTCTCATCTACAGCCTTCTTGAAATAATTGATGGCCTTGTGTCCTAGCTTTCCGCAGTAGTGACAGCTGAAGGGGTCCCAGTTTTGTTGGTGATTGGTTGGTGCAAGTCTTGGTCTCTTGTCAGGAATGGAAGGTGAGTTTGGTACTGCTCTGCTTTTCTGGCTTACTTGCCTTGTTTGATTTTGCTGCTGGATATAGCATTCAGTGTCTTTCTCAGCGATCATTGCTCGATCTATGATCTCTTCATAAGTACGCAGCTTCAATATGTAAATCTTTGACCGAATACTAGGCCTCAGGCCTTCCTGAAACTTGTGGATCTTGTACTCCAGGTCTTCTACTGCTGAGGGTAGGTAACTTGACGACTCACCAAATTTGTCTTCATATTGGGCTACGGTGAGGTTACCTTGCTCTAGTTTCAGGAATTCAGACATCTTCTCTTTCCTATATGCTTCAGGGAAAAACTTGTCACAGAACTTGGCATCGAAAGTGTCCCACGTCCACTGAAATCCTTCTGGGACTCTTCTTTTTGCTGCCTGCCACCAAACACAGGTCGCCCACTCTAATAGGTATGCAGCTAGGGTCACTCGGTGTTACATGGGGTAAGCCAGGGTGTCCAGTGCCTTAGCCACTTGCTTGAGCCATAATCCGCCTTGGTAGGGTCAGGGTTTCCATGGAACTTTTCAGCATGTAGCTTCAGGAATTTCTCATTCATGATGATTTCTTCAGGAAGCATGAACCGAGGTTGATTCGGAGGAGGAGCCTGTCTAGGTGCTAGGGGTACTTGAAATGTTTGAAGTTGATTTTGGGGTGTTGGTGTGGTTGTCTGAGTTTTCACTGGAGGCGGAGGTGCGGTTTGAGTAGAGGTTGGAATTGGAGTTTGGCTAGGGGTCACGATCGTTATTCGTTGTTCAAGGGTGGCCTGGTGTCGGGTTTGTTGCTCATGTTGTTGGGCATATTGTTGCTGAATGATACCGGTGAGACGATCGAGTGTGCCTAACATGGCTTCCCAAGGTTGTAGAGCATTAGAGTTTCCTCCCACTGAAGTCATTGGTGGATTTGTATTAGGACTCACAGTGTTAGCCATGGGTGGTGACTCAGGCTGGGGTGAGGCTACGGAAACGTTTCTCGAAGATTTCCTCTTAGGGGCCATCAAGCTGAAAATAATCGTTCTATAGGTTAGAGGGTGCTTCTAAGGTGAAAAAGAATGAACTCAAATCAGAAAGTTAGAGTTAGAAGTTCACCTAGCTCGTAGTTAGGGAATCTCATACCCAGGACCTGATTGCGCTCTCAAATTTTTTTCACTCAAACTGGAAGTCGTTTTCCTCTGAAATTTGGAGCATAGATAGATGATTAGGTGGAGAATAATTTAATTTTTCTTAGAATAAAAATCTCATGATAAAGTCTAGTTTTAACACCCACAAGTCTGAAAAATGTAACAGATCAGCAGACTTTTATGTAGAATATGTGCTATTGTCGGAATTTTTCTAATTTAATTACACATCGGATTGATCTAGAATTTGATAAAGATACTGGGAACCGAGTTAGGAATCTCAAAAAAAATTTATAAAATTTTATGAAATCTGAAAATACGTTTTCCAATGTCGGAATTATAAATGGCTCTAGAAATCTGCCCTAATTGAAATAATTAGAAATAAAATAGCTACTCCTAATTATTTATGGAGAAAATTCACAAGATTCAATGAATCAATGATTCATATATGGGGAATAGATGAGAGCCCCAAATATTTTAAAAAAATAAAAATTTTCTTTGCAAAAATCCTAAAATGTTGAGATTTCTAAGTTCCACGACTACCCTAGTAAATTTCAAGGGACCTAAGTGTGGGTCTCTAAGTTCATAATATTACATACAATTAATATGATTGAATCTAGATGATTTGTCTCTAATCTTTAGGGACCTAAGCCCTAAGATGAGTTAATTATGATATGGATTTAGGCTTCTCGCCCAGAGGTCCCATTTCGCTCTGATACCAACTTGTAACACCCCAAGATTTTGGCTCCCGTGTACATCACGACGGCTGAATTCCCAAAGTTATTTGGAACATGTGAGGGTTATACCCTTTACATAATTTTCACACAAACATGCACATTTCATACTATTTGGAAAACCATGAGCAAGATGGTGGAACCAAACTTATATATTATTTCATTAACTAAACTAAATCATCAAACCACGTAACCGTTATTCAATCAATCACCATGTTCATAACTACGTCCTCCCATTGGGACTTATTACAATTTTAAATACTTAATAAATGCTAGAACTATGAATGACTATGGAGTCTTGTCTTCTACCATCTTCCCACGAGCCATTGTAATCGTCTTCTTGAGGCTCAGGCTCCTGAGAATTGTTACCTACATGTTCTAAATTATTTTCCACAAAAACACCGTCAAAAGCGGCATAGTGAAGAACTACTTTAAAGTTAGAAATAATAATCGGATAAAAATCATAACAAAACATCTATTACTCTTACTTAATGCAATGCATGATAATGCGTGACCCACCGTAGGAATCCTTAGACATGCCGCCAGGGGTTTTGGGACACGCAAGCCCATAATTTTGCCCGACCACATGAGAAACGGGACGCTCATAGCCCAAATCTACACGTGATAGTGTATGGGAGAAGTAGGACGATCTAGTCTATTCTCAATTCCATACACCCACATGGCGCCACGTGCATGCATGAGTTAACCATTCTTTATTATTATTACCAATTTACACCAAGTCATTTAACGTCTAACTAACCTTTGGTACTACCACATCCTTACTCATGGTTCATCACTCATCAAAACAGTTGTAACCGACACATCACATCCTAGGTAACGGCCTGTACTACTAAGGTTCATAACAACCATACTCAATTATAGTCTTATGGAGATCCTTAACAACTTGAGGAATAATAATAATAATAATAATAATAATAATAATAATAATAATAGTAATAGTAAATATAATAATAATAATAATAATAATAATAATAATAATAAATGGATTTAACAACCACTTAATCGGGCGATCTTGATACTACCACCACAGATCAGGGTGGCCACTTAACCGGAAAAGCTAAAAGCACCATCTCAGGTTAGGGCAACCTCTTAACCGGGTGTTCCGATATTCATCACTACAGATCAGGGTCCATCCACATATATAAAAGGAATATAACATAATAAGAATCTCCATTAGACAATCACAACTATTCTTTATACAATATAGAAGGAAAGATGGTCCCTTTAAAGATGGTTACACAAATCTCTTATGTGCACTAAATATCCTATTCCTTACTAGTCCTCTAAGTCCAATGAATGTCCTCATCACCATGAGATAGAAAAAGTATTTAAAAGCATTCATATATAGCTAAGGAGAGAACAAAGAAACACATGTAAACAAAACATATAAGAATTATCAACTTTCAAAACATGAGATTATTAACCAAATCTTAAAGAAGTTCTCACCTTATGATCTTTGGCTTATTAGAGATATAAGATGATAAAATAATAGCAGAATGATACTCCTTCTCTCTCTCTGTCTCTCTCTCAAATTCGTGGGTGGGGGTCACCTCTGGCTAAGAGAGGCCCTATATATAGAGGTAGGGTCGGAATTAGGATTTTAGGGAAGGTACACCATCTTCGAATGAACGGTTGTGGTTTAAAGTAGAAATAAATCATCTTTCAAGCCGTTTTGGAAAGTATACAAAACATGGTTTGAGAAGAGATTCCATATGTTTGTTAAGTCAAGTATGGGCTATAAAATGGTCGATATTTAATATAAAAAAAATAGAAATAAATTTTAGAAAATTTTAAGATAACTACAGTAAATCCGGGGCGTTACAGAGAGAGACTCGCACTCTCTGCATTCTACACCCCTCTAGATCCGGATGTCTTCCACGGCTGGGATTGACGCGTATATAGTGTACGCATAACGCATCCATGGGTGTAGCAAAATTCTTCTCCACAAACTAAGGGATTCCATGGTTTCAAAGATACATACGTAGACTCATACCCATGGCTTCCGAATGTAACTTTATGCTAACCATATTACGATACTCATGACCCAAAATCTAAGACTCTGTATAAATGTAATGGCAAACCCTAGGAACAATACGTGTAGTATATGCTTGTGACCCTACAGACTTGGAAAGTCACTATTTATAGAGAGTTCCACAATACGGTGGGCCAAAATTCACCACTCAGATGTTCCATGCACGTGCCAAGTTGAAACTCGTGCTGCATGTAAAGTGTGGGTCGAAAGTATGGATTCAGGCTTATATGCGGACATGCATGACCATCCTCGCCAATTGAGTAAGGCGACAAAATACCCGAAACACGCCTATTCCAGTTACTCATTCCACTCAAAGCCTATTTAGGATTGTCACTCATCTAATCTGATTTTTGGATTCTGACTCATCTAATATTGATCTCAAAATATGGACGGTTTGGAATGGAGTATATGCATGCCATGTAGAATATACAGTTTGGGGTGCGTCATTCCATGGTGATTTTGAGCTAATCGGATAGCACATGTGATTGCAATGGTCATAGATTTCCAGACTCACTGTTGTATGTTAAGCATGAATTAGAAAAAAAAAAAAAAAAGAGGAAGAAGAAGAAGAAGCATGAATAAGGCTAGAATTAGAAAAAATATAAAGACATACCTTATCCAACGGTTGAGATTGTATGAGCGATCAATTGATGAACTGGACCGACTAGCTTGAGCATTCTAGCTTTCACAATCCAAAATTGGATTGGGGATTGCTCTCAACGATGGGATCTCTCTTTATCATTGTTGACGGGAACATTCGGTGCACATGATTTATGTGGTCTCACAAGCACCCAAGATGGTATACCCTTCATCAACATTGAATTTGAGGGGCCAAAACAGCTCAGTACTCTGAATGTACTGAAATAAGAAATGATCTAGTGGCCCGAGTGTATGGAAACCTTTTCATGATCATGCAGTTGGTTTGGGAATTGTTTCCATCCGTATCATGTATCTGAACTGTCTAAGTCCATTCAAATCTTCTTCCACTAACTTGGGAATATCATAACGATCAGGTGATCCAAACCATCCATTTAGGGCCATTTGGATTGTAAGTTAAGTAACTTATCTTGGTTTCCACTTATTCAGTAGATAAGTATGTTTGGCAAACAATATGCTTATTAGTAAAAAAGTAGATAAGCATGTTTGGCTCCTAATAAGTAGCATTTCCATTTTTTTTCTTTTTTTTCTTTTTTTATTCTTTTCTTTAAAAAACAAATCATGTGGCCTACTATGAATAAAAGCTCACATATGCATCAAGTTTTACCATTATCCCAGTTGGAAAAATTGGAACCCACTTAACGGGTGGACCATACATGTTCCTAGATTTCAACGGGCCACACCTACTGGACCAGCTAGGTGCAACACCTGCTGTGGGCCACTTGGCTAGCAGTGTGGTCAAAATCACGATAGGCCTTGGAAGTAAACGACAAGGATAAAACATATACATCACAGCAGAGCTCGCAGCGGCCCCACATTGGCCAACACGGCCTGTCAATCCTAGTGGCCCAAGGAATATTTCAATGGCAGGAGTTCATTCACAGTATTTCCTACGGTGCGGTCCAGCTGAGCTTCAAATCTGGTTGGATTTTAGGCTGGACAAAAGGATGGACGGTGTGGATATCTCACAGGCATCACGTGGGCCCCACTGCATGGTGGACCCGCACGCAACAAAACTGGATAAACAACTGGACAGGGTAGATTTGGGTCCCACCTCTGATGTGGGTCGTCAATATCATGCGGGCCTGCCTTGGATATAGGTCACTCATTATTAGTACCGACCTTTGATGTGGACGGTCCGTCATGTGAGCCCACCTTGATGTGGATCATCCATCATGTTGGGTCCACTATTATTAATTGCCCATCACGTGGAGCCAACCTTTGATGTGTCGATTGTCCATCATGTGGGCCCCACCTTTGATGTGGGTTGGTTTTCAATGGTTTATATGAGGTTTTCAACAGTAGGCATTTCATCCCTATTATTTCATGTGGTGTGGTCACTTGAGCCTTAGATCTATCTCATTTTTGGGCTCTTTGGGTGGACAATGTGGATAAAACACATACATCAAGGTGGGCCCCACAGATCCCCTACCAGGACCGTCCACTTCTAGCTAGGTCCTATAGTTCTAGTACCCAATCCGCGTCCTAGCTGATCTTTATGATGGAGCTGACATTTTGCACGACTGTGAGGTTATAAGCATGTGACATGTTGGCAGGAAGTGCCATTTGGAACATTTCTCTCCCCAATTACATAAAGGGGTAGTCATATGATACTCTGGTCACATATAATACTCAATATGCAGGCACTTGAATGTGTCATAGGATAGATATTATTGAAATAAAAACATTGGATATTTTCACTTTTAGTTGTCCAATAAATGTTCTCATATGAGCGGGTAAGATAATCACATAAGCTTAATTTTTAGTCCAGTTATATATAAACTAGTAGCTGATAAACTAAAATTTGGAAAAATTTCTCATCCTCTTGACTTTTCATGCAGTAGAGAAAAGTAAAAAAGCAAAATAAAAAAACTGAAATACTTAAACACGTTTCAACAATTAAGTAACTGATAATTATTTATTAATCAAACTTATTTATCCAAAATAAGTAACTTAATTTCTACTGTCAGCAGAAAAACGTTACTTATCTGGTCGCATCCAAGCAGGACCTTAGTGGCAGGAAAAAAAAATGGTAGAACAAGATCATTCATACGAGATAGGTCCAGTTACAATTATTTTGGACCATCAGATTGTTGTGTTTTTCGGTCGTAGTCAATGTCGCGAAAGTGAAAAATCTGCAACAAAGGTTGTGGACAATCCACTAAAGAGATTGAAACATGGCAAGACATTTTAGCACCTAGCACGTGAACGATTCAAGAACGAGAAATCCTCCGGTGCGCACTGGGTATAAGGCATATAGTGCTCCTGCTCCAGTCAATTTATCTAAACTATTCGTCAGGTCAAGAATGGCATTTAGGGCCCGTTTGGATACCACCAAATGTGTTGATTTTCTTGCTGATGGCAGCAGTTAAGTAACTTATTTGAGATAAGTTAGTTTGGTTAATAAATAATAATTATTACTTATTCCCTGAAAATCAATTAAATATTTCAGCATTTTTATTTTGCTTTTTCTACTTATTCACCATTGACTAAACAAGAGGTGCTCGTCAATAGCTGTAAAAGTGTTGATTTACGTGGCAACCGCCTAGCCCACGTTGATCATCCAGCTTGTTGGGCCCCCTGTGATACATTTGATGTGCTGTCCATCTGGTTTGGATGTGAGTGGGGCTAGCATGTGAGGAAGATCCAAACCTCAAGTGGACGCCGCATTAGGAAGCCACAATGGTAATGATGACATTGTTGAAACCTCCCTGAGCCCAGTGTGATGTGTTTTACTCATGCCATTCTTTTTTTTTTTCTAACTAATTTTGAGTGGCCCACTAGGTAGTGGGGCCACAGAAATTCATACCGTCCAACCCTGTTGGTCCATCCAAAGATGAAACAAAATCCAATCTCAAATAGACCGCACCTCAGGAAACAGTGGTCAATGACACCCACCATTGGTCGACCCTAATGACGAGTGGCCCATATCCAAGGTGGGCCCTGCATGATGGACGACCCACATTAGATGTGGGCCCCACATTTGGTATGATCCACATTAAAGGTGGCTCCACATGATAGGCAGTAGATATTGATGGTGGGCCCACTTGATGGATGACCAACATTAAAGGTGGGCCCTACACAAAGAACGGTGCAAATGGCCCACATACAAGGTGGGCCCCACATGTACTTTCCACATCAAAGGCAGGGCCCACACAATGAACAATCCACACTACAGGTTAGCCCCAAATTATGGATGGTGGATGTGTAGGGACCAAACAAACTTGAGGAATAATGTTGGAAACAAACATGCTTTTCTACTTTTTGGTTGATAAGCATATTGTTTACCAAACATACTTATTTTCTAATTAAGTAGAAATGAAGATAAGTTACTTATCTGATAAGTAGCTTATTTTAAGTAACTTACAATCCTTGAGGTCCATTTGGATATCGCTCAATAAGTAACCTTTTTAACTTATATAAGTCAATAACTTACTTTTTAACTTAATTTAGTAAGCATCATTGTAAAGGTAACTTATGTGATGAAAGTTACTGCTACTCCCGAAAGATTATTTTTACCAGCTTTTTCACCCCCACATGATGGGTGGTCCATGTCAAAGGTGGGACCAACACAATGGATGGCCCACATCAAAGGTGGGCCCCACATTATGGATGACCCACATCAAGGTGAGCCCACGTAATAGATTGTCCACCTCAAAGGTAGACCCCTAATGATGAATGATCCACATCCAAAGAAGGCCCCGCATGATGGATGACCTACAGTGAAGATGGGGCCCACACAATGGATGGTCATATCAGAGGTGGGCCCCATATGATGGATGAGGCACATCAAGGTGGGCCCCACATAATGGACAGTAACATCAAAGGTCAGCCCCTAATGATGAATGACTCACATCCAAGGTGGGCCCTACATGATGGAAAACCCACATCGAAGGTGGGGCCCACACAATGGATGGTCTACGTCAAAGGTGGGCTCTACATGATGGGTGGTGGATATTAAAGGTGGGCCTCCCATGATGGAGTACCATTAACAGGGAGCCCCACATAATAGATGTCCCATATCAAGGTGGGCTCCACATGAGGACAATTCACAGAGAAGGTGGACCCGTAATGGTGAGTGAGCCACATCCAATGCATGCCCTGCTTGATGGATGGCCCACTTCGAAGTTGGGCCTTGCATGATGAACAGTCTACATTAAAGTGGTCTTGCATGATGGACGGCCCACATTCAAAGTATGACTCGCATGATGGACAATCCACATCAAAGGTGGGCCTCACAAGGTGGATGGTCAACATTGAAGGTAGGCCCCAAACAATGGATGGTTTACATTGAAGATAGGGCCAAGGTGGGCCCAACATAATTAACAGTGCACATTAAAGGTTGGACCCACATGATAAATTGTGGATATTAAGGGTTGACTGAACAAACTTGAGGGATACGTACTTGCGATGGTAGAAAACAAACATACTTTTCTACTTTTTGGTTGATAAATATGTTATTTACTAAGCATACTTATCTGCTAATAAGTAGAAATTCTAAGATAAGCAACCTCTGGCATTAATAGCTTACGTGTAAAGGAACTTACCATCCCAACGCCCCCTTAAGGGCCACCACAGGAAAATTGTTCTTGTACTGATTAGACGATTAGATGATGTAATCCATCTTTCGTTTGACACTAGTTTTCTAGCTATCCTTTAGAATCATCAGCAATACATGATGTTCCCTATGTAATAGAAGGATCAAATTGTTGACTAGACTTGTTCTGTGTAAATGATCTTGATCTTCCATATTAAAGGTGATTGATCAGATCGCTAAGGTTGTAATTTGCATGGTACTAGCGAAATGTTCTTTAGACCTGATGAACCGTCTAAATCAATGAATTGGATTGTTTGTCCCAACAGAACTAGGAGCTCTATAACATCTTGTACATAAAAGTAGGCAATCAAATGTTATTGCTAAATCATACCTAAACCCTTGAATTTTGAAAATCACCTCCATTCATTGCTAAGATCTCTTGTAAGTGGGTCCCTAGGACACCATCTCACTACAAGAAAAAGGTCTTTAGCCTCAATTCAAAACCATGGTGAAAAGGTTTAAAAACCGAGGCTAAAGTCTTTAGCCTCAGTTTTGCCTCGGTTACTCAAACCAAGGCTCCAACCCCCCGTAGCTAAAGGCTTTAGCCTCACTTTTAGTAACCGAGGCTAAAAGGCTTTTTATAACCTCAGTTTTTTCAATTGGGGCTGAATCATTTTAGCTTCAATTGGCTCAAACTGAGGTTAAATTAAGTTTTTAAACTCCATTGTTTCCAATTGAGACTAAATCCAAATTTTAGCCTCGGTTACTTCCAACCGAAGCTAAATCTATTTTTAACCTTAGTTCTCAACAACTGAGGCTAAAACCTTTAGCCACGGGAGTTGCAGCCTCGGATTGAGTAACTGAAGCAAAATCGAGGATAAAGATGAATTTGGCCTCTGTTGGCATCAACCGAGGCTAAATTCAATTTTTAACCTCTGTTCTCAATAATTGAGGCTAAATCCCGTTTTTAGCCTCGGTTGATGCATACAGAGGCTAAATCCATATTTGGGCTCAATTTTTGCCAATTGAGGCTAATAATATATTTAAGCTTCAGTTACAAACTGAGGTTAAAAGTGTTTCACCTATTCAACTGTATAATCATACATTCATTCACATTAAAAAAATGTTCATTTCAATCAATCCGAATAGACATACAAAAAATAAATACAGGTATGAGTGCGACAATAATCTTATAAACACCCATTTTCTGCTATTAAATTTTTACAGCAATGTACAAAGCTTTCTCACCGATCCCATTGGATGTGTTGTGAGCCTAACCATTGTGTTCACCATCGGCAGATTGGGATGATTTAGCGTCAATGAAGAGTTCGAGCATAGATGCCACTTCGTGTCCATATAGTTGGGCCACCAATTCTTGTTCCAACAAATCACTCAATATATGCACCCTGGTTGCTAGCTCTTCACACTTGGCCTAGCACAAATAAGAAGCAAAACATAAAAAAAATGAAGCAAGAGTAGTGTAGTTTTGAATATTAACATCTCTCCATAAATTCTGATTAGACACTTCAATATTGAAGCTAGGACTCAGAAAATTATGACGAATACAGAGGAAGCCACCTATGGCTTCAATATTTTGATATACAGTCACAATACACGTACCATACACATCAGAAATGGACTCTTGCATTGCATTTTCAGCGTCATGGCAAAACATTGTGCCTGTTGGCGTGGCATACATTCATTAAATACTGAGACTCTATTGAAAAAAAAAAAATCTCAACCTTCTTTCAATCCGGTTGGACTTCTTGTCTAGTCAAGCTTGGGCTACACACCTGATTATTTAATATATTCATCTTTAAAATGTGGAGACTATTTAAAATGCTTAATTTGAAAATAATAATAATAAAGTGACTAAAAACCCAAAATCAACTGCTACGAAATTTTAAATCGCTATGAGACTGTCCGTTAGAGTGCCTTATCATAAGAAACTCACATCATTATCTTAAGAGTTTAATAAAACCAATAGCTTTATAAAATGAAACACACACCTTACTTGGTATTTAATTAATTCCGTATTTCACAACTATTAGACTTTTAGCCTTATTTTCTCACAATTGAGGCAAAATGTTAGACTTTTAGCCTTATTTTCTCACAACTAAGGTAAAATGATAGACTTTTAGCCTCATTTTCTCACAACTGAGGCAAAACATTAGACTTTTTAGCCTCAATTTCTCACAATTGAGGCAAAATGGTAGCCTTTTAGCCTTAGTTTCTGACCAACCGAGGCAAAATGGTAGACTTTTAGCCTTAATTTTTTACTGAGGCAAAATATTAGACTTTTAGTCTCATTTTCTCACAACTGAGGCAAAATGGTAGCCTTTTAGCCTCAATTTCTAACCAACCGAGGCAAAATGGTAGCCTTTTAGCCTCAGTTTTTGACCAATGGACGCAAAATGTTAAACTTTTAGCCTCATTTTCTCATAACGGAGGCGAAATGGTAGACTTTTAGCCTCAGTTTTTAACTAGAGGCAAAATGGTAGACTTTTAGCCTTAGTTTTTGACCGAGGCAAAATGTTAGACTTTTAGCCTCATTTTCTCACAATTGAGGCGAAATGTTAGACTTTTAGACTCATTTTCTCACAATTGAGGCAAAATGGTAGACTTTTAACCTCAATTTTTGACCGAGGCAAAATGTTAGACTTTTAGCTTCATTTTCTTATCAACTAAGGTGAAATGGTACACCTTTAACCTTAGTTTCTCACCAACTTAGGCGAAATAGCGGACTTTTAGCCTCCATTCCATTATAACCACGGTAAAAAAAAACTTTTAGCCTCAACTCCCTTAGCAACTGAGGCTAAAAAGCACATTTAGACTTTGTTTTTTGAATTGAGGCTAAAAAAAGTGTGGCTAAAGACTTGTTTTCTTGTAGTGTCTCTCGGTCCCAGGAGAATATCATCTGTGGCAAGAAGGCAACAATTACTATTAGAAGAGGCAACCTATTCGAGACTAATTCAACCATCATGTACATAATGAAAGAAGCTTTTATACACAATTAATTGAGACAATACATTATCAATTGACTTCAAATCTTTGAAATTAAGCCCTTACTCATCAAATTTGCTAGGTTATTCAAAAACAATATACGAAACTTCTTCTTCTTCATTTAAGAGGATGAGAGCACACCACCAATAATTTTATTGGTGACGATGAAAATTACCCCCCGTAGGGGAGGACAATGACCTAACCCCAAGCAAATGCACCATGCCAAATACAAGGACTTCTAAAAAAAATAGTATGAGACTCCCCAAATTAGCATAGAGACAAATAAGCCTTTGAGCACAAACGTTTACAACAAAATTAGATGTTGCTTGAGTGCCTTTAAACATAATGTGAAGAAGGCATTTTTCAGTTCAACTGGAGCCTTTGTCAATTCGACTACAAAATGGAAGCATTCTCGGATTAGACCTGTTGCATGCTGTGATGTTTTGCACATTTTTTTTTTTGACTTTCGATTCAACCAGTAGATGTTGGTTTCGGTCGGTCTGACCGAAGGTCCAATTAGTTCAACCGACGGAATCGTGTAAGTTTTTAGTATGTGTATTCTTATCTTGTACGAGAGTATATAAGTACCTCTCTAATTATGATTAGGGTATGGAGAATAGATCCTAACATGAAAATTATAGGATTTGAAGGGAAAGCTAGGATTTCTACTATAACTTGTTCTATCTCTTGTGACTATTTTTTATTATAATGGATTGATTGTTGCTTTGTTCCATGATTTTTTTTTTTTCTATAAGTGTTTTTCACGTAAAATTTCATGTATTCTCTATGTTTGCTTGGACTTTTCGTTCTGCATTGCTTGTTTGACTCAATCTGAAGTTGGCTATGCTCTCAACATTAGCAAGAGGGAAATAAAACTTATCATAAGATGAAGTCCTAGCTAGCCTCTAAAATTTCAAGTTTTGCATCATGAACAAAGTGATATTGACCTCAATTTAGAGTAGCCACGGAACCTAATTAATTATAGTGAGATTGGAAAAAATATACTTTAGTGAAATAGCATGTTTATCTGCCTTACATCATTTTTTTTTTCTCTAATCATTTTCTCCCATTTTTTTTTATATAGGTCTAGGTGATTGTTAAAAGAGATAAAGATCACATTTGAGTGATCTCCCCTTTGCTGAAGATTATGACAATTGTTAAAAGAGAAAGATCACATTGAGTGATCTCCCCTTTGTCGAAGAGTATGCCAACTGTATGTTGTGGAACCTGTAATCGTTAGATGGCTATTGCAGACACTATGCGCAGCATGACTATCATCAACGACACCATGAGTAGCATGCCCCGTATTGCAAACTCTAAGTTGTTACAACATTTGTAGAAATGTTTGGTTTTCAACTCTTTTTCCTTGTGCACTTGATGCGTCGGTGTACCTAGTGTACTTTTGAACCGTTCGATTAACCTTGGGTGTTGTGAAAGCCAAGCCTGCATAGTCCAGATAGTCTATGGAGTTGGCTTTGGTATCCAATTGAGAATTTGGCTATCATGGACACTTTTGTTGCTTTGAAATTTCATTTTACTGGTGTTCAAGAGTAGTGTAATCCTTTGGTATACTTTGTGGAGATAGTCTTCAAACTATGCAAGAATTGGGTGCTCCGACCAGCCGGACAGTGTGACCCAGATGCAGTGAAGAACTCCCATGGACAGATTTCCTATGCCCCAGACCGGTTGGCAGACCTGTCTACAGGGGGCTCCGGCTGGTGGTGAGGCAGCAATGTTTTTTTTTTTCTCCCTGGACTGTCTGTGCACTGGCCGGCGGGTCGGCCGACCGGTCGGTTGTGCACTCGGATTTCTTGCGCAGTCCGCAGTACTGTGCAAGGTGTTTCTAATTTTAAAATTTTTTCTTATTTAAGGAGTTGTAATCCAACTTAGATTAGTATCCTAAGGTGTCCAAGGTTTCCTATTCGTACTAGGAAGAGGGGAGAGGTGTGTGAGAGATAGAACTTGGGGTTTTCTCTGTTTTTCCTTGCTAGTGGGCTGTCAATCTCTGTAATCTTCTGATATTCATAGTGGATCGCTTTGTGCCGTGGTTTTTGACCCGTTGAGGGGTTTTTCCACGTAAATTCAGTCTCTTGTGGTGAATGCTTGTGTTTGATTGATTTCATCTTGTTTACTTGTTTGATTTCGCATTGCTTCACGCGTTCGGCATTCCGCTTCCGCTGCCGGTTTTTTTCCCAACATACTTTTGAACCGTTAGATTGACCATTGGAACGGCGTAGAGTTTGGTTGTGGCCATTGTAATGATATATTGCTTTGAGAGTGCCTATCTACGAATTAAGATGATCTAGACACTTTAAACACTCTTGATCAAGAGTTAGGCATTTTTTACTTGAAAAAATGGCCACACTCACAAAATTTGAATAGCCAATCAAATGGCCCAATTTTGTTTAAAAATCAGAATCTTAACCAACTAATGGGCCCCTTCCTACAACACCGTACGTGTAATGTGAATATATTGAATCTGTACATGCAAAAAGATGGGCCCTACCATGATGATCATCTGGAATGACAATCAGGCTGGGATACAACCTAAAAATCAATGGACATCCAATGGTGTGATTTAATGTACTGATGTGGTCAAACGAATGGATGGATCATTCATATTTTCGTAGAAGATGATTAACATGGCCTGTCACACCTTTTGGCCGGGTGAGATATTTTACATGTAACTCATTGGTGAGAAAGAAATGGATGCATGTGAACTGTATGTGATCATTTCTTAGAAAACTTCAAGCCTAATCCTGATTTTGTGTGGCCCATGCCTTTTAGGTAGAGCTGTACACGAGCCAAGGTAGCACGGTCACGCTTGAATTGGCTTGAACCAGCTCGATTTGGCTCGATTCAAAGGCTGGGTTTGGATCAAGCCGAGCCATTTTTTCAAGCTCGAAATGATTTTCTAGCTAAGCTCAAGCTAACCCAAGCTCGATTCAGCTTGACTCGGCTCACTCATTGGAAAAGTATATATTTTTAGTCAACATTGGAAGTGAGCAAAGAAATGAGAGATGAAACTCTCTATAAAAATAAGTGGGGGTGTCAATGGACCTTGCGCTGCCTTTTGGTCTGATTTTAAATAGTTTTAGGCCGGGCTTTTGGGTTGGGCCTATTTAAAATATTATTTTTTCTAAGCCCAAACTCAGCTCGAATTGGGCATGAAATTGGCTCGAAAGCTCGGTCGAGCCAGCTCAAATATATCAGTCCTGCACAAAGGCCGAGCTGAGCCAGGGTGGTCACTGAACGAGCCTGGCTTGAACAGGGCCAAGTTTGGCTCGGCTCGTGTAAAGCTCTACTTTCAGGTCAGATCAGCTGCATCCAAGTTGCGATTTTTCATCCCTTAAGTACAATTTTTTCATGCTATGGGAATAATTAAATGCGTTTATAATTATGATTTAAGGATAAAAAGAGTAGTGATTTTGGGCCAGTAAATCTGACGTGGCGCATTTCAGCAAATGCATAATCTGCTTACAAATTTGATTTCTTGCATGTGTGGCCAATTTTTTTATGATCCAAACCGCTAATAGAGGCTGCCCTCGAAATCTCCCTGATTGGGAGATCACAAACCTTTGATATTATGCATTTTCTCTGTTGAATTTACACCGTTAAATGGTTGAGATGAATTTAGGAGATTTCTGATCATCCACCATCCACCCAAAAAAATAAGGCCCTCTAGGGCTGGCAATGGGTTGATTGATAACTCCATCTTCCAGCCGTTCCCTGCCATTGTCATAGAGTTAGGTATCAACAGGCTGGGCCGTCCTACCAGGTATGGTCCCCGGTTTGGTATGGGTCTAGCTCAAGGACAGCACATCAGAAATGGGCCTGATTTTGAATCCCGATTAATAAATGGGCCAGGCTTGAACCCATGTTCTGCAAACTTGCAAGAAAGGCTGGATACTAGCCCATGAATAGACCCATTCATGATGTGAATGTATGGACTTGGGCCTGAAATCAGACCCGGCTGTGACTTTTGGGCCAGAAAGAAAACCAGATCCGGCTCAGGCTAACCCTGACCCAACTCAGGACTGACTAGTTGCCACTACTAGCTACCTATTGAGATTACTAGAATTATATGCATGCAGCTAGAAATCAAAACCACCCATGTTGTGGGCCCCAGTATAGATGCCATAACTAAATTGACTCGATAACCCTATCCAGTGTTTGATGGTCATTTCTTCGTTGTAAGGAAACCGTCTGATTATTATTTCGTTTTAACCTTCTTTGTAGGGGACGCGAATTGTCATGATGTCCGTGAGAAATCCACTCAATTCATCAGTTTTGCAAATAGAATAGGAGTACAAAAACGAGACAGATCCAAAACTCAGGTGGGCCACGCCACACGAAACAGTGGTGATTGAACGCCCACCAATGGAAACTTCGTGGGGGGGCCCAAGAAGTTTTGGATTAGGGTGATATTTGTGTTTTAGTTTATCCCACTGAGAATAACCATATGAACGGTTTGGATGGCATATAAACATCATGGTGCCTCTGCATAGGTCGAGCATTTCCATTCTCACTATTTCCCGTCATGTGGCCCACCTGACTTTTAGATCTGCTTCATTTTTGGATTCCTGTCCTATCATAAACTCGTGAAACTGATGGATGGAGTGGAATTCCCATAGACCCCGCATATTCTGCCTACAAGAACATCCTGTTGGTGGGCCACAGGCGATTCCCGTCCTACTGTTTGGACGGTTCAGATTGAGATACATGTATGCCATGTGTACAACATCCATGTGGAATACGGAGCACATCAATAATACACTTAAGACATAAGTAAGAAATTACAGCTTCCTCATGAATTGAGATGTGGGCAGCATCCTGGTACACCCGTTAAGCCAAAATAGAGCCTATGGTTTATTAATCCGGACCGTTAACCTGATGGGCCCCATTGTCCATAATCTTTTATTTTTAATTCTAAACATTCAGTGATCAAGATCATCTACGCTTTGGTGAATTTTTGTGACATTCCATCCGTGGTGGGGCTGACCAAGATCATTGGGCCATATGATTGCTGATTTGGTTGATGTCAAGAGCAGTCGGCCATAGGCAGGGGCCTCTCTCACACTTGCTGGACATAGGACCAGCTTGGCTCGACCGGTCAAGACTGGTCGGCTAGTGTATTTCTGCTGAAAATTAGCAGCTTCCTCTTGAAGCTCTAAAAATCCATGTGTTGTGTGTAAGCGTTGCGGAAATCTAGAAGTTTCTGAGGCAGGTAAAGCCTCTCCACTATAAAAGGACACCTAGGTTTCTTCCCTAAGGCATCATAGAAGATCAAAGACTTCGTGAGAGTTGAAGAGGATCATTGTGGAGTGTCTATAACTCTTTCGAATCCGGTTTTTCATGCTTTTAATTAGTTTTTCATTGTTTCTAGTTGAAGCATGATAATTCTCGGCTAGAACTTTTTAGCTAAGGTTAAGAGGTAAAGCTTGTTGGTAGTTATCATGTTAAATTTGTTTTGATTCAAGTACTTTACTTTAAGTTTAGATTTTAAGTTCTAGTTTGAATAAAAGTTGGTATTTTTAGATGTTTTATGAGAATTCATGTACTTCGGACATGAGTTCCTTGTAATTCTTTGAGATTATCATGTTTGGTTTGATTAGATTCAAATTGTAGTAATCCCTGAGCATACCATAGTCCATTAGCATGGTTGTTACTTCGAAGGCTACATATTCGAATTCTATGTGCTTCATTAAGACTAGAATCTTATTTTTTTGACTTAAGTGGGGATTGTTTGTATTTGAATGCTAAATCTTTCAACTAAAAGAGAGATAGAACTTCAATTCTAGTTGTGCTTATGCTTGGATGAATGAATTCACATGGGACTACTACAAGTGGATCATTGAGGCCTTAGTTCCGTTTAAATTACAAATTTTACAATTTACTATTTTAAGTTAGTTTATGAACTTGAACTTCTAAATTAATTGAATTTGAAGTTGCTGGAATAATTAGAATTGGTTTACCTCTTTTCCTGTGGATCAACCTCGGTCTTACCGAGATTATTACTACATTGCAGTCTTGCACTTGAGGCGATCGAACAAGTTTTTACCGCCGGTGCCGGGGATTTTAGGTTAAACGGTTTTAAATTGTTTTAGTAGCTATAAAAGTAGAAGTAGTAGGTTTTACTGTTTTCCTAGGACTAGTTTTTTTTCTGAATTTTAGAATTAACAAGGTTTGTTTTGTTTTGTAGGAAGTTCTTCTAGTTCAAGCAAATCGGGAACTATCCTTCCAACTTGAACCATTTCAAATTTCAGTTTTTGTAATTTTTATTTCCAGATTTTGTTTTTAGGACTTAGGATTAGTTTAGATTATTGCTTGTGTGGTTTATGTCCCGTTGGGAACGTGACCACACCAATCGTCTCCAATCCGAAAGTGTTCTAGTTGGACCACTATCCGTTCATAGACGAGTCAGAAAATATCAAGAGCTTTGTGAAAGTTCGAGAAATATGGATCAAACTCTATTAAGGAATCCTCCCCACCCTACTCCAACTACAAATGCTAATCATGAAGAAGTAGGAGAGAATGATGTGCACAATGCTCTTCCAATGAAAGCTTTACGAGATTACCTACAATCGGCCCGTACGACTACACCTTCATGCGTGATTCTCCCAACCACCGAGGGAAATATTGATATAAAGCCAGGAGTAATTCAACTCTTACCCAAGTTCCATGCGTTAGACTTAGAGAGCCCATACCTACACTTAAAAGAATTCGAAGAAGTCGTGGCTACTTTGCAATATGTTAATGTCTCAAAAGATACTATCAAACTTAAATTATTTCCCTTTTCATTAAAAGAAAAACCCAAAAGTTGGCTCCATTCTCTTAGACCGCATTCGATAGGATCATGGAATGAAATGACCCGGGAGTTCTTGAAAAAGTTCTTCCCGGCTCATAAAACAAATATCTTTCGAAGAGCTCTAATGAACTTTTTGGTTAAAGAGAATGAGTCATTCTCTCAAAGCTGGGAAAGATTTAAGGTCCTCCTACTTGCTTGCCCACATTATGGCTACGAAAGTTGGCAAATTATAAATTTCTTCAATGATGGATTGAGTTCCAACATGCACCAATTCGTAGAGATGATGTGCAATAGAGAATTTATGAGCAAAAATCCAAACGAAGCTTGAAGTTACTTGGACATGTTGGCCGAGAATACCCAATCATGGGATACTTCGGACAAATCTAGTAACATCAAGCTGCCTCAACAAAAAGAAAAATGAGGAATTTACATCCTTAAAGAGGAAGATGACTTTAACACAAAGATAGCTAGCCTCACAAGAAAGATAGGGGCTATGGAACTTGGTAAGAGTGGAGTTTCAAAGTCCAATGAAGCCATTGAAAATGTGTGTGAAATTTGTGTCGCTAATGTACACTCTACGCAAAATTGTCCTACAATCCCTGCATTCCAAGAGGTGTTACAAGAACAAGCAAACGCCACATATGATTATCAACGGCCTTTCAATGAACCGGTAAGTAACACGTTTAACTTTACTTGGAAGAACCAGCCTAATTTTAGTTGGAGGAATGGCCCCACGGCCAATCCTACCAATTCTCAAGGAGGGCCACCCATGTAAAATATGGCCCCACCCCAATTATCAATGGAGGATACTCTAAAGGCATTTATGCAAGGGCAAACGCAAATCAATCAATCCAATCAGCAAATATTGCAAGAGCTTAAGATCTCGGTTGATGAAATTAAGGGGACGCTTGAATGCTAGGGAAGGGACCTTTCCGACCCAACCTCAGCCTAATCCTAAACAAGCACATGAAATAAGCATCCCTAATCTTCCCAACCAACATGTGGAGCAAGCAAAATCCATCACCACTCTTAGAAGTGGTAAACAAATTGATAGATCTATTCCGATAAAGGCCAACAAGCCTAATGATATGATAAATTCTGAGAATGAGGATGATTCTAACTTAGCCCCACAAGAAACGGAATACGTTTATAAGCCCGTAGCATCATTCTCTTCAAGATTAGTTGTTCCAAAATCTCTCCCAAACTCTCATGATATTTTAGAGATTTTCCGACAAGTCAAGATCAACATTCTATTGCTCGACATTATTAAGCAAATTCCTTCCTATGCCAAGTTTCTGAAGGACTTATGCACAACCAAACGCAAATACCATATGCAACAAAAAGCCTTCTTGAATGAGCAAGTGAGTGCCATTCTAACCCAAAAGACCTTTACAAAATTTAAGGATCTCGGTAGTCCCACAATCCCATGTATCATTGGTGACTACCAGATTGAGCGTGCATTATTAGACCTGGGGCAAGTGTAAACTTGATCCCGTACTCAATAAACAAGCAATTGGGTTTTGGTGAATGAAAACCCACCAAAACCACGTTGCAACTCACTGATAGATCAATTCGTGTATCGAGAGGAATAGTTGAGGATGTATTGGTCCAAGTCGACAAATTCTACTACCCGGTGGATTTCATCGTCTTGGACACGCAACCGGTCATGGATGCTAGCACTTAAATACTAATGATTCTAAGCCGCCTGTTCCTTGCTACATCAAACACAATCATAAATTGCCGGAATGGGGTGATGCAATTGTCTTTTGGGAACATGGCATTAGAAGTGAATGTATTCCACTTGAGCAAAAGGCATAGGGATGAGGATGATGAGCTCTTCGAGGTAAACATGCTCGAATCCTTTGAAGAAGAGGAGCTCCTCCAACTTGAGTCACTAGAAAATTTGGAGACATGCTTAGCACATTTTGAAGATTCCAAATACCCTATCATTAGTGAAATTGGGCAAGCATTGAGTAGTGAGAAACCGGTAGTTGATACTAGCCGGTGGAGGCCTTATTTTGAAAGATTGCCACCAACCACATCAAAGCCTCTATCGTTTAATATCAAACCGCCGAAGCTTGACCTTAAACCTTTACCATCCGAGCTTAAATATGTATATTTAGGTCAAGAGGAAACATCCCCGATTTTCATTAGCCTCTTACCTAGAAAAAGATCAAGAGCTCAAGTTGATCGAGCTACTCAAAGAACATAGGGGTGCCATAGGATGGACAATAGCGGACTTCAAGGGGATAGACTCTTCGGTTTGTACTCACCGTATATACCTTGAAGAGAATGCAAAAACGACTAGACAACTTCAAAGAAGGTTGAATCCAAACATAATGGAGGTTGTCAAAATTGAGATGTTAAAGCTACTAGATGTGGGTATCATCTACCCCATATCGGATAGTCAATGGGTGAGTCCTACCCAAGTTGTCCCTAAGAAGTCCGGTATTACCATTGTTGAGAACACCAACAACGAGCTTATACCGACTAGAGTGACCACTGGTTGGTGTATGTGCATAGATTATCGGAAGCTAAACACGATCACTAGGAAGGACCACTTCCCTCTCCCATTCATGGATCAAATTCTGGAGAGGTTAGCAGGTCACTCTATTATTGCTTCCTCGATGGATATTCCAGCTACAACCAAATTGAGATAGTCCCGGAAGACCAAGAGAAGACTACATTCCCATTGGCACATTCACATATCGAAGGATGCCATTCGGACTATGTAATGCACCCGCCACATTCCAACGATGCATGTTGAGTATTTTCTCAGACATGGTGGGTGAATTTCTCGAGGTATTCATGAATGATTTTTCTATTTTTTATTGTACTTTTGATGAGTGTCTTAATCACTTGAAGTTAATCTTGACAAGGTGTGAGGAGAAGAACCTTATATAAAACTAGAAAAAGTGTAATTTTATAGTACAAAGAGGAATAGTCCTTGGACATATCATCTCGTCCAATGAAATAGAGGTAGATCGGGCCAAAATCGATATCATTTCCAATCTACCACCACCCAAAAGCATACGCAATTTATGGTCCTTCCTTGGACATCCCGGCTTTTATAGAAGGTTCATAAAGGATTTCAGCCATATCTCGAGACCCTTATACAACCTTCTCCAAAAGGAGAACCAATTTGAGTGGAGTGCTGAATGTTAATTGGCTCTTATCATGCAACCACTGGATTGGTCCGTCCCTTTTGAGTTAATGTGCGATGCGAGCGATTATGCTATTGGGGCGGTGCTAGGCCAAAAGAAGGACAAGAAGCCCCACGTTATCTACTATGCGAGTAGGACCTTGAATCCCGCCCAAGTCAATTACTCGACTATGGAGAAGGAGCTCCTAGCTGTCATTTTTGCATTGGACAAATTCAAGCCTTACTTAATAGGATCCAAGATTATTGTTTATACGGATCATGCGGCGCTGAAACACATTCTTTCTAAGAAGGATGCTAAGCCCCGTCTACTTAGATGGATCCTACTCCTTTAAGAATTTGATTTAGAGATCAATGACAAGAAGGAGTAGAGAATGTGGTGGCGGATCATCTATCTCACCTAATCTTACCCAATTCCATTGACGAGTCACCTATTGAGGACTCATTCCCTGATGAGCAACTCTTTATTGCTATGCATCCACCATGGTATGCGGACATAGCAAACTATCTTTCCACAGGTGCGATGACGACCCATTGGACTGCGCAAGATAAATGAAAATTTCTAAGGGAAGTGTGCAGGTTTTTCTGAGATGAACCTTTACTTTTTAAATATTGCCTAGATCAAATAATTAGGAGATGTATGTCCCTGATGATGACCAAAATTCTGTCATCTCCTTTTGCCAAAATCAAGCATGTGGGGGTCATTTTTTCGCTAAGAAAACCACTGCTAAAATTCTGCAATATGATTTTTATTGGCCTACTTTGTTTAGAGACACCCACGAGTTTTGCAAAGCATGCGAGCGCTGTCAAAAGCTAGGAGGATTGTCCTGTAGGAATATGATGCCTCTCAACCCAATTCAACATCTCGAAGTCTTCGATTGTTGGGGCATCGATTTCATGGGACCATTCCCCTCATCTTTTGGACATGTCTACATACTACTTGCCGTCGACTATGTGTCCAAGTGGATAGAGGTGTTTCCATGTAGAACCAACAATCATCGTACTGTTCTAAAGTTCCTCAAAGGAAACATCCTTTCTAGATTTGGAACACCTTGAGCCATCATAAGTGATGATGATTCTCACTTTTGTAATAGGCCATTTGAAGCCTTAATGAAGAAATATGGCATTAGACATAAAGTGAGTACCCCATACCACCCACAGACAAGTGGGCATGCTGAAATTTTCAATCAGAAAATCAAACAAATTTTGAAAAAAATGAAGCCGGATCGCAAAGATTGGTCACTACGATTAGTTGATGCGCTGTGGGCTCACAGCACCACTTATAAGACCCCCGTTGGAATGTCTCCCGGAAAGCTTTTCACTTACTTGTAAAACTTGAACACAAAGCTTATTGGGAAATTCAGACATTGAACTTCAATAATGACAAGGCTAGCTCGCTTCGCAAACTCCAATTAAATGAGCTTGATGAGATCCAGAACGATGCTTACGAGAACTCGAGGATTTACAAGAATAGGATGAAGGCCTTTCATGACAAACACATCTTCAGGAAATCTTTCCATAAAGGTCAGAAAGTGATCTTGTACAATTATCGACTTAATCTTTTTTCCAAAAAATTAAGATCTCGATGGACCAGCCCATATATTGTTAAAGAAGTTTTTCCTCATGGGGCTGTCGAGATAGAAAATGCGGCGAATGGTAACTGTTTTAAAGTAAATGAACAACGTCTTAAACCATTCGTTGAGAAATTTGATTTAGAGGACATGTCCATCGCTCTGAACGATCATGTGTATCAGGATGATTGATCTCCTAGTCTGACGGAGGTATAGAGTAGATTAGGTTTAGTTATTTTTCTATTTTATTTGCTTTAGTAGATTTTGATGCTGAATGTAGACTTCCATTATTGATTCATTCAAGTACTCTCATACTTACCCTCTTTTATTTTTTTTTTATCATTGCTCTCATGTTTATGCTCATTGCATATCTTTTTACATTGAGGACAATGCAAGATTTGGTTGGGGGTGAGATTCCTCGAATCTAGCAATTTGTCGACATTTCATGCAAAATTTTGTAGAAATTTTTTTATTTTTTTGAAACATCAAAACTCTTTTGGAAAACTTTGTTTCTATGCACTTGAGATATCATGAGTATGAAAGGATGAAAGATGAACTGATATGATTTTGAGATCTCTAAATTATCTTAAACATGATAGTTTTATATGTGAATCTCCCTATTTGTTTGATCGATTGAACATTTGAACACTTTTGAGTCTATATCACATTACACGATTCTCATGATTTGAAGGGATTAATAGATTTATAGATTGGTTAGACTGAGATTTAAATTATTGAGGAACCAAGTTGGAGAACTTTTTTTATCCTTATTCATGAGAAACAAGAAAAAAGAACGAAAGATATGGATTTCTAAAAATCCTATCTAATTTGTATGAAAAAAAAAAAAGAAAAGAAAAGAAAAAGAAAGTATGGGTATTATTGTATATTTGTGAAAATTTTCAAAAAGGGCTACCTATTACCAACCATGGATGGTTTACCTATAACCAAAGCTGGAAATGGGAAGTAGTGTGAAAGCCGTCGAAGGAACGGTAAGGCAAATTCCTGTCATAGGCAATTGGTTGATCTGTACACTTTTAAATCTTTGGTTTGGCCGATTTATGAAGAAGGTAATCCTGGAAAGTCATGAGATGAATATGCACAATGCACACTAGACCATACATGTTCGGATTCTTCTATTTGTTAATAAATCGGTGAGGATTCTAAGTGAACACTTATTATATTTGGAAAGTTTAGGACCTCAATTTTTCATTATTTTGTTTTTCTGAATTTTTCACTAATATGTCTTAAAGTCTATAGAAACATAATTTTCAAGAGAGAGTTGAGTTTTTAGAGAAAGGGATTATTTTTACGCTTGTTTTACTCGGGACTAGCAAAATGCTGGTTGGGGGGTGTGTTGAGCCTTTAATTTATACATATTCTAGCTCATTACATTGTACCTTATGCATGGTTTGCATAGTTAAAAGACTAATCTAATGCATGTTTTGTGTATATAGGAATGAGAGAGAGACTTCACCCAATTGATGGCTAAAAAACCTAATTAGAAGCCTCTTTGATGATGATTGATGGTGGGCCAAAGGAAGACGAAGAGCAAGAGGAGAAGAGAGAGAGAGAGAGAGAGAGAGAGAGAGAGAGAGAGAGAGAGAGAGAAAACAAAAGGAAATGAGGGCTAGATTGCTCAAGACCTAGTCGGCCATAGGCAGGGGCCTCTCTCACACTCACTGGACATAGGACTAGCTTGGTCTAACCGGTCAAGACCGTTCGGCCAGAGGCCTACCCTTCCCTCTGCATGCTCTGGATAAGGCACAAACAGGCCCGACTGGTGTTTGTGCCCGACCGGTTAAGACCGGTCGGCCAGTGTATTTCTGCTGAAAATCAATAGCTTCCTCTTTAAGCTCCGAAAATTCATGCGATGTGCGTAAGTGTTGTGTAAATCTAGAAGTTTCTGAGGTAGTAGAGCCTCTCCACTATAAAAGGACACCTAGGTTTCGTTCCTAGGGCATCATAGAAGATTAAGGACTTCGTGGAAGTTGAAGAGGATCGTCGTGGAGTGTCACTCCCGAATACGATTTTTTATGCTTTTAGTTAGTTTTTCATTGTTTCTACTTGAAGCATGATAATACTTGGCTAGAACCTCTTAGATAAGGCTAAGAGGTGAAGCTTGTGGGTAGTTATCATGTTGAATTTGTTTTAATTCAAGTATTTTACTTTAAGTTTGGATTTTAAGTTCTAGTTTGAATAAAAGTTAATATTTTTGGATGTTTTATGAGAGTTCATGTGGTTCGGACATGGGTTCCTTACAATTCTCTGAGATTATCATGTTTGGTTTGATTAGATTCGAATTGTAGTAATCCCTGAGCATACTATAGTCCATTGGCATGGTTGTTACTTCGAAGGCTACATATTCGAAATTCTATGTGCTTCTTTAAGACTAGAATCTTATTTTTCGACTTAAGTGGGGATTGTTTGTGTTTGAATACTAAATCTTCCAACAAGAAGAGAAATAGAACTTCAATTCTAGTTGCGCTTATACTTGGATGAATAAATTCACATGGGACTACTACAAGTGGATCTTTGAGGCTTTAGTTCCGTTTAAATTACAGATTTTTACAATTTACTGTTTTAAGTTAGTTTATGAACTTGAACTTCTAAATTAATTGAATTTGAAGTTGCTAGAATAATTGGAATTGGTATACCTCTTTCCCTGTGGATCAACCTCGGGCTTACCGAGATTATTACTACATCGCAGCCTTGCACTTGAGGCGAGCGAACATTCTTTCAAGTAGAGTTGTACGTGTTACCTACCGGTCTATTGAAAGGCCTTTAATACCCATACACGACGTTTGCTTGCTCTTGTAACACTTCTTGAAACGTAGGAATTGTAGAACAATCTTACGTAAAGTGTACATTAGTGGCACAAATTCCGTACACGTTCTCAATAGCTTCCATGGACTTACAAACTCCACTTTTAATTAGTTCCATAACCTCAACTTTTCTTGTGAGGTTGGCTATCCTTTTGTTTACATCATTTTCCTCCTTAATAATGTAAATTCCTTCTTTCTCTTTTTGTTGAGGAGGCTTGAGGTTACTAGACTTGTCTGAGGTATCCCATGATTAGGCATTCTCGGCTAGCATGTCTAAGTAACTCTATGCCTCATCTGGATTTTTACTCATAAACTCGCCATTGCACATCATCTCTACGAATTGGCACATGTTGGAATTCAATCCATCATAAAAGGAAGTTTATCACTCGAAACTTTCGTATCCATGATGTGGGCAAGTGAGTAAGAGTTCCTTAAACTTTTCCCAACTTTGAAAGAACGACTTACCCTCTTTTCCCATAAAGTTCATTATAGATCTTCGAAGGATGTTAGTTTTATGAGCCGAGAAGAACTTTTTCAAGAATTCCTGGGTCATCTCAGTCCATGTCCCAATCGAATGTGGTCTAAGAGAGTGGAGCTAACCTTTGGCTCTTTCTTTCAATGAGAAGGGAAGCAATCTAAGTTTGATGACATCCTCTGACACATTATTGTATTGAAAGGTAGTAATAACTTCATCAAACTCTTTTAAGTGTAGATATTAGCTCTTAGAATCTAGCCCATGGAACTTTGATAAAAATTGAATTACCCCCGGCTTCATATCAATGTTCCCTCTAGTGGTTAGTAAAACCACGCAAGAGGGTGTAGTCGTACGAGCCGGTTGTAGGTAGTCACGTAAAGCTATCATTGGAGGAGCATTATGCACCTCATTCTTTCCTATTCCCTCTTGATTAGCGTTTGTAGTTGGAGTAAGGTGGGGAAGATTCCTTAATGGAGTTTGATCCACATTCCCCGAACTTTCACAATGTTCTACGTATTTTCTGACTCATCTATGAACGGAGAATGGTTCATCTAAAACACATTCGGTTTGGAGACGATTGTTGTGGTCACGTTCCCAACGGGACATGAACCACACGAACTAGAATCTAAACTAATCCTAAGTTCTAAAAACAAAAATCTGAAAATAAAACTAAAAATTCTAAAAACTGAAAATTGAAAGAGTTCAAGTTGGAAGAATAGTAGCCGATTTGCTTAAACTAGAAGAACTTCCTACAAAATAAAACAAACCTTATTAGTTCTAGAATTCAGAAAAGCTAGTCCTATTAAAACAGTAAAACCCAACTACTTTTACTTCTATAGCTACTAAAACAATTTAGAACCGTTTAACTTACATTCCCTGGCAACGACGCCAAAAACTTGTTCGCTAGCCTCAAGTGCAAGGCTTGCGATGTAGTAATAATCTCGGTAAGACCGAGGTCAATCCACAAGGAATTAGTGTAAACCAATTCAAACTATTCTAAAAACTCCAAATCTCAACAATTTGTGATTTTAATTTCATAAACTAACTTAAAACAGTAATAATGTAAAATTTTGTAACTAACGGAACTAAGGCCTCAAGGATCCACTTGTAGTAGTCCCATGTGAATTCATTCATCCAAGCATAACACAATTAGAATTGAAGTTCTATCTCTCTTCTAGTTGGAAGATTTAACATTCAAACACAAACAATCTCTACTCAAGTCTGAAACTAAGATTCTAGTTCTAATGAAGCACATAGAATCCAAATATGTAGCCTTCGAAGTAACAACCATGCCAATGGACAATAGTATGCTTAGGAATTACTACAATTCGAACCTAATTAATCCAAACATGATAATCTCAGAGAATTGCAAGGAACCCATGTCCGAAGCACATCAACTCTCATAAAACATAAAAAAATACCAACTTTTATTTAAACTAGAAGTTAAAAATCCAAACTTTAGATAGAGTACTTGAATCAAACGAATTCTACATGATAATTAGCTACAAGCTTCACCTCTTAGCCTTAGTTAAGAGGTTCTAGCCGAGCATTGTCATGCCTCAACTAAAAACAATGAAAAACTAATGAAAAACATGAAAAATCAGATTCAGGAGAGTTGTAGACGATCATCTTCACCTCCCACGAAGTCCTTAGCCTTCTATGATGCCTTAGGAATGTAACCTAGGTATCCTTTTATAATGGAGAGTCTCCACTACCTCAGAATCTTCCAAAATTACGTAAGAACTCCCGCAGTGCATGGATTTTTGGAGCTTGCTGAGCAAGCTGCTAAATTTCAGCAGATTTACACTGGCCAACCGATCTTGACCGGTCGGACCCGTCTGGTCTATGTACAAAGAGTACAGGAGGGAGGGTAGGCTTATGGCCGATCGGTCTTGACCGGTTGGACCTGTGCAGGGCATATGTCCAGCGAGTTTCAAAGGGAGGCAACGGGGTGGCCGACTGGTCTAAGCCTCTTCTCTTTAATTTTTTCTTTCTTTCTTTCTTTCTTTTCTCTCCTTCTTTCTTCTTCCTTCTTTGGCCCACCTTTGGTTTTCATCAAAGAGCTTCTAAATGAGCTCTTTTGAACATTAATTGAGTGAAGTCTCTCTTTCATTCCTACAATCACAAAACATGTATTAACTTAGTCTTTTAACATACAATTCAAGCATATGATGTGATGTTATAGGTTAGAATATGTATAAATTGGAAGCTCAACAGCGCCTTCTCCAGCAGCAGCCTTGGACTTCGGTCCAGCAGCATCCCTAAATGTCAAACTGGCCTCATCCTCGTTCATCCATGTAAGGTCCAGTTCAAAAAATGCTTCTAAACTTCCTCTTGACAGAAGCACTTCATACTGAAGAACTTTAGGTTAGAATTGTGGTCCTCGGATGTCTTGTAGGCTTCCACCACGGCCACTTCCCTTGCTAAATACTGGCCTCCATCTCGGCCACCCTGACTTCAAGTGTAGCAGCCTTGGCCCCTAGCTTGGCGCTTATTAACTGCTCCACCTCCAGTTGAGAAGACGTGTCGACCAGGCACTGCCTCATGAGCAGAGTGAAGAGACTCCTTCTCCACCTTTGTGGAGAGGTCGGCCTTGGCAGCTCCAAATTGGCGCTCAGCCTCCCTGGCCCTCCTCTTCAGCTCGTACAAATACTGCCAAACTGCAAGGGCACTTAGGGTCTCCTACGATGAACAACAACCAGAATTAGTGAAAAACAAATATAAAGAAAAGAAATGCACGACATACTAATGATGGAAGGTATATCTTGAGGCCAGTGGTCGTCATCTCCCTGAGGAGTTGGTCAAGGCACGTCTTCAAAATGGTGTTTACTTCAGAGTGAGGACGGACACTAGTTAAAGAGCAAGGCTAGATGCTTTGGAATGGAGGACAACAACGCCTCAGATCGTCCCCTGATGAGCCCCTTCGGGGCCAAGCTATGGTGCTCAGCAACACCCCCTGCTCTTAAGGCCTCCTCAATTTTGGCCTGCTTGCCTACGAGGGAAGGCACCACTAGATCGACTACCTCCCGCAGTCGAGCAGAAGGAGTAGCAGTAGCAGCAGCGGCAACCTCAGCCACCGTAGGACCAACCACGGGCACATTGGTAGCACCCAAGGGGACCCAAGCAATAAAAGGAGAAACGTCGTGAGGAGAAGCAACAGGAGCCGCCTTCTTCCTCACTGCAGTTCTCAACCTTTCTAGGTCGCCCCCAGTTGGAGGCCTCTTCTTCCCCTTAGGAGCAGAAGACATCGCTACAAACAAACAACAAATGAATAAGTCAGTAAGCCACAAATACCGACCAATGCAAGTAAGATGTCGAGCTTAATAAGTTACTGCATGGGATCAAGCCAAATTGCTGCAAGAGCTCGGTGGTGACAAGCTTCTTGTAGTCCCTCCTCCCACCATGATCGCGATCCAACAACCTTGACCTAGTTTTGGAGATGATCAGGGAGGTAGGGCAACGACATGGAAAATACTGTAAAAGCAAGGACAACCTCATGTTAGTAACAAATAAGAAAGCAAAAAAAATGAAAGTATAAAAGTTTGGTACATGCTCCAACCTGAAAGGGTGTAGGAGGTCGGGACCCAAAACCTCAAAACCTTTATCTCGTCTTCTTGTGCTTCCCACTCTCTGAAGGCAAAAAACCACTTATCCTTCCAGCCTTTGTTGGAGGACAGATTGTTGGCAATTATGGCCTCGCCCTTGCCCAGCCACGAAAAAAAAGTGAAACTAGCCATGATCTTTAGGATTGCCCTTAGTCTGGTATAGGTAGAAGAGCTCATCCATAGCGAGCTTGGATTTACTGACCTACTGCCAGAGGATGCAGCTGCCAAAAATTTCCCACCATACATTAGGGTTTAGCTGCCCTGGAGAAAACCTAAGACAACTAAGTACCACTCTCACTAGAGGTGGAGAGGGAGACGAAGGCCACAAGAAAAGAAAATCTGATATAGAGTGACCTCCCCTAGAGGAAGTCAACTCGAGACTTCTCTAGCTCAAGGTAGCATAAGACCCACCGAACTGGGAATATTATAGAGCGACCTGAGTTATTTTAGGTCGGACATCGTCAACCCCAATACGAAGGTGTCAGTAGCAAAAAGGGACTCAACAGTGTGGGAGGAGATCGACTCTTCATCCTGTTGCTCCTCCTCGGACTCGGGGGTCAGGCCCATCGGACAGGAATCGGCCTTTGTAGCCAGCCTCGCAGGATCAACCTCAGACTTTATAGAGGGCGCTAGTGACCTAGTGTTACTCAGATCGCCCACCAACTCATCTCGAAAATAGTCAGAGATAGTGGTCGCACTAGAGTCCTCTTTGAAAGGCATCGAGGAACTAAAAATGAAAAATGAAGGAAGAGAAAGGGATAGTGAAAGACGATGTATCAGGAAATTCGGGAACAAGGACTCTGAGGAAGAAGAGATGCTAAGAATCAGGAACATAAGGAACTGGAGATTTTGGAGCACTAGTAGATCGGCACAACTTGGCAGAGGTCAGACGTATTATGAATAGAATGTGAAGGAAGGGAGGGAACTTGGGGTATTTATATGCTTCACCTTGTACCTACTCCACGTCATACGATGCCACGCGTCAGCATGGGGTGGCCTCAAATAGCGAGACGCCTCTTCGTCTGTTGCGCCCTTACACATGTCATCATAAGATACGTCCGAGCAGAGATACGACGATTCGGCTGTCGAGCCACCGCCACGCATCAGCTCGTGATTCACCCAGAGACTGAAAAGACAATTGTGTCGTATGAGTAATCATGGTGCCCTTTCGGGTTTTGAGCCGTCATTAATTCCTCGGTTCCCGCCTTTCTAGCTAGAAAAATTCTAGCAAAAATTTTGAAATTTTAGAGCTCCCACACAACCAAACCATTTTGAAAATCTCACTTCTGAGCCCGAACAAGTTGACCTCGGAGGGGGGGCTTCCGAATTGGTCCCACACATGGAGAAGAAAGCCCACGGACCCAGAAGGCCCAAGTATAAGTCTTCGGCCCTGCTCTAAGCTAAAGAGCAACAGGGCCGAGCAGATAGGTTGACCCGCCCTCCAAGATAAGGGGCATAGATTGACAAGCTTCCTGTTGCAATCCTATCAACATCTGAAAAAGTCAAAGCTAGAGCAAAACACGTCTACATGTCCTTGGCCCTCTGAACTGAGGACATCGAGCAATTGTTTACAAATGCCTTGTCGTCCAGGCTAAGGAGCAGTGACCGGTAGTTCTAGCAAGGAGACCTTTTGAGCAAGACAAGCAGTCTCTCCAGCTCAAAGACGGATTATCGAGCTAAGCCGTTAGAACACGGAGCTCGGTATGAGAGGACTTGCCCTTTGACGAAGATATACAATCTGGGTGAGAAGCCCAAAGGGGAGAAGCTCAGATACTGAGCTACACATCCTGAGCAAACCAGAACGACCATTATCAGAGAGGCGGTACGAGGAATCCGGGATAATTCTGCCAAATCCAGATGAGATAAGGAACCGACCTTATCTCGGCCGAAGATCTATCCTACAAATTAATCAAGGACGAGAATCCCACTTAATTAAGACTCTCCAAACATAGCCTAGCAGGACTCTCTTATCTAGAACCTTCCTCACGCTCTATAAATAGGGCCGTAGGCTACAAACCAAGGTACGAAAGTTCTACCCTTTACAACCCTTACATCAAAGTTCTACTAGCCATTTAGGCATCAAAGGATCACAGTCAGCCATTGACACCCCCCTTTATCGGTTATTCTCAGTTCTTCATTGCAGGTTTGACGAGTAGAGGACGTACGATCACAAGATTCAAGACAGTCTTAACTCGACTTCATCTGTGGCTAAATTCAGGCCACAACATGGACTATCTTTTTTTCTTGCCATTGGTTGAATGGATAGGATCATTTGATTAAAGTGACATTTAAGAGGAGGGTCAATTAAAGGTGAGTTTGGTCTGGATCAATGATTGAACCTTATCTCTTATAATCCATATGGACCATTTTCCTGGCCATTGATCAAATGGTTAGGATCATCTTATCAAAGCAATTTTTGGTGATAAACGTGCAATAAATGGTGCGCCCTCGTGATTAATGAACCAAATAACTAATTCAACCTTCTCTGGTAAAATAAATATGCATTATCCATTTCTTTTCTTTTTTTATCCATTTCTTATTCGTTGATTAGATGGTTAGGATTATCCAGCAAAAGTGATTGCAAGAGTGATCAACAATCAAAGTGAGCCCACTAGATGGATAGTTTAATCGTCAATTGAACCTTCCCTAGTTCTGGAAGGGGGGACAATCAAAGGTGGGGGGCACATAATGAATGGTCCATATAAATCATTGGAGTTTTTCTAGTATAATTAATATCGACCATCAATTTTTAGCCATGATCAATATTTTGTTTGGTCGGAATCATCTAAACAAAGTGACTTAAAACAGAAGGGCAATCAAAGGTGGGCGTCATATGATGGATGGTTCATGTCACTAGTCGAATCTTTTCTGTTAAAATAATTATAGATTATCCATATCGTATCCATTCATCGCATGGCTTTTTTTAGCAACAGTAATTCTTTTTTTTCTTTTTTTTTTTCTTTTTTTGTTTTTTTCAAATCTTCTAGCATTGCGGGCTAGCCAGATTTTCCAAATTACTGGTTAAGATCGCATGGCTAGGATCATCAAATTACTGGTTAAACATGCCCCCAATCATTAATTGCCCTTCATTTTCAACCGTCCATTTGATTGGACTATTCTAACCATCCAATAAAATTTGAAGAAAACGGACATTTCAACTTACTTGAAAGGAATAGCTGATTTCGATTGTACATCATGGTGGCCCCATATTTGATTGCCTTTATCTCTATAGATATGCTAAATTGTGATTTTTTATTGAGCTCTTAAACATTCACATGTTACAGATTCTCTTTCATTCAAAGATGATATGCATCAATAGGAATTCTAACTAAAGATGGGTCGCTCGATTATTTCTACTGTTTTCTTTGCATTTTAATGCACAGAACAATTATTTCTGCAACACTTGCTATATTTCCTGTTTCTCGTCCTCACACAGCATGACTTTTGCTCATTTTTCAGTGACATTACCATAAATATTCTTGCTGTTATTGCATCATTGGTGTATGGATATTGTCTCTCTTTCGATATTTCACTGATTATTGTTGGCTCCAACTGTCTAAAACTAATAAGTGGATATGATTTTTTGTTATTCTTTTGACCAAGCATATAATATGTGTTCGTGCCATTATGCAAATGTTAGACAATTTCTGTTAGAGTTATTTACTTTGAAGAATGCATCTCTTGTTGCGTGAGTTTTATAGTGGTTTTACATTTGACTAGAGTACTACATGTGATATTTTCATGTGAATTTGGAATTTCATCATGTAGTGTCTTTTTCACCACTCTTTTTACTGTGAATTATTTGGATTAGTATTTGTAGGGGATATATTTTACTTGGTGCTTATGAAACAAGTTTCTCTTTTCAGGTTAAAGTTGCCCCCAAGAAGGACACCAAGCCCACTAAGCCACATATGAAAGAATCCAGTAGTGAGGAATCTTCTTCTGATGAGGTTTAGGGAAGTCATTCAAGTGCATAAGAAGGCGATTTTTTTTCTCATGATATTTTCTCCTAGGTGCTATTAAATTAATGCTCCATGTGCTAATCAGGCATCTTCATGGATGTAGTCGTATCATGCATATGCTAATGCAAATTATGTAAAATCTGTAGCCAACCACTAAAGCATATCCTTTTCATTTTTGGCCTGATTGTGATACACGTGCAACTATGTTCAGCAAGCTTGTTTGACATTGCATGCTCTCGACCCCAATTGTTTGCATTCCCTTTGTAGGTAGTCCATAGTAGTTTCGCTAACATGTAGCATAGGGCATATGGCCATGTTTGCATTTTATTGTTTCCAATTAACATGGATTAATGGGATCCTTGCTATTTTATTTTGTAGGTGGGGTTGATCATAGGGAAAGGAGGTGAGAAAAGTGCATTCTGTTGGAGTTACATACATTAATTGAAGGTTAGAATTGTCCAATCATTACCATCTTTCAGCTATGGTAATCCACATAGTGACCTATCGGATCAATGATGTTAATGATCTTATATTTTTGCCACATTTACAACGAGGACCTTACTTCATGAGGTTCCCATGAATAATTTTTCAATAGTATCATCTTTACACATTGTTCTTACTGTTAATGCTCATGGTTGGAGTTGGCCCATTTAATTTGAGTCAAGTCATTTTGTGTAGCTTATTAGTGCATTCATTTTGTGTAGCTCATTAGTGCATTCATTTTTTTTTTTTCCTTTTCCTCATATGCTTTTAGGGATTGTTACCTTAGATCTTGGAAACTTGAAATGTTTGTGAAATGGTTTTGTTGCACTCTATGTTGGTAGGGAAGTAATTTTTGTCTCTATGGGAGCATTTTAGTTGCAGCTCATGGCTGTTTATAGTTGAGAAGATACAGTAGGACCTACATAAGTCTTTTCAAGATGTGATGAATGAGATGGGATCCCAAAAGTCTAGAGAGGTGAAGCCTTAATTTGTAACTTGAATTGGTAAAGTCTATTTTCATGGGTAAGAATAAGATTTTCTTACATTGGATTTTAATTATTACAAAAAAAAAAAATCATTATAGAGTGATTTATTTTCTTATGGACATTTTGTTAATTGCTTGACCTTAATAGGATAGTCATTTAGTCTGCTTTTGTCATTTTCTGTTGTTTTTTTTTTCCTGATCTACTGATTTATCCTATTTTCTGAAATGAATCTTTTCTTAGAAATGGTGTGATTTTCAGCTGCATACAACATCAGAGCTGTTTTTATTTTCTTTTCTTTTCTTTTCCTTTTTTTTTCCTTTCACTTTATTACTACGATCTTGTTGGATAGGTGATAGGTCTAGTACGCTTGAGTTACTTCTGTTAGAAGTCACTTGGGAATTTGGACTCTTAGAAAGGCGGTACTCTCATATCTCTTATACAATCACTCTTTTTCTGGAGATGCAATAATCTGACTTGATGAACTTTCTTTCATTGGATATGTGGATTGTACAATCTGTTCTCCCTCTTAACACGGGCTACCATTAACATATTATATCCACCTTCACTGCCACACATTTGTACCTTTCATGTATGCATTGCAACATTGATCAGATCTTAGGTTTGAGCCAATACATACCTCTTAAACTCCACATGTTCACATTCTTCTTGGTTTGCCATACCAGTTAATTCAGTTGAAAATTTACCCAAGGGGTATACTAGTTTGAGGTGGTCTTTGTGGGTTTGCTTGCTCTGGTTGCACGTTCCATTAGACTTGTTCCGATCCCAATGCTAGCAAGTATGATCTTTTTTCCTCTCTTAGTTAATATTAATGTCGTGTTACATTTTAATGCTTAATATTAATCTTGGAGTCTGCAAAGCAACGGGCTAACAAAGGAACTCTTTGGTACTTGCGGAGAATGTGGTTGTGGATTGTTGGTACTTGTGGAGGACTTGTGGTTGCGGAGGTTTGTGGTTGTGGAGAATTGTGGTTGTATTGTGTTGGTTATGTAATGTGATTGTAGAGGATTGTGATTGTATTGTGGTTGTTAATTGTGTTTGTCATGTATTGTGGAGGATTGTACTTGTATATTGTGTTAGTAAATGTTGTAGTTTTCTAAACTAGTGATGAATTACAGGTTTACAGGATGTATTGGGGCACAGCCCCTGCTAAATACAGGTTATTTTTTCATGCAAACATAAATTCGATGGTTCTAGACTAGTTGAAATTTCCTATAATTTTTACCCAAAATGGCAGGTTAGGACTGTTGAATTGTTTTCGACGGTTTTAAGCAGTTGAAATATCCTATAATTTTCAACCCAGAACGACGGTTGTGCACCGTCGATTTATTTTCGACGGTTCACATCTACCGAATATGCAAATACGAGTTCAACGGCTTTGGACCGTCGAAAGGTTCGACTGTTAAGAACCGTCGAAACACGTCGACTGTCAAGGACCGTCGAATATTAGCTGACGGTTATGAACCGTCGAATTTCGTTTTCGACGGACGATTCTACGACGGTTTTTTTCAAAGGCACGGGCCGTCGAATTTTCAAGAATTCGACGGTTGTGGACCGTCGAATGTTTTCACATAGTGGTACAACGCTAAAAATTTCACCAATTTGTGATTTAAGGTAGAATGGTCAAATAGCCAATAAATTATTTTAAAAAATTACCTAATTATTATTATTATTATTACCTACTTATGATTGGGGGCATGTTTAACTAGTAATTTGATGATCCTAGCCATGCCATGAACGGATATAATATGGATAATCTATAATTATTTTAAGAGAAAAGATTTGACTAGTGACATGAACCATCCATTATATGACACCCACCTTTGATTTCCCTTCTCTTCTAAATCACTTTATTTAGATGATCCTCGCATTGGCAGTGGGGATCAAGAGAATCGGCTTTTCCTTTCTTCGGCCGATCTTTCTCCCCTATCAGAGGGAGGCCTTTCCTGGATAAACTAGGGTTAGGCTCTTTCAAAGAGTGATTCCTTGTATTTAACTGAGTCAGGTATATGATAGGTGGTCGGGGCGTTGTTTTGTAGCCTAGGCCCACCTGAATGTTTGGTTTTTGTATAGGCTTTGAGTTTTGTTTTTAATAAAAGAAATATTAAAAAATTACCTACTTATTATAAATTTACATTCTGGTACCTTTTTCAAAATAAGTTTTCAATGAACTACAACCATAATTTAACTAAATATCATTAGAATACCTCTCTTTAGATTTCTTAACTATAGCTTAGGCGGGCCCCACCATGGTGTTTTACATGAAATCCAACCCAACCACCAAGTGCGTCACCCATGTTAGGCCCAAAATCCATCTACGTTTCAGGTGGACTACTGATTGGAAACAGAGAATAGAGCAACGCTTACCCTCCAAATTGTTTCCTTTGGTGTGTGACTCACTCGAATCATGGATGGGCCTGATCTTTGGGTGTTGATGTAGGGAGGACGTGGCACGGTCGATCATCGTCTCCCTCATCGGATAACTACCTTGAATCCATAAGGCTTTCGGGACTCCTCAACCGGACTCCCTCGAGATCCACAGGGGAAAAGATTAAAAAAGAAATAATTCCTAAGAAATTTGTAAAATATTTGATTGATGATAAAAATAGAATTAAAATGCTTTAAATAAGAAATTAAACTCTAGGATGAATTTGTAGAGTTAAACTCCAACTAAAACACCCTAAAAGTGTAACTTACTATAAATAGTAAACTTACTGTTTATAGACAACCTCTATTCCTACTAGATCGACTTCATGATTTTGGGCAAAAAATAGTAAGTTCTCAATTCGGCCCAACCACCTTATTCTTCTAATTCTTCTAAGACCTTTTCATGTTGGGCATAACTTCTAAAACTCAAAGGATCAAAAGTTATACTCAATCTAAAACTTACTCTTTATAATAAAAACAAAATTAAACTAGTCTTATGATCATTGATTTGATCGAATCTCACAAATCTGGCATAAGCAACCCTGCATGGCCGAGTTGGTTGGTTTAAGTAGCTCAAGTTACCCTAAAATCATATATTATAGTATGATAACTCATCCTGAATTGCGAGATGCGACTGTTTTACGGGCTTGACGGCTCGGATCACTTCCGTCTCTAATCAGGCTTCCTCTAGGTCCATCTTGGCCATGAAACTGTTTGTAGCCTGCTCTACATCAAGTGTTAGGCCTAATTTTGATGTGGCATCTAATGGTTGAAGTGGATTTCATATAATCATCACCATAGGCCCTAAAAAATCAAAGGTGGAAGTTCACTCTTAATTGCTTCCTTTGGTGGGGTGCCACCTGAATCACTAGATCAACCTCTTATTTAGGCGTTGGGCTAGTTAACATACGATTAAATGTGGTTGGAATGGATCTCTCATACACATTACAATGGGCACAGTAGAAAACCATGAGTGAGCGTAACATAAAATTCCCTTTTTTAATTTTATTTTATTTAAATGAGGAGGTCTAAGTCTAATTGGTTACACCATAAGTTATAGTGCAATTAGATGATAACTTCCAACCAATTAAGTGCATGTGGAATCCAACCCGCCTTCCAATAGGTTGGCCCCACATAAGGATCTAGTAGTGCAAAAGTTGGTCCTACCTATTCATCAAGTGGGCAACACCATATAAATCATTTTGATTCATTGATAAATGGAAATTACAAGTGTGGCACACTTAATAAGTGTCGTTGCTGAGTCTTCCATAAGTGATGCTTATAATGGGCTAACCTATTTGGACGAGTTGAATGTCTTACATACATGAAAGGTTGGAACTTCTCCGTGGTTGGACTATAAGACCTCTTTTTTAATATATCTAGGGAAATCTCTTTTTGTTTTTTTTTTTTAAAACAATACGAGGGGGAAGCCTGCACTTGATTTTTTAATGGGCCTACAATAGTGTATGTATGAAATTTATTCCGACCATTAGATGTGTAGTCCCATGTTAGGCCCAAGGCCAAAAATTTAGGCTGACATGTGATTTAGGTGGATTACACCAAAGGAAACAGATCAGAAAGATGTGACTACCATATTTTTACAGGACTCAATATGATGATTTGATATAATCTACTCCACCCATTAGACCAAAGCCCTAAAAATTATGTTGAACGATAATTCAAATGGGCCACAACAAGGGAAATAGTTGGAGGTAAGAGTAGCCTATGCACTATTTTCAATTGTATGGTCCACCTGAATCACAAATGGATCTTATTTTTGCACCCTAGGCTTAACATGAGTGATGAACCTAGTAGTCAGGATGGATTTCACATAAATATCATGGTTGGGGCCACTCGAGCCACCTGTTTGGACACAACACTCATAATAATATTCATTTCTTAAAAAAAGAAAACTAATTTATGCTACGTGGCAATGTTGCAATTAAGTTGATGTTACTTTGGTATGCATTTTCAACGCCATGTGTACAAATTTGACAGGGTCAAAAGCATGCAAATGGTTAGAAAAAGATAAGGTCTACAGCGATCCACTTTTAGATTTGTTGCATTGTGATTCTTTAGGATGAATTATATTCTTAAATACCTCACGGTGGATCTACCTAATTAGAGGGTGTAGATTGGATTTACTGATTAGAAGAGAGCATGATTATTCGATAAACCTCACTACTACTATAACATAAGAGATATTGATTTTTATCTTTAACTATAATTTTCTAAGATAAAATCCTATAAATATATATAAGGATAGGATTTGGTAAGAAATACTTCTCTTGCTCCTCAAAAGCTCTATCCCTTTCAGAAATCCTCTACCATTGAAACTCGAGTCCCCCAAATCTAAAAATCTTATAGCATTTATATTATTATTATTTTTTCTTACTGTGATTAAGAAGTGACATTTCTAGTTTTTCCTTAATGTCCTCATAATGAAGAAGACAGACTTCAGCTTTGCATTTCAGATAATATCACTATAATTGACATTTCTAGTGAGTTTTAACTCATTGCATTTTATTGTGCTTCCACTTCTACTATTGCTTAATTAGCCACTGACATGGCCCAATAGATATACGATCTCGATCGGTGGCCCATAGATGGACGATCTCAATCGGAGGCCCAACCTTAATCGATCTCCATCCCACTCGCTCGTTTAAACATAAATCATATAAGATATAATAGGTGTCTGATCCATGAGAACGTAAAATAAAATCCTAATAGTCATTTGAAGATCCTAATAATCCAATCTCAAGATTATTACCAGACCGTTGCTGCATATCTTTCTAAATCATCTATTTATCGGCCACCTATCTACGGTTTAGAATCACCCACCCCGGGAGAGTTTTCTGTCATCCAGCAACCATGATGTGGCCCATAAAATCAACTGTCCAGATCACTAAAATATGGTCTCATTTGCACGATTAAGAACATGAGGACACTATATATTCTCATCCTTAATGCATCAGGACCTTATAATATCTCATGCCTCACGTAGAAATGGAAAGCGAGTTGTCTAAAGCATAAGAAAAAAAAATCTGGTAGGGAATCATAAATGTCCAACCTAAGCCTGAGTATTAAGCTTGCAAAAATGAACTGTACCTAAATGACGGGTCAAGATAAGGTGGTTGGGGGTTAATGCGTCTTGCCAATTCATGCAACGCATGACGTGGCGCACTCTCAACCAAGGGTAGTGTGACAGTTCAGAAGGATCGCCGACTTAACGACCATGCTCGCCGTGCGGTTTACTAGGTTTGGTGTACCAGTATCTAGGTGCATTAAATGGTCCGGTGGGGCCCACTACTACATACTACAGGGACAGATGCAGGGATGTATGGCCAACGACTGCAGCCGCTCAAATAGCTGCCTGGTTGGTTTTATATTATGCAAGCTGTGATTGACTTTTCCAACAATGTGGGTTGCTAATTCCACACAAACCCACCACACGTGCTCACCTGCACTTTTTAAGGATCTGGAACGTTCATAGGCTGGTCCCCATTGTGGATGTTCTCTTGTGTACTCTCCCACAAGTCATGTTGGGATTTTATTTGACCCTACGACCATTCTTTATGGGTTAGCCGGCATTGATCACATGCACTCTCCATCTAAATTTATCACTGAGGCTGAGTTAGCTGATCTTATTTAATGTCTAGTTCGGATTGTGGGTCTTTTATTCTTCATTAGTTCTCTTCCTTATTTACACTCTTTCTTTTTTTCTATTTTAGTTTTCTTCTCCTCCCTTGCACTCTATTAGTTGTTTCTTTTTCTCTTTTTTCCTTTTTTGTTGGGCTGTCTTAACTGTTGTTTCATTTCAGTCCCTGAGTAAGTAATAAGAAAGTATTGCTCGCTTGCTTTAAAAAAAAAAAATCTGACTAATATAGTTATTATATGCACCAACGTGTACGAAGAAATTAACGGGTGAAAATTGATAAACAACAGTATACGTTAGATACGCACATAGATAAGCTGACCCCACCTTATGAATGCTCAGGATCCCCAACATATATGCCAAGTTGTCATGTATGGTACCCTTTGATTTACAACTTGAGTTGGCAAGTTGGCACCTGTCGTTGAGGAAAGCTTGCCAAACCCAGTCAACCATACATGCAAACACGGAACACCTGTGAGAGATCTGGGTCTTTCATCCAACGTTTTCCATCGGTGCAGGTTGCTGCAATCAATAGGTGGACCACACGAATAAGAAGAAACGAATGGTTGAAAAAAATAAAAGACAACCGACAGTCAAATTACATTGAACATGCTTGGCCTACCTAATAAGTGCACCTGCCTGAAGGATGGAATAACAGTGGGCCCAGCTGAAAATTTCACAGGGCTTACGTACGTGTACCACATTGGCACGTGTAGATTGTTTTCAACGCGTTGAAGCGGATGAAAACCACCAAAACCGAGTAGAATGCATGGAGAGTTAAACAATGCATGCATGACGAGACAAGTATTCAATTGAACGCGGATCAGGTCGTGTTGCCCACACCACCCCCGGCGGTAGTGTGTGGATATTTTGGGGACTGTGGGGCCAACATGATGTGTGTATATTATATCCAATCCGTTCATCCGTTTTTACCTCTTATTTCCGAACATGAATCCAAAAATTAAGAAGATCTGACGTTCAAGTTGAACACACCAAAGGAAAGAGCGTGGCGAGTGAACGCCCAAAATTAAAAGCTTCTTGGGGCCAAAGAAATTTTGGATCAGGCTGATATTTGTGTTTTTCCCTTCAAATAGATCTGACTGACATTATCAACAGGTTAGATGACAAAAACATTACGGTGGGCCCTAGGAAAGTTTAAACGGTGGATGTCATTATCCCTAAGTTTCCTGTGTTTCCTGTGGTGTGATCCACTTGAGCATCAGATCTGTTTCATTTTTGGGTTCATCTCTAAAATGATCTTGAAAAACGGATGTACGGCGTTGATATAAAATAAATTGGGCCCCACATCGCCCAACACATCAACACACTCTCTATTCAATTTCAGCAGTGAGGTGAGTGGTCAGCGTACAAATATTTTTTGAGAACTCATCGCCTACATGCTGGTGTTATGCTACTTACCACGCAGCCCCATTTTGCCGCTAAACTATCAGGTTTGACATCGAAGCCATGCAAAATGGTGGGCCCACCATGAAGATCACCTGGCCATTAGAGAAGGCCCATGAACTCATAAGGCCAGCCATGCTGTCAAAATCACGATGGCAAATGGACTTGCTAAACACACAGGTGGGGCTCGCCTGATGAGTTTAGAAACCTGATTTTCAAGACAAGTAGTTCATCGTACTAGGGCCCACGGTTTACACGGCATCGATGTTCTATTGAAAGGAGAGTTTGAGGGGAAAGAAGGGCTGTAGGCTAAGAAAGCATACATTCAGCTGTAGTTCATGAGTTTTCTTGTTTTTTGGTTGTTCGTGGTGCCTAGGCAACGTGAATGTTAAGGCTGAGTAATGAACAAGTAGGAGTGGATTCGCGGTAAGGTGGGGCCTTACCGAGGAAGGCCTGTAGCCCAGCTGGTTGAGTCGAGTTTATCGTCCAGCAGGTCTAAGGTTAGGTTTGAGGCTCATTGACAGCACCTTTAGGTGCTTTGGGTCAAGTGATCGGGCCGGGCCGGTCAGGGTCACAATTTGGTTTGGGGCGGTTTGGGCCAAGAATTAAAATAAAATAAAATAAAATAAAATTAAAAGTGGGGCCTTACCCACAGAAGGGCAGCCTAACTTCGGCAAGATTTGATTGGGCCGTCCCATTTTACTATGTCTCTTATTTAAAACTTGCTTTATGTGAACTACTTTTGACAGCGGCATGTAGCTCAATCAAATCTTACCATTTCAGGGCACATTAGAAAATTTTTGCTACACCCACGAGTTAGCTACACTAGCTATACCGAGTGTAGAAATGACCCCACCATGATGTATGTGTTGTATCCATGCCGTCCATCCATTTGGCGAGATCATTTTAGGGCATAATACCAAAAATAAGGCAGATCCGAAACTCAAATGGCCCCTAAGAAGTTTTTAATGGTTAATGGTCAATCCCCATTATTTTCTGTGCTGGGTCCACTTAAGCTTTGAATCTGCCTCGTTTTTTGGTGTCATGCTATAAAATGATCTCACCAAATGGATGGACGGCGTGGATACAAGACATACATCATGGTAGGTCATTGTTCCACTTGGCTAGGCGGCCTTCTTGTTATAGGTTGGATGGGTAGTTTGGGTAGTTCAAGCGGCTTTCTCAAATAAAGTCGTTTGGGTAGTTCAGGCGGCTTTCTCAAATAGAGTCACTTGGGTTTTTTACTTTTGGGCCAGGCTGTGAAGTTATGATAGGAGTTGCCCAGGTCTTTTTCTCCTGGGCCCTCCCAAAAATCATATAAAGTTTTTTGCAATCTTAATAGATTATTTTGTTACAAAAAAATATAATAATAATAAAATAAAAATAAAAATAAAAATACCTTTGGGGCTCATTGACAGCACCTTTTTGGGTCGAGTGATCGGGCTGAGCCGGTCGGGTCACAATTTGGTTTGAGGCGGGTTTCGGCCAAGAATTTAAAAAAAATAAAATTAAATTAAAAAAAAAAAAAGGTGGGGCCTTACCTACAGAAGGGCAGCATAACTTGACAAGATTTGATTGGGCCATCCCATTTACTGTGTCTCTTATTTAAAACTTGCTTTATATGAACTACTTTTGACAGCGGCATGTAGCTCAATCAAATCTTACCATGTTAGGGCACATTAGAAAATTTTTGCTATACCCACGAGTTAGCTACCCTAGCTATGCCGAGTGTAGAAATGACCTCACCATGATGTATGTGATGTATCCATGCCGTCCATCCATTTGGCGAGATCATTTTAGGGCATGATACCAAAAATAAGGCAGATCCGAAACTCAAATGGCCCCTAGAAGTTTTTAATGGTTAATGGTCAATCCCCATTATTTTCTGTGCTGGGTCCACTTAAGCTTTGAATCTGCCTCGTTTTTTGGTGTCATGCTATAAAATGATCTCACCAAATGGATGGACGGCGTGGATACAAGACATACATCATGGTAGGTCATTGCTCCACTTGGCTAGGCAGCCTTCTTGCTATAGGTTGAATGGGTAGTTTGGGTAGTTTAGGCGGCTTTATCAAATAGAGTTGTTTGGGTAGGCGGCTCTCTCAAATAAAGTCGTTTGGGTAGTTCAGGCGGCTTTCTCAAATAGAGTCCTTTGGGTAGTCCAAGCGGCTTTCTCAAATAGAGTCGCTTAGGTTTTTTACTTTTTGGCCAGGCTATGGAGTTATGATAGGAGTTGCCCAGGGTCTTTTTCTTCTGGGCCCTCCCGAAAATTGTATAAAGATTTTTGCAATCTTAATAGATTTTTTTTGTTAAAAAGAAAAAAAAACAAAACAAAAAAAAGCCTAAGCCAAAGCGTGGGTGTAGCAAAAATTTTCTCAAGGCACATTATCCTGTTGGATGACACTCATCAAGTGGAATAAGTGTAAAGGAACACTTCCGTGCCGTGCACATTTGGACTTCTTGTCACCCACTTCAGCTATTCAGACCATCCGTTAGGTCCATTCCACAATTCATAGGCTGCCTTGAAAGAAGAAAAAAGAAAAAAAAAAAAAATCATAGTGATCAGAGTGTGTCCAAACAGGAACGTCCTTGCAATGCAAATATGGATGGACTAAATCATCCAAGAAGATAGGTACAGTCACCAATAGTACTTTATGATAATCCCATTCCTGTGATGTTTGTGTAGCAGTGGAGGAAGTATGGACTGGACTTAATGGGCGGTCTAGATAGGTGATGTGAAAGGCAAGAAGTTCAAATTCAAGCATTTGCAAGGGAAGATTTCCATCACACTTAGCCTGCCCAGGATCATTTCTCTTACGTGACAATCACCCAAATTGATGGTGATTTTGTTGGGATAACATTGTTGTATTCATCGTTGTAGTAGAGTTATTATAGCTATTAATGCAGGCTTCACAAATCAGGTTTTTCAATCTCTACAATTGGAGGTTCTATCGTTACTAAGTGAAGAGCATTGAATCTCTTCGCACCACCTCGGCTTTGATTTCTTTTGAGGCTTGTTTGATAAGTGGGAATTCATGGGAAAGAATTCCACTTATCATGGGAAGTGCAATATGTTTCTTTCTTTCCCATGAAAGGAGAAGTGCAGTCGGGTCCTTACCCTTGCCTCGATGGTAGATTCACGGTAGTTTCAACATGAGGTCTGCGTTCGAGTACCTATAGGTGGTTAAATCCTACTATGGCGTGAGTGTGAGTGTGAGGGTGTTGGTGTGGGATGTGTGTGTCAAATAATAATAATTAAAAAAAAAAAAAAAAAGCGCCATCATCATTGTTTTCTCAAAAAAATATAAAATTCTATTATAACAATTATACTATCTTATACTATCTTACTACTATGATTTTCAATCACAAAAATTCAAAATGACTCTTGTGAAATGAAAAGGAGATTTCACTTACAAATCAAACATCTCGATTAAAATAAATTCTTTGGAATTCATTCCTCTTACAAATTTCTTTTTTTTCTCATGAATCAGTACTGCTCATCAGATAGACCTTTAGATTTTTTGTTTTTATCTTTTATTTTTTTAAATCCTCTCTTCTATGTCCCTCAATCTTAATCAAAGTTTCCATTTCAATTTTTATTACAAGGATCAAACAATCTCCATCTTCTCTCCATTATTTTTTTTTGCTAGGACTACACGTACCATGCTTCGGACAGCCTAATTATTAAATATGTATTAGTCTTCTTACAAATAAATCTCAATTAATTCATTATCCTTCTAGGTGCCAACTACTCTTTCTCATAAATCATAAACTACTAACCCACATGCAATACAACAACAAATTGTGGTGTCAGTCCATCTTTCGCGCCGACATACCACGACGTCTGTGTAATGTGGTAGGCCCCATTGTGAAGATTACATTTATCAAAAATCAGGTTGATACACTCTTTAGGAGGGCCAAACTTGTATGCTAAGTCAAACCATTGGTTGTGAATTGATTCTAATGGTGTGGCCCATTTGATGAAAGGATGAAACCTAAATTCGTTGACATCTGCTTTTCATTGTGGGGCCTAGTTTTCATCCCACGGATGTCCAAACACGGATGTTGTTTTGGCTAGAGAGATAGTAATGGACCACAAGTTATATGATGTTATTGCCCCCCTAGGTGATCAGATCTCAGCATAAAATCTTCCTCCAAATACCATAAGCATATGACGCAATTACACAATTCTCTAAAAATGCAAATCTCCACTTCATCTCCATAGCTCTGGTCATATTAGAAACATTCTCTTCAATCTCTCTATCTTTTTTAATAACAAAACTATGCTAATGAAATAAATCGCTTTGAGAAATCTCTGAATCCACCAATTTCATTTCAAAAAAAAAAAAAAAAAACCTTTCATGTATAGTCTAATGGAGTTGCAGCGTGGAGCCGGGTATTATTAATGCAATAGTGAGGCCACCCAGACTTTTGCATTGGTGGAAGGTAATGAAATAAACATATCTACATTTATATCTAGAAATGGCAACCACTCCTAATTAAGAGGGACACTCGTCGACTTCGAAGTTATGCTTTTCTCAATTTTTTACTTGTGTTTTTGTCCACACGAAAATCCACATCCTATGGTGCCAAAAATTTCCACTACGGCTATTATCATAGTAGTGAGTCTACCCACACATTTCCACTATCAGAAGGTGAAAAAAATAAAAATATACACACTTATCCGAAGTGTCAAAAGATGGAAATCACACCTAATTAAGACAAACAATGATCGTTTCAGTAGTTCTAATTTCTCATTCATTTATAATTGTGTTTTCGTCCTCCAAAAATCTACATATTATGGTGGTCTTCCTGATGGTGCCAAACATTATCACTACTGCTATTATCACAGTAGCGAGTCTATGCACGCATTTCCGCCTTCAGAATGCGATGAAGTAAAGATATCCACGTTTATCGCGTACCAAACAAGAGCAATCACAATATAATCGTTGTTTCTACGGTTCTGATTTCCTCCTTTTTCTTATTCTTTTTTTTTTTCTTTCTTTTTTTTTTTTTGTTTTTTTGGGTTGTGTTTTCATCTGATACAAAAATCTACATCCTGTAGTGATCTTCTTGATGATGCCAAACATTCTCATGGATAGAGTGATCTAAACATGTGGCGTGTTTGGGAAGAGAGCACAATAGGGGTGAGCTTAAGGTTCTAACTATACTACTTGAACATTTTTTACTAATTTTTAATTAGCTAAGATTAAGAACCTCCCTAAGAAAATGGAAATTTTTTTTTTATCTGAGATTACAGATATTAATTCTCTTTTATATGACAGCAATCGCACCATGCTCTCTGTGTGTATAATTGCAATCGTCCAATTAATGTCAAATATGGATTATAATTTATTGACTCTGGCCCAATGTCAAATACATGCTCTCCATGTGTATAATTTCATTTTTTTATCATCAATGAAGTTATTTTGAATTTATTAAAAATTATTTATACTTTTATCCCTCTTGGATTCGAAGAAGCTCTGTAAAGAGTCCGGAGAGAACTTCATGGATTCAAAGTAATTATTCCCTGAGGAAGAGGAAGATAGTGATCAACCTCATCACGTCCTCCCTGCATCAAAGAATAGGGCCACGCCTATCATATGAACTCAACACAAAGCTCAGATCAAACCATATAAAGTCAGTGCACAATTGCCATGTGTAAATTCAGTTGGTGCACGTGTATGACATGCCATACTTCACCAATATGTGTTCCATTCCTTGTTATGGCATTAATTACAACTAGTTGCACGTGAGACCTTCACTTTCTTTTTATCTTGATTATTGGAGAGAACCTTATTCTGATGTATCAGTTTGTAGAAATGGGGACCATGTTTCAGTGTTCCATGCAAATGATCTTACGGGCCCCACTTTGGATGGAGTGATTTAAGAAGCATCTCCTAAAACAAAGTTTGCTAAGCCTCATATCAGTGGCCTATAAATCCACCACACAAATATAAAGAATAGCTTTGCTAGAATACATCCTAACCTATTGAGATAAGGTACCTCATTGTTGGAAGAGAGCCTCAAACTGCCCCTTGACTGTGCCACCGACCGGTATTAAGCAGTCGGCTAGTGTAGAGGCTTGTGTGTTTTGTTCCCTGGACTGTTTTTTGGGCCGATCCGACCGGTCGGCCATGGGGTTCGACCGGTCAAGACTGGTCGGCCAGTCACGCGTGAATTGTGCAGCAAGGTATCTCTTGCACTATTGCACGGATTTGCGCAAGACGCTTCTAATTCGGGACTGCTTGCTATATATATGGCTTGAATCCGGGATTAGGAGTAATCCTAAGGCACTACAAGAAAACGGTGTTTTTCCGACGAAAGTATTACCGACGAAATTATTTTCGTCTGTAAAAAGCCATTTCCCCGACGAAATAAAATAATCGTCGGTAAAATACATTCAGTACACACTTTTACCGACGAAATCATGATTTCGTCGGTAAAAAGTTTATTACCGACGAAACTACCCGTCGCTAAAAAATAATTTGGCTTTTAATGACGAATATTTTCGTCGGTAAAAGTCTTTTTTTTTTGCGACAATTATTGTCTGTCGGTAATAATGTGTGGTATCTGCGTAAGTTAAGGAAGAGGACTTTTACCGACGAAAGTTTTCGTCGGTAAAAGTATTTTTCCCGACGATTATTGCCTGTCGGTAATAATGTGTGGTATCTGCGTAAGTTAAGGAAGAGGACTTTTACCGACGAAAGTTTTCGTTGGTAAAAGTCATTTTTCCCGACGATTATTGCCTGTCTGTAATAATATTTGATTCCCGCCCAAGTGAAAAAGAGGACTTTTACCGACGAAAAATCTGCTTTTACCGATGAAAATTTTCGTCGGTAAAAGTCTTTTATTTCACTTACCCGATCGGGCCTCCCTCATTTCTCTCCATCTCTCTCACTCTCGCTCTGTTCTCTCTCCTCTCTCTCCCTCGCGCGCACGCTGCCGGCCCACCCCTCTCTCTCATCTCCGACCGCCGGCCGTCAACGTCACCGGCGGCCCACCGCCTCAGCCGACCACCCCCCCCCCCAGCCGACCAGTGTCGCCGGTCGCCACTCACCTCCACCGACCTCCGTACGCCGCCGCCTCCTCCGATAACCCTCTCCCCCTTTCTTCTTGCTCCATTTTCCCTCTCTCCCTCTCTCCTCGTTGTTGATTGTGGGGCCCACTCCCAAAATCCAATGCATGTGGGTCCCACCATCGCTGTCCAATGCATGTTGGTGGGTCCCACCGTCGCTTTCTATCGTCCATTGCATGTGGGTCCCACCGTCGCTTTCTATCGTCCTTCGGTTCAGCATACACCGGGCACTGCATGTAAGTCTAGACATTTATTTAGTGATTTCTGTTTATATTGTTACTTACATATATCTTTTCGCAGCAGCATCTTCTACCAGCCGACGAGGACGTGGACCCACGCGTGGGTTAGTTTTAGAGCGACTTACGCATGAGGGTAGGGTGGCGGTAGAGTTCCCACAGGACTGCCTTAGACCTGTTGGGGACAGTGCCAGATTGTTTACGTCTGAGGTCGGTGTCCTATGCCAATCTCTGATCCCCGCCACCACCCCCCGTTGGACTGACATGACAGATGATGTGCGACAGCTCATCCGTCAGCGCCTTCAGGTAAAGTTTAGTAAATTGAAATTTTCTTTTGTGAAAGTTCATTTACGGTTAAGTCCTATTATTAATAAGTTTATTCCCATAATTTATTATTTACGAAACTGCAGGATAAATTTGAATTCGATTTGAATGTTCCCTACATTTCTCATGCCGTCGACGACATGATTAGGGAGCGGTTCAAGGAGTACCGCAGAGAGTTGCACCAGCGGTACAAGCGGTGCAGGACACACGATGAGGCCGTACTGTCCGCACCGCCACACGTTAGTACAGACGACTGGCGGATACTCTGCGAGAGATTTTCGTCGGAGGCTTTTCAGGTAATATTTACATGTACGATATCTTACAGTAACAATTAAATTCGCAATTAATTTTGCAATTAATAGAAATGTATTTTGTATAATGTATTCAGAAAAGGAGTAGAATAAATTCTGCGAACAGGGAAAAGTTACAAGTGAACCACGTAGCTGGTTCAAAGTCATTTGTACGACATCGTTACGACATGGTAAGAAATTATTGATGATTATTAAGTTAATATATTATTTTGATTGCCATTTATTATAAGTCTTTTTTCCTTTCGATTACGCAGCGGGATTCCGTCACCGGCCAGGAGCCTGGACCAGTAGACCTCTACAGAGGGACTCACTGTCGGCAGGCGACGGGATCTTGGGTTCATCCTAGAGCCAGTGAGCATTGGGTATAAATCTTTACTTTGTAAAATTTAATTGCGCATTGATTGATAATAATGTCATTCATGTCATTTTTTATGAAATTTCATATCTTTTCATTACAGGCGGCGATGGACACCATACGCAGTCAGCCCACTCCCGATGGTAGTTAGCGGAGTGAGCCAGAAATCCTGAGCGAGGTGCTTGGCACCCATTCTGGATATGTGCGTGGGCTTGGCCATGGTACTAAGCTCATGGCACAAACTAGAGCTGGCTCCAGCCGATCCGTAGCTGGTGAGAGCGCTCAACGCCAAGCTGACATCACAGAGAAAGAGGTTCAGCAGCTACGGGTCGTCGTCGATGGGATTCGGGAGCAGCTGGAGAGGCAGAGGGAGGAGGAGGAGAGGCGACGGGAGGAGCAGGAGAGGAGGATCGAGGAGTTGCGGCAGGAGCATGAGTGACGGATGCAGGAGATGTTTCAGGCTCTCGCTGCACGCCTTGGCGCCGATGCCCCGCCACCTCCGCCACCTCCGCCTTCATCTTCCTGATTATTTTTTTTAATATACGACTTTTAACTTGTATGTATTTGTGTGTGGATGAATATTGTTTGTTTGTGGATGTGGAATGGATTATTTGTGTATGGATGATGTAGTTTTTGTTTATTTGTATGTTTGTGGATGTGAATAGGATTCAAAATGTATAGGTTTTTTTACAGGTGTATATCAGGAATTTTCCTGAATTTTGAAAACAAATGAAACCGAGACAGGGAAAACTTTTACCGACGAAATATTTCGTAGGTAAAAATGTGTAAAATCGTTTTACCGACGAAATATTTCGTCGGTAAAACATTTTTCATACTTTTACCGACGGAATAATTCGTCGGTAAAAGTTTCAACAAGTTTTTACCTATGAAATATTTCGTCGGTAAAACGATTTCACACATTTTTACCTACAAAATATTTCGTCGGTAAAAGTTTTAACATGTTTTTACCTACGAATTATTTCGTCGGTAAAAGTTTTTTCACCGACGTTTCATTTTCATTCCCGACAAACATTCATATGTTTTCCCGACGAATATTTTCGTCGGTAATGGTGTAATTATTACCTACGAAAAATTATTTCATCGGTAAAAACCTTTACCGACGGCCTTTCTGCGACGATGTTAGCCGCGAATTATTTCGTCGGGAAAAAGATTTCCCGACGAAATTTATTTTTCCCGACGAAATTTTACTGATTACCGACGAAATAATTCATCGGTAAAAATGGAATTTCTTGTAGTGAGGTGTCCAAGGTTTCCTAATTACGTTATGAAGAGGGGAGAGGTGTTTGTGAGAGAGAGAACTTGGGTTTTCTCTGGTTTCCTTGCTTGTGGGTTGTCAATCTCTGTAATCTTCTGTTTATTCATACTGTATCACTTTGTGCCGTGGTTTTTTCCCTGTTGAGGGGTTTTTCCACGTAAATTCGGATTCTCTTGTGGTGAATGCTTGTATGTGGTTTGATTGCATATTGTTTATCGTTTGATCTCGCATTGCTCCACACGTTTCAGCTTCCGCTGGCGGTTTTCCCAACAAGTGGTATCAAAGCTAAAGTTGGGTGGAGTAGAATTCGAATCTGAGACGAGAAGATGGGATCAGGCGCAAGGTTCAAGGTAGAGAAGTTCTCCAGGAAAAATAACTTTGAGCTATGGAAGGCGAAACTTGAATCCTTCCTAGTTCAACAGGTCTTGATGAAGCTCTTAGAAAGCGACCCGAGGCTATGAAAGATGATGAGTGGATGAGGCTCGACAAGAAGGCTAGAACCTCAATCCTGTTAAACCTTACGAATGATGTTCTCTATTATGTCATGAAGGAGAAGACTGCGGCTGAAATGATGGCTAAGCTAGAGAAGGTTTATGCCAAGAAGTCTCTAGAGAATCATATGTACGTGTTGATGCAGTTGTTCACCTTGAGGATGGCTGAGGAAACGGAAGTGGATGACCACTTGAGCACGTTCAATAGGCTGGTTTGCAAGTTGGTGGAGATCAATGAACCGATGAAGGATGAATATCAAGCATGCATCCTGTTGAATTCTCCTCCAGATTCATATGAGTCGTTCAGGGTGCTCTGTGTGCCCAGGGAGGGAAACCATAAGCGTCGAGACCATTATCTCAGCCCTCCAATCGAAGGCGATGAAAAAGAAAAGTGGTGACATGGCTTCTCGTTATTCCTCAGAGGCACTGGTTATGAGGGGAAGAAGTTCTGAGCATGGAGGATATTCGAAATCAGGATCCAGGGCCAAGGGCAAAGGGAAGGTAAGGTGAAGTGCTGCAATTGTGGTCAAGAGGGCCACATGAGAGGGGATTGTCAGAATCTCAAGTTGAAGCAAGAGAGGTATGAAAATTCTTCTAGAGAGAGAGCCAATACCGTAGAGGACGGTGGCGATCTGTGTGTGAAGTCCTGATTGTATCTAGCAAGGGATCTCACGGTAGTGGGTGGATCCTAGATTCAAGAGCTTTATGTCACGTATGTCTTGGACTGGAGTTCATTCACGACATACAGGGAGTATGATGGTGAATCAGTGTTTGTGAGTGATGGCTACGCTCATAAGGTGATGGGTATTGGTACGGTGCGCATCAGGATGTTCGATGGGGTCAAACAAGTCCTGAAAGATGTGTAGCACGACTCCAAGATGAAGATGAATGTGATTTCTCTTGGTGCACTCGAGGCAAAAAGGTGCATATTTATCGACCGCAATCGTTGTTGTGAGGTGTTAAAAGGGGCACTCGTTTGTATGAAGGCACGGAGGTGTGGTCATCTTTACATGTTGATCGGGAGTACAATTCACGGTGGAGCTGCGGGATCGGCAGCGAGATCCACGATTACTTGTATGTGGCAAGTGCCCAAGGGCCATATGAGAAGAGCGGTAAATGGGGTGAATTTGCAAGGTTAGAGTCGATGGTGGCACGAGAAGCGATGGAGCTATGGTTGAAGATGAGATGACATTGCAAGGATGTATTGATTCGATGTTTGAAGCCTCGGTGGAGTTTGTTGGAAGAGAGCCTTCAAACTGCCCCTGGACTGTGCCACCGATCGGTCTTGACCGGTCAGACAAAGGGGGCCGACCGGTTAGCCAGTGTAGAGGCTTGTGTGTTTTGCTCCCTGAACTATTTTTTGGGTTGGTCTAACCGGTCGGCCATGGGGTCCGACCGGTCAAGACCGGTCAGCCAGTCACGCGTGAATTGTGCAGCAAGGTATCTCTTGCGCTATTGCGCGGATTTGCCAAGACATTTCTAGTTCGGGACTGCTTGCTATGTATATGGCTTGAATCCAGGATTAAGAATAACCTTAAGGTGTCCAAGGTTTCCTAATTACGTTAGGAAGAGGAGACAGGTATTTGGGAGAGAGAGAACTTGGGTTTTCTCTGGTTTCCTTGTGGGTTGTCAATCTTTGTAATCTTCTGTTTATTCATAATGAATCGCTTTGTGCCCTGGTTTTTTACCCGTTGAGGGGTTTTTCGACGTAAATTTGAATTCTCTTATGGTAAATGCTTGTGTGTGGTTTGATTGCATATTGTTTCTCGTTTGATCTCGCATTGCTCCGCGCGTCTCGGCTTCCGCTTCCGCTGTCGGTTTTCCCAACACTCACCACCTTAGCCTTCGAACTTGGGTCAATCCAAACCGTTTATACAATTTTTTTTCTCACTTTGAAAGGCGGATAGACAATAAATAAGCTCTCAATTGGATTATTTTAACCCTTCGATAATTTAGCTCTATGGCACTAAATATGAACGGTCACCATAGCCTCTGTATGACTCAATGTAAGAGTTATTCAAGCATCTAAATCCAAGGGGATTCTTATTAGGTAAATGGTTTGGGCGATCATTGATAAAAACAAAATAAAAACATAACAAAATCAAATTTAGAGGCTAGAGTATCAAAGTATCTTATTACAATACACCAGGATGTATTCTAGCAAATCTCAGCAAAGAAAACGCATTCTTGTGAATGCTTTAATGGCATTAAATAGCCGTCAATTCAATATTTCTCCTATACCTATAAGATGTGAATATATGCATGACACGGTGATATTTGATTAGATTGTAGGTTGTAATTATTAAAGGTAAGACCCACGCATAGCATTTTTGAAAGTTATCTAATAGCCTGCTAGTTAGTACAATTGAGACCTTTACGGAGAGTAGGTTGGCTCTAACAAAGAGATAATAATCTATTCTCAGCCATCTCTCGAGAGAACCTTGACGCATGGAAGAGTGTGAAACAATAACAACAAGATCACAGTCTTCCTCAAATGATAAAAACCTTAAATCCACAAGAAAATAAGAGAGAAAAATTAAGTCATTTTATTGAATAATATATATAATTTCTCAATTACACCACTAATAAAGAAAATTCAAACTCCAATTCGAAATTACCCAAAATAGAAAATTTATAACCCTAATTTGAAGGTTACTAAAAATAGTAAATCTCTTCTAAAGCATGGGTTGTGCGTTTCGTGATGATGCCTGGATCAAAAGTTATGACTAATTTATAGTCCAAACTTCGAACGGCGATTCCTCCAATTCTGGAATGAATTTCTTCAATCTGAGCCTGAGGCCCAGTTATATCATGCCCTACATAGGACTGGGCCCGAATGAACTACTTCCTCTTTCATTTAGGCTTTTTTTGTCCTCTTTACACGACTATGGCACATCCATATATCAGTCCCCTCCACTTAGAAAGAACCCATCCTCGAGTTATTCAATAGACTTGGCTCATTATACTTATAAAGGTTTGCTACATTGAAAGAAGCCTCGAAAATCAAGGGTCGGGTAGTCCGCGGCTCCTGACTCTTTCAGGGTGATTGTATTTGTGGATGTATACTTTAATGGAGCAATTTCATGGCATCAACACATAAATAGATATTTAAGCTAAACTATGTATAAATAGTCTAAATTTAAAGTATAAACACATACAATCATCCACATAATCATGAAATTCACTCAACTGGAGCTCAATTATATACATGTTCAATGAAAGGTTTAGGACTATGACCCAAGACGTCCAATGCAAGGTGGATAAAGAAGCACAAGACATATGCAAGCCAGCAAGTCCTACATCTTACTTATCACGCAACAGCAGTCCTACATCAAAGATAACTGGTTAGTGTTTTAAAACACCCCCCCCCCCCCCCCCCCCCCCCAAGGTGGGAGTGAATAATCATACTCAGTGTTACCATTCCCTAAGTTAAATATTTTATCAACACAATCAAGTATAGGTAATGAAGTATAACAAATGGTGGTGCTCTCACACCGACCACCCCAACATCAATAGATAGCATAACCTCACAATCAAGTTTCTATTCTAGTTGAATAATGCATGTAGTCATGATATGCCAATGTTATGTTCCAAAAAAAATAAACGGTGGGATTACCACCCAACAGCAGCATCGAACCAATGCACGTGAAAATATGATGCATGCATGCTGGCCAATAATTTATTTAATTCTGTATTCAATCAACAGTATTGGCGAAGCCAGAATATATCAATTATATCACGAGTCACATAAGTAGAGAGACACATGGCTCATCATTAATATCTAACATATGGCTTGACACCAGTATCCCTGGTCCCTTCAGGGTTCGTCACCCAATGTCCATGATGAACAATTTCATAAATATGGGCATAGTCCAAGATATTAAATGAATACGGTATGGGTCGTCACCCAGATCAATGATGGGAGGCTCGACACCTTCATCGGTTCTTAAGACTCTCTATATGACTATTAGAATCAATACAGGTCAAAGACAGCACAGGCATAGTTACCCATATTCCATGCCTGGCCCATGAGAATACTTACACTCACCAGTCACTATGGGGAAGCTCATCACCCCAGCATAGGACGACAGCACGAACATAACACGCTAGCCAAACACTGAACAATGGCCTGACCGAACACTAGACATTGCCAGGTCGAGGCGTCCCATGCTTGGCTCAAGAGGTAGAGTACGGAAGGATTTATAATAGTTATTCATTCGACTGTATACAATGGAAATTATGGTATTCTGGATTTTATGCAATGTTTAGTATCTTTTAACACTTATTGATTAATTCTGAAGTGGGCTGATTCAATGAACTCAAATGAACTATGGCGAACCGCCATTGGCCACTGTCGATCAACCGTGTTCTATCTTAATCAACTGAATTAAGATATTATTCTAAATAATACAGATATCATTCTAAACATGTTGTGAGCAAGTAATGTACAATAAAGCATTTATTACAATACTTGGCATAAAATTAAACAATTGATATGCAAATATTATGCATTCCATATATAGGTATAAAACCAAACACTTGGCATGCTAATGCAGGCCATCTCATCAAATTCTCAATAAGGCATTAGCCTGGGTGAATGTTAATTCATTCACTCAGGCATATGTGAACTTCAGTTCACTCAGGCATATGTGAACTTTAGTTCACTCAGGAATTTTATCAAACACATGATGCGTACAACACACCAAATCACATATTTTCATAAAATCGATTCAATTGGGTAATGAATCCATACCTCATTGAAAGCATGCAATCAATCAACACACACAAATCATAAAATCATAAACATGAATCATTCAACACTTAACTTCGAATGAGATTCAAGAAAACCCCAATTTTCACTATCTGAAATCCTCATAGGTTGATAATAGCCAACTTAAAAGAATAGTTCTCACATTAGGCTTCAATTACACGCACTAACATCATCTAAGGCATGAGATTCAAAAGGAAAACCTAATTTCCTATTTAAATTCGAATAGAAATGGATTAGAGCAAGAAAGACTCGATCAGAATCTCTAATTTGACACTTAGAACTGAGTACTACTTGTGATAAACGGTCAACATCGATCGATTGGAAGTGACTGTAGTCGGATCAGAAGCTCCAAGCAAAACCCTAGGAATCCCCTCAAATTTCATCTCAAATGGAATTCCAAAATGGGCTGGCTATTTATAGTTCCAGATTTCCCTAGGTTGAGGTGAGTCACACAATTCACCATCTCTGGTCATTATATATGTTATGCGATTCGAGATAGGGTGTTGGACATCTGATGCAGGGAAAAGGTCAAGTCCAATAAGGCGATCGATTTCACGTAGATTCATTATCAATGGCCCACTAACAAACGATTTATAGCTGTTCTAGGTTTTTAGGGCATCATTTAAGTGATTTAGGAAATAAAGTTCGGTGAATCCTTTTACTAGACCATAGCATACACTGACAGGTATCAGATTATAATGGTAACGCAAATTTATTTAGGGTTTAAAGGATTATGAATCAAATTAGGTCGTCATTTGTGTCATAAGGGTGTTTTGGTCAAATCGGCTTCTAAACTTAAGATAATCGAGATCTAACTCATATATTAGGGTAATCTAAAGTGGAGCCACACTGGGAGTCTGTTATACATGTTAATCAATTATGATTTTAGTAAATCATAGTTCGAGGTTCGTAAATCAACAGATCGGATGTAAGATTTGACGATTAGAAAAGAATTGGTGGCTATCCATGATATCTAATGAAAAATGTACAGTTTGATTGATGTACCTAAGTGTCATACAAAGTTTCGATCGAATCGGATTGTTTAAACTTGGGTTTCTTATACACATCTCCTAGATTCTTAGTTTTAAATCAGGCATGTTCACTCTCCTTTGAAAATCAAATCAGAAAATTTTCTAGAGGTGCCCGAGTACTCTCAAGGCTCAATGACCAAAATTTTCAGGGCGTTACAGAAAGTCTGTGAGATCTCCATGCCCTCGAGAAGATCAACAACATAGGCTTTATCATTGATTTTTCTAAGGATTGAAACATGGCATATCTTCTTATTCCTCAACTTGTTATACATTCCGGTCAAAAATCTCTCATTGCCCAGGTAACTAGCACATTATCCCCCACTTCAAATACCTTTTGGCGCCAATGTTTATTTGCATATTTCTTATACTTGTCATTGGATTCCTTTAACTTCTTTTGGATATTGGCATACACTATCACGATCTGATCATCTGCCATATTTTCTGCACAACACTCATACTCGGTAACTTAGGCAAAGGGACCAGGTCAAGTGTATGCTTGAGAACACAAATACACAACCTCAAATGGGGGCTTATTGGTGGATCGATTATGCATGTTGTACGTTGAAGCTGAACTCTGCTTGAGTAAAAGCTATAACGCCCCTAAATTTCGGCTCTCGTGGACAACACAATAAGCCGAGTTTTCGGGTGTTGACCTGAATATGCTAGAGATATATTTTCACATATTCATCTTTATTTTCCATATTCATGACATTCATAGCACAACGACGAAAATTTTAATTATCAATCCATACTTTTCTACTCTATGTTCTCAAATATAATGGTTTATATTCATACTTAACATAATATTTCACTTTCTTGTCTCTATAGGAGACTTAATTCAAATTCATACAGAAATAAAACTATCCTAAGGAATGAAACAAATAAATATAAATCAATCTTCACACTACTTCGGCTTCATTGTCCGTCATTTGCTGCCATGAACCTTCATACTCTTCACCCTGAAAGTCAGGTTCATCTACTGGATTGTCACCTATAACAAATGGATTAGTGTTTTAAAACACCATCTCAAGAGGGAGTGAGTTGCTTGTGATCAACTCAGTGAGGGTTACCCCATAAGATTAGCACAATAATATCCAAGCATAATAATCATACCCAGACAAAACATACATGAAAAAATCTTATTTAATGCAATGCATGATATGCATGCTCTGGCTAAGGCACCGTGACCAAATGAGACAGGACTTATTCCAACTCTTCTTATTAGCCACTAGTCACCAGAGGTTCTCACTAGAACGGGACTTATTCCACTCTTCCCACTCACTTTTACCCATCTAGTGAAATGACCTTATACACACTTTCACTAGATGACTAGAGAAACAGCCTTATACACACTTTCTCCCTTATAAATGTATGATTAGTTCCATCCATTAATTAAGTAGTTTAATATCCAGGCAATTTAAAGAAACTCACAGGTTACCATGGGGAGTTGCAAGCAACCCACATAGGTCGACAGTTCGAGTTTAGTATCCATATCACCAACCTTGGCTCATGAGATAACATGTACGAATAATATCTACTTCTTGCCCCATGTTATGATTCAATCATGCCCAAAGTACCATTGCCTTCCAACAAAGTCAACCCAAAACAAATCTTACACGCATAGCATATGGATCCATCTCAAATAATATAAACACAAGGATCCATTGGCCAACATCCAACATATTCTCATGGTCATACCAAGACTTATTTTTCATCATGAACATCTCTCACGGGCTCTATCTCTTTACATCAATCAGATTTATTGATATGGAGACAAGGGGTGTACATTAATGTAACATCCACATGCGTAGTCTCGTGACACATCACATATTACACATCATATTCATCATAATCATATAAGAGTCATAAAACTATAGGCATAGATTTCACATAGTTCTCATATAAGCATGTAGACCATCATGATTTCTCTTCCAAAAACTTAACATAAATAATGGTCCATATCAATAAAAAAAAAAATTCAGCATAAGTACATTAAGGGATTTCATAAATAATTCATGTTTACACAGAAAGAATTCATCAAACATGAGTTTCAAGTAATCATACAACAAAGTCTTAAATTTTAAGCATGAAATTGACAAGTAATACAATATTATTGTAACTAGGTTTAAAGTAAATTCTCACCTTGGGCTAAACTTGAAAACCCTAGCTTTAGAACTCCGAAAAAAGATGACGATTAAGTGAAATTCAACGACTCGAGGTGTAAAGACGGCCACATAAAAAGAATAGACGGCTAGGATGGGGTGGGCGTCACCAATGTTGGACGTCCTCCACTCTCTCTCTCTCTCTCTCTCTCTCTCTCTCTCTCTCACTTGGTCGAGGAAGGGATGGGCGTGCGTGAGGTTTGGGTAAAGATCAAGGGCACACACCTCCTTGCTATAAGGAGTAAGCGTGAGAGATGTTTTCCCTCTTAGATTAGGTTTCTTCAAAAAATTTATTTCAGACGATCCTTCTTTAATTCTATCTCGTTCATAACATTAGGGTCGTTGAATAGAGCTAGAATACATAATTTTCTTCATAATCTGAAACCTAGATTGACATATCTTGAAAAATGTCCTAACGAGTGCCAAAACGAACTTTATCTCAATTAACAGTCCAGGCTTGATGATTAGGGCCCAAAATTTAGAGAAATATGTAGTCATGATAAGAAAACGATTAGACAAATTTTGGTGGTTGATTGATGGTGGGAATAATCTAGATCTGAAATTCTAACTTTTGACGGAAAAGGAAGGGGCTGGCCTTAAGGTTCGATGGTGTAAGATTATGGATTGGAGCCCAAATTTTGTGTATTATCGTAGTCATATAAGGTCAAAGTATGTTTCAAATTTGAGTAGAGATTGATGGTGGGAAGTGGGTTAATTAAAGGGTAACTTGACACTTAAGAAAGAAGCTTATTAAGGTGGGGTACTCAAATCACACCATTGGTCCATGATATGAGCGATCTAAGTCACTCACACGAAGGAAAATATTCGACTACGACTAACCATCCACTTTCCTCACTCGATGGATGTTAAAATCAAAGTTTAAGGGGCTGATTTACTAATTAGGTCATTTATACTATGATTTAAAGGCTAAAATTCGACCTGTGTGGTTCATTTATGATAGATAGGCATGGTATAAAATTTCACATTAATCAAATCATGGGAACCATGTGAACTAAAAATCAAGGATCTAGGTTATGGTGAGTCATTAGCATTTTTAGGCACTCAAGATTTCATATTTATACTCATTGAATCATCATAAAAATTTTAGGATAAGGGTTTACCACTAAGATAATTAGTTTGGTACAGTTACTTTACCGACTAGCTTCCTTGATCAACGACCATGGACGCTCCTAGGTTAAGATCTCCATGATCTAATGGTCATTTAAAAAATCTAACTTTATGGCGTTGATACACACCTAAAACTACGTCTACCTTCCGGATGAATTCGAAAACTACCTACCCGATTGATAAAAAATCACGAATATAGCTGGCCCACGGGCATTATTATAATTATTTTTAATCTAAGACTTTTGGGAAACCTAACGGTTTTACAAGGTTCTATACATGATCATAAACATATCTTACAAAAGAACCTATATCGAATTCATCACAGATCATTAATTATTTATAAAATAAGTTAAAATTTTCGTTAATAATGGATTTTACACATAATATACAGTACTATACTTTTAAAGCCACTTTCAAAAAATTCGGGACATTACAAGAGCAATATCCTGCATAGAGAAAAATTCGTTGAGTGGTTCGTCAGGTATAATCCCTTCGAACTCTTGCAATACTAGTTTCAACTTCTTTGGGATGTCTATGAGTTATACTTCTTTTCCCTATACAACTAATACATTGATCTCCCCTGTCTCCTCATATTTTTTACAAATTTTTTTATGGTTATGAGAGATCGCCCCTCTACTTTATAAGTCTTGGATTAATTGGTTCTCTGTTCTAACATGGGTGAGGATAATCCGTCTACCATTTTTAATAAATATAAATATGATATCCCAGCCTGCGTGGCATCAACATCGTATTACCATGGTCGACCAAGTTGCATGTGACAAGCCTCTATATCAACCATGTTACACATTAGTTCATCTTTATAATATTTACCTTTGGAGAAGAGAATATGACATTATTCATTTACCTTTGTTTTACTGACCTCCTTGATCAATCTAATTTTGTATGGAGAGGGGTACCTTAATTTCTTTCTTCAGTTGCAGCTTTCCAACCATAGTCTTCAACACGATGTTCTCACTACTCCCTACCATCTATGATTAAATCACAAACCTTTTAGTTCACGATTCACCTCGTTTGAAAGATGTTATGTCGTTGTAGATTTATCTCCTCCTTTGACATGCAACAACTTCCTCACGATAATATATAATGATGATCTGCAATTCCCTATTATCGGGTGGTAGCCTGCGACTCATTACCATTGTCGTACCACAAACATGATAGCTGCGACCACCATCATCGATCACATGGTGCTCATTATTATGAACACGAGTATGTCGTAAGGCGTTCGTCAAACGATCAATTGTTGCCTGCAGTCCTTGCATGGCTCGCAAATTCAACCGCTGAAAAGCTTCAAACACCATCATTGTCATAGATTGTTCCCTGGAGCACCGTCTATGAGATTGTTGCTTGTACCATTTTTAGATGTCATCGAACCGAGGAAAAGTCTTGCTTTGATACCAACTGATGCCGGGAAGAGCGTGAAACAATCAAGAGAAAGATCAGTCTTTCTCAAGTAGTCAAAATCTTGAATCCACAAGATAGTTCTTGAATTCACAAAAAATAATAAGAAAGAAAACTCAAATATTTTATTGAATAATCTGTAATGGTATGATTTCTTGATTACTCCGTTAATAAATAAAAAAATAAAATCATGATTCAAAATTACCTAAAATAGCAAAATGCTAACCTATATAGAAGTCTTAATTCAAATAAAATAGAACTTACTCTAAATAATAAATTTTACTAAAAATAAAAAGTCTTAAATTAACTTTACTGAAGGATTCCCAGCACGGTAGTAATTAATCTATAAAAAAGACGAAAATTTAAAACTCTAAAAATAAAGAAATATGATAAAAATTGAAATTATTAAAAATAGCAAACTTTCTTTAAAATTCTGATTTTGAACTGAAAGTAAGCGTTTTCTCGTAAAATGGACCGATGCACCCCACTTTGTGTGTCGGTCGACCCTAGATAGCCCGCTATATAAAGATCAATAGGTCAGACGTCCTCTATTGATATTTAGATCAAAAGTTTTAAACTTCAAACTACAATTTCTCTCTATTTACATTGAATTTCTTCAAATAAGATGTGTCTAGAGCCTAATTATGTCATACTATATGTCAAATTGGCGGGGATCTACTGATGCACTTTTGTTTAGCCTTCTTTTGGTCCAACCATGTTAGGAATGTTCTAGAATCTCATCATACGTCGTACAACCAATATCTTTTCTACTTGTGGCCCTTAATCCTGGTGGCATGCACCTTATGAGTGGGTTACATGTGGCCCCACATTCCGTCTTGAAATCTCCATGGTGAGTGTCACCTTCTGAATATTCCATTTGTTGTGTCCCACCTGAGTTATGGATGGGATACATTTGGGATCTAAGCCTAATATTGAAGAGCCCATCTAATGGATGGGTTGGATGGCACTCATAAATCATGGTGGACCCCACACAGCTCCAACGCATGGTAATTCCCATGTGTCTAGAACGTATGGGGCAAATCACCAATATTATGGTCCATACAGTAATTAGAAAAGAGAAATTATCCAACATTTTTTTTCTGGTAGTACACATACCCTACTATTAAAACACTCACCCCCACTTGGGAATCAATCCCAAGAAATTATCCAACAGTTTAGTGTATAGAAATCTTCTTATCCATAGGGGACATTTGCCACATGGTATTAAACAGATTAGTTGGGATGGAATTGCAATTGGTTTCGTCCAAATTCCATCTTATGTTTAGGGAGGATGGGAGGGTTGGGATTAGGTAGGATGGAATTGCATTTGCTCCCATTTGGGATTTTTATGGTATTTATGTGGATTTTGAAATCCACATTGATGCGTTTGTTTTATCTATGCCATCCATCCATAGACACCTTTTACATGTAACATTATGGTTATATACATGTACAAGTTACCCACATGGGTTATGAATTTAGTTCTTTGATTGCAATCCCATGGTCCACCAAACATTATTTTACTTAATCCAATGTTTTCCCCCGCATCAAGAATTTGTTCCCGAACCTAGGATTGGATAGTGAAAATACTTGGTATTACCAAACATATAATCATTGCATAATAAATGATGTTAATCCCACGTAAACTGTCTCATCCTTTCTAAAACCACCCGCCAAACACCCCTTATTTGCATTTGGAAATCTGCACAATCCGTATCATCAATCTGAACCATTCATTTGGGGTGATCACTCTTGGTAGTACTTTTCACTGAAAAACATCTGATCGGAGGATCCAAAACGTCCAGTCTGTGGCATAAGAACACAGGTTAGATAAGATTCGTTCGTACAAGGTAGGTCCAGTCACTGATATCTAGGAACATATCCTATTCCAGTGATTTTTGCCAAGTACTGAGAGGAGTGGATTGGATCGAATGGACGGTCTAGACGGTTCATGTGGATGCCTATGATCCAAATACAACTAGGTGCATGGGTGGATATCCATATACAGAAAACTATCTTTTATCATTAAAAAATAAAAGGGTGTATTTATCAGGGATAAAATCATCACATACATAGATTTCCCCATCGGTGCGTCACTTGGGCCATGTCATGATGATCGGCTGGTGTTAAAATCAGGTTAATAGACTCATCCATCACGCCACACCATCGAAATCAATGGAAAACCGTTGGTTGAACTCAGACATACAGGTGTGGCCCACCTAATGACTGGGATGAGCTGATTTTCCTGGCAGGTAATCTTCATGGTGTGGCCTATCTTATGGATGGGTTTAAATAACAAGGGAGACTTATGGAAGAATCTGATCGTTCAGTCAGCACGATTCTTTCATGATAGCCCTTGAAATGTATGGTGGACGTAATGAACAGTGCAGATCGATAGATTGGACTGTCCGAGTGGCCTAGTCAACTAGCCGCACTAAAACTTATAGTGCGACGAGAGCAACGGATCATTTCTCTTCACATGAAAATGATTAGGAATTGATGGTCAGACTCGAAATCTACATCTTTGGTATCTATCCATCCTCGAATAAAATGAGGCACACGTGGATGAGATCCAGACCTTTCATCAGGTCCCCACTCCTGTTGACAGTCCACATCGAAAGAACCACACTTACAAGGGAAATCCCAACCGTCCAATCAGCATCCCACAAATAAAGAAGAAAAGAGAGCCAATAATAAATTTCTATAACCGCCAATCCGTGGTCATTAACTCCATGGTCGGTCTTTCAAAGATGCCGATGCTGGTTCAGGAACTGCCGTCCATCGCTCAATGCCTGACATATGACAGAGGGACCAGTGAATCCAAACTGTCCATCTAAGATTTCACATCAGTAGATATCTAACAGTTAAAAATTACAAAACGAGGAAGAGAATGATAATCCTTACCATCAGTTTTTCCTATTAAAAGATGTCCATTCATTTTATTCCGCAGTCTTTATAACTATAATAGTCCATTCCTTGTGTTTTTTTTTTATACTGAAGAGGCATCTATAGTAGGGACCCACTAAATAAACGGCCTGGATCTAGTACCTGACATGCCCTATGTCAGATTCTTGGGAAAGCAAAGCATCCTTATAGAAAACACACACCAATGGAAGTAAAAACTAGAGAAGGAACAATATAGAAATACATCTTTCTTACGTTCATACACAAACATAGCAGAAAAATATGTACGTACTCGACACTGTTAGAATCAAAGCCCTGAGGAAGAAGGAGCCCACCTGGTCCCATTGCTATTTCTCTCTCTCTCTCTCTCTCTCTCTCTCTCTCTCTCTCTCTCTCTCTTCACTTACTGAGATTACAATTGCAATGTACCAAGGAAGGTGGTAGTGTCGATTTTATGAAAGAAACAGTCAAGAATGCAGTAGGAAGAGAAGATGGGGCACAATTAATTGATGGTGGGCCATCGAAGAAGCTAGATCTTGACCACATCAGGGATTTCTACTGGGTACCTGTGGATGCAATCAGACCATGGCCCATCTGTTGGGGTCCTGATCGTACGGTTGCATTTCCATACTGCACTGTTGCACTTGAACCCGCTGCCGAATGCGATCTGCCAAACGCGATCCCCCCTCTTCATTCGGCCCTTCGATTCGATGTAGCTCAATTCATACCACAGAGATGATGATGATGTGTTCCCGAACCTGTGCAGTGTCATCCTCGATGCCTCGACGTGATGTGGCGCCAGCTGGAGGTTCTTCTCAAGCTCATCGATCACGGCTCGCCCGCCTGCATGGATGCAGAAGTGCTCGAACGCTTGCTTAAAGTCGGGGATGTATGGCTTCCATTTGGGGTTGATAATCTTGCGCCCGATCAGCGTGAAGAGGAAGAGGAGCTGCTCTGATGCCGGAAGGACTAGCGGTCCCATGGTGGTGATGTTGGATTTGAGGGCATTTCCGGCGATTGACATCAGATCTTTTGATAATGAGATCCCGACCTTTCCTTCTGGGTCCTCTTCTTGATAGACACATTGGTAGGCCTTATCATCACCGCCCTTGTGGGTGCGGACCACATGGACTAGTCTGTACTTGGCCCGCCGGCTGTCACGGCGGCGGTTCGATAAGAGGATCGCTGCGCCGCCCATCCTAAACAGGCAGTTAGGGAGCAACATGGACCGTTGATTCCCGGCATACCAGTTGGGCGTGATTGTCTCGGTGCTGATCACCAGTGCATTTGAATTGGGGTGCACCTGGAGTAGGTCCCGTGCAAGATCGATGGATATCACACCAGCGCTGCAACCCATGCCGGACAGATTGAAGCTGCGTATATTGCTCCGCATCTTGTACTTGTTCACCACCATAGCTGACAGGGACGGCGTTGGCGAGAAGAGGCTGCAATTGACGACGAGTATGTCGATGTCCTTGGGCTTGATCCCTGTCTTCTGGAGGAGTGAATCGATGGCAGAGAAGATCACGAGACGGGCCTCAGCCCGGGCGATCTCCATAGTGGGTTTGGGAGGGATGTAGTGGCTAGCAGGCGGGAGGTATGTCTCCTCTCCGAGGCCGGACCGCTCCAAGATGCGCATTTGGAAATCGACGCTCTTCGGATGGAATTGGTTGGCCAACCTGGAGTGTTCCATGAACGTCGAGAATGGGACCCGGCAAGTAGCTGGTGGCCTGTAACAAGCGTAATCTACCAAGTAGATGGGCCGGGGCTTGGACATGAAGTAGACGGTGGCGATGAAGATGATCAGGAATATGGAGCAAAGGACTTGGACGAGATTGAATCCGAGGGAGTGCCAGAGCTGGACGATCTCTTCAGGACCCATCCGGAGGACCTCAATTACGACGCCCGCCATGATGGGTACCAAGAGGAAGGTGAGGAAATTGTTGACAAGGTATTGGTAGCCTAGCTTCACATACTTGAGCTTGACTGAGTTGGAGAAGTCTGGGAGAGGGGAGTTGGCCATGTTTGGATGTTTTTAGTTTGGGATTTGAGAATGGATGAAAGGAGATGGGTGTGTTTGGATGCTTTTGGAATTGCTATTGGGTAAGTATTTAAAGGCGTTGAGTGGGCAATCAATGGGGGCAGATGGGTCAGTTAAATTAAGGGACCAACGCTCTCTCTCTCTCTCTCTCTCATGAAGGCCCAACGCTTGCTCGGTTCTCGGAAAAAGGTAGGTAATCTCTGGAGTACTGAAGTGAAAGTTGTGTGCCAGCTGGGCCATGTGAGTTTGCGTACGTCTGCTTCCAGAGCTAGGGCCCACTATAGAAGCCTATGGACTGTCCTAAGCATCCAAATATCGGACTTGATTACGTACATATACCGTTGACCAATCCATAATCTTATGTATTTTAGATTGAACGGTCAGGATTGTTTCTGGGATATATACTCTGGTGGTGGTATTTGTGATGGGAACTACTGAACTACCCATTGAACAGTGCCAATCATCTTCATGCACGGCCCAAGTAGCGGACTACGAATTCACTTCTATAGTCCGCAGACTACAAAAACTGAACAGGAGATATATTGCCTATTCGTATAGATTGCTTTGAGAAGCTACCGCAACCTCATCCATGTTACGACAGGAACTTTGATACTCTGGCAGAGTGCGATGGATGATACACAGACACTTAGAATTTATTAAAAATTTGCATACCCAGCGTACAAATAATTCAAAAACGAACTCTCCCAATTGTGGGACCCAGTTCATATATATTATTAAGGCAAAAAATAAGATTATTTAATTATCTGACGATCAGATTGGTGGAAATTGATTGAACGGTTAAAAACTGAGAACATCCACTTTTCCTGTTTAAACAAATAAGTCTCCATGAATCAACGGTACTGTAAGTTTTTTTAAGAAATCTGATTTGAGACTCTCAATTAGATAAAGATATTTCCACAATTTAATCAGTTTAATCTGAGTTAATGTGTGCCAGGTTTACAATTTCTGGTGGTGCCTGCATATCAAGCTTCATATGCTGCCAGAGTATCAAATAACTGACTTGAGGAATCGTTGTGAGACGTTTGAGAAAACGGAATGGTACTATCCACAATAGAATTTTGTAATAGTACACTTCTCACACGTTTGTCACGTGTGGTATGATCTGGACCGTTCATCAATTGGCTTCCTCTAAGTGTGCGATGGCATGGTTGGGATAATTGCTGACTACTCGATGTTGCCACGTGCTGCCGTGGCCAGATATGCGATGCTTACGAAGTATATTCTCTAAGCACTGTGCCAGCCTGACTACGCTTGGTCAGACTGCTGGCGAGCCTGCAACTAACTGAACGGTGCAAAATCATGCCTGAAAAATTATAAATTCACATGGTGTGGCCTGTACGTCTACTGGAATATCATGATTTTAACTTAATACATTTATCCTGGCGTGACACGTCAGGTGAGTGGATTTGATGGCATGTAAACACACGGTGGGCCCTAATATAATTTGGATGATTTTAACGGTGGGACTTCTCATCTCCATCTTTTCTTGTGATGTGGCCCACTTGAGTCTTGAATCGGTCTGATTTTTGGGGCTTGGTCCAAAATCATGATGGCACACCTGATGGACGGGGTGGATCAATGTAGGTAGAATTCATCTTTGTGGAGCTAGAATCCATTACATACTGTTGAAAAACCATGGTTGATTGACCAGATTAATGGTCCCGGTTAACCATCTAGAAGCCACACACACGGTCGGAAGCCGCAACGAACGAATACAGGTTCAACTCGACAAACCCAAAAGCCACTCTGTTTTTTATAGGGATAGGGTTGCACGGTTGGGTCATTGGAAGAAGGGAAGCAACGGTTGTGGTTGCGTTCCTTATTTATTTCCACGTCTTCCATTACTTCCCTTCGCTTTGGAAGATGTGTTACGGTGTAGCCGGATGTTGAAGTGAGGTGCTCACCACCGTCTAGAATGGTGTGAAGACTCTGTAGGGCCCAGATTGATGTATTTGTTGTATCCACGCCGTTCATCTGTTTTTCCAGCTCATTTTAACAGGTGAAACAAAAATTTAAATATAAAAAAAGCTGAATTGGACCACACCATAGGAAATAGTAGGAATTGAAATCTACCATTGAAAACTTCTCGGGGGCACAGAAGTTTTGGATATAGCTGATATTTGTGTTTTCCCTTCATCCAGGTCTTTATGACCTTATTAACAGGTTGGATGATATATAAACCTCACTGTGAGCCCTAAGAAGGTTTCAACGGTGGATGTCATTGTCCCCACTGTTTTCTGTGGTGTGGTCCATTTGAGATTTGGATATGCTTCAATTTTTCCACCATGCCCTAAAATGATCTGCAGAAACAAATGAACTGCGTGGATAAAGTATATACATCACATTGGGTCCCACAGATCTTCACACAACCGTAAAGGGTGGTGAGGGCGAAATACACAATCCACGTCCATAGCCATCTCTCTGCAGGACACGTGGCATGGTGAAACAAATGAACTGCGTGGATAAAGTATATACATCACATTGGGTCCCACAGATCTTCACACAACCGTAAAGGGTGGTGAGGGCGAAATACACAATCCACGTCCATAGCCATCTCTCTGCAGGACACGTGGCATGGTGATGTGCAAATCAGGTCCATCCATATGCAGGGCCCTAACATGGATGGTTTGTATAAAAATTCACTCCTATAGTAGATAATCCTATCCATCTGAACGGTGCCCGTTAAAGCGACAGTGGATAGGAAAAACAATTAAAGGTCAAAGATGCAGCCAGATAGAACATAGAAAAAGCAACGACTAGGACTGTTGTCCCGTGAGTTTTATTTTAAAATGTAAGCCATCAGTCCTGGTGGCTGGATGGACCCGTTGATACATCACCTTGCCACGCTGCCATGTGGAGAGATGGCTCTATTACATCACGTGCTTCCTGGCCCACCGTATAACTCATAAACTGTACATGCAGCTCTACAACCAGAGTATCCTGATCATCCATCCGGTTGGCCGTACTCTACGTGGAACATTGTAGGGTGAAGATCGAACAGAAACTAGAAATCAATGACCCACATTCAGGATGGAAAATAATACTAACCATGCAGATAGGATTATCAGTTGCGGTTATGGTGTTCCATTTATTGCTAGGACCCACTAGAAGAGAAGTGACGAACCAACACTGGTTCATTGCGATGAACCGTTGTTAGGATGTCGTTGGATGAGGGTAAGTTAACGGTTGTGGTAGACTATTCGTTGATCAAATCAAATTTCAACGGTAGATTTGAATATAGGCAGTTAATTGGAAAACAATGGACGTCGCAGATTACCAAACTGAGCAACTATCACTGACTTTCAGGAGTGAGGAGTGGTAAGCTCACCAACTAGTCCTTTCTCATCTTTTAGAATTGCACCGCTGTGGGCACATTCCTTTAGTCGAGATGTACCTTACCTGATCTGTGGGCCAGCTTGATTTTAATGTGCCATGACCCTAGTGCACACACGGGGTGTCTAACCTTGTAGGACTGTCAATGGGTACATATGGATCCGTAGGTACCCTATGGAGCCGACCCTAGTTTTAGGGAAGTGGATTGCCTGTGACCCCGGTCACGGAGATATCTCTATAGCCGGGGCTGTGTAAGGTTCAAAGGGATGTCCGTGACAAATCCACTCCGTCTATCTGTTTTGGAAGACCAAATTAGGACAGGATTCTAAAAATATTGCAGATCCAAAACTCATGTGGGTCATACCACACGAAACAGTGGGTCTTGGACACTTAGCCATGATAAAGTTTGGAATCAGGATGATATTTTTTCTTACAGTATATCTGAGTGTTAATAATTCTGTGAACCGTTTGGATGGCATATAAACATCATGGTCAGCTCCAGGAAGGTTTCAATGGTGGACGTTGCTGTGGCCCATCTGAGTTTTGAATATTCCTGATTTTTAGATTACTGATCTACTTTTGTCTTAAAAAAAAAAGATGGACGTAGCGGATTTATCACAGACATCCCTGTGGGCCCTACACGGCCCTAGCTACAGAGATATCTCTGTGCCCGGGGTCACAGGCAATCCACTCCCTATTTGTAGGTCCGGTCCAATTTCTAGACCCATCAACTAATCATGTCGGGTTCGGATCTCAACTTTGGGTACCCAATTAAATTCGGAAGTTGGGTTATGGTTGAGCCAATTAACTAGGTCTGGTTCAAATCAGGTCAAATCAGGTTAAGTGGGATGTTGCTAGTTTTAAGCGAGCTATATGTGTGTCTGGTCCAATTTTATAGATCCATCATATTATCGGGTCGGGTTCAGATCTCGACCTTTCATATATACCCAATTAAATTCGGAAGTTGGATTCTGGTTGAGTCAATTAACTAGGACTTGTTAAAGTCTGGTAAAATAAGGTGAAGCCAGATGTTGTTAGTTTTAACTGTTTTATTGTTATATATGTGTGCATGTACGTGCAGAGAGATGGTCTCTTGCTCAGGGTCCAAAAGAGGGTCAACCTAGGCGGGCCCCATCGCTATGTATATGTGAATCCATTTCAACCATTACGTGGGTCACCTTGTGTGAGGATTAGGGCCCAAAATTCAAGTAAATTGATGATTTAGGTGAGCCACACCAATGAAAACAGTTGGGAGGGGATGCCCACCCTTAATTTTGTAAATGGCCCATCATGCTGTTTTTTTGAAATCCGGTCCATTCATTAGGTGTGTCATGGCCCAATGTTATGCTCAAGTCCCAAAAATCAGGCTATTTTTCAACTTAGGTGGGCGTCGGTGAAATAAACAGTAGGCATTCGCTTCTAACTGCTTCCCCTGGTGTGTCCCACCTGAGTGATGGATTAGGCTGATTTTTTGGCCCTTGCAATAACATAATTCAATGCATTTAATGATCGGAGTATATTTCACATGCACGCTGCAATGGACCCACCTGATTTGCTGGCACAGATGGTCTCCCGGAGCATAGCTCGACTACCATCTCTATGCATCCACTTTTAGGCAGAGTCCAACTAGCTTAAAAAATGACTATTAATTAATTAATTAATGGTTAATTAATGTTAATAAAATTATGGAAAGAAGGAGAAAGGGTCGCAGGCTTGATGGCCCTAAGCCTGCCCTATCATAGTGTTAATGTAAAATTCACCTCGACCACTAAATGCGCGCATCACCCACAGTAAATAAATAAATTAAATAGAGAGAGAGAGAGAGGGCTGAATAAAGTAGTTAAAGGTAAACAAACGATATATTTTTTAATCCAAATCTGGTCCATTTAAGTAATCAGACCTATTTTAAGATCCAAATCCAGTCCATTTAAATAATTAGACCAATTTTAAGATCCAAATCTCCATTATATGGATTCAGAGCAAATCAGATCTCAAATCTGACCTGCTCCATTGAGAGCCCTAATTAGGTGAGACCCTGGCCTCACCCAAGACAGTGCGGCCCTTACCGTGGGGCCCACCTTGATGTATGTATTATATATCCACGCCGTCCATTCATTTTTATAGATCCTTTTAGGGGATTATACAAAAAAGGAAGCAGATCCAATCATCAAGTGGACCATAACATAGGAAACAGTGATGATTGACCATTAATGGCCACAAAAGTTTTGGATGAAGCTGATATTTGTTTTTTCCCTTCATCCAGGCTCATGTAACCTTATCAACAGATTGGATGGTGAATAAACACAACAGAAACATGAAGGTAAGTCCTAAGAAGTTTTTAATGGTAGAATGGTCAACCACTACTGTTTCTTATGGTGCGGTCCACCAGATAATTTTTTCTGCTCCATTTTTAGGATAATGCCCTAAGATAATTTAGAAAAACAAATGGACGGAGTGGATACATAATACATACATCAAGGTGGGCCCCACGGTAACCCCATAGTAAGGGTCGCACCATCTTAGGTGAGCCCAGGGTCTCACCTAATCCGCTCTCTAATTGTGCAAATTGTATACATACATAAACTTGCGAAGAAAGTAAGGTAAGTAATGTTTGAGCTTTCAAGAGAAAACACCACCTATAGCCAACTGCATGCTAGCTTGTGGGCACAGCTTCGATAGATCCCCGAATCTACTAAGGTGGGTGAATCATTGAATGTGGGGCCCACCTTGATATATATTACTTACATCCGCTCCATTCATCCATTTTGAAAAGCTTATTGTAGGGCATAATACAAAAAATGAATCAAATCAAAATCTTAGGTGGACCAGACCAAAGGAAATAGTGGTGATTAAATACCCACTATTAAAAACCTTTTCGGAGGGCCACATGAATGTTTATTGACATCAAACATGTTGATAAAGGCACAAAGACTTAACGAAGGGACCATAGAAATATCATCTTGATTCAAAACTTTTATAGCCCACAAAGTTTTTAATGGTCAATCACTATTGTTTTTTGTCGTGTGGTTTACTTGAGATTTGGATCTGCTTCTTCACCAGAAAACACGCAGTTACAGTAGAAAAACAAAATTTTAGGAAAAACTACTATTTTTAGTGTGTTTCCTTCTTTTTAGAGTTTTGTTTATTTAGGAGTTTCTACTTTTATTAAATAATGAGTTTTAAAATGACTCTACTAATAGTAGTCTTTAATTAGGAGTTTACTAGTTTTAGTAACTTTCTATTTCAGAAAACTTGCTATTTTTAGTAAGTAAGAATAAAGTTTGTTTAAAGATGTATAAGGTTGTTAAATTCATTTTTAATGTAATCTCTCATTATTATTTAATAAAAAATTTGGTTTTTATCAATTTTTTCTCATAGATTTGAGATTTCGCTCGTGGATTAGAGGAAGCCTGATTGAGGAGTCCAAAGAGCCTTGTGGATTCAAGATAATTATCTTGTGAGGAAGACGATGATCGACCTCACCATGCCCCTCATGCATCAATTTGTGATTCAAGTGAGCCACACCAAGAGAAACAATTTTGAAGGGTGAGTGTTGCCTTGTATACTATTTTAATTGTGGGTCCACGTTAATCACAAATGGGGCTAATTTTTGGGCCCCAGGCCTAAGATGAGTGATGCATCTAGTGGTCGAGGTGGATATGTATAACACAAACAATAAGGTGTGGCCCACCTCAACCTATGGTTCCTTTTCCTTTTCTCCACTATATTTATTATTATTGATTTACCATTAATTAGTAGTAGTCTAATCTAATTGGACATCTAATCAATTGGACTTGAGGTTTCTCCTTATCAATGTCTCAAAATGGCACCTGCTTATGTGAATATCTAAAGTCATCCATCAAATAAACACACCATATAAGTGCTCTTACTTGACCCCCCAACCAACTACAAATCTACTTAAGTCCTGATGGGTACATACAACCGATCAAATCCGAGTTGCTGGGTCTTCAAGAACAAAACTCGACTTGGGAAGACTCAACCTAGTTAGCCTGAGTGTGCGGAATATAAGACTTTACCCAAGCATAACCCATTGGAAGCGATAACAATCACAATGGGCCACCCCCGTCCTGCTACCCTTATTACCTAGGGAGCCCATGCAACAGAAGCTATGGGGCCCATAGTGATGTCTAGAAAACAGACGCTCCGTCTATCAACTGCACTACCTGATGTTAGAACACGACCCAAAATTCAGGTATATCCAAAACTTAAGTGAGCCACAACACATTAAAAAAAATAATAATAAATAGAAGAGATATCCACCATTGAAACTTTTTTGAGGCTTAAATAAGCTTCGGAATAGGTTGATATCTTTAATTTGTTTCCCCTCACCCTCATTAAGCTAACTTCATTAATGGATTAGATTGCATATTAATGTCATTGTGGGCCAGGAAAGATCAGAATAGTAAATTATATTCCCATATCAACTTTTGTGTTCTACCTTGCTTGATTTTAGACTCACGTCCTAACATAACCTATAACAGATCGATTATCCCTTGCATGTATCACATTAGGGACATAGATTTCATAAGCGTAAAATTTTGTGGAGCCCACCATGATTCCTGTCTTATCCACGTTGCTCATCCATTTTACCCACTCATCTTAGGGCATGATAGAATTGAAGCATATCCAAAACTCAAGTGGACCACACACCATAGGAAATAGTGGGAATTGGACACTGGCCATTGAAAACTTCTTGATAGAAAAGTTTTCGATCAAACTGACATGGGTGTTTTTCCAAAGTTTTGGATCAAGTTCATATTTATGTTTTCCCTTCATTCATGTTTACGTGACATTATGAACACATTGGATGACCAATAAAAATCACTGTGAGCTCTAGAAAGGTTTCAACAGTAGACATCATTATCCTCATTGTTTTCTTTGGTGTGGTCCACTTCAGCTTTATATATGCTTCAATTTTGGGCTCATGCATAGGATAAGCTCCTAAAAGGATGGACTGCGTGGATAAGACACAAACAACACAGTGGACCCCACATAGATAGCACCACAGCCTTTTTGTAGTAGGGGCTCCCTACAGGCGACAGCAAGTGTTGCACGAATAATTGGTGTGCCGCCGTGTCTAAGCTTGTAATTGTGTGGATTGGATACGCACATAAACTTGCTGAGAAAGTAAGGTAAGTATGGTTCAGGTTTTGAGAGAAAACACCACCTGCAGCCAGCTGGACGCCAGCTTGAGTGTGTGGCCCACACTGATATATAATACTTACATCCACTTCGTTAATCCGTTTTGAAAGATAATTTTAGGGCACAGTTCAAAAAATGAATCTGATCAAAATCTTAGGTGGACCACACAAAAGGAAATAGTGGTGGTTGAATACCCAGTATTAAAAAGCTTTTCGGAGGGCCACATAAATGTTTATTTGACATCAAACATGTTGATAACTTCACAAAGACTGATCCAAGGGACCACGCGAATATCAGCTTGAACCAAAACTTTTATGACCCACAAAATTTTTTTAATGGTCAATCACCATTGTTTTCTGTCGTGTGGTCTACCTAAGATTTGGATCTGCTTCTTTCTTTTTTATCCTGATCTAAAACAGGATGTGAAAACAGATAGACGGCGTGGATTTAAGTAAACTACATCAAGGTAGTCCCTACAGTCAGGGATCTACCCTCCTCTGTGAATCCGGGGATCCACCGAAGCCGCGCCCCCAACTTGTGTTGTGTTCTCACCTTTCCTGCCAACGTTCCATTTTTTAAGACATCCGTACCATACAAACGTCGGTTCACCAGCAACAAATGTCAATGCGATCTGCTCATTATGTAGATCGCACCGTCCAATGATGCCCAACCTATGATCTGACTCAACAAAAAGGTGTGGCCCACCTAATGAGCCGATTAGATTGATTTTTCAGGTGAGTGTTCATGATGGGACTCGTGATGTGGATGTCCTATGGCACAAAATTTTAGACAACCGCTGACGTGGGCGTTAAGATCTGGACGTTTGTCATTCCGAGGAATACTAAGGTGATTCTTTGGGTTCGGAGCCTTTACCTCGGGCGCGGATTTCCTGCAAAGCCTTGTGCAGGACGTTTCTGCGCTGGGAACCAAGGTGGGGCTCACAGTGATTTTTTCGATAAATCCACCCCGTTCATCCGTTTTGGGAGCTCATTTTAGGATGTGAGAACAAAAATGAACCGGATCCAAGACTCAAGTGGGTCTCACTAGAGGAAAAGGTGGGTAGGTAAATTACTACCGTTGAAACCTCCCTGGGGTCCACAGTGATGTTTATATGACATCCATACCGTTCATAACGTCACTACTACTGGGATGAACTGGAAACACAAATATTATCCTGATTTGAAACTCCTGTGGCTCCACAAATATTTCAACTGTGGACGTTTAATCCTCACTTTTTCGGCCCACTTGATCTTGGATCTGGTTCATTTTTGTTCTCACGTCCTAAAATGAGCTCCCAAAACGGATGAACGGGGTAGATTCATCGAAAAACATCACTATAGGCCCCACCTTAGTTCCCACAGGAACTTCCTGCCGAAGGCTTTGGCAGGAAATCCGCGCCCACCTTTACCTCGTTGGAAGTTTCCACCGCTAGTAAGAGGGAGAAACTCCCACTGCTACGGGCGCAGATTTCCTGCGAAAGCCTTGCGCAGGAATTTCCTGCACTGGAAACCAAGATGGACCCACAGTGATATTTTCTGATAAATCCACACCGTCCATCTGTTTTGGGAGCTCATTTTAAGATATGAAAACAACAATGAACCGGATCCAAGACTCAAGTGGGCCGAAAACGTGACATTTAAACGTCCACAGTTGAAATATTTGTGGAGCCACAGGAGTTTCGAATCAGGATAATATTTGTTTTTACAGTTCATCCCAGTAGTAGTAACGTTATGAACGGTATGGATGTCATATAAACATCACTGTGGAGCCCAGGGGGTTTCAACGGTAGTAATTTACCTACCCACCTTTTCCTTTAGTGAGGCTCACTTGAGTCTTGGATCCGGTTCATTTTTGTTTTCATGTCCTAAAATGAGCTCCCAAAACGGATGGACGGTGTGGATTTATCAAAAAAACATCAATATAGGCCCTACTGTGGTTCCCACCGCAGGAAATTCCTCCGCAAGGCTTTCGCAGGAAATCCGCGCCCCACTGCTACCACTGCTAACCGCACTAGTGGGTGCGACGTATGACTGACCGGGTGGGTGTGTACCGCGATTAACTGGGTGGGTACGTTGCATGACTAACAAAAAAAATGATGATTCGTTCTCACTGGAACACGTGTGCGATGCTCAATTCGCGAGAACGGAGGCGGCTTCGGTGGATCCGGGATGCACCAAGGTGGGTGGGCCTACCATGATGTATGTTCCTTAAATCCAGGTCGTCCATCCGCTTTGAAAAGTCAGTTCAAGGCATGATCCAAACAATGAAGTAGATCCAAATTTCATGTGGACTACCCCATAGGAAGTAGTGGTGATTGACCATTAAAAACTTATTGTGAGCAACAAACGTTTTCTATCAAGCTGATATTTCTGTGGTCCCTTCATCCAGATCTTTGTGACCTTATCAACAGGTTAGATGGAAAATAAACATTCCAGTCTCTCCCAAGAAGTTTTTAACGGTGGCTATTCAATCACCACTGTTTCCTTTGGTGTGATCCACCTAAGATTTTTATCTAATTCATTTCTTGGATAGTTCCCTAAAATGATCTGTCAAAACTGATTGACGGCGTAGATTTAATTAACGTGCATCACGGTGGGACCACAGTTAGGTATCCACCAACCTCAGTGTATCGCTGGGCCGGCGAGAACAACCGACCGGTGACGTGGTTGTAGGCCATGCAACCAAAAGCACGTTGGGGCCAATGTGATGTCTGTGTAAAATCCGTTCCGTCCAGTGGCTCCAGATCACCTTATGACTGACGTTCCAAAAATTAGGCCGATCTTCAAGTGGGCCAGATCACGGAAAACAGTGGGGATAAGGAAACCCACCTTCGAAACCTTTTTGGGTGCATGGAAGTTTCAATCCGGACCCTTCATTTTGGTGTGGAGTAATTTTTATGAATGAGTTAGATGACATAAATATAAACATCACCATGGCCTTAGGATGGTTCTAGTGGGTCCCTATCTCCACTTCGTCCTATGGTTTAGCTCACTTGAGCTTTGTATCAGCCTGTTTTTTTTTTTTTTTGCTTAATACTACATTACACCACACGGTGGCCCCTGTAAAGCTTTTTGTTGCATGGACTTCCTACAATAGTTTAGTCGTCCAATAAAATTAGTTGATGGCTCAAATGACCATGCCTACAACTCCGTGCTTCAATGGGCCAGTTTGCAAATTGGCTCTAATGGGTGATTGGTGTAAATTGTCGTAGCACTCCTCTTTATTCTCAATCGTTCCTTGAAAAGCTTGCATTTGCATATGAGAAGACGGTGATACTTCACTAAGAGAGCGATAGGTCATCTACGACTTCAAAATTACATAGGAATTGCATATGTGGCGTACAAGTAATGCAAATTAAGCCATTCAAATCATGTGTCTGGTTCATATGTACCGTGAGCTAAACTCTAGGCCTATTTTATCACCCGAAAAATGTCTGATGAAGATACTTGTTGGACGGTTGAAAATGAAAAGTATCCAATGAACTTATTTTAGCAAACATGTGCCTACGAATGAGAGATTGGGATTGTTCAACTAATAGTACGAAAACCCAAAAACTCGACTCCAATCAATGTTTGCTTAGGTCAGGTTCACCCGAACACTCAATCCACTCGACCCGATGTTTAATTAAGTGAGAATATTAGGAATGTAAATAGACATTAAAATAGCTTAATTTAGTGTAAGTATGATGTGGAACGGGTCACTGACTATTTCATAGCCCAGATGGAGCAAAAGAAGACCGGTCGGTCGAAAGTGATCCGGACCGTCAGGGCCGTAAATCGGTCATATCTCACAATCCGGAATGAGTTACGGGATGAATAATATATCAATTTGGGGTAGCTCGATCTACTTTAGCCAACCAACCCCGCTATGCCGGGTTGCCCAAGCCGGAATCGCGAGAATCGACCGTATCGACGGTCATTAGGCTAGTTTATTTTCAGTTTTACTATTTATAGTAAATTTTAATTCGATCATAACTTTGCATCTGTAGGGTTTTAGAGTTAGTGCCCAACATGAAAAGGGCTTAGAATATTTCGTAGAACAACGTGTTTGAGGCCGTTTGATAACTTTCTATTTTTGGCTAAAAACCAAGAGTTCTAGTAGGATTGAACGACTTCTATAAATAGTAAGTTTACTATTTATAGTAAGTTGTGTTTTCTAGGAGTTTAAGTGGGAGTTGGAGTCTGATACTTTGCATAGGGTTTAGTTTCCTATTTATATGCATTGTAATTCCGTTTTCATTCATTCAATCTTCAAGAAACAATTATTTGGAATTAAATTCTTTTTTTTTTTTTATCTTTTCTTTCTTCTCGTGGATTCGAAAAACTATCGGTTAGAGAGACGATGATCGACCTACCACGTCCTCCCTGCGTCATTGGTATCAGAGAGAGGTTTCTTCCTCAGGACGATGACCTCTAATGAAGGGTTGGATCCTCATCCTAAGGACGGTGCTCTAAGGGACTATTTAACGGCAACAGCCTTCGAGGCAGCATTCGAAGCAACACGACGGGAGAACCGGTTGATCCTGCAAGGTATACAGGCGACCCTCGACCAGATTGCAGCATCGCTAGCTCCTCTTCGAGCCCAAGGCGACCAACAACCACCAACAGTTGTTATACGGGACAATCCTGTTGTCCGTAGAACACCCCAGGTGGATAACCGTAGGGTTACACCAGACGATTCAGAACCAAGCGATGACGAGGTCGAAGACATATTCATACGACGACCTGCGCTAGGGAATGAGCGTGTGGAACGAGCAGAACGTGATTATCGGGGCAAAGCTGATCTTCCTAGCTTTAATGGCCTACTTCGAATAGAGGAGTTCCTCGACTGGCTGGCAGAGGTCGAACGATACTTCGACTATATGGAAGTGCCGGACGACAAGAAGGTAAAGCTAATTGCATATAAATTTAAATCCGGTGCTTCAGCATGGTGGAAAAACCTAGAGGTTTCCTGCACCCGTCAGAATAAGACACCCATCCGAACATGGCCTCGGATGAGACAGCTTCTGAGAGCTCGATTCCTCCCTAGCGATTATGAACAAATTTTGTTTCAACAATATCAAAATTGTCGTTAGGGAAATCGAACCGTTTCCGAATATCTTGAAGAATTCCAACGATTGGCTACACGGAATAATTTATCGGAATCAGATGCACAACAAGTATCACGATTCATTGGTGGGTTGTGATTTGCAATCCAGGATCGAGTCCAGATGCATCCAGTCTGGACGTTGAGTGAGGCCAACCAATTGGCCACTCGAGCAGAAACACAGTTGTCACGGCCCCCTGCTCGACCCTATCCGGCAACACGAAATCCCAACACCGGACCCACTCAAGATACAATACTGGCCAAAGGCAAGGAGCCTATAGGAGGGCGTCCTCAACCCCTACGGTCACGAACCGGGACTGGGGAAGCGGTTCCTCAAGACCTCAACGTACAGCTCCCACTACAGCGGGTCCCAGCAGGATCCCCAACCCATATGGTCGGCCAAGACTAGACCATTGTCTCCGTTGTGGCCAACTAGGTCACTGGTCGAACGCTTGCCCTCAATGCCCTGCAGCACACTTAACTACGAATGAAGGCGGCGTGGAAGGTGAGTCAACAGAAGACAACCCTGAATTGGAACAGGCCGAAGAGGGGGACACAGAAGATGTCGATTGGCTGACTGAAGATCATGGGGAATCGCTAGTAGTAAGACGACTACTTTACGCTCCTAGGAAGGAAGTGCACCCACAACGACATAATATTTTTCGCACAAAGTGCACCGTGCAGGGCAAAATCTGTGACGTGATCATAGACAGTGGGAGTAGCGAAAACATTGTCTCGAGAATTATGGTGGATAAGTTACATCTGCCTATGACGAAGCACCCTACCCCTTACTCTATCGGTTGGATCAAGAAGGTGAATGAAACCGAGGTAACTCATCAATGCATTATCTCGTTTTCCATTGGTAAAAGCTATAAGGACGAGGTCCTCTGTGATGTGGTTAACATGGAAGCCTGCCACATGTTACTTGGGCGGCCATGGCAATCGGATCGAGATGTGACCCACAGTGGACGGGAAAACATATACATGTTCACCAAGGATGGTCGAAAAATTATTTTGGCCCTTATGACACCAGACAAACACCCTGAAGCTTCTAAAGTGGAGGAAAACTCTCTCCTTACCATTCACGAGTTTGTTAAGGAATCAAAAGAAACGGGCGAGATTCATGACGTTATGGTAAAAGGCGAGGAGCCAGGATCCTCTAATATTCCTCAACGCCTTAAACCGCTGCTAGAAGAATTTCGAAGTACTTAGCCTGGAGAGTTACCTGATGAGTTGCCTCCCATGCGAGACATACAATATCACATCGACGTTATCCTAGGGTCCAGTCTACCCAACTGACCGCACTATCGGATGAGTCCGAAAGAGTGTGAAATTCTACAAGGACAGGTGGAGGAACTGATCCGTAAGGGTCTTATTAAAGAGAGCATGAGCTCGTGTGCCGTTCCGGCACTCCTTACCCCAAAGAAGGACGGAACATGGCGTATGTGTATCGATAGCCGCGGGATCAATAAAATAACAATTAAATATCGATTTCCAATACCGCAGTTGGATGACATGCTGGACATGCTCGAGGGCTCCAAGGTGTTCTCGAAACTGGACTTACGGAGTGGATACCATCAAATCCGTATTAGGCCAGGTGACGAGTGGAAAACGGCCTTCAAGACCAAGGAAGGGCTATATGAGTGGCTGGTTATGCCCTTCGGTTTGACCAACGCACCAAGCACTTTCATCCGTTTAATGAACCAAGTGTTGAAGCCGTTCATTGGCCGTTTCGTTGTCGTTTACTTTGACGACATTCTAATATACAGTCAGGATGAAACGGAGCACATGACCCACATCAGAAAAGTGCTACAAGTGTTGGCCGACAACAAGCTATACTTAAATCTAAAAAAGTGTAGCTTCTTAACTAATCAATTATTGTTTCTGGGGTTCATTGTGTCGTCCACGGGTATCCGTGTGGATGAAGAAAAAGTTCGAGCTATTCGGGATTGGCCGACTCCGACAAACATTCATGAGGTACGAAGTTTTCATGGGTTGGCGACCTTCTATCGTCGATTTGTGCGGCACTTGAGCAGTATCGTCGCGCCGATTACCGACTATATGAAGAAGGGTCTGTTTCAATGGACCGAAGGGGCTGAGAAGAGCTTTGCAGAAATTAAACATCGGTTGTCCACTACCCCGGTCCTGGTACTCCCTAATTTCGATAAGCTATTTGAGGTAGAATGCGACGCATCTATTGTCGGCATTGGGGGAGTCCTTTCTCAGGAAGGCAGGCCGGTTGCCTTTTACAGTGAGAAACTCAGCGACGCACGACAGAAGTGGTCGACTTATGAACTTGAATTATATGCAGTGGTTCAGGCACTGCGCCATTGGCGCCATTATCTTATTCAAAGGGAATTTATACTGTACACTGATCATCAGGCCTTAAAATTTATCAATACTCAGACTAATGTGAATCGTATGCATGTTAGATGGATTTCGTTTTTACAAGAATTCACGTTCGTTCTGAAACACAAATCAGGGCAGCAAAATAAGGTGGCAGATGCACTAAGCCGACGTGCATCCCTTCTTATTACAGTGAGCTGTGAGGTGATCGGATTCGATTGTCTCAAGGAACTTTATACCGAGGACGAGGATTTTGCAGATGCATGGAAAAAGAGCCAAGAGGGGCACCCGAGTGACCTTCTAATTCAAGATGGTTTTCTCTTCAAAGGAAATCGACTTTGCATCCCGCAGAGTTCGTTACAGGACAAAATTATTATCGAGCTGCATGGCGGTGGCCTCGGCGGTCATCTAGGACGAGATAAGACTCGAGCGATGGTGGAAGAGCGGTATTACTGGCCGCAACTTGCTCGTGATGTTGGTAGGGCGGTACAACGATGTCATATTTATCAAACCGCTAAGGGACAATCTCGAAATACAGGTCTTTACATGCCATTACCCTTGCCAGATGCCCCTTGGGAGGATTTATCTATGGATTTTATATTAGGGCTCCCACGAACACAACGCGGCATGGACTCAGTGTTCGTGGTGGTAGACCGATTCTCCAAGATGGCACACTTCATCCCATGCAAGAAGACCTTTGATGCGATACACGTTGCGAACCTTTTCTTCAGAGAGGTTGTGCGACTACATGGGATTCCTAAGACGATCACTTCAGACCGGGACACAAAGTTCGTTAGCCACTTTTGGCGAGCCTTATGGAATCGATTCGGTACACGACTTCACTTCAGCAATGCTTATCATCCACAAACAGATGGGCAGACTGAGGTTGTCAACCGCACATTGGGGAATCTCATCCGTTGCCTTTCAGGTGACAAACTGAAGTAGTGGGACATGGCCCTAGCTCAAGCAGAGTTTGCATTCAACAACATGGTAAACTGATCGACAGGAAAGTCTCCGTTCCAGATTGTTTATGGGTGCGTGCCTCATCACACACTCGATTTGGTTCCCCTGCCCAAGCTTCCGGGCATGAGCGTTACAGCTGAACATATGGCAGACCGAATCATGGACATACATGCAGACATGCGCAACAAATTACAGGCTTCGAACGAGAAGTACAAAGAAGCGGCCGACAAGTATCGACGCGCCAAAGTGTTCGAAATAGGTGATCAGGTGATGGTCCACCTACGTAAAGAGCGATTTCCTACCGGGACCTACAACAAGTTGAAACAAAAGAGGATTGGACCGGCACCGATCATTCGCAAGATCAATGACAATGCCTACGTGGTTGATCTTCCGGATGACATGGAGATTTCAAGGACTTTCAACGTGGCAGATCTGTACGAATATCATGAACCAAAGCTGGACGAGAACTCGGGGTCGAGTTCTTTCGAAGTGGAGGAGACTGATGTAGAATAGGTCGCTGACTATTTCATGGCCCAGATGGAGCAAAAGAAGACCGGTCGGGGTCGAAAGTGATCCGGACCGTCAGGACCGTAAATCGGTCACATCTCACAATCCGGAATGAGTTATGGGACGTATAATATATCAATTTGGGGTAGCTCGAGCTACTTTAGCCAACCAACCCCGCTATGCCGGGTTGCCCAAGCCGGAATCGCGAGAATCGACCGTATCGAAGGTCATTAGGCAAGTTTATTTTCATTTTTACTATTTATAGTAAGTTTTAATTCGATCATAACTTTGCATCTGTAGGGTTTTAGAATTAGTGCCCAACATGAAAAGGGCTTAGAATATTTCGTTGAACAACGTGGTTGAGGTTGTTTGATAACTTTCTATTTTTGGCCGAAAACTAAGAGTTCTAGTAGGATTGAACGACTTCTATAAATAGTAAGTTTACTATTTATAGTAAGTTGCGTTTTCTAAGAGTTTAAGTTGGAGTTGGAGTCTGATACTTTGCATAGGGTTTAGTTTCCTATTTATATGCATTGTAATTTTGTTTTCATTCATTTAATCTTCAATAAACAATTATTTGGAATTAAATTCCTTTTTTTTTTTTTTAATCTTTTCTTTCTTCTCGTGGATTCAAGAAACTATCGGTTAGGGAGACGGTGATCGACCTACCACGTCCTCCCTGCGTCAAAGTAATATACAAAATAACTCAAACTAACAACAAAACGGACACTTCATTGGATAATATGGGCCTTGCTTCCCTTGGGGATTTGAATCCCTCACTTGGGTTCTTTATTATTTAGAAAGTGTTGTCCTAGGAGTTGAGTGACTCAGCTTGAGTAATGCTGAGTCTTGTTACATCAACTGAGCTAATGAGCCAACTCAACAAGTCTCTCCAAGTCTAAGCTGAGTCAGGCCCAGTACCAATTCCCAGAAACTTGGCTCAAAATCTTGTCGAGTTGAGTTGACTCAGACTCAACTCAACGAGATTTCAGGTTGAGTCATCGAGTTTTGCAACTATGGTTTAGCCATGCTATATAGACCATGACTTCCCGATAGTGGGTTTGACAATATGGTCAGCTGAATTTGAATTAATGTTTATGAGTCAGCTTTCAGTACTTGTATACAGTTTGTATATCAGGGATCCATTGTTTGGTAATGATTGCGGTTGATATGATGGCCAGCGATAGCCCATGTGCTGAAATTTATTCAAGTTGTAAAATCTTATATTTTCTTCAGCAAGCTACCAACTGCCAAGCTGAGTCGGCATTAATGCGGGCCAAACCGTAAAATTATACCAAACAGCCTTTCAGTTCATGATGTATGGCCCACCTGAGTTTTAGAAAAGTATGATTTTTGGGTAATTCTTTCATTCTAGTTAGGTACATTAGATGAATTGATTAAATGACATATAAACACTTCGGTTAGCCTGCACAAGATTAATGGTGGGCATGATTTTTGGTTTCCAAGGTGAACATGAGACAATGTACTTCACGGACAGGTTGTATCTTCATTAAAGTTCCATTCATATGAATCTTCGTGCACAATGTACCTAGCATGAGCAGGCATGTGCCTTTTAGGTGTGAGTTGGAGAAACGGGAAGAGAGGTTCATATAGGAGTGCCGTAGTCATAGGTGCGGCTTACATAGAGAGAGAGAGAGAGAGAGAGAGAGAGAGCCAGCCCTTTAATGATGTGACCCTTCTTTACCTTTTCGAGTGCTTTTGCCCACTTGAGTTTCAAATTCTCTCCTTTTTAGGTTAACGGGCTAAAATGAGCCAGTATGATAGATGTATAGTATGAATGTCACACAACTATCACAGTAGACTTCATGTATATGAAGTCTTTGTTGCATGGTCTCCTTAATCCAATGCTTCCATATGGGAGACACAAAGAGGAGGGGAAATAGTAGCTACATGCAAAGAAGAAGATGTAGCTGCAATCTAAACCATTGTTGTGAGTCGAACAAAAATTTACTTCATTACACTGCATCACAGTAGGCCCCTGTAAAGCTTTTTGTTGCATGGACTTCCTACAATAGTCCAATAAAATTAGTTGATGGCTCAAATGACCATGCCTACAACTCTGTGCTTCAATGGGCCACTTTGCAAATTGGCTATAATGGGTGATTGGTGTAAATTGTCGTAGCACTCCTCTTTCTTCTCAATCCTTCTTGAAAAGCTTGCATTTGCATATGAGAAGAAGCTGATACTTCACTAAGAGAGCGATAGATCATCTACGACTTCAAAATTACATAGGAATTGCATATGTGGCGTACAAGTAATGCAAATTAAGCCATTCAAATCTTGTGTCTGGTTCATATGTACCGTGAACTAAACTTTAGGCCTATTTTATTACTTAGAAAAATGTCCGAAGAAGATACTTGTTGGACAGGTTGAAAATGAAAAGTATCCAATGAACTTATTTTAGCAAACATGTGCCTACAAATGAGAGATTGGGATTGTTCAACTAATAGTACAAAAACCCAAAAACTTGACTCGACTCAATGTTTGCTTAGGTTAGGTTCACCCGAACACTCAATCCACTTGACCCGATATTTAATTAAGTGACAATATAGGAATGTAAATAGACATTAAAATAGCTTAATTTAGTGTAAGTAATATACAAAATAACTCAAACTAACAACAAAACGGACACTTCATTGGTTATATATGGGCCTTGCTTCCCTTGGGGATTTGAATCCCTCACTTCGGTTCTTTATTATTTAGAAAGTGTTGTCCTAGGAGTTGAGTGACTCAGCTTGAGTAATGCTGAGTCCTGTAAAATCAACTGAGCTAATGAGCCAACTCAACAAGTCTTTCCAAGTCTAGGCTGAGTCAGGCCCAGTACCAATTTCCAGAAACTCGGCCCAAAATCTTATCGAGTTGAGTTGACTCAGACTCAACTCAACGAGATTTCAAGTTGAGTCATAGAGTTTTGCAACTATGGTTTAGCCATGATATATAGACCATGACTTCGCAATAGTGGGTTTGACAATATGATCAGCTTAATTTGAATTAATGTTTATGAGTCAGCTTTCAGTACTTGTGTACAGTTTGTATACCAGGGCCGGATCCATTGTTTGGTAATGATTGCGGTTGATATGATGGGTGGGCCCATGTGCTGAAATTTATTCAAATTGCAAAATCTTATATTTTCTTCAGCATGCTGCCAACTGCCAAGCTGAGTCAGCATTCATGCAGGCCAACCCGTAAAATTATACCCAACAGCCTTTCAATTCATGAGGTATGGCCCACCTGAGTTTTAGAAAAGTATGATTTTTGGGTAATTCTTTCATTCTAGTTAGGTACGTCAGATGAACTGATTAAATGGCATATAAACACTTCGGTTGGCCTGCACAAAGGGCATGATTTTTGGTTTTCAAGGTGAACATGAGACAATGTACTTCTTGGAATCTTGGTGCACAACGTACCTAGCGCGAGCAGGCATGTGCCTTTTAAGTGTGAGTTGGAGAAAGGGGAAGATAGGTTCATATAGGAGTGCCGTAGTCGCAGGTGCAGCTTACATTGAGAGAGAGAGAGAGAGAGAGAGAGAGAGAGAGCCCTTTAATTATGGCGGCCTTTCTCTACTTTTTCGAGTGCTTTTGCCCACTTGAGCTTCAAATTCTCCTTTTTAGGTTACCGGGTTAAAATGAGCAGTATGATAGATGTATAGTGTGAATGTCACACAACCATCACAGTAGACTCCATATATATGTAGTCTTTGCTGTGCGGTCTCCTTAATCCAATGCTTCCATATGGGATACACAAAGAGGAGGGGAAATAGTAGCTACATGCAAAGAAGAAGATGTAGCTGCAATCTAAACCATTGCTGTGAGTTGAACAAAAATTTAGACCATCCCTTGTCGAAGGGCTACATTTTACTTTGATGTCATTGTTAAAAATAAACATAAATGCTCCATTAAAAACACGCATAAGACTCTTATAGGATGATTAATGACTTGTGGAAATAAGGCACATGAGAGTCAATTAGCTAGGTCCAGTCCAAATCAGGTTAATTTTGTAGATCCATAAGAGATAATCGGTCGGGTTCGGATCTCAACGTTTTATAGCCAATTATAAATTCCGAAGTTGGGTTGGGCTGAGGCAATTAACTAGGACTTGTTAAAGTCGATCGTCAAATAAGGTCAGGTCAGATGTTGTTAGTTTTAACCGTGTTATTGTTATATATTTGTACATGCACGTGCAGAGAGATGGTCTCTTACTTAGAGTCCAAAAGAGAATCAGCCTAGGTAGGCCCCACCATTATGTATATGTGAATCCACATCGGCCATCAAATGTGTCACCCCATGTTAGGACCAAGGCCCAAAATTCAAGCAGATCGATGATTTAGGTGGGCCACACTAATGAAAACCATCCGGAGGGGATGTCCACACTTAATTTTGTACATGGACGGCCATGCAGTGTATTTGAAATTCAATCCATTCGTTAGGTTTGTCACCTAATGTTACACTCAAGGCTAAAAAATAAGGCTATTTTACAACTCAGGTGGGCCTTGGTGAAATAAACAGTGGACATTCACTTCTAACTGCTTCCCTTGGTGTGTCCCACCTGAATAATGGAATAGGCTGATTTTTTGGCCCTCCCCTAATATAATTTCACGCAGTTAATGGTCAGGGTATATTTGGCATACACATCACAATGGACCCACCTGGTTTGCTGGCAGAGATGGTCTCCGATAGCGTATCTCCCACAAGACAATCTCTCTCTGTAGGCACGGATATAATTATATGCATTAAGAAATTCTTAAGTCAGCTTACAAAATGGCTATTAATTAATATTAATAAAACTATGGAGAGAGGGAAAAGGGGTCACAGGCTCGAGTGGACCCTACCTTAATGTTGATGTGAAATCCATTCCAACAACTAAGTGCCTCACCCCATGTTAGGCCTAGGGCTAAAAAATAAGCCCCATCTGTAACTTAAGTGGATCATGCGATTAAAAACAATGTACATGACAACGTTGACCTTCCAAACTGTTTCTATTAGTGTGGCTCAATTGAATCATGGATGGGCCTTATGTTTGGGCTCTGGATCTAAATTTTAATGTGACATCTAATGGTTGGAGTGGATTCCATATGATCATCAAGCTGGGCCCGGTAAAAATCAAGAGTGGACATTTCTCTCCCAACTATTTTACTTGGCGTGGCCCACCTGAATTACAGGTAAAGCTATTTTTTTTATTCTTGACCTAACATAAAATTACACATATAATGGTCGGAGTACTGGATCTCACATATATATCATGGTGGGCCGCATCAAAATTCAAGAGTGGCCTGCATTAAAGCTCTTTTTAATGAGGTCTCAAGTCCAATGGACTGGACTATAAGGTAAGGTCCAACCACCCAATAACTTCCAGCCTTTCATGTATATATGATATCAAACCCATCTAACAGGTTGGTCATCACAAGCATCATCTTTTGCAAAATCTCCTCAGTAACCATGCATTCAGCAGACAGTAGCTTTTCCAACTAAGTAAGAGTTAAAATAATACTTTTTAAGAAATATATTACTTTTATGGACACAGGAGCCACCCTTGACTTTTTATGGGGCCCACCATGAAATTTATATGAGATCCACACAGGCCGTTAAATGTGTAATCCTATGTTGGGTACCAGATCCAAGAAATTAGTTTGACCGGTGATTCAGGTGGACCACACCAATTGCAAAAATTTGGAGAGATGCCCACCTTCGATTTTTACATGTCCCACCGTGATGATTATATGCAATCCACTCCAACCATTAGATGCAACACTAAAGTGTAGGCTTATGGACCAAAAATATGGCCCATCCGTGATTCAGGTGGGCCACACCAAGAGAAACAAATTTTTAGGGCGATTGTTGCCCTGTATACTATTTCTAATTGAGTGCTTCACCTGAATCATGAATGTGTCTAATTTTTGGGCCCTTGGGTCTAAGATGAGTGATGCACCTAGTGGTTGAGGTGGATATAACACAAACACTAAGGTGGGGCACCTAAGCTACATCCCTTTTCCTTATCTCCATTGTATTTATTATCAATTTATCATTAATTAATAGTCTAATCTAGTAGGACATCCAACCAAACTGGACGTAGGAGTTTCTCTGTGCAAAATAAGATTTTCCATCTTGAAGGTATACAAAGAGTCATTTACGCCCAATCAATGTCTCAAAATGGTCTCAAAATGGCACATGCTTGTGCGATTTAAAGTCAGCCATTGAATAAACACACCATTTAAATGCTTGGATCCTTACTCATGCCTCAGTGGTAGGCTCAAAAGAGTTTTAACACTGGTCATGGGTTTGAGTACCCATTGTGGTGTGAGCGCCTAGTGTGAGTGCGTGTGTTGAAAAAAAAAAAAAAAAAAACTCACACACCCCCAAATAAATGCTATTATTTGACCCTAACCAACTAGAAATCTACATCTAAAAGACTTGATGGATACCTACAACCGCCCAGATCCGAGTTTCGAGCCTTCAGGACCAAAACTCGGATTTGGCAAGACTCAACCTAGTTACCTAGAGTGTGCCAACCCTATCCAGTTACCCTTATTAAGTTGGAAGCCCATGCAACAGAAGCTACGGAGCCCACAGTGATGTCTGGACAACATCGGCTCCGTCCATCAGCTACACTAGTTGATATTAGAACACGGTCCCAAAATTCAGGTAAATCCAAAACACAAATGAGCCACAACATTGGGAAAAAAGTGGAGAAGGAGATATCCACCAATGAAACCTTCTTGTGAATTAAATAACATTTTGGAATTGGCTGGATATTTTTGGTTTCCCTTCACCCTGGTGGAGCTAAGGTTATTAACGGGTTAGATTGCATATAAATGGCATCGTGGGCCGACAAAGACAAAATAACAAATATTCCTATTGTGGGGCTTCCGAACTAGTCCCTCGGACCTGGGAAGAAAGCCTAAGTCCTCGTCCCTGACCTACAAGCCGAGAAGCGACGGGGCCGAGCAAATAGGTTGATTAGTCCTTCGAGCTGAAGAGCACCGACTGTCAAGCTTCCTACTGTAGTACTATCAACATCTGTAAAAGCCAAAGCTAGAGCAAAGCATCTACATGTCCTTGGCCCTTTGAGCTAAGAAAGTTGAGCAGAGTGGCCGAGTAATTTGGTAACGACTAATGGTCCGATTAGAGAAGTCGTCCGAGTAGGATGAGCAATACCTCTAGCTCAGAGATGAGTTATCGAGCTGAGTTGTTAGAGCACAAAGCTTAGTGTGATAGAACTCACCCTTCGAGGAAGATTTACAATCCGAGTGAGAAGGTCGAATCCCGAGTATACCAGTCTGACCACTACCAGAGGGGTAGTACGAGGAATCCGGGGCAGATCCGCCGAATTCGGATGAGATCGGGATCCAGCCTCATCTCAGCCGAAGATCTCTCTTACAAATTAGGGATGAGAATCCCACATAATTAGACTCTTCACATGCAGCCTAGCAGGACTCTTGAATCCAGAACCTTCCCCATGTCTTATATATAGGACCTTGATCTTCAAACTAAGGTAGGACATTCCTAACCTCTACAACTCTTACGTCCGAGTTCTACAAGCCTGACTTAGGCATTGATGGATCTATAGCCGGCCACCGACAACCCCCCTACTGCCCATCTCTGTTCTTCCTTGCAGGACCAACAAGCAGAGGACATGCATTGCAAACTTGCTCCATCTTGGAAAGACTGAGGAGGGTGGAAAGATCACAAGGTCGTCTTAGCTCGACTTCACCTATTGGCCAAATTCAGGCGACAACATATTGGCGTCGTATGTAGGAACGATGAGTCGTGTTCTCACCATCTTCAAGCTCTACATACAGATCTAGCTCATCCTCTATTTTCCACCCAATGGCGAAGAAGAAAGGGAAGACCCCTGCCTCAATTGAGTCCTCCCACCCAATGGTGAAAAGGAAGAGATTCCTCTTCTCGCTCGACAAGAACCCCCTAATGATGCTTGTTGACCTATTAAGTTGGGCTCAGAAGTACATGAATGCCGAAGAAAGTAGTCAGCACCCACAAAAATGCCAAGGGCGAGAGCGGCTTAACAAAAGATAAAAAGAGAGAGGAGACCAAGGAGGGATCCAACACCGCGACCAAACAAAAGAGAGAAGACAACATGAGTGGCACTCCCCAAGTTCCAAAAAGTCAGTTTCACCAGTATACTCCACCGAACACCATTATTAAGCAGGTGTTTATGGAGGTTAAAGAAAAGAGGATTCTTAAGTGGTCAAACAAGATGAGGTCCATCCCAGAAAAGAGAGATATGTTGAAATACTGCCACTTTCACCGAGATCACGACCATAATACAGCTGATTGCTTCAACCTGAAGGAAGAGATCAAGTCCCTCACCCAGAGGGGCTACCTATACGAGTACATCGCTAGACGTCAGGAAGACCGGATCATATTCTCAGTAGGAATAGCGATAAGAACACAATAACAACGAGCCAATGAGGAAAATTCACACCATCTTCGGTGGACCCGCTGGAGGAGGAGACTCGAACAGAGCACATCGAGCTCATGCTCAGAGTGTATGACTTACCGACGAGGTCCAATAAGTGAACCTCATGAGCCAACTTGGGAAAGAGCCCAGAATAGAGTCATGCGCCATCACCTTTATTGAGGAGGATGCGAGGGGAATTCACCACCCCCACAATAACACATTAGTAGCCACCATGACCGTGGCTAACCACAAGCTGTACCAGATGTTGGTCGACACCGGCAGCCCGGCAAATATTTTGTATACATCTTCCTTCAACAAGATGGGGATAGGAAGGTCTAGACTCTGGCCTATGTAGATCGCTCTACTCGGGTTTGCGAGAGAGAGTGTGACCTCGAAAGGGAGTATCCTATTGCCATTCATACCAGGAGAGGACTCTAACCAGGTCACCCTCATGATAGATTTCCTCATAGTGGACTGCCATTCGGTCTACAATGTTATTCTGGGTAGACCCTCCTTAAACGTCATACAGGCCGTGAACTCCATCTACCACCTCACAATGAAGTTTCATACCAAGCATGGGGTTGGTAGAGTTAAGAGCGACTAGCATGAAGCTCAAGGAAGCTCGACAATGCTATGCAATAGCTCTCCGAGGAAGAGAACAAACACAGTAGGAAATGCAAATCACCTCCCTAAACCTAAGGAAGGAAAGTACAGAAAGAGGATCACTTGTAGAAAGCTTGGTCCCCGTACAACTCTTAAAGGAAGACCCTACGAGGACATTTCAAATCAGGTCACCCCCAACTCCGAGTAGAGATGATAGACCTGTTGAGAGAACATGCCGACGTGGTCGTGTGGTTTGACTAGGACATTCTCGGGATAGATTTGAGCATTATGGTCCACTGCCAAGATGTAAACCCTGACCAAAAGCCCATCTGACAAAAGAGACGAGCTTTTGACACAAAAAGATATGCCGCCATCAATGACGCTCCCTTAAAAGCGGGAAGCTGTCCTTGTGTAGACTACACCAACCTGAATAAGGCCAACCCCAAGGGCAGCTTCCCGCTCCTAAGGATCGACCAATTGGTGGATGCTACCGTCAGTTACACATTGATCAGTTTCATGGATGCGTACTCGACATGGATTCGTACTCGGGGTACAACTAGATTAGCTTGCACAAGTACAATAAGCAGAAGACTGCTTTCATCATAGACGGGGGTCTGTACTGCTATCGAGTCATGCCATTTGGCCTAAAGAATGTTGAAGTGACCTACCAGAGGTTGGTGAACAAGATGTTTGCCGAGCATATTGGGAAGACGATGAAGGTCTACATCGACAACATGCTCGTCAAAAGCATGAAGGCCACAGACCACATAACCAACCTAAAAGAGATATTTGGCATCCCGAGAAAATATAAGATGAAGCTTAACCTGAGCAAATGCGCCTTTGGCGTTAGCTCGGGAAAGTTCCTGGGCTTCATGGTTCACCAGAGAGGGATTGAAGCTAATGGTCTAACACGACCCTCTACGCTATATGCGAAAGCTTGTGGATCAACTTAAAACTATGGGCAAGTCCTAAAGGGGGTTGATTAGGACCATTTTAATTTTTTTTAAACTCTTTCCTAATTAAACTAATTAGCAGTTATAAACTAATTAAGCAAGTAACACTTAACTTTTAAGCTTAAGTGTGTCCAATCACAAAGGTTAGAAAAGATTAAGTAATTAAGCAAACTAGTTTAAGCACATAGATTATAAATGATACAACATGTTGAGCTTCTAATCAATGTGTAATTATCTAGACTATAAAAGATATTCCTAATCAAGCAACTAGTCTAGAAAGCTATGTAGACAATATGAGATCCATCGTGTTAAGCTTGTGTCTACAAGAAAGTGAATATACATCAAGTGTGTGAATGCCTATTTGGAACATAGCATGCATATCATTCCAAGTATTCATATAATCAAGAATTACACTAACAATGCTATAATGAATACGGCTCAAATAATAATCGCAAACACAACGATGTATAGTGGTTTGGTTTCCCTACTACACTCCCTGTTGCCATACTCATCCCTTGAGCAAATCAGATTTCACTATATGGAGGTTTTAAATCAGGTTCACCTCTCAACCTTTACACGGAGGTTTTTACATAGGTTCACCTCTAAACCTAAATGGAGATTTTCCAAGTTCATCTCTCAACTTAGGTGTTTAAGCCGTTTCCACCCAACCAAGGTGTTTAACGGGTTCTACCTAACCTAGGAGTTTGAAGGTTCCTCTCAACCCTTCGGTTCTAATCCAGGAACCTATAATAGTTTCTCAGGATAACCAATAACATAATCGTACACACTCATGTCGATGGATCCACTCAGAGACTTGGTCAAGTTTGATTCCAAACTCTTACACTCAATCCTCCACAAAGAAAGAGTGCAACCGGACTCTTGCAAAGGACATTTACTTGTCAAACTGAGCCCCTTGTTTAGCACCTTCTTGGGTTACTTGATATCCTATCTCTCATGCTTCAATTAGCTCCCCTTTGCTCCCTCGATCTTGTTGTCGATGCTTTGCCAAGGCCTCGACTCCAATGATCAATCGTCTTGCATATGATCTTTATAAGATGACCAAAGTGATGGGAGGTGGTGAATATTCTACAATTAGTTGTATATTGAAAGCTTAGAGGTATGCACCTATTTGGATCTCTAGAGAAGTTCAGACAAAGGATATGCCTATGGTGTATGTGTTTAAAACATTTAGAGATCAAGAGAGAACAAGCCCATCTTCATTTGAGCTTTTGAATACTCTTAACTTGTGATGCATCACAAGGAATATGGATTGGGTATGGATAGGATTAGAGCCTAATGATGTGGGCAATGTGAGTGACTTCTAATGCACTAAATTCTCTCACTAAAGCCTAGGAACGAATCCCCCTTTTATAGATTTGGAATCCCAACGGTCAAATAATGTGTAGATTCACAGACTGGCAATTGGTTGCACATGGGTGTCGATCAATCGCTAGTCCTTGTCGATCAGTTGCTTAACTACCGAAAAAGGTCAAAGAGTGTCTATTCATATTAGACCTAATTCGATCGGTCGTAACCTATTAGGGATCGATCGCAAGACCCAACGATCAGTCGCTTTATCCTAGAGCTTGCTGGACATGATTTCGCTTTGGCGATTGGTTGTTAGGAACAGGTGATCGGTCGCAGGGACTCAATGATCGATCGTTCGACCAGTCGATCGCTCTATGAGCTTAGTAGTTTAGGTTGTTTGTTTACAACTGCTCATGAACCTTTAAGGCCTTCCTTTGGGTGGTCTTTTGGGACACCTAAGGCCATTCTAAGATGACTAAAATTTTATCGATGGGTCAATTCATCTAGAGGTTTGGGTTTTGGTTTGATTCATGAGTTTTTAGCTCACCAAGGCATCTCATTTACGTGTTCCTTCTTCCTTTATGCAATTGGTCCACTTGTGTCTTCGGTCTTTATCTTCTTTAGGCTCAACCAACACCTAGACATAATGACTTTCGTAATTAACAAATAAGGTGCACTAGTATTCCATAGAAAAGTGCACCAACACGGACAACTACAGGAGAGACACCCTTCTCATTGGCCTTCAGTGCAGAAGCAGTGGTTCCAATAGAGGTTGGAATGCCCTCATACCGAACCGAGCTGTTTTGACCAGAAGAAAATGAATTGTAAATGCTACTAAGTCTCAACTTACTCGAAGAACTTAGAGAAAGTGCACAAGTAAAGGTCGCTGCCTATCAACAGAGAGTTGTTCGGTACTACAATTCGAGGGTGAAGCAGAGGAGCTTCAGAGTGGGGGACTTGGTACTTCGAGAAGTCTCTCCCTAATCACAAAAGAGCCCAGCTTGAGAGCCTTGGGACCAAGTTGGGAAGGACCCTACAGAGTCACAGTATAGTCCGACCAGGGACATACCTACCAGAAGACTTAGAAGGTTGAGCTCTGCCCCATCCATGGAATGTAAAGCACCTAAAGATATATTATCAGTAGAGACTTATCAGTTCGATCTCGATAAATGCTTCGGGCATTCGGTTTTCCAACAAACACCTTAGGTGTTAGCCATGCACTTGTAATAATTCCTTAAAAATGAATAAAAAGTGAATTTTCATTCAACGACTGCTCTATTATCTCCAAGTGACAAACGCAATGGCTAGAGTGTCGAGGAGGGTAAGGCCGAGCAGGCACCCTCGAAACTGCGAAAGACTGAGTGACCATCGTCTTGATCGAACAAAAGGGCCGAGGAGAGTGAAAGGTTGCAGATAGCACCCTCTAACCGAGCACGTTGCCTTGATTGTGAAACAATAGACAAAAGGTCAGGCTAAAGAAGGCACCTTCTGCGCTGACCTGACCAGCAGACAAGATCAATTACAAGAGATGTCCAGAGAAGACACTCATACAGCAGACCACCCCCATCACTTTCACCGAGCAATAAACTTTGCTCGGTTAGGAAAGCAGAGGAAGGAAGGATGAACATTTCTACAGAGTTGGAATCAACTAAGTTAATCACCTTGACTCCCGCAACTCAGCATGCAAGTGCTCGGTTGCAGGAGTGGGGGCAACAAGCATACAAGACACAAAAAGAAAGCATAGGCAGAGAGCATAAAAGATATTTTTCATTAAATTGAAACTTTTTACATCGACAGGCCAGGATGAGCACAAAAAATAATATATATCAAAAGAGGCTATAAAATTGAAGGCTGGAAGCTCAACTCGACCGCCTTCTAAGAAGGTGGGGGGCCCTCCTACTCAACAACACCCCCAACAACTCCTTCTCCACCAGCAACTTGGGACTCTTGTCCAGCAGGGTCCCTAACAGCCAAACCGACCTCATCCTTGTCCATCCACGTGAGGTCCAATTCGGGGAAGCACTTTTGGACTTCCTCCCAACAGTTGAGGAAACCCATGCGAAAGAACTTGTCCAGCTCAGCCTCGTGGTCCTCGAATGCCTTGTAGGCTTCCACCGTGGCCACTTCCCTTGTTGGGACACCAGCCTCTAGCTCGTCACCCTGACTTCAAACGTAGCCGCCATGGCCCCCCAGCTCGACGTTATTAGCCACTCTGCCTCCAGTTGGGTAGTCGTGTCGACCAGGCACGAGAGGTCGACCTTATGAGTAGAGCGAAGAGACTCCCTCTCGGCCTCGGATCGGAGCACCTCCTAAGCCTCCGCGGCCAACGCAAGCTCCTAGAACTTCACAACAAGTTCGACCTTGGCAGCTCCCAACTAGAGCTCAACCTCCCTAGCTCGCCCTCTTCTTTAGCTCATACAGGTACTGCCGAACTGCAAGGGCACTCAAGGTCTCCTGTGATGAAGAACAATCAGAATTAGCAAAAAATTACTATAAAGAAAAGAAATGCACAACATACCGATGACGACAAAGATACCTTGAGACCAGTGGTCGTCATTCCCCAAGGAATTGATCAAGTGCATCCCCAGAATGCGATCACCTCCTCCTCGGGGAGAGAGGATCGACCCAAGTTGAGAATCAGGGCTAGATAATTTGGAATGGTGGATGAAGACGCCTTAGATCCCCCCATAGAGGACCCTCCAGGGCCAAGCCATGGTGCTCAGCAGCACCCCCTGCTCTCGAAGCCTCCTTAGTTCGGGCCTGCTCATCCAGGAGGGAAAGGCACCTCTAGATTAACTACCTCCCATGACCAAGCGGAAGGTGCAAAAGCTGCCTCAACCGCTGTAGGACCGACCACAAGCACTTTGGTAGCACCCGAAGGGACTGGAGCAGTGGAAGGAGTCACCGACGTTGCATGTAAGACCCCACAAATTCCTGTACATGAACCAGAGTACAGAAGCCGTACATTCTGATTAGCCTAACCTCTCTACTTAGAAATCCCTAAAATTGATGAGGATTTGTCCGAATTAGCATTTCCACTAACCACATGGATGCCCAACAATAGGCTCCGTGAGGCTAGACTCGAATTACCCTACCCGTTAAATCCCGACACTCAACTATTTCAAATAGTGCCCCGAATACCCGAATAGTCCATAAGTCATTTGTAAGGGCAATATTAGGTATGAAACTAAGTGAGAGTTTTCATCTTGATGGGCTTGACAACCCTCGCGGGTCATTGAGCCAAGGCGGGGTGCTAAATCACTCAACTTGGGCTCGGAGTGTTGGCACATGTGAGGTGTGAGTCTACCTAACAATGCCGAAGAAGTAGGTGATTTATGTCACTTTTCCTAAGTTGTAGGGTTTGAACCGTCAAAATGCTATGAAACTTAGGGCCCTAGCTCTAAATAATTCCCGTATAGTTTCCCAAAGTCGTGGCCCCGATCAATGATCGGTGACCACTAAATAAGTATCACGTCGTAACCGTTGATCGCTGCATCCGAATTGTGAAAGACTAAGGCCTTGGGTAGGTCTCGTCGAGTTATAACTATCCCATGGTCTAGATGGACCCGTGTGGGTCTAGTGGGCCTCCTAGTGATAGATTAACCTCCTCTAGGGCTAAATACCTAATACATAACTCACCAGGGCCATTTGGTGCCCATCTTATGCTATAGATAGGCTTAATTTGGGGCATTTTCCCTTAAATTTGAATTTCTAACAATTGAGAGAAAGATTTAGAGAGAAAGAAGGTGAAGAAGGTGAGATTATGATTCGTGAGGGGTCGTTACTTGTGCAATCATAGATCTATCATTGAGGAGAAAGAGATCAATCACTTTAGCTTCTAAATCCTTGTCGGTCTTGATTTCTCTTGCAAATGGAGGTAAGACATAAATCGTACATCTCACTCCAACTCATTCTAGAGTGGAGCATATGAATCTTACCCTAAATCTTTCTTTGTATATAAGCTTTACCAGTTCCTGACAAACCCTAACCCTCGGTGCTTGGGAGCCCGATAAACCCTAACCCTAAGGTGTGGATTATACTTCTACGTTTACATTATCAACCCTAGAAGGTGCTATAGAATGATTACTATTATTAGTAGGACTTTTGAGGTTTAAATGCTTTCATTGCTTCCTTAATTTGATTGTTGACATGTGCATAGGCATGTAACATGAGTGTTTGATGAAATGCTTAAATGACATAAATCTTATAGATTGACATGCATTTATGACTTGATGCTACATGGCTTACTAGAGTACGAAACATTGACCTTATGCATGTATGAACACTCTTAATGGATAGTTTAAATGCTTATGAACATGCTCTATTTTCGTAGGTTTAGATATAAGTTTTGATAGGAAGAGATTGGCCAAATATACAATGATGTGTTGGCCTGGATGGGTTAGGCTACCCAAGGCTAGTTCGATTGATCGGAGGTGAACCCAGACGACCGACAATAGTTGGACTACGCGGGTTGCTTTGCACCCATGTCGGTCTGCTCAGTGTTCCCTCATGTCAATCAGATCTGTCTAATGCATGGTTTAATAGGTTGTTAATTATTATTGAATCGTGTTCTACTGAATCTAGGGTACTATCGTTGTTGGTGGGATGACCCCACCTATAATTGCTAGTGCGATACAATCCCGACAAGTCTCATGGGCCTGGCATAGTGGTATAGGACATCGTGTCCTTGAGCTTAGCACCTATAGCTTACTAACTTTTTTACCAACTAGTGAAAGTCATTGCTACATTAATGACTGCAATACCGACTAGTGAAAGTCAGGTGCCAAGCTCGAGGACTTACTGCCCGGGATCAAGCCAAATTGTTGTACGACATTGTTACTGACAAGCTTCTTGTGATCTAGTTCACCAGCAGGTCGTAATCTAGTGATCTTGACCTACAATTGAAGACGATCGGGGAGGCCAAGCCGCGACCTGGAAAAAGCTGAAGAAATAAGAACGACCTCACATCAGTAACAAACAAGAAGGCGAGCAAAAGGGAAGTGTAAGAGCTCGGTACATATTCCAACCTAGAAGGGCGGAGCAGGTCAGGACCTGAAACCTCAGACCCTCCAGCTCATCCTCTCGTACCTCTCATTCTGTGGAGGTAAAAATCATTTTCCTTCCAACATTTGTTGGAGGACGGATTCTTGATAATTATGGCCTCACCATTACCTAACTAAGAAGAGAAATAAAGTCATCCATAAACTCTGAGACTGCCCTTGGTCTAGTATAAGTAGAAGAGCTCGTCCATAGAGAGCTCAGAGTTTTTGACCTACTGCAAGAGGATGCAACAATAAAAAATTATCCACCATACATTGGGGTTCAACTGCCTCGAGGCACCCCTAAGACGACTAAGTACTTCTCTTACTAGAGGGTGGAGAGGTAGACGAAGACCACAAGAAAAGAAATTGGATATAGAGCGATCTCACCTGGAGGAGGTCAACTCAGGACCTCTCTAGCTCGGAGTAGCCTAAGACCCACTGCGCTGAGAATATTATAGAGTGACCTAAGTTGTTTTAGGTTGGCCATCGTCCACCTCGACACAAAGGTGTTAGCAGTGCAGAGGGACTCGGTAGTGTGGGAGGAGGTTGACTCTCCAGCCTGTTGCTCCTCCTCAGACTTGAGAGCTGACCCTGCAGGACTGGACTCAGACTCTATAAAGGGAAGTGACCTACTGTCACTCAGATTGCCCACTTACTCGTTCCGAAAATGGTCAGAGATTGTGGTACCAAATTCCTCGTTGGAAGACATCGAGGAGAAGAAATAAAGAAAAATGAAGGAGAGAATAGAACAAAGAAAGATAGAGCATATCAGAAAACTCTTGTTCGAGGACTCTGGAGAGGAAGAGATGCTAAAAATCAGGAACACGAGGACTTGAAAATTTTGGAGCACCTGGTCGGCACAACTCGATAGAGTTCGGGTGTATTACAAATAGAATGTGAAGAAGGGAGGGAACTCGGGATATTTATAAGCTTCTCCTTTACTTGCTCCGCCTCGTACATTGCCACGCATCAGCACGGGGTAGCCTCATGCAGTGAGACACCTCCCCGTCTATCACACTCCTCCACATGTCATCACATGATACGTCCGAGTAGAGATATGACGATTCAACTGACAAGCCATTGTTACGTGTCAGCTCCCGATTCACTTAGAGAAACAACTGTGACATATGGGCAATCATGGCGCCCTTTCGATTTTTGAGCCCGTCATTAATTCCTCACTTCCTGCCTTTCTAGCTGGTGAAATCCGAGCAAAAGTTTAAAATTCAAGGTTCCCGAATGACTAGACCAGTTTAAGATCTCGGGGAGGGGGGGGGGGGGGGGGGGGGGGGGGGGATTCCGAAATGGTCCCTCACACGAGGAAGAAGGCCTAAGTATGAGAAGCAATGGGGCTGAGGAGACTAGTCGATCAATCCTTTGAGCTAAGGAGCATCGACTGTCAAGCTTCGTACTGCAGTCTTATCAACATCTACAAAAGTCAAAGCTAAAGCAAAGCATCTACATGTCCTCGGCCCTCTGAGCTGAGAAAGTCGAGCAAAGTGGCTAAGCAGTTTACTAACGATCGATGGTCCGATCAAAGAAGTCGTCTGAGAAGGACGAGCAGTACCTCCAACTCAGACATGAACTATCAAGATGAGTTGTCAGAGCATGGAGCCCGGTGTGATAGAACTCACTCTCCGAGGAAGATGTACAATTCAGATGAGAAGCCTGAAGGGGAGGAGCTCGGATACAGAGCTCCACATCCTAAGTATACCAGTCTAACCACCGCAAGAGGGGTGGTATGAGGAATCCAGGGAAGATTCGTCGAATCCGGACGAGATAGGGATCCGGCCTCATCTCACTCGAAGATCTCTCTTACAAACCAAGGACAAGAATCACGCCTAATTAAGACTCTCTAAATGCAGCCTAGCAGGACTCTCGGATCCAGAACGTTCCACATGCCCTATATATAGGACATTGAACTTCAAAATAAGGTACGACATTCCTAACATCTACAACCCTCATGTTCGAGTTCTACAAGCTTGAATTAGGAATCGAAGGGTCTACAACCGGCCACTGGCACCCTCCTTGTTGCCCATCTCTGTACTTTCTTGTAGGACCAATAAATAGAGGACATCACAAGCTTTCTTTGTCTTGGAAAGACTAAAGAGAATGGAAAAGATCACAATGTCGTCTTAGATAGACTTCATCTGTTGGCCAAATTCAGGTGACAACAATTCCCCTCTCTATTTTTTCTCATGTAGCTACTAACTTGAGTTCTAGGTTGCTTGATTTTAGACTTGCATCCTAATGTAATCGATTATAGAATGCCCACCGTTGAAAACTTCTTGGGACCACGGAAGTTTTGGATCAAACGATTATCTGTGTTTTGTCTTATCCATGTTTGTGTGGCCTTATGAATAGGTTGGATGAGCAATAAACATCACCGAGAGGACAGCGGATTAGGTGAGACCTCGGGCTCACCTAAGACGGTGCGGCCCTTACTATGGGGTTACCGTGGGGCCCACCTTGATGTATGTATTATGTATCCACTCCGTCCATCCGTTTTTCCATATCAAGTTAGGGCATTATCCCAAAATGAAGCAGAGACAATTATCAGGTGGAGCATACCATAAGAAACAATGGTGCTTGACCATCTTACCATTAAAAACTTCTTAGGACGCACCTTCATGTTTCCGTAGTGTTTATTTACCATCCAATTTGTTGATAAGGTCACATGAGCCTGGATGAAGGGAAGAAACAAATATCAGCTTCATCCAAAACTTTTGTCGCCCATTAATGGTCAATCACCACTGTTTCCTATGTTATGGTCCACCTTATGATTGGATTTGCTTAGTTTTTGGTGTAATGCCCTAAACTGATCTGGAAAAATGGATGAACGGTGTGGATACATAATACATACATCAAGGTAGGCCCCACGGTAACTCACGATAAGGGCCGCACCGTCTTGGGTGAGGCCAGGGTTTCACCTAATCCTCTCTCCACCGGCAGCTTAGAAAGGTTTCAACAGGGGACGTCATTACCCTCATTGTTTCCAATAATGTGGTCCACGTCAACTTTATATATGGTCCACGTCAGCTTTAAAATAGATGGACGGTCTTATCAGGGGCTCCATGAGGCCCACCATAATGTATATATTTTATCCCCGCCGTCCATCTATTTTAATATATCATTATAGGATATGAAACCAAAAAGGAAGAAGATCAAAGGCTTAAGTGGACCACACCACAGAGGTTTTGGATCAATCTGATATTTATGTTTTCCCTTCATATACATCTATGTGACCTTTTGAACAGGTTGGATGGCCAATAAACATCACGGTGGGCTCTTGAATGTTTTCAATGGTAAGATTTCAATCCCCACTGCTTCATGTGGTGTGGTCCACTTGAGCCTTTTATCTTCTTACGTTTTGTTCTCATACCTTAAAATGATCTTTCATTATAGATGGATAGTATGAATAAAACATATAGTTCAAGGTGGGGAAGCGGATTGCATACTGAGTAAACTCTGCGGGGTCCACCATTATTTATATATTTTATCCACTCAGTTCATCCATTTTAACGGATAATTTTATAGCTTGAGACAAAAAATTAAGCATAAAAAAATCTTAAGTGGACCACACCACAGGAAACAATATGAATTGAATCTGTACCGTTGAAAAATTCGTGGGGGCTGTAGAAGTTTTGGATCAAGCTGATATTTGTTTTTTTTCCCTTAGTCAATGTATGTGTGATCTTGTGAACAGGTTGGATGACAAATAAACATCACTGTGGTCCCTAGAAAGGTTTCAACGGTGGAAATCATTATACCCACTGTTTCTTGTGGTATGGTCCACCTAAGTTTTGGATATGCTTCTATGGACGCTCGCCTCTCTGCGCTCCCATTTTCTCCCTTCCTTTCGGAAAAGAGGGGTACGTGCGCGCGAATCGCCGTTTGTGCCACTAGTTTGCCTCATTCTCGAGGGCTATTTCTCGGTTGTCGTGTTAAGCTGGATATGTTGGATGGGTTTGTGTAAGACCAGAGTCGCCACTAGCTAGTTACTTCGAATCTACAGTCGGCTAGACCCCATAGAAACGTTAGAGAAGGGAATCCGAAGATTCCTTCCTTTAAAATGACTCCTTTTGATCTGTGGCCAGAGATTCGAGGTAAGGGATCACGGTTACAGGGTGGGAAGATGTTAGGCACCCCACACTGCCCGTACCAAAGTACGGTCTCTACTTCACAGAATCGAACTAGTACTTGAAAGTCTGATTTAATCCTCATACATTCTCATGAATGACATGATGTATGAATGCAAGTCTGAACAGTAAAAGTTTCTGATGGGCAGGTTTCCATTAACAGGAAGCCCAGAGCATACGCTTGAACTGACAGATGCTTTATGCGGGATGCATGCTGTGTGTTTGAATAATCAAAGCGTTGGTAGTGATATGATAAGTAGGGGGGTTGGAAGAAAACTAAATGTTGCACTTATGCTAGATGCGAATGAGATGATGCTGGTAAAAGAGTACCTGGATGGACGGAGGTGTCGCAAGGGTTTACTTCGAGTGGCTAGATCAAGACTTGGGTGGCTTGGGAGACTTAGACCAGGGTTAGGCTGGGCTGGACCAGGGCTAGGCTCTTCTCACTCGGGCTCTCTTTGGTGGAGGAATGGGCTAAAGGGGGTGAAGATGGACTCAGAGCTCTCGGGCTGAAGAGAGGGGAGGTGGATGCTGTGAATGAGAAGGGGTGGGGGTATTTACAGCAGCGGAGAGTGGCAGCTATGGTAATTATACTTGGGCGGCCCTTAGGGGGCCACCCGTACGGCCTCTCCGCTTCGGCTTCGGAGTGTACAGCCTCCGAACCTGAAGCAGAAAAGCCCGAAGTTCGGAGTCCGGACCTACTCCAAAGCTGTGGTTCGGAACCAGGTGAGTTGACTGAGTTTGGAAAATGGGTTGACACGGTGAGTTGACTAAGTGGATGGGCTGGACTGACCCGATGAGTCGACTCGGTGATTTGACTCAGCGGGTTGACTCACCAATTTTGACTTTTTTAGGATTTTTTGACTAGTTGTTCTTATGAGGGGTTTTTTCGGCTGATGTTCTAGGGGTGAGTTGATTGGGTTCAGGCCAGAGCTAGGCTATGGATTGGGGCTTACAAGGGTGAGTTTGGCTGGGTTTGACATGGGATTTGGGGGTATAGTCCTCCATTCATCCAGCTATCTCTACCAACATTGTAGCCGAAGGTGGGGTGTTTACCGCTTCAATTTTTGTTTCAACCCCTTAAATGAATTGGAAAATCGGATGGACGGTGTAGATAGACTACATACATTTACAGTGGGCCCAACTGAGTTTACTCAGTACTATATGAGTGTCCTGAGTAACTCAGGACACAATCCGATTCCTCACGGTGGGCCCCACACATCCCATGACATGACCTTCCTGGTGAGGGTAGTACCCAATGCATACTCATTTTTGGCCTCATGCCTTAAAATGGACTAAGTTCGTAAAAAGAATGGAATGAGGGGATAAGACAAAAACAATATAGTGGACCCCACAGACTACGCAATCCGGGCGCGGATCAGCTAGTCCCACTGGGACTAGCATAAGGGGTGGTTTCAAATCTCTGTGGGCCCCACTATGATGTATGTGTGTTATCCACGCCGTCCATTCATTTTTCCATCTTATTGTAAGGCACGAGCCCAAAAATGAGACCAAATCTTACGTGGACCACACCACAGGAAAACAGTGGAGATTGATGCTCACCGTTGCAAGGCATGAGCTAAAAAATGATCAAAACTCCCTTGTTACATGTTTGATTTAGCTGATCTTATACTTATTGGAAAGATAATTTGATGAACTTTCATATGAATTTGAAATAACCTCATTTGGACACCACTTGGTTGCCCAAAAGTAGGTTCAAATTTATTGTCATTCATCGATTCTTTGTCATTCGCATGTTCGACAAAAATGGTCATAACTCCCTCGTTACATGTCCGATTTTGGTGATCTTGTACTTGTTGGAAAGGTAATTTGATGAAATTTTTTATGGATTTAAAATTACTTCATTTGGACAATACTTGATTTCACAAAAGTGGGCTCCGTTTTCGTGGGATCTGCAACTTGCATGGAGTTATGACAGTTAACTTCAAAAAAACACTCAAGAGCTCGCTGGAATGGAGGGAATGATACTAGATACATGTCGGAAGCTCATCAGAGTGGGTCCCATGGAGGTGGCAACAGTTCTAATAGCCAAATGATCCCCTCCTGAAAAAGAAGAAGAAGAAGAAAATGCCAAATAGTCTTTCCTACGTAAGGGATGTATCTATTGAACCCATCACACGTCTTTTGTGGGGTCTAATAAATAGTCTTAGAGCAGATCCAAGCTGTCCACATAAAATAAATTTTAACTTCATGTCATTTGTCCAAGTTTGAGGGCAAAACTCATCACAGATGGATCACACTATATGAAACAATTTGAAATTAACTTAGAGCATTAACATAGGTGTGGGCCACAAAAAGCTCCATTTTTTTAAAAATGACCCTCCCATGAGTTCACGGATGTCCGATTAAAGTGAATAAATCAAATTGGCCGAGGGATGACCCTAACAGTCGATTTTGTAGGGCCGACACTCAATTCTCAGAAGGCTCTCTCGACTTACGCAAAAAGCTGCTGCCGTACGAGAGGTGTAGCAGAGGGGCATTTTGGTCCAAGAACAAGGCCAACAATGGTCAACAAGTTAGATAAATAAAGGGCTCTGACATGCAGGCCATAGGGAGATTAGTTGTTATTGGGAAAACATCTTGGTGGGTTTTATCTTTACTGTGCGGCCTACATTGAAGTTTTTTTTTTTTTTTTTTTTCAAAATTTATATCCACACCATCATCTGTTTCTACAGACCATTTTAAAATGGGGTTAGAAAAATTATGCAGATCTGAATCTCATGTGGACCATGCCATAAGAAACAGTGGTGATTGAGTGCCACACTATTAAAATTTCCAAAGAGCCCGGGTAAAGTTTTCGTAATGTTTATTTGAAATCCAACCTATTGATAACGTCAATAAGATCTAGATGAAGGGAAAGTACAAGATTAGCTTGATCCAAAACTTCTGTAGCCCACACTAAGTTTGTAATGGTCATTCATCACTGTTTCTAGTGGTATGGTCCACCTGAGATTCCGATCTTCTTAAGGTTTGGGATCACTTTCTGAAATAAGATCCAAAAATAGATGGATGGCATGGATATGTAAAAAATACATCAAGGTGGCCGCACACGGTAAAGGCAATACCCACTAAGCTGTTCCCCGGGTAACAGATGATCCGCCCCCCTTGTCATTGTCATGTGTTCTCACCTTTGCCAACGTTCCACTTTTTACGACGTCCCGTGGCATACAAACGAAAGACCACGGCATCGGATCAGCTGCAACAAATGTCAATGCGATCTGCTCATAATATGGATTGCATTTGCACCGTCCAATGATGTCCAACCTATGATCTGACTCAACATAAAGGTGTGGCCCACCTAATGAGCGGATTAGATTGATTTTTCAGGGTGATGTTCATGATGTGACTCATGATGTGGATGTCCTATGGCACAAAATTTTAGCCAACGCCGGACGTGTGCGTTAAAGTTCTTGATGTTGAGGAATGCTATCCCTGCCTGTGAGGCCTACTGTGATGTATATGCCTTACATCCACGCCGTCCATCCGTTTTGAAAGCTCATTTTAGGGTACCATTCTAAAAACGAAGTAGATCAAAATCTCAGGTGGATCACACCACAAGAAACAGTGGTGATTGGCCATTAAAAATTCCTTGTGGACCACAAAATTTTTTGATCAAGCTGATATTTGTGTAGTCCCTTCATCTAGGTCTTTGTGACCTTATCAACAGGTTGGATGGTAAATAAACATTCCGGTGGCCCGCAAGAAGTTTTAATAGTAGGTATTCAATCACCATGGTTTCCTGTGGTGTGGTCCACCTAAGATCTCGATCTGCTTCATTTTTTGGCTCATGCCCTAAAATGAGCTTACAAAACGGATGGACAGTGTGGACTTAAGACACATACATCATGGTGGGCCCTGCAATCAGGGATCCACCATGCACCTAGAGAACAAGCCACTGATGACGTGGCTCAATGGGACCAATGTGAAGTCTGTGTGAAATCCATTCCATCCAGTTGCTCCAGATCAACTCAGTATAATGTCCCAAAAATTTGGCTGATCCAAATTTCAAGTGGGCCATATCACGGAAAAGAGTGAGGATATGATCATTTGAAACCTTCTTGGGTCGATGGAAGTTTCGTTCTGTACAATATTTGTTCTTTCCCTTCATTGGGTGTGGATTAATTTTTGAATAGGTTAGATGACATATAAACATCATGGTGGCCTTAGGATGGTTTTAGTGGGTCCCAATTTATATGTACCATAAGCTAAAATACATGTGGCGTACAAGTAATTCAAATTAAGCTATTTAAAGTATGGGTCCCACTATATGCACCGTGAACTAAAATTTAGGCTTATTTTATTACCTCAAAAGTATCCAAGGAAAATACTTGTTTGATGGTTGAAAATGAAAAGGACCTGAAGATACTCATTTGACGGTTGAAAATGAAAGATATCTAATGATCTTATTTTAGGGAACATGTGCCTACTAATCAGTGATTAGGGTTGTTGGACTGATAGTTCAAAAAAACACGAAAACTCGACCCAATATTTAATTATCTTAATTGACTTGATATTTTATTAGTAAGTGTTGCCCTAGGAGCCGAGTGACTCAGCTCGAGTAGTGCTGAGTCATGTTGACTGAGCCAATGAGTCAACTCAACAAGTCTCTCCAAGTATAGGCTGACTGGTGATGTGGAGAAATCCATTCCGTCCAGTTGCTCCAGATCATCTTAGTACAATGTTTCAAATATTAGGCTGCTCCAAAATTCAAGTGGGCCATATCAGGGAAGACAGTGGGGATATGGATGCCCACATTTGAAACCTTCTTGGGTTCATGGAAGTTTGGATCCCGATAATATTTGTGTTTTCCCTTCATTTCAATGTGGACTAATTTTATGAATGGGTTAGTTGACATATAATCATCGCGATGGCCTTATGATAGTTTTAGTGGGTCCAATCCCCACTTTGTCTCATGGTGAAGCTCACTTGAGTTTTGGATTAGCCTAATTTTTGGACCCAGTCCTTTAACCTAAGTACCTAATTCTTCTTCAAAAAGCTTGCATTTGTACATGAGAAAACTTTGATACTTTGCCAACAGAGCGATAGATCATCTACAGACTTCGAAATTGCTTAGGAACTGCATATGTGGCGTACAAGTAATTCAAATTATGGGTCCCACTTCATATGTACCGTGAACTAAAATTTTGGCTCATTTTATAACCGGAAAAGTGTTCAAGGATGATACTTGTTTGACGGTTGAAAATGAAAAGCATCCAAAGTTAGTCGTTTGACGGTTGAAAATGAAAAATATCCAATGATTCTATTTTAGTGAACAAGTGCCTACGAATGAGAGATTGGGTTGCTCAACTAATAGTTTAAAAAAGCCGAAAACTCACTTGACTCAATGTTCGTTTGGGTCATGTTGCCTTGAAGACTCAACCCACTTGACTCGCGATATTTAATTATCTTAATTGACTCGATAATAGTTTAGAAATTGTTGCCCTACGGCAGAGTGATTCAGCTTGGGTAATGCTGAGTTGTGTTGACTTTTTCAGCCGTTGATATGATAGGTGGGCCAGGGATAGCCCATGTGCTGGAATTTGTTCAAGTTGCAAAATCTTATCCATCTAATCTCTAGCCTCTTTGTTAATTGCGGACATTTGTTGTATTTTCTTTAGTATCTATCTGCAAACTGCCAACTACCAAGCTGAGTCAGCATTCATGTGCGCCAACTCATAAAATTATACCTAACAGCCCTTAAATTCATGAGGTATGGCCCACCCGAGTTTTGGAAAAGTATGATTTTTTGGGTAATTCTTTCATTCTAGTTAAGTACATCAGATGAATGGATTAGATAGCATATAAACACCTTGGCTGGCCTTACAGAAAATTAACGATGGTTGTTTCAACACAACCTTTTCCTATGATGTGGTGACCTACTTAAGCTCTGGATGGTCATGATTTTTTGCTTTTGGTTTCCAAGGTGAACATGAGATAACGTACTTCATGGACAGGTTGGACCTTATTAAAGTTCCAACCTGATGGTCTAAAATAAGCCAACGTAACAAATGTATGGTGTGAATGTCTCACAACTATCATAGTGGACTCTATAAAGCCTTTCTTGCATGGTCTCCTTAATCTAATGCTTCTATATGGGTGATGCAAGGCGGAGGGAAGTAATAGCTACATGCAAGGAAGAAGATGTTGGTGCAATCTAGACCACTGCTATGAGATGAAAAAAATGTAGACCATCCCTGTCATAGGGCTACATTTTATAATTGCAACTTCGATGTCATTGTTATAAAAATAAATAAATAAATAAACAAAAACACGCACGAGACTCTTTATGGATGATTAATGAGGCATGAGAGCCGGTCACTCTTTAAATTTTTTTTACTTGAAAAGGATTGTGTTTTACTCATGGAATGGAAACCCCAATTTGCACGGTTGGGAGAGGACGTCCCAATCATGCCCTAGCTAGTTGGTCTGCCTAGGTGGGGCTTTGTTTATATGGTCCAAGCAATACACAACTTTATATCCTTCCGTACGTTTGGTTGCACCAAATATCATGATATTTCATTATTAAAATTAGACATATCATGATATTTGGTGCAACCAAACATGGCCTTCATCTTTTGCACTGATGCCGTATCTTCTACCCGGTGCTCAATGATGGATTTGTTAAGTCATTAATGTAATATATCTGTTTTTTAAATAACCTTGCATTACTTGTCAGCCATGTTCTAAAATTCGGAGACTCAAAACTCAGCTCATGGCAGCTCGACCCAGTCATTCGGGTGTTGGATTGCTAATTAATACTATTGTTTGTTTTGGCTATATATATATATATATATATATATATATATATATATAACTATTTTTATTTTTTATTGCTACGAAAAATACTTTTTATTTAATTGATAGATACCAAGTGGAGTCAAATAAAGATGCCATCCTGTCTTTAAGTACACCTGACCCGGCTAGATATGGAGTTTGGACTATCTTGTCAATCACGTCAAATTTCCTCCACTCATATGCAAATAACAAAGATTAGGTGCCCTAGTCCTGCCCATATTTCACAAACCCGAAAACTCGACCCAACTCAGTTTCCAGCCAGGTTGGGTTGACTCGATGACTCGGATGAATCTTTACTTGACTCGACTCAGTATGTGGTCATTAAACAATTAATATTTGAACAGAAATTAATGTTTAGAAATAGTCTTAAACTGTTAAAATACATTAAGAAATAAAAAATGTCAGAAGACCAGGGGAGCGACAGTTACAAGCGCTATAGAGAAGTTTTCCCACCTGAGTGACTCGGTTCGAGTTGTCTGGGTATGTGAGTCAACTCATTGAGTCGTTACAGGTCAAGACCAAGTCACCTGCAAACAACAAGTTTACTAGTGACTCAGCTCGAAATCCCATTGAGTCATCTGAGTTTCGAGTCGAGTCACTGAGTTTTAGAACTCTGGTCCTACCAAATGATCTTCAGGATTCATTAATGCAGCTGTTCTCTTTCACAATATCATGGAAAGCCAAGCTTCTATTGCAATCTAATCAATTATTTTTAATTAAACCCTTACTCTGAAATGCGCCAACTAATCTTTTAGTGCTATCAATGGGCTGGGCCTAAGGTTGGATTTGGCCCAGATTTTGAACCCTTCGGCTGGGGTTTGATGGGTGGATCTATTCAAAATTTCTATTTTGCCAAGCACGAGCCCGCCCATTGACAGCCCTACAATCTTTCGTTTCCCCGAATCTTTTCATTTTTTTCATTTTTGGTCCAATTGCCCAACCAACATTTTGATGATCAATGTCGATGTGGCTTAGATAGTTATCTAAAATCAGAGTGGGCCACTTGGGTCTTTTGATGATCAAAGTCGATGCGGCTCAGAGTGGGCCACTTGAGTCATATGGACCACACTTAGATGATTAGTTATGCTTTGACTCTATATTTCCTCTTACTTGTGTGACCCCCCATTGAATGGCCCACCTGGGTTTTTAGGCTAAGGAGCAGCCACCTAAGGTACCACCCTACGAATGGTCAGGATTTTGTGTCCGTGTGCCGCATCCGCATGTGCCAGGACGTTTAGGTTTTATGCTTGAAGATGAATAAAAAAACAAGAGCCTCATGGATTTGGGCATCAGTATGTAGGAAAGCCCAAAACGATGGCCCAGCCTGCCCAAACTCATTCAACATGGGGTTGTGTATTTGACATGGGCCCAGCTCAGTGGACCCAGTTTCCAAGCTTGATGGCTAGGATGCACCTGGACTCAGATTCTTAGCTCATGGGTTAGGTCCCTGCATGATTCAGCCAGTCCAGCCCAGTTGCTACCCTAACATCCTCACCGTCGAGACTGATGACTGGTCTGCAGCGTAACTGGAAGGATAGGTGATAAATATTTGTGCAGGGTTAGAGAACGAGATATGATTTTAGTTGCTAAAATAGTATTTGTTCATCCGGGTGAATCCCGGGCAAACCTATCATTCAACGAATTCTATTCAATGAATACGGTATTCTATTCAATCAATACGGTATTCATCGAATAAAATCAAAGATGAATAATTCTTTTATACAAACCATTTGTTCTATGAATAGTCGAAAAGGAGGGAAAGTAGAGAGATTTTTTCAATTTTTCGATTTTTTTTTAATCGACTTCACTAATACATGAAAATTCAATTTTTTCAATGAATAATGATTAGTATTTGGTTTGAATGAATATACTTTATTCAATAAATAGATGACGACATTCATCTTTTTCATTGAATAAACCATCATAGGTTTACCCGGGAATTTTACACACTCATCGCCCTAGATGAAGTCTACCCCTCGTACTTACTTTAGTCTAACTATTCTGTTAGGATAGATGGGATATTACGACTTGTTCAATTTTTAAACACCCCTGTTTCATGATTGGCCAGCTGGACATTTAGGGCCCATTTGGATTTTAAGTTACTTAAGATAAGCTACTTATCAGATAAGTAACTTATCTTAGTTTCTACTTAATTAGTAAATAAATATGTTTGGTAAGCAACATGCTTATCAATCAAAAAGTAGAAAAGCATGTTTGTTTCCAACATCATAAGTAATTATCCCTTAAGCCTGTTTGGTCCCTGCACATCCACCATCCATCATTTGGGGCCAACCTTTGGTGTGGATTATTCAATGTGTGGGCCCTGCCTTTGATGTGGGCAGTCCATCATGTTGGGTCCACCTTGGAGGTGGGCCATTCATCATTATGGCCCAACCTTTAACGTGCACCGTTCTTTTATGTGGGGCCCACTTTTGATATTGGTCATCCATCAAGTGGGCTCCACCATCAATATCCATTGCCCATCATGTGGAGCCACCTTGAATGTGGACAGTCCCAAATGTGGGGCCCACCTCTAATGTGGGCCGTCCATCATGCAAGCCCCCCCCCCCCCCCCCCCCCCCCCCCCCCCAATATTGGCCACTCATCATTAGGCCGACCTGTGGTGGGCGTTAATGACCATTGTTTCCTAAGGTGCGGTCTATCTGAGATTGGATTCCGTTTCATTTTTGGGCTGGACCAACAAGGGTGGACGATGTGGATTTCATGTGCACTATGTGTGGCCCCACTACCCAGTGGGCCACCCAAAACTAGTTGGAAAAACAGATAAATGGCATGACTAAAACACATCACTCTGGCCTAGGGAGGTTTCAATGGTGTCATCATTATCACTGCTGCTTCCTGATGTAGGGTCCACCTGAGGTTTAGATCTACCTCACATGCTAGCCCCACTCATGTTCAGGCCAAATGGACAGGTGCAGATCAGAGACATCGCAACTGGGCCCCAACAAGCTAGATGGTCAAGGTGGGGCTGGACGGTTGCCACGGAAATCAGCACTTTACAGCTATGGACAAGCACCTCTCGTTTTAGTCAGTGGAGAAAAAGTTAAAAAGCTATAAAAAGAATGCTACTTAAAGGGTTTTCAGCAAATATATAATGATAATAACTTATTAACCAAACTAGCTTATCTCAATTAAGTTACTTAACCGCTGCCATCAGCAAGAAAAGCAGCTTATTTGGTGGTATCCAAACGGGTCCTTACAATCAACGGTTCAGTGTAGTTTTCGGGTTTATAACGCATCAACAATGGGCCCACATTTTGAATGGTGCTGTCCTTGGTATGGCCCACCTTCTTTGGAAACGAGGAAAAAGGAGATTCCGAAACTCACTCCAAACGGGCCCGTAAACTTGAAGCAAATCCGCGACATGGCTCGGCTGGAATGGGCCAATCTGGCCTACTGGGCTTTCATAGCTTGCGATCCGCTGGTCCCATTCCTGCCTTTTGTCACACAGAAAGGACCAGGATCTCTTTTTTTTTTGGGCCAAGAAATAAACGGGCTAGATCTAGCAAGGGCTTGACAAACTCTCTTATTGAGGCTACACTCTAATGTTGGTCTCTTGACATTGCTGATATTAGCTTATGGTGGGCCTAATCAGGGACCAGGCCGAGTATCTTATAGGCCCAACTTGTAGATATGATCGGACCCATTTCTTACCTAGCCCTATTGATTGATGGCCAGGACCTTTTCAGCCTAATTAGGGCTTACCCTGGCCCATCCATAGTCTGTCCCATTGTCCCATCTTACCAAACATGATGGTTGCAACGGACCCAGATCAGTCTAGACCAAGCTGAAGCACTTCCAAGCCCAACCTATCAGAACATGACTTGAGTCCAAACACGGCCCGGCCTGTGAGCTAAGAAACATGGGCTACTTCCACCGCTAGGCGAATACTCAGCCTAACAATGTTAAATAAATAGAGTGGGGCCAGGTTAACCTATTGTGCCTTTACAAGTCTCAAGGTCAGGTTTAGGGCAAGTAGTTATTGGGCCTGTAAACTGACTCTGGGCCAATTAGCAGGCCTTCAGCTCATCCCAAACCCAATCCAAAGCAAAGCTGGGCTCAGCCCGGACTCAGCAGCCCCACCTAGTTCCAGCGCGGATCGTCTGTGTTTTAAACATTGGAGATGGTTCTTAAAGGACTGCAATGTGCTGGGCCTCAGCTGAGAACATCTTCGCTTCCTTTTTTTTTTTTTTCATAAGATAGAGCATGTTTAAAAACTTGACTCGAGATCCAGTCGAGTTGAGTTGACTCAATGAGTTTCTTGAAGACTCCTACAAGTTTTTCAGTAATATCTATCTAATATTTAAAAAGTATGCAAAAATTGGCCTCATTTATTTATTTATTTTGCCTCCAAAAACTAATGAAACTCAAGACTTGTGGGGCCCACATGGCATCTGTATAACATTTAACTGGTTAAACATATGCACTACATCATGATGACAACACGAACAAAGCATTAACTCAATTAGTCATTAGATGGGCTACACTTGAATTGAATTGTTTTGAGTGGTGTACATTACTTTTTATGGATTGGCACATAAGATCGTTGGTGTGCATTCTTTGGACGGGTTAGATGTGAGATACATGCCAGGTGGGCCTCACAACTTTGCCTTTTCACTTTGCAGCAGAGAAAAAGTCAAGCAGGGGTGTGGGTCTCAGCTCGGGCTTTGGTTAGGGGTGCACACGGTTCAGGTTCAGTCCAGTTCTAGGGTGACACTGGAACTGAACCGTTCCCAATGGTTCTAAGAAAATCAGAACAAGCAATTGGACCGTTTGCACCCTAGAATCGAATTGGAATTGGACCGTAAAAAATCAGTTTGGTTCTGCAGGTTCTGGTTGTGAACCGTTTGCACCCTAGAATTGAACTAGAACTGGACCGGAAAAAATCAATTTGGTTCTACTGAGCTTTTTATAATCCAACCCAATTGCATGCTTTGTTTTTATAATCTAGTTCATCCATATCTTAGGGCCCACCATAGGCATACTTGATGTGTTTGTTAGATCTAAACCGTCCATTGTCATTGTCAGGCAATGTTTAGGTGGGCCACATTAAAAAAATCTGATAGATCCAAATTTTAAGTGAGCTACTTGACATGAAACAGTAAGGATTAAACACCCAGAGTTCGGTTTCAGATTAAGTTCCAGGGTTTAGTTCTACGGTTCAATTTTATAGTCCGAGTCGATTCTACATAACCACAAACCGAGAATCGATCTGAACTAACTGGTTCTTTGATTTTTAGAACCAAAACCAGAATCGATGCACTTCAGAGCTAGACCAAACCGAACCAAACTAATCGGTTCCAATCCGATTTATCAGTTCCATGTGCACCCCTAGCTATGGTGAGTGTAGGGTTTTTTCTTTTCTTTTTTTTTTTTTTTGACTTGAGGTTTGGGCTTTTTTCTACCTATATTCTTGAGTTATTGCCCCATTAGGAAGTAATAATTTTTTTTGCAAGAATGCTAAATTGAGTCTGAGTTGTTTTCCTGAGATGTTTGCAGTCATTACATGGTGTTTGACCTAGTCCTCCAGTCCTCAGTCTTCAGACCAAATTGAGTATTTATCCGATCATGATGAAATCTAGTTGAGCCGGATCGACTCAGGTGAGTTAACCCAGTTAAGTAGATTCGAGTCTTTTTTAAGTTTTTCAACTATGATCGAGACAGTTTACCTTATTGGTCAATAAGTAGATGAGCCTTTTCAAGTTTTCAAACTACAATCGAGACGGTTTCCCTTATTGGTCAATGCGTGGCTGAGCCATATCGCCAACACCACCACAATCAGTTTATACAGATATGTAGGTGCGCCTTTTTGGGATTTCAAACTAGGATCAAGACAGTTTATCTTATTAGTCAATGCGTGGATGAGCCAAGTCGCCAACACCATCTCAATTAAGCTATATCAATACGTAGATGAGCCTTTTTGAGATGAGATTTCACACTATGATCGAGACGGTTTATCTCATTGGTCAATGCATGGATGAGCCAAGTCGCCAACACCACGGCAATTAGGGTACATCAATACGTAGATGAGCCTTTTTGAGATTTTCATACTATGATCGAGACTGTTTATCTTATTGGTCAATGTGTGGATCATCCAAATTGCCAACACCACGGCAATCAGGCTAACGTAAACCTTCCCATTGAGTGGGCAACCGCAGAGGTGCACAAGATCCGAGCCATTCATCAGTTGGGATGTGTCCATATGAGTGGACTGGCCTATTTTTAGACAAATCTAACCGTCGAAATCTCAGCCTGACTGTGAGTAGGAGCTTAAATTTAAGTTATAATCAAACTGATTGAACGATCCTAGCCATTAGATTGGTGGACATCGAACTGTTGAATAAAGATGGTACGGCGATTTCCATACTGTGCTCCACCGCAGTGGCACCCGCATTTTGAACTGACATGATGTTAGATAACGATGGCTGCTGTGCATATGCCATAAGAGTCTTCAATGCCATTAATTATTTTGTCAAAATGAGATGTTCGGCAATTACAGACCTGAATCGTCTGCATTCACCTGTTTTTCAGCTGCGTAAAACGCCCATGCTCTGTGGGGCCCACCATGTTTACATGTGAATCCACTCTGTTCGTATTACTTCATCCTGGCTGACTTACACCTGATTAACGGGTTTGATGAGAGATAAACATCATGGTCGGTCCCAAACAAACCTATGGTTCGCATCCCATTCCCAGCTGAGTTGTGAACCTTTCTGATATTCTGTTACTAGGCCTAGGATAAATATTAAAACTTGATATGCCGAGTGGATTTTACATATACAGCAAGGTGGGCCCCACAAGCTTGGGTGGGTGACACGGACGATTCTGTCCGGCAATTACGGGGTAAATAGAGAAAAGGATCCAAAGCTACCTTTTGAATCAGCATGTAACTGTGGGCCCACCTTCTAGAGCTTCGTTGAAATCAACGGATGGGAATCATTGACCATGGAGTTGGCCATGCTAGAGTTCCCATTTTGACATGTGATTTTTAGCCTCCTTTATGGAGCATGGAACTTGAATTCAACACTCAATACGTTCGTCATTCACGCATATGCATAGACTGATTATTGGGTCCTGCAATCAGAGAATTGGGACCGTCCGTCTCTTAATTGTCATGCCTGTGTGATCTGTTGGAGAAAACCCACTTCAAATGTGTGCATGAGAGCTCTGTACTCTCATTGCCAGACCCATCCCCAAATAAGGAGAGTTGTACATAGTCATCTAATCTTCCTAGATGCGGTCTTAATTTGTCTATTTCAGCATCTTAATTTGTCTATTACAGCATATGGGGTCACAAGTTGTTCAGTTTAATTCGATCTACATTTAACTTTGGATTGCCTGGCACACACATATGACACAAGCAATCAAATTCGATTCAACAGAGGGTAACTTAAGTTTACGCATCTGATGGATGACTTGGATTTTTAAATACATTTATTGGGCCCACTTTTATCTGGTACCACCGTAGCTTACTATGATTCTAATACCATGGAGCATGACTCTTTCATAATAAGCATGACAATTGTGATGATGGAAGCTAGGTTGCATGGAAGTTCAAGAGGGCTAACACAATTTTAGTATTTACCCCACATCCATTAAGAACCTAATCTTAAGGGGTTACCAGCAAATTTGCCTAGATAAATTTAGCTTTAGTTGGTGAATGTTGTTCTATTACCATTTTTAGCAATGAAGATCAACCTGAACAACTTTAGGAAATAGACATGCCAAAACAAATAGAACCATAATTTCGAAATTCTACTCAAGCATGAGAGGAAGATGTAACATGGAATTGATTTTATAGACCATACTCTCCTCTTTATTAAACAAGGGTAATCATCCATAAAAGCTCATGATAAAGTAACTAATTTTTTTAAAATTAATTTTCTAATCCTCCACCATTGATGGTGTGATTATTTTATGGCCTAAAATTCGTTGCATGTCACTTGTCATGTCGCTTGCAAGTGATCAATTCTTCATGAAAAAATCAATGACATTGGAAATTTTAATTTATTGCTAATTTTGAAAATTCAACACATTCATTTCTTTCTAATAATTCAGAGGTTACCCATCCGCACCAGGAGCATCAGATCAATCCGCATCTGTATCCTGATAGTTAGATAGACCCCACTTTAATAGGACCATTTGATATTTCTCAATTTTAACTGTCCAATAAATATCCACCAACCTGATGGTAAGATAATTAATTAAGCTTTAGTTTTGGTTCACTGTACATCTACACTGATGTTGCTATAATTTGAATTGATTACTTGTTTGCCACATATACAATTTTCAAGTAATTTGTAGTTGCCTGTGTATAATTCAACACACTCTATCAGAGTATTAAGGTTTTTCTCACCTTTTATTCACGTGATATGATTGATGGATGATCTGGTCCATGAAATACAGAAAGGCACGTTCTTCTACGAGACGGAAAATTCAAAGGGTATGAAAAGAACAGCTCCGTGGATTCAAAGTAGTTATCTAATGAGGAAGACAATGATCTTTTCCCGGTCCATTTGTGATAAGAATGTGCATGATCTTCACCCTTTATTGGGGGGTTCCTCCTTTACATCATATACGAATCTCCAAATTGAGATCAAATTGTTGAATAACATAATCGGCTCATGAAGCATAATCCTAATGGTTCATATTGATAATAGACCACGTGCATTATGATATGTAGACTTGAGGTGTCTAGAAAGGTGTGTACATGATGTAGAGGAAGAACCCCATGATCAAGGGTGTGGATCATGCACCTTCTTGCGGGAGATGGACAGGAAAAAAAATAAGAGGAAACTAAGGAATTTTCGATTTTGTATTTTTAACCAAAATAGAAAATTGTTATTCTCCTTTTTGGATTTCAGCCCAACTCGTGGGGTCCATCTTGATCATTTATGATGATCCGTTCCGTCCATTTTGTAGAGTTGTTCGACGCCGAGAAAATCCAATAAGTTTCACGTTGATCCGATTACGAATTGATCATGGCGTCCAAAATGGTACGAATTGTGCAGAAAGTTTCGAATTTCGCCCACTGAAACTGGAGATGGTCCAGGTGTCCCATTACTACTGATACGGAGAATCTGAGCCGACGATCTTGAAGAGTACGTCAATGGCAGCAAAATCAGAAAGTTTTGCGGCAATCAGACATGTGGATTGTTCGTATTAGTAGAAGGAAGATGGCGCCCGACAGGCGTTATACAGTTTGCACAGATTTTCTATTTCTTTTCTAATTGTATTAAGATTCTTTTCTTCCTTTGCAAGTTAGTGCTAAGTATGAATTTAGGGTTTAGTTTATTATTTAAAGTAAAGTAATTATGTTTTTTTATTATTCATTCAATCTATCAAAAAATAATTATTCGAAATTAATTTCCTCTTTTATTCTTTTATTTCTTCTCGTGGATTCGAAAAGCAATCGATTAGGGAGACGGTGATCGACCTACCACGTCCTCCCTGCGTCATTGGTATCAGAGAGAGGTTTCTTCCTCAGGACGATGGCCTCTAATACAGGGTTGGATCTTCATCCTAAGGATAGTGCTCCAAGGAATTATGTTACAGTGGCAGCTTTCGATGAAGCACGACAGGGAAATCGGTTGATCTTGCAAGATATACAGGCAACCCTCGACCGCATCGTAGCGGTATTAAATCTGCTCCAAGCCCAAGGTAACAGTCAACAACTAATATGCTTGCTGTACGGAATAACCTCATGTTTCGTAGAGAGCATCCCAAGTGGCCTATCGCAGGGTTACCCCAGACGATTCAAAACCCAGCGATAAAGGGGTCGAAGACATCATCGTACGACGACTTGCGTGTGGGAATGATCGTGGAGATTATGTTGAAAGATATTTTCGAAGTAATGCAACTTCGGATCAGGTTGTTGAAGTACAACCCACCACCATCTCAGAAGATGTTCAAAATTCTAAGGAGGTTGAGGAAATCAATACGTTGGTTTTAAAGGATAGGAAAGGAGAGTCTAAAGTTATTCAAGACATTATGAAGTCAGTTTTGACGGAATCTATGAGCATCTCAGAAAGTGTCACGCCAACAATGCAGGAAATCGAGGCGATCGTAGTTGCCGATCTTTCTGATGAATTGTTCATTGTGAAGGAAATTGTCCTTTCTCAGAAAAGGCTAACTTTCGATGTGCCATAGAAAGTTGTAATTATTCATGTTGGTGTGGAGAAGAAGTTGGAGAAATTTGTTGCAGCATTTCAAGATAAGGCCAGCAAGCACCGACTTCCAAAGTTAAAAGCAAATCATGGCCCTAACCTAAAGCGAAACTCGAGGATGAGTTTTTTTCAAGTGGGGGAGTCTGATGTAGTGGAAGAACCCTATGATCGAGGGCATGGATCACGCACCTTCTTGCAGGAGATGGACAGGAAGAAAAACAAGAGAAAACTAAGGAATTTCTTATTTTGGAGTTTCAACCAAAATAGAAAATTGTTATTCCCGATTTTTTTATTTCGGCCCAACTTGTGGGGCCCATCTTGATCATTTATGATGATCCGTTCCGTCCATTTTATAGAGCTGCTCAACACCGAGAAAACCCAACAACTTTCACGCTGATCTGAGTTCGAATTGATCGTGGCGTCCAAAATGGTATGAACTATCCAAAAAGTTTCGAATTCCGTCCACTGAAACTAGAGATGGTCCAGGTGGCCATTACTACTAATATGAAAAATCTGAGCCGACCATTTTGAAGAGTACGTCAATTTCAACAAAATCATAAAGTTTTGTGGCAATCAAACATGTGGATTGCTCGTATCAGTAGAAGGAAGACGGCGCCCGACAGGCGTTATACAGTTTGCGCAGATTTTCTATTTATTTTCTAATTGTATTAGGATTCTTTTCTTCTTTTGCAAGTTAGTATTAAGTACGAATTTAGAGTTTAATTTATTATTTAAAACAAAGTAATTATGTTTTTTATTATTCATTCAATCTATCAAAAAATAACTATTCGAAATTAATTTCCTTTTTTATTCTTTTATTTCTTCTCGTGGATTCGAGAAACAATCGATTAGGGAGACGGTGATCGACCTACCACGTCCTCCCTACGTTAGTACACATATGTGCCTAAGCATGAGTTTGTTAAATAACAATCTTGGTGGTTAGATAAGTTTATACAAAGGGTTGGTAAGATGAATGGGTTAGAATCACGGATAAATATGTACATGAGCGGATGTGATGATCTTAAAGTTTGTTTAACATGATTGGGCAGTTCGAAAGTGATCATGGGGATGGTCGGATGTGTTTATTTGGTGAAGAGTAACTATTTTAATAGTAGGTTAGATGCTTGATCGAGTATATATAGATGTATTGGGTCTCGAGGGTGGTTACGAGGTGTACAAGGGTTTAAGCGTGTGTAGATGTGCACAAATACATGTGTCATTTTCCTAATAGCATGGATTTAAATTGAGACATACACTAAGATACGCACTCATGTACCTACACGAGCACACAAATTTTCAGGGTATTACACGACGAGTAGATTTTCCCCTTCTTAGTCAATCATAAATGCATTTGCACTTCTAAATTCATCGACTTTGGCCTAGTTTATTTCTTTTGAATTATATTATTTTAATACTGAACCGTGCAATCTATCATGCGCTTAATTGAAAGTCTTTTCTCAAAAGATAAAAAGAACTCATTTGAAGGACTAATTCTTCCCTTCGCTAATCACTTGATTTAGTGCAATTGGTGGCTGGATAATCATCTAATCTTCTTAGATGTAGTCTTAATTTGTCTATTTCAACGTCTGGGGTTACAAGGCGTTCAGTTCAATTCAATTTGCATTTAACTTTAGGACGCCTTGTACATACACATCACAAAAGCAACCAAATTTGATTCAACAGACGGTAACTTTAGGTTACGCATCTGATGGATGAGTTAGGTGTCTTGAATACATATCGTGGGCCCCACTTCTATCTAGTACCGCCATAGCTTATTATGATTCCTATACCATGGAGGATGACTCATTCATAATAAGCATGACAATTGGATGATGAAAGGTATAGGCTGCATGGAAGTAGTTCATGGAAGAATAACACAATTTTAGTGTTTTCCCCCACATCCATTAAAAACCTAATCTTAAGGGGTTACCAGCAAATTTGCCTAGATAAATTTAGCTTTAGTTGGTGAATGTTGTTCTATTACCACTTGTAGCAATGAAGATCAACCTGAATAACTTAAAGAAATAGACGTGCCAAGATGAGTAGGACCATAATTTCGAAATTCTACTCAAGCATGAGACGAAGATGTAACATGGAATTAATTTTATGGACCATACTCTCCTCTTTATTGAACAAGGGTAATCATCCATGAAAGCTCATGATAAAGTACCTAATTTTTTAAATTAATTTTCTAATCCTCCACCATGACGGTGTGATTATTTTATGGCAAAATATTCGTTGCATGTCACTTGTCATGTCGCTTGCAAGTGATCAATTCTTCTTGAAAAAATCAATAACATTTTAAATTTTAATTTATTATTAATTTTGAAAATTCAACACATTCATTTCTTTCAAATAATTCAGAGGTTACCCATCCACACCAGGAGCATCAGATCAATCCACATCTGTATGCTGATAGTTAGATAGACCCCACTTTTGTGGAAATAGGACCATTGGAAATTTCTCATTTTTAACTGTCCAATAAATATCCACCAACCTGATGGTCAGATAATTAATTAAGCTTTAGTTTTGGTTCATGGTACATCTACACTGATGTTACTATAATTTGAATTGATTACTTGTTTGCCACGCATACAGTTTTTAAGTAATTTGTAGTTGCCTGTGTATAATTCAACACACTCTATCAGAGTATATATCAACGTTTTTCTCACCTTTTATTGATGGATGATCCAGTCCATGAAATACAGAAAGGCACGTTCTTCTGCGAGGTGGAAAATTCAAAGGGTATGAAAAGAACAGCTCCACGTGGCACTCCCTCCACTCTTATTTGACAAATGCATTGGACTTCTTGGCACGATAGTAGCATCTTCCTTTTTTCAGTTTATGTTAGTGGGGGCCATGGTAAATCATCCATATAGTTGGTAAGATGGGCCACCCTCCTTCCCTAGCGAAAGGATATTCTATCTATTTTATTTGGAGGCTAGCTGCAGATAGGCGGCTAGAAAAGGATATAAAGCAACTGTCCACATTATACGGTGAGAAGGACACGTTGATGGTAAGGATAATCAGATCTTAGAAATTTGAAGGGCTGAGTCTATCCAAGTTGGGCTCCATCAGATCAAGGGTCTTGATTGTCACACTGTAATAATTTCGTATGTTATTTCCTTTGATTCATTTTTCAATATATAGAGATACAGAGAGATAATTTTGGATGCTATACTTGGCCAATACAGTATCATCGGCTAAACTTATGTTATCCCTTGAATTAAGGGATTTCTACAGCTACAAGATTTCTATCCTTAAATTAAGGGATTTCTACAGTAATTCTAATGACTCACGCCAACACTCCCCCTCAAGTTGGTGCATAGATATCTCTCATGCCCAACTTGTCAAGAGAGTCATGGAAGTTTTTGCTTGAAACTGCCTTTGTGAGTATATCTGCCAGCTGGTCTTCTGACTTGACGAATAGGAACTGAATGATTTTTTCTTCAAGATTCTGTCTAATGAAATGTCTATCCACTTCCACGTGCTTTGTGCGATCATGTTGGATAGGGTTGTGGGAAATGTCAATGGCGGCCTTATTGTCGCAGAATAGGTTCATTTCCGAGCTAGGACCAAAGCCAATCTCTGTTAGTAATCTTCGGAGCCAAAGAAGCTCACAAAGTCCCTTAGCCATACCTCTAAATTCAGCTTCAGCGCTGGACAATGCCACTACTTTTTGCTTCTTACTCCTCCATGTAACTAGATTTCCTCCCACAAAGGTGAAGTAACCCGAAGTGGATTTTCTGTCCAAAATATTCCCTGCCCAGTCAGCATCCGTGTACCCTTCAATGTTTAAATGATCATTTTTTGAGAACAGCAGCCCTTTCCCTGGTGAGGATTTTAAATAGCGGAGGATCCGAATTACTGCACCCATATGGTCTTCGCGAGGACAGTGCATAAATTGGCTCACCACACTCACAGCATAGGCGATGTCTGGGCGAGTATGAGACAAGTAGATGAGCTTACCCACTAGTCTTTGGTATCTTCCCTTATCAGCTGGCACTTGATCCGAAAACTCCCCAAGTCCATGATTCTGAACAATTGGAGTATCAGCTGGCGTGCTCTCCAATAATCCTACCTCCGACAATAGATCCAACACATATTTTCTTTGAGAAAGAAATATGCCTCTCTGTGATCTTGCCACCTCTATTCCCAAAAAATACTTAAGTCCTCCCAGGTTCTTCATTTCAAATTCGGTTGAAAGCTGCTCTTGTAGTCCTGAAATTTCCTCTGCATCATCTCCCGTGATGATCATGTCATCCACATAGACAATTAGAGCGGTCACTTTGCCTTGCCGATGTTTTAGGAAGAGGGTGTGATCTGAATTGCTTTGGAGGTACCCATATTTCCTCATAGCTGAACTAAATCGGCCAAACCATGCCCGAGGTGATTGTTTCAATCCATACAATGCCCGCTCCAACTTACATACAATCTTGGCTTCGGAAGAGGTTGTATAGCCTGGTGGGATGTCCATGTAGACTTCTTCTTCAAGATCGCCATGGAGAAAGGCGTTCTTCACATCGAGTTGGAGTAGTGGCCAATCTAAATTCGCTGCAAGAGATAGTAGTACTCTCACAGTATTTAGTTTAGCTACCGGTGAGAAAGTCTCCAAATAGTCTACACCATATGTCTGTGTAAACCCCTTCGCCACGAGCCTTGCCTTGTATCGGTCAATCGATCCATCAGCCTTGTATTTTATAGAGAACAGCCATTTGCATCCCACTAATTTTTTTCCTTCCGGTAGAGGAACCAATTTCCAAGTATTATTTTTCTGTAAGGCTTCTAGCTCTTCTTGTATTGCCTGTGCCCACTTTGGCTCGGCTAGAGCTTCTTCAACACTACTTGGGATGTGGCAGGAGGACAAGGTGTGTGTAAATGTTTTGATAGGCTCAGAGAGTGCTTGAGTGGTCACATAATTTGCAATTGGGTTCTTGGATCTTCTCTCTTTCTCATCAGGAGAATATCTATTTGGTGGTTTCCCACGATTGTGTCTGAAAGGCAATATGTAACCAGCAGGAGTATCCAAGGTATTATCACATGGAGGAGAGGTAGAATGGCTTACCTCAGGAGTATTCTCAGTGGGAGAGTCTTCGGGTACTGAAGTGAGAGGGGTATTTGCAGGCTCATCATTGGCAGGTTCTTCATGCTCGGGTCCTTCTCCACCTACAGCATCTCCCATTTCTGCCATGTTCAACAGTGGCTGAAGCTCCTCATTTTCAATTTCAATTCCTGGTGCCATCTCGCCTCCTGGAGCTATCAACCAATTCGGCTCATCACCCATAGGCTCCCCCTGAAGAGCTGAATTAGTCATCCTGGTTTGGAAGAAGGGCTCAGACTCCAGGAAGGTCACATCCATGGTGATGTAGGTGCGATTGGCAGTAAGGTCATAACACCTATAGCCTTTTTTATGCAAGCCATATCCCAAAAAAAAGCACCGAACTGCACATGGATCCAGCTTGGTACGCTGATTCTTGTGAAGATGGACAAAAGCAACACATCCAAAAACCCAAGGAGGAAGCATAAGAATTGAGGGCAGAGGAAAATGAGTGGATAAAACCTGTAGTGGAGTCTTGAAATTCAACACTTTAGAAGGCATCCGATTGAGCAAGTGTACCGCAGCGGCAACTGCATCATCCCAGTGGCGACTAGGAACATGTGTGCCAAGGAGTAAAGCACGAGCGGTCTCCAAGATATGCCGATTTTTTCGCTCGGCAATACCATTTTGTTGTGGGGTCTGGGAGCAAGATGTTTCGTGGAGGAGACCATGGTGTTGGAAATAGGCCTGAAAGTGTTGATTAATAAACTCCCCACCATTGTCGGATCGAAGAACTTGTATCTTGGTTGAGAATTGGGTCTGAATCATGGTATGAAATGCTTGAAAAACAGAGAAGACTTCATCTTTGGTCTTCATTTGATAGAGCCACGTCATGCGAGTACAATCATCGACAAAAATCACAAACCATCGATAACCCGAGGGATTAGTCACCGATGAAGGCCCCCATACATCAGAGTGTATTAAGGAAAAAGGGACAACATTTTTATTCAAACTTGCTGGATAGGAAATTCTATGGCTCTTAGCCATAATACATGTATTGCATTTAAAGTCTACATTCGGTAAATGTAAAAATAAATCCGGAAATAGGTGCCGTAAATAACCAAAGGATGGATGCCCCAAACGATGATGCCACAACCAGATCTGTCTTTCCTTGCTACTGACCTGAGGTTGCATGTGATTTGCCTTTCCCGGGCTGAAATCATCTAAGTAATAGAGCCCCCCTCTCTTAGTACCACGCCCAATGATCTCCTTGCTGAGAATATCCTGAAGAAGACAAAATGCAGGATATATTACGACTACACAATTGAGTTCTTCAGTAACTTGACTTACCGACATCAGTTTGTTTGATAAGGATGGAACAAGAAGCGTGTGGGATAATGACAGAGAGGGTGATATGTGCACAATTCCAGCCCCTTTGACAGGATATGCCACCCCATTGGCGTTAGCAATGCAGGCTCGTCGTGGTTGTGTTGTATGAGAAAAGTCACCCGGGTCAAAGGTCATGTGATCCGTAGCCCCGGAGTCAATGATCCAGGCACCATTATTTCGAGTGCTGGAGCTACACAGAACCTGTCCACAATTACCTTGATCGTTGACTGGAGTAGAAGAAGCAGCTATGGGAATGAGTGATAACTGGGGCTCGGTAGTGATCACAGCAGCTCGGCCCGTGCCTTCCTCAGCCATTGTGTTGTCCTTCTTCCTCCGGGCTTGCAACTCATGCCACCAGTCGGGGTACCCATGTAGTTTGAAGCAGGTATCTCGGGTGTGTTTGGTATTGCCACAGTGAGTGCACTTTCCCCCATCAGTTTGGCTCTTAGTTTTGGTTGATGGCCCCAACTTCACCAAAGTTTGTGGCTGACCAGGTTTAACCCCTTTAGTGGCCATGACAGCACCACTAGAGGCAATCCCAACCCCAGATGCCATCACAACTTGGCGAGTATCTTCCCTTCTAACATGTGCATAGGCCTGCTCAATAGTAGGGAAGGGCTTCAGCTGAAGAACATCACTTCGAATATTATCAAGTCGATCATCTAACCCATCCAGAAAAATATAAACTCTTTCCTCCTGGAGGATGGAGTTATATTTCTGTATATCGGCTGCACACTCCATCAGGTTGGGGCGACGAAAGTCAATCTCGCGCCATAAACCTTGTAGATCATTGTAGTATTTTTCAATGGATCCACCTACTTGCCGCATCCGAGTTACACGCCTTCGGAGATCATAAACTTGTGATGTGTCAGATCCATCAAAGTATGTTGTAGCAATAGAATCCCAAACCTGCTTGGCAGTCGGGAAGCGAATGAAATTCCCAACTAAGGAGGATTCCATCGAGTTGATCAACCACCCCTTCACAATAGCATTCTCAGTCCGCCATTTTCGAAAGGATGGATCTGTCTCTGATGGCTGTGGTGAGTCTCCATTGATGTATCCCAGTTTGTCTTTGCCCGAGATATACATCTCAACAACCTGGGACCACAAGGCATAGTTAGAACCATCTAACTTGATGCCTAGTACTGTTAGGGAATCAGTGAGGGGTACTGGTGATGAGGTCTGGGCCCTTGACAGAACCTCTGTAATCTTGGTTGTCAGGTTGTCAAGGATGGATTCAGTTGTGGTGTTTGGTGGTTGTATCAGTTTGGTGGAGTCTGCCATGGATTCTGAGTAGTTTGGGTCCCCTTCTTTGGTCAAGCTACAGGAAACCCAAAACCAGGCTGACTAATTCAGCTCTTCATGGGGAGCCTATGGGTGACGAGCCGAATTGGTTGATAGCTCCAGGAGGCGAGATGGCACCAGGAATTGAAATTGAAAATGAGGAGCTTCAGCCACTGTTGAACATGGCAGAAATGGGAGATGCTGTAGGTGGAGAAGGACCCGAGCATGAAGAACCTGCCAATGATGAGCCTGCAAATACCCCTCTCACTTCAGTACCCGAAGACTCTCCCACTAAGAATACTCCTGAGGTAAGCCATTCTACCTCTCCTCCATGTGATAATACCTTGGATACTCCTGCTTTGATACCATGTCAAACAACCACTTTCTCTAAAAGCTCAAACTTTTAGAGGATGGCGTATCAATGTATATCAAGGGACTTCAACACTCCCCCGCACGTGCGGGGTGGAACTCCGCACGGGAACATATTGGGCAAGGGTGGAGGGACACTCATAACTCACACCCATGCATGTGGAGGGATAATCACAACTCACACCATAAACGGCCCCCCGTAGGAGAATATATTACTGGTGGCATATTTGCTACTTCCGAGATTTGAACACAGGACCTTCCGCTCTGATACCATGTCACACTGTAATAATTTCGTATATTATTTCCTTTGATTCATTTTTCAATATATAGAGATACAGAGAGATAATTTTGGATGCTATACTTGGCCAATACAGTATCATCGGCTAAACTTATGGTTATCCCTTATCCCTTGAATTAAGGGATTTCTACAGCTACAAGATTTCTATCCTTAAATTAAGGGATTTCTACAGTAATTCTAATGACTCACGCCAACATTGATTGCTAAACTTGGATAACGTAATTCCACCGGTCAGCCAGCCACATGCGGCCGTATATTTATGCAACAAAAAGCTTGTGGGTCCATTGTGATGTGTTTGTGACATCCACTCCGTCCATTATTAGTGCCGGCTATTGTTAGGACGTGGGCCTAAAAATAAGACTGATGTAAAATTCAAGTACGCCACACCACATTAAAAAGTAGGGATGGGGACGCCTGCCATTAAAACCTTCCTGAGATCCACTGAAGATCAGGCTGATATTTTGTTTTTCCTTTCATTTTGGTGGGCATCACCTTGTGAATGGTTCAGATGGCTTCTAAACATCACGTTCAAGGCCTAGAAAAGTTTCACCAGTGGGATCCTCATTCTTCCCTATGGTGTAGCCCACTTGAATTTTGGGTTAGCCTGATTTTTAGCTGACGGAAATGATGGATGGATAGACGTCACACAATATCTTGGGCCTCCATTGCTCCCTAAGTAGAAAATTTGATTCTCATTACATTCAACGGTCAGAAGGCAAACCAACCCTCTAGTTTCTCAACTTTGTAAAAACGAGACATTTCCATGCATCAATCCAAACCATTGAACTGATAGTACTGATATTTGGTTTTTCCTTCTATTTTGATGAGCCTCACCTTATGAATGGTTCAGGTGGCTTATAAACATGACTGTGAGGCCTAGAAAAGTTTCTCCAATGGAATCCTCATTCTTCCTTATGGTGTGGCCCACTTGAATTTTAGCTTGGCGTGATTTTTAGCATCACATGCTAACTCAAGCTGACGCAAATGATGGAGCGAGTTGACGTCAGATAGCATATATGGTGTGCCCACAGTTTTTGTTGCATGGCTCAGGAAATTTTCATCTTATTACCTTCACGTTTCTCAAGTTTGTAATAATAAGAACTTTCCATGCATCAATCCGAACCATTGAATTGATAGTACCCACAATGGATAAACCACGCCCTAGCTAGGCATCACTGCTGTATTCATTGTAAGTGCTACAGATCATAACGGTTAGGATTCCTTTTGGCAAAGCCACTATTTCAGATACATCCAATCGTACCCAGATATGGAAAATCTTGAAAAACAGTATTAGAAATGTTAGTGTTTAATTCAGTCACAATTAAAAAAAAAAAACAATAAATAAAAACTCAAATTAAAATTAAAAAAATTTAAAAATTAAGTCATATTATAGAAATGCCAAAATATTATTAAGAAATGAAAAGTTCATTTTTACTACAGTTTGGACCAAAAAAAGAGTGATTTTTTTTTTTATCATTCTATATTAATCCATCTTTCTATATGTGAGTATATATCATATAAAAATAAAGTTAAAACATCAATTTTAATTGAAATAATTGAAATATCCAATATGAATGAACAATAATGTATATGAATATGCGAGCATTCTTTGCCTCACTCAAATCTTTTCTTTTTTAAAGCAATCGTTCTTATTAATCCATATCTGCTAAAAATTTATCACCTTCTTGATGTAGGACGGGTCGCTGACTATTTCATGGGCCAGATGGACCAAAAGAAGACCGGACGGGGCCGAAAGTGATTCGGACCGTCAGGACCGTGAATCGGTCGTATCTCACAATCCGGAATGAGTTACGGGACGTATAATATATCAATTTGGGGTAGCTCGAGCTACTTTAGCCAACCAACCCGGCTACGCCGGGTTGCCCAATCCGGAATCGCGAGAATCGACCGTATCGACGGTCATTAGGCTAGTTTATTTTCGTTTTTACTATTTATAGTAAGTTTTAATTCGATCATAACTTTGCATCCGTATGGTTTTAGAGTTAGTGCCCAACATGAAAAGGGCTTAGAATATTTCGTAGAACAGCGTGGTTGAGGCCGTTTGAAAACTTTCTATTTTTGGCCGAAAACCAAGAGTTCTAGTAGGATTGAACGACTTCTATAAATAGTAAGTTTACTATTTATAGTAAGTTGCGTTTTCTAGGAGTTTTAGTTGGAGTTGGATTTTGATACTTTACCTAGGGTTTAGTTTCCTATTTATATGCATTGTAATTCCGTTTTTATTCATTCAATTATCAATAAATCAATTATTCGGAATTTATTTCCTTTTATTTTTTCTTTTATTTTCTTCTCGTGGATTCGAGAACACTCGGTTAGGGAGACGGTGATCGACCTACCACGTCCTCCCTGCGTCATTGGTATCAGAGAGAGGTTTCTTCCTCAGGACGATGGCCTCTAATGAAGGGTTGGATTCTCATCCTAAGGACGGTGCTCCAAGGGACTATCTAACGGCGACAGCCTTCGAGGCAGCATTCGAAGCAGCACGACGGGAGAACCGGTTGATCCTGCAAGGTATACAGGCGACCCTCGACCAGATTGCAGCATCGCTAGCTCCTCTTCGAGCCCAAGGCGACCAACAACCACCAACAGTTGTTATACGGGACAATCCTGTTGTCCGTAGAACACCCCAGGTGGATAACCGTAGGGTTACGCCAGACGATTCAGAACCAAGCGATGACGAGGTCGAAGACATGTTCGTACGACGACCGGCGCTAGGGAATGAGCGTGTGGAACGAGCAGAACGAGATTATCGGGGCAAAGCTGATCTTCCCAGCTTTAATGGCCTACTTCGAATAGAGGAGTTCCTCGACTGGCTGGCAGAGGTCGAGCGATACTTCGACTATATGGACGTACCGGACGACAAGAAGGTAAAACTAGTTGCATATAAGTTTAAATCCGGTGCTTCAGCATGGTGGGAAAACCTACAGGTTTCCCGCACCCGTCAGAATAAGACACCCATCCGAACATGGCCTCGGATGAGACAGCTTCTTAGAGCTCGATTCCTCCCTAACGACTATGAACAAATTTTGTTCCAACAATACCAAAATTGTCGTCAGGGAAATAGAACCGTAGCCGAATATCTTGAAGAATTCCAACGATTGGCTACACGAAATAATTTATCGGAATCAGAGGCACAACAAGTATCACGATTCATTGGTGGGTTGCGATTTGCAATCCAGGATCGAGTCCAGATGCATCCCGTTTGGACGTTGAGTGAGGCCAACCAATTGGCCACTCGAGCAGAAACACAGTTGTCACGGCCCCCTGCTCGACCCTATCCGGCAACACGAAATCCCAACACCGGACCCACTCAAGATACAACGTTGGCCAAAGGCAAGGAACCTATAGGAGGGCGTCCTCAACCTCCTACGGTCACGAACCGGGACTGGGGAAGCGGTTCCTCAAGACCTCAACGTACAGCTCCCACTACAGCGGGTTCCAGCAGGATCCCCAATCCATATGGTCGGCTAAGACCAGACCATTGTCTCCGTTGTGGCCAACCAGGTCACTGGTCGAACGCTTGCCCTCAACGCCCTGCAGCACACTTAACTACGAATGAAGGCGGCGTGGAAGGTGAGCCAACAGAAGATAATCCTGAATTGGAACAGGCCGAAGAGGGGGACACAGAAGATGTCGATTGGCTGACTGAAGATCATGGGGAATCGCTAGTAGTAAGACGACTACTTTACGCCCCCAGGAAGGAAGTGCACCCACAACGACATAATATTTTTCGCACAAAGTGCACCGTGCAGGGCAAAGTCTGTGACGTGATCATAGACAGTGGGAGTAGCGAAAATATTGTCTCGAGAATTATGGTGGATAAGTTACATCTGCCTATGACGAAGCACCCTACCCCTTACTCTATCGGCTGGATCAAGAAGGTGAACGAAACCAAGGTAACTCATCAATGCATTATTTCGTTTTCCATTGGTAAAAGCTATAAGGACGAGGTCCTCTGTGATGTGGTTGACATGGAAGCCTGCCACATGTTACTTGGGCGGCCATGGCAATCGGATCGAGATGTGACCCACAGTGGACGGGAAAACATATACATGTTCACCAAGGATGGTCGGAAAATTGTTTTGGCCCCTATGACACCAGACAAACACCCTGAAGCTTCTAAAGTGGAGGGGAACTCTCTCCTTACCATTAGCGAGTTTGTTAAGGAATCAAAGGAAACGGGCGAGATTTATGCGGTTATGGTAAAAGGCGAGGAGCCAGGATCCTCTAATATTCCTCAACGCCTTAAACCGCTGCTAGAAGAATTTCGAAGTACTTGGCCTGCAGAGTTACCAGATGAGTTGCCTCCCATGCGAGACATACAACATCACATCGACCTTATCCCAGGGTCCAGTCTACCCAACCGACCGCACTATCGGATGAGTCCAAAAGAGTGTGAAATTCTACAGGGACAGGTGGAGGAACTGATCCTTAAGGGTCTTATTAAGGAAAGCATGAGCCCGTGTGCCGTTCCGGCACTCCTTACCCCAAAGAAGGACGGAACATGGCGTATGTGCATCGATAGCCGCGCGATCAATAAAATAACAGTTAAATATCGATTTCCAATACCGCGGTTGGATGACATGCTGGACATGCTCGAGGGCTCCAAGGTGTTCTCGAAACTGGACTTACGGAGTGGATACCATCAAATCCGTATTAGGCCAGGTGACGAGTGGAAAACGGCCTTCAAGACCAAGGAAGGGCTATATGAGTGGCTGGTTATGCCCTTCGGTTTGACCAACGCACCAAGCACCTTCATGCGTTTAATGAACCAAGTGTTAAAGCCGTTCATTGGCCGTTTCGTTGTCGTTTACTTTGACGACATTCTAATATACAGTCAGGATGAAACGGAGCACATGACCCACATCAGAAAAGTGCTACAAGTGTTGGCCGACAACAAGCTATACTTAAATCTGAAAAAGTGTAGCTTCTTAACTGATCAATTATTGTTTCTGGGGTTCATCGTGTCGTCCACGGGTATCCGAGTGGACGAAGAAAAGGTACGAGCTATTCGGGATTGGCCGACTCCGACAAACATTCATGAGGTACGAAGTTTTCATGGGTTGGCGACCTTCTATCGTCGATTTGTGCGGAACTTTAGCAGTATCGTCGCGCCGATTACCGACTGTATGAAGAAGGGTCCGTTTCAATGGACCGAAGGGGCTGAGAAGAGCTTTGCAGAAATTAAACATCGGTTGTCCACTACCCCGGTTCTGGTACTCCCTAATTTCGACAAGCTATTTGAGGTAGAATGCGACGCATCTATTGTCGGCATTGGGGGAGTCCTTTCTCAGGAGGGCAGGCTGGTTGCCTTTTACAGTGAGAAACTCAGCGACGCACGACAGAAGTGGTCGACCTATGAACTTGAATTATATGCAGTGGTTCAAGCACTGCGCCATTGGCGCCATTATCTTATTCAAAGGGAATTTATACTGTACACTGATCATCAGGCCTTAAAATTTATCAATACTCAGACTAACGTGAATCGTATGCATGCTAGATGGATTTCATTTTTACAGGAATTCACGTTCGTTCTGAAACACAAATCAGGGCAGCAGAACAAGGTGGCGGATGCACTAAGCCGACGTGCATCCCTTCTTATTACAGTGAGCAGTGAGGTGATCGGGTTCGACTGCCTCAAGGAACTTTATGCCGACGACGAGGATTTTGCAGATGCATGGAAAAAGTGCCAAGAGGGTCACCCGAGTGATCTCCTAATTCAAGATGGTTTCCTCTTCAAAGGAAATCGACTCTGCATTCCGCAGAGTTCGTTACTGGACAAGATTATTATCGAGCTGCATGGCGGTGGCCTCGGCGGTCATCTAGGACGAGATAAGACTCGAGCGATGGTGGAAGAGCGGTATTACTGGCCGCAACTTGCTCGTGATGTTGGCAGGGCGGTACAACGATGTCATATTTGTCAAACCGCTAAGGGACAATCTCAAAATACAGGTCTTTACACGCCATTACCCGTGCCAGATGCCCCTTGGGAGGATTTATCTATGGATTTTATATTAGGGCTCCCACGAACACAACGCGGCATGGACTCAGTGTTCGTGGTGGTAGACCGATTCTCCAAGATGGCACACTTCATTCCGTGCAAGAAGACCTTTGATGCGATACATGTTGCGAACCTTTTCTTCAGAGAGGTTGTGCGACTACATGGTATTCCTAAGACGATCACTTCAGACCGGGACACAAAGTTCGTTAGCCACTTTTGGCAAGCCTTGTGGAATCGGTTCGGTACACGACTTCACTTCAGCAGTGCTTATCATCCACAAACAGATGGACAGACTGAGGTCGTCAACCGCACATTGGGAAATCTCATCCGTTGCCTTTCATGTGACAAACCAAAGCAGTGGGACATGGCCCTGGCTCAAGCAGAGTTTGCATTCAACAACATGGTAAACCGATCGACAGGAAAGTCTCCATTCCAGATTGTTTATGGGTGCGTGCCTCGTCACACACTCGATTTGGTTCCCCTGCCCAAGCTTCCGGGCATGAGCGTTACAGCTGAACATATGGCAGACCGAATCATGGACATACATGCAGACGTGCGCAACAAATTACAGGCTTCGAACGAGAAGTACAAAGAAGCGGCCGACAAGCATCGGCGCGCCAAAGTGTTCGAAATAGGTGATCAGGTGATGGTCCACCTACGTAAAGAGCGATTTCCTACCGGGACCTACAACAAGTTGAAACACAAGAAGATTGGACCGGTACCGATCATTCGCAAGATCAATGACAATGCCTACGTTGTTGATCTTCCAGATGACCTGGAGATTTCAAGGACTTTCAACGTGGCAGATCTGTACGAATATCATGAACCAAAGCTGGACGGGAACTCGGGGTCGAGTTCTTTCGAAGTGGAGGAGACTGATGTAGGACGGGTCGCTGACTATTTCATGGGCCAGATGGACCAAAAGAAGACCGGACGGGGCCGAAAGTGATCCGGACCGTCAGAACCGTGAATCGGTCGTATCTCACAATCCGGAATGAGTTACGGGACGTATAATATATCAATTTGGGGTAGCTCGAGCTACTTTAGCCAACCAACCCGGCTACGCCGGGTTGCCCAATCCGGAATCGCGAGAATCGACCGTATCGACGGTCATTAGGCTAGTTTATTTTCGTTTTTACTATTTATAGTAAGTTTTAATTCGATCATAACTTTGCATCCGTATGGTTTTAGAGTTAGTGCCCAACATGAAAAGGGCTTAGAATATTTCGTAGAACAGCGTGGTTGAGGCCGTTTGAAAACTTTCTATTTTTGGCCGAAAACCAAGAGTTCTAGTAGGATTGAACGACTTCTATAAATAGTAAGTTTACTATTTATAGTAAGTTGCGTTTTCTAGGAGTTTTAGTTGGAGTTGGATTTTGATACTTTACCTAGGGTTTAGTTTCCTATTTATATGCATTGTAATTCCGTTTTTATTCATTCAATTATCAATAAATCAATTATTCGGAATTTATTTCCTTTTATTTTTTCTTTTATTTTCTTCTCGTGGATTCGAGAACACTCGGTTAGGGAGACGGTGATCGACCTACCACGTCCTCCCTGCGTCACTTCTACTCTACTGTACTACTGATGGGTGGCGAGCATCAATTTCTTGTTATTCTTTTTTAATTAACTGCTCTAAAAAAAATTCTTTTAATAAAATATGTTTTATTGAAAGAAACGTGTTTCATTCTCCATGTTGAGAATTTAATTTATTTTTTTTATTTTTGCCTATCTTCTGTTTTATAGAGTTTTAAACATTTCACTTATACTAAATATTTTTTCCTTCTTTCCCCCCCCCCCCCCCCCCCCCCCCCCCCCTAAAACTACTGAGTTTGAAAGGAGGAGATTTAGTCACGTCCAGACTTGAGCGAGTTCGGTGAGGTCGTGATCATGGGCCTACCTTGATGTATGTGTTATATATCTATGCCGTCTATCTCTTTTCAAGCTTATCTTAGTAGGATTAAGCCCATAACTAAAGCAGATTTAAATCTCAGATGGACCACACCAGAAACAGTGGTGATTGAGCATTAAAATCTTTGTGGGGGCACAAAAGTATTGAATGAAAGGTCAACAAGTCGGGAGATAAGCGGATTAGGTGAGACCCTGGGCTCACCTAAGGCGGTGGGGCCCTTACCGTGGGGTTACCATGGGGGCCACCTTGATGTATGTATTATGTATCCACTCCGTCCATCCGTTTTTCAAGATTATCTTAGGGCATTATCCCAAAAATGAAGCAGAGACAATTATCAGGTGGATCATACTAGGTGATTGACCATCCTACCATTAAAAACTTCTCTGGACCACCTTCATGTTTCCGTAGTGTTTATTTACCATCCAATCTGTTGATAAGGTCACATGAGCTGGAATGAAGGAAATATATATATATATATATATATATATATATATATATATATATATATATATATATATATATATATATATCAGCTTCATCCAAAACTTATGTGGCCCATTAATGGTCAATCACCACTGTTTCCTGTGTTATGGTCCACCTGATGATTGGATCTGCTTCTATTTTGGTATAATATCCCCTAAACTGATCTGGAAAAATGGATGGACACTAATACATACATCAAAGTGGGCCCCACGGTAACCTACAATAAGGGTCGCACTGTCTTAGGTGAGCCCGGGGTCTCACCTAATCCGCTCCCACAAATTGGATGGCAAATAAATTAACATTACGGTTGGCCCTTGGAAATTTTTAATGGCAAGCATTCAATCATTAGTTAGTTTTTTTTTTTTTTTTTTTTTTTTTTTTTGGATTAGTTCACACACCCCATTTGTTAGTACACCCACTCGCTCGTATTAGTCACATCACAATGTTAGCCACCCCCCACTATTGGGAATCGATACTAGTGAACATACCATCCTTATTCATAATGAGGTGCACTCTAGTAGTAGTGGTATAAGTACCATTATAAGCTCACGGTGGTACTAGGCATATGTGACACCCACATGATATATGCAGGACATTTAGCTTGTTCGAGAGATGAGCTCATGTTATCCTCGGTATAAAAAAATGAGGTTAGTCAAACCCTTAGTTAAGCCACTATAAAGAAAATAAGATGGGAGGGAAGGCCCACCCTTGATTTGTAGCTGCGGAGGGAAGGCCCACCCTTGCTTTTTAGCTGCACTGATCCTTCATCCAAGCCAAATGAAGAGTCTAAATAGCCTGGATTGCATACAAACTACATAATAGATCCCCTATTCAAATAAACAATGCCCACTGTTAACTTGTTCCTGTGGTGTGGCTCACTTGAGTTTTGGATTGGGCTAATCTTTTATGCTCAGGGTGTTTAAACCTGATCTAGCTAATTGTGGCATATCCAATGACAAGTAAGCCGACACATGGCCACACCACTGTACAGAAGATCAAAACAAGATTCTCACAACCAATGCAATCAACAAAAGAAGATCATGAAGAATAAGGATAGTTGTTGCCATGAGACACATGTCATCATGCCTGAGTAAAAGTTGTCGCAATACATGTAGAAAAACAAAAAAGGTCATAAGTTCCATAATAGCCTGAAAAGGATGTTAACTACCGTTATTTTAGCTGGTAGTGATTATGCTCACAATACATGGCAAAAGTTAAGTGGTTGTATACACATGAAACCATAATTGGAAATCTCTAATACGCATGATTAGCTAAGGCGGTGACTGACAACGACATGTGATAGAATGAATTGGATGTGCATATAATTACGCAAAAACTATGAAGGCTTATCCCAAAATAGAAATAGGATTGTCTATGCTTGTTAAACGATTGGCCGATCCAAGGAAAATCTCTAAGACTTATCTTGAGTTAGAAGTATAATTGGCTATATCTGCTGATGAGCAAATCAATCCAGAGAAGTTCACAGAGGCCAATTTCAATATGCATTTATAGTAAGCCACCTTATAATTTTATAAATTTAACAGAGAATGAAGAGCCCAAAGCCTAAACCCCTCCAATACAATACAACACTACTATTTTCAACCCAACATTGCTCATCTTTCACTATAAGTTTGTAATAGTAAGAACTTTCCATGCATCCATCCGAACCATTGAATTGATAGTACCCATAATGGATAAACCACGCCCTAGCTAGGCATCACTGCTGTATTCATTGTAAGTGCTACAAATCATAAGGGTTAGGATTCCTTTTGGCAAAGCCACTATTTCAGATACATCCAATCGTACCCAGGTATGGAAAATCTTGAAAAACAGTATTAGAAATGTTAGTGTTTAATTCAGTCACAATTAAAAAAAAATAACAATAAATAAAAACTCAAATTAAAATTAAAATAAAAAATTTAAAAATTAAGTCAAATTATAGAAATGCCAAAATATTATTAAGAAATGAAAAGTTCACTTTTACTACAATTTGGACCATAAAAAGAGTGAATTTTTTTTTAATCATTCTATATTAATCCATCTTTCTATATGTGAGTATATATCATATAAAAATAAAGTTAAAACATCAATTTTAATTGAAATAATTAAAATATCCAATATGAATGAACAATAATGTATATGAATATGCGAGCATTCTTTGCCTCACTTAAATCTTTTCCTTTTTCAAACAATCGTCCTTTGTTAGTCCATATCTGCTAAAAATTTATCACCCTCTACTCATCTGTACTACTGATGGGTGGCGAAGCAGTGAATTTCTTGTTCTTCTCTGTTAATTAACTGCTCTAAGAAGTTTTTATTTTAATAAAATATGTTTTATTGAAAGAAACGTGTTTCATTCTCTATGATGAGAATTTAATTTATTTTTTTTATTTTTTTATTTTTGCCTATCATCTGTTTTTAATTTATAGAATATTAAACATTTTACTTATTCTTTTTTCTTTTTTTTTTTAACTACTGAGTTTGAAAGGAGGAGAATTAGTCACGTCTAGACTTGAGCGAGTTCGGCCAGGTCATGATCATGGGCCTACCTTGATGTATGTGTTGTATATCTATGCCGTCCATCTCTTTTCAAGCTTATTTTAGTAGGATTAAGCCCATTACCGAAGCAGATTTAAATCTCAGATGGACCACACCAGAAAAAGTGGCGATTGAGCATTAAAAACTTCTTGTGGGGGCACAGAAGTATTGAATGAAAGGTCAACAGGTCGGAAGATAAGCGGATTAGGTGAGACCCAGGGCTCACCTAAGGCGTTGGGGCCCTTACCGTGGGGCCACCGTGATGTATGTATTATGTATCCACTCCGACCATCCGTTTTTCCAGATCATCTTAGGGCATTATCCCAAAAATGAAGGAGAGACAATTATCAGGTGGATCATACCATGAGAAATAGTGGTGATTGACCATCCTACCATTAAAAACTTCTCAGGACCCACCTTCATGTCTCCGTAGTGTTTATTTACCATCCAATCTGTTGAAGGGAAAAAACAAATATCAGCTTCATCCAAAACTTCTGTGGCCCATTAATGGTCAATCACCACTGTTTCCTATGTTATGGTCCACCTGATGATTGGATCTGCTTCCTTTTTGGTATAATCCCCTAAACTGATCTGGAAAAATGGATGGACAGTGTGGATACATAATACATACATCAAGGTGGGCCCCACAGTAACCAACAATAAGGGTCGCACTGTCTTAGGTGAGCTCGGGGTCTCACCTAATCCGCTCCCTTCCACGGACGGCAAATAAATTAACATTATGGTTGGCCCTGGGAAGTTTTTAAAGGCAATCATTCAATCATTAGATTATTTATTTATTTATTTATTTTTTCTTTTGAGATTAGTTCACACACTCCATTGTTAGTACACCCACTCACTCCTATCAGTCACATCACAATGTCAGCCACCCCCACTATTGGGAGTCGATACCAGTGACCATACCAGCTGCACTCCTGTGGTATAAGTACCATTATAAGCTCAATGTGGTACTGAGCATATGTGACACCCACATGATATATGCTGGACATTTAGCTTGTTCATGAGATGAGCTCATGTTATCCTGGGCATAAAAAAAATAAGGTTAGTCAAACCCTTAGTTAAGCCACTATAAAGAAAATAAGATGGGTGGGAAGGCCCACCCTTGATTTGTAAGGGTCCTATCCTTCATCCAAGCCAAATGAATTGCATACAAACTACATAATAGATCCCCTATTCAAATAAGCAATGCCTACTATTAACTTGTTCCTGTGGTGTGGCTCACTTGAGTTTTGGATTGGGTTAATCTTTTATACTGAGGGCGTTTACAACCTGATCTAGCTAATTGTGGCATATCCAATGGCTAGTAAGTCAACACATGGCCGCACCACTATATAAAAGATAAAAGCAAGATTCCCACCAGTAATGCGATCAGCAGAAGGAGATCATGAAGAATAAGGATAATTGTCACCATGAGACACATGTCATCACGCCTAAGTAAAAGCTGTCGCAAGACACGTAGAAAAATAAGAAAGGCCATAGGTTCCATAATAGCCTGAAAAAGATGTTAACTACTGCTATTTTAGCTGGTGGTGATTATACTCACAATACATGGCAAAAGCTAAGTGGTTGTATATACATGAAACCATAAATGGAAAGCTCTAATACGCATGATTAGCCAAAGGCGGTGATTGACAACGACATGTGACAGAATGAATTGGATGTGCATATAATTACGCGAAGACTATGAAGGCTTATCCCAAAATAGAAATAGGATCATCTATGCTTGCTAAACGATTGGCCGATCCAAGGAAAATCTCTAAGACTTATCTTGAGTTAGAAGTATAATTAGCTGTATCTACTAATTAGCCAATCAATTCAGAGAAGATCACAGAGGCCAATTTCAATATGAATTTATAGTAAGCCACTTTATAATTTTATAAATTTAACAGAGAATAAAGAGCCCAAAGCCTAAACCCCTCTAATACAATATAACACTACTCTTTTTAGCGCAACATTGCTTATCTTTCATTCGCTATAGACATGTATCATTGTCATTATTAAATATAGTTCTACTGTCAGCCAGCACAATGCTCTAAATCAACCCAGATCGAATATGTTAGTTAAGCACTCTATGGCCGAGATCATGTCGTTGGACCTATGAAGATTTTTAAGTCTCGAATGGATTAATAGTGGGGTCATTGTGTAACGAGCTTAGAGATTCCACTAGACCAACTCGCCACAAAGTTTGTTCAAAGCAACGAACAAGCCTATGTTTTAATAATGGCTACAAAGCCCAGTCGAGCAATGAACATTTGGCTGTTCCACGATAGACTTGTCCAAAAAGTGAGGTTCCAAGCAACAAACGAATGGTCATTCCATGACGATCTCTCCATGAATTGAGAACCTAGAGTGATGAATAGGTTGTCACCCCCATCAACTTTTCTACCACAAAGTACGTGGCTAAGTAATGAACAGTAGATCGTCTTACCATGATCGACTCGCCCACAAAGCTTAGTCATGCGGATAATGAATGGATTATCATTTCTAACCACCCTCTCACCACGAAGCTCAATTGTGCAATGGATAGATTGTCGAAGATCTTCTCACCATCATCTGTCTAGCCATGGAATCCAATTCTGCGTGATGAACAGGCAGTCACCACGATGACTGTCTATCCACGAAGCCAGCCTTGTTACAACTAGATGTCCATCGTCTTCTTGCGAACTATAATTGTCTCATATAACAAAGCCTAGCCATGCGACAAACGGACTGTCATTTCCAACGACCGTAATGCCATGCATGAAGCAGTTAAGTAGGCGTCCAACTTTCGTATCTGACGACCTTCTTACCTATGAAGCTTAGTTTCAATTAGACGATGAGCGGATTCTCATCAGTTATCCTTTTTTATTTCCTTTTTAGACAATTGTAAATAAATTTGCATTGTTAATTTCATTAGATTTAGTCTACTTTATTTCTTTTAAGTTATATTAACTTAATATTAAATCATGTAATATTTCATATGCTTAATTGAAAGTCCTTTCTCTAAAGGAAAAAAGAATTTATTTAAACGACTTGTCATCTCCTTTGCCAATCACTTGATTTAGTGCAATTGATGCGTGGATAGTCAATCGATCTTCTTCGATGTAGTCTTAATTTGTCTATTTTAACACCTAAGGTCACAAGGATTTCGGTTTAAGTTGAGTTGCATTCAACTCTGGCATGCTCGATGCATACACATCAAACAAGCGATTGAATTTAACCCAACTAAAGGATAACTTAAGGTTATGTATCTGATGAATGAGTTGAATGTGTTGAATACATTTCATGGACTCCACTTACGTCTGGTACCATCGTATCTTACTATGATTTCAATACCATGGAGCACAATTCATTCATAATAAGCATGAAAATTGTGGATATGGAAGGTAGGTTGAATGGAAGTTTACCAAGGACTCATAAAATTTTAGTATTTGCCCCCCTACATTGATTAAAAACCAACTCTTCAGGGGTTACCAGTAGGGGTGCACACAATTCGGTTCGGTCCAGTTCTAGGGTGAAACCGGAATTGAACCATTCCCAACAGTTTCAGGAAATTCGGAACTGGAACTAGACCTTAGCACCCTAGAACCAAACCAGAACCAGACCGTAAAAATCAGTTTGGTTCCAGTTTGGTACTACAGTTCTAGGCTTTTAATAATCCAGCACAATTGCATTGGATTCCTTGATGCAATGCAATGTGTTTGATAGATCTACACCGTCCATCCTCATTGCTAGGGAATGTTTAGGTAGGCTACATTAAAAAATCAGATAGATCCAAATTTTAAGTGGACTACTCGACATGAAACAATGAGGGTTGAACACCCAGAGTTCAGTTCCAGAGTTCGATTCTAGGTTCGGTTCGGTTCTACAAAATCCCAAACCAAGAATCGAACTGAACTAACCGGTTCTTTAATTTTTGGAACCAGAACCGAAACCGGTGCGCTTCAAAACCGAACCAAACTAACCTGATTTCGGTCCGGTTTACCGATTCCACTAGTTCCATGTGCACCCCTAGTTACTAGCAAATAATTTGTTGCCCTAGATAAATTTAGATTTAGTTGATGAATGTTGTTATTTTACCAGTTTATAGCAGATCAAGCTGAATAACTTGAAGAAATAGTTACATGTTGTATTTTCAGCCTTCTCTCGGTGCTAGGTTGGCTGCTTCTAGGCATCAGGTGAAGTTGGATTGGGCTGGGGTTCTCTATGTTTTTCTAGTATTTTCTCTCTTTCTTTTGAGCTTTGTTATTGTTGTTGTTTAGAGGTCTAAATGATAGGTGAGGCCTGGTTTTATCTGGAGCCCACCCGAATAAATGTAAATGTTTTTTTTTTGTTTTTTTTTTTTTTAGCGTTAAAGAAAGAAACTTGAAGAGATAGACGTTCTAAAATTAATGGAACTATAATTTCCAAAGAGAAATTTCCGACTGTAAACCTCTCTTTTAACCATTATTCCCAACTAAGCATCTAATAGTTTTGTTTCCAAAAGTAAACTTCACTTGTACGGATGGAACATTTTGGGACCAAAATACCCCTGTTGTTAGGATTTATTCCTTCTCCAAAGAAAACCTATTTTCTCCTCGTTTTTCTCCTCTTCTATATTCAAAAATCATTTACTTCTCTCATTTATAGCAAAAAAAAGCATCATCTCTGTAGTTTTGAGATCGGTTTTCACTTCAGAGCATTACTATTCTATTTCTTCAACTCGTGTTTCATTAGAAACGAGGTTGTGGTGTGGACCAGGTAAGAACGACGAATGTGAATTTTTTTATCTACGAATGCATTTTTTTTAATAATCAAGTAGGATCTTTGTTTTATCGCTGTGTTTTTGCAATAATCGATCTCGTTGAATTTCAACTAGCATATTGATATTTCAAAGAGCGCAGTGTAAATGTTAGGACATTCGAAGATTCGTGATAGCTGTGCTCTTTGAATTGCTGTGCTCTTTGAATTTTACATTGTGCTCAAGTAGGATCTTTGTTTTATCGCAATGTGTTTTTGCATTAATCGATCTCATTGAATTTCAACGAGCATATTGATATTTCAAAGAGCACAGTGTAAATGTTTAGACATTCGAAGATTCGTGATAGCTGTACTCTTTGAATTTTACATGTGCTCTTTAAATTTTACAATATGCTCTTCAAATTTTACAGTGTGCTCTTTGAATTTTATAGTGTGCTCTTCGAATTTTACAGCCTGCTCTTCGAATTTTACACTGTGCTATTTGAATTAATGTACTTTTTGAATTATACATTGTGCTCTTTGAATTATACACTTTACACTTTGAATTTTACACTTTGCACTTTGAATTGTTATGCTCTTTGAATTTTACACTGTGCACTTTGAATTGGTGTGCTATTTGAATTTTACACGAGACACTTTGAATTGCTCTGTTCTTTCAATTGCTGTGCTCTTTGAATTTTACACTGTACACTTTGAATTGGTGTGCTCTTTGAATTTTACACGAGACACTTTAAATTGCATTGCTCTTTGAATTGCTGTGCTCTTGCTCTTTGAATTTTACACTGTGCACTTTGAATTGCTGTGCTCTTTGAATTTTACGCTCTTTAAATTTTATTTTAAAGGTGTGCTATTTAAATTTTACAACATGCTCTTTGAGTTTTGAAAGATGAACGAGTAATCGTTGAAACTGTAACAAACTATTGTACTCTTTGAATTTTAAAAGAGTACTATTTGAAATTTGAAAGAGAACTAATTTCATTGTGTTTCTTTGCAGATAATGGCTGCTAGAATCATCGTATGCTCTTATGGTGGGGACTTAATATGTCAAAACAATTCATACACAGTATAAGGGTGGAAAATTAAAAAGTTTTGCTTTGAGTGTCAACACTACATATAATGGTCTTCTATCTAAAATCTACATGATTATTAAAACTACACCAAATGATCATAATATCAATATGAAAGTAATATACCCATGCTCAAACCAATCAATCCCTCCATCTGAAATTGAAGACGATGAAGATGTGCGAGTGTTCTTAGGAGTACAATCGGAGCATCCAAATATATACATGTCTTTAATAATAGAGACAGTGCGGCGCATTAATGAGACCATTCACAAAGACCCTATTGGGTGTAGTGGCGTTGAACATAATGTCGACATTCAACATGATGCCCTTGCATTGAAAAATCTGTGTGAAGAACATAGAGTTAATTGGGCAGCTGACCTTAGCTTGAAAAGTGAATATATGGTATCACCTTCGCCTACAAAAGTACATGTGACATCATCGTCATCTTTGCCTACAAGCGGAAACGTGTTTTCATCATCACCTTCGCTTACAAAAGCATATGTGAAGTCATCATCACCTTCTCATACAAGAGTACATGTGACTTTGTCTATACCATTACTTAGAAGAGTACATAGGTCTACATCCTCATCTTCACCTACAAGAGGACATGTGTATTCATCATCACCGTTACGTACAACAGGACATTTGCCTTCATCACCTAAGCCGCTTCAAACATCAAACTTCATAGATCTTGAATTTAATGTGCTTTTCGAAGATGAAGCATTCGTCAATGCGGATCTGTCAAAATATAATGGATCGCTGAATGAGTCGAATGAGATAGCTGTTGGTCAAACGTTTAAGGATAAGAGATGGTGCCAGTATGTGTTGAGCCAATTTGTCATGAAAAATCACTTCGAATATCGAGTCCTGTACTCATCAACGAAGAGATATACTGCGGTGTGTTTCAAAGATAATTGTGAATGGAGGGTCCATGCATCTAGGGTAAATGATGCCAGAATATTTAAGATTCAAATTTACATGTCCAAACACACATATGGAATGTCATGAATGCAGAGTGATCATCGGTAAGCAAGTAGTAAGTTAGCCAGTGATTTGGTTATTAGTCGTATTGAACAACGCATGAGATTAAGCCCGAAAGACATTGTATTGGTTATGCATGAGAAATATCATATTTTTATCAGCTATAAGAAGGCATGGCGGGCCAAGGAGATGGCAATCAAGCGCGTAATGGGATCTTACGAAGACTCTTACAATGAACTTCCGGCCTATTTGCATGAGCTGTGAAGGGCCAACCCAGGAATAATGATTGTCGTGCTTGTTAACTCACAGACAAGTAGGTTCGAGAGATGTTTTGTTGCTTTCGGACAGTGCGCCAAAATTTTTCAAACTTATCTGCGAAGGGTGTTGGCAATCGATGCGACTCACCTAAAAGGTAAATACAAAGGTGTTCTATTTGTTGCTACAACCCTGGATGGTAATAATCAAATTGTACCAATAGCATTTGGTGTCGAGGAAGCAGAGAACAACAACACTTGGAAATGGTTCCTTATAACCTCAATTTTACGTTATGGTATCTTCCAGGACTTGTGATATTATCAGACCAACATAAAGGTTTAATAAAAGAAGTCCCTAAAGTCTTCCAATACGCAACACATGGCTACTGTGCCTATTATATCTACAGAAACTTAATTGACACATTTAAAGACAAGTCGTTGGAAACATTATATTGACAAGTTATAAAGGCGTGCAGAAAGGCTGAATTTGAAAAGATAATGTACAATATTAAAATGGCAAACCCTCCAGTATTTACATGGTTGACAGAAATAGGATACGAAAAATGGGCATCTTCACATTTTTCAGGAAAAAGATTCAATTTCTTGACTACAAACATATCGGAGTGTGTTAATGCTTTGTTCAAGGAAGCAAGAGAGTACCTTGTTACTAGACTGATAGAGACAGTTAGATTAAAGATCCAAGAAATGTTTTACAAGAGAAGTGAACGTGCATCAACATTTAGTGGACCATTGACGAAATGGGCAGCGAAAGAAATAACGGAACTTATACCGATGGCGCGCGATGTCCATTGTCATGCAATCTTTCGCGACGAATATTATATTATAGGAGATTACAAGGACACACTTAAGCTTAGCGAACTTTCGTGTACATGTCGCGAGTTTGACGTCAAAGCGCTGCCTTGTATGCATGTTCTTTCGGCATATATAAAGTATAATCTTCCTCATCATAACTATTGTTCTCCATTTTATATAGTTGAAAATTACTGAATTTGTTACTGTCAACCACTTTACCCAGTTCGTGATAAGAGTGAATGAGAATTATCGGACCAATTCAAGGAGTTTTGTGTGAAAATTAAACCTCCAGAAGTAAGGAGGTTAACTGGAAGATCGAAGAAAATGAGAATTCTTTCACGTGGAGAGGAACGAAAAACAGTCAAGTGTGGTAGTTGTAAACACAAGTCATAACCGAGGTAGATGCAAGTTTCCAATACCTGAGGAATAATGTATCTTTATCTTCATTTACGAGTAATGATGGTTGATGGTTGTAAACATTAATGATTTAGCTATCTATATATATAATTAATGATGATTAATTGTTGTATTTTCAATGTGATCGCGTTGAATGTATACTGTGCACAATGGATTTCAACGTGATCGCGTTCAATGTATACTGTGCTCGTTGAAAGTGAAGACGATCGCGTTGAATTTCCACTGACCTTGTTAAAATCTCTCTGTGCTCATTGAAATTCCACTATACTCGTTGAAATTCTACTATGCATGTTGAATTTCGACAACTTCGAGTTTAAATTCGTTGAATTTCTAAAAGAGCTCATTGAAATTCCGTTGTGCTCGTTGAATTTCAACGAGATCACGGTGAATTCCACTATGCTCGGTGAAATTACACTATGCTCGTTGAATTTCAACGACATCGTAGTGAATTCCACTATGCTCGTTGAAATTACACTGTGCTCGTTGAATTTCAACGAGATCGCAGTGAATTCCACTGTGCTCGTTGAATTTAAACGAGATCACGGTGAAATTACACTATGCTCATTGAATTTCAACGAGATCGGGTTGAATTTCACTGTGCTCGTTGAATTTCAACGAGATCGCGTTGAATTCGACTGTGCTCGTTGAATTTCACTGTGCTCGTTGAATTTCAACGAGATCACGTTGAATTCGATTGTGCTTGTTAAATTTTAACGAGATCGTGTTGAATTACACTGTGCTCGTTGAATTTCAACGAGATCGCGTTGAATTCCACTGTGCTCATTGAATTTCAACGAGATCTCTATACCTGCTCATTACACCCATATCTAACATTGACATTCACAAATCGATTCTCACGACATACTTCCAACATTCATATTACAAAATTTACAAATCAACATTCACAATATACATCCACAATTCATAATATACATTCACAAATCAACATTTACAATATACATTAACAAAATTTCCCACTTCTTCACATGCCTATGACTAATCGGCGACGCTCAAATAATCGTAAGCCAATGAATTCCTAAATGTACGAGAGTATGGTTGCAACTCCTTATCCTTCAAAAGTAAACCGCTGCTCAAGATGTCCATATACTTCATAACGAATATGCCACAATCATAACCATTCGTTTGCTATGGTACAGATGCATCAATGCGGACATTCCATTTATTTCTTTCAAGCGTAGATGTATCTCCAGTGGCATGAAATAGAATATGGAGTACTTCAGTTATGATGCTTGGCTCTTTCTTGTATCTACTCTTTCCTTTGGTGTTTAAACTATCAAGAATAATAATCTCTCTTGCTTCCGGGTGGATGATAAGAAGAAACCAATGTCGACCGTCATAGTTCATTGGTACATACACCTGTCCATGGTAAACACAAAAAAATAACATATAAGACGCAACCATTGTCTATTGGACCATAGTGGATAAATTTAAGACGATAACCTTACCTGTTCATAGCGCCAAAATTCCTTTGATCCGTCTTCTCCCCTTACAATAACAAATGTAGATTCTTTCTGATTTTCTTCACGAATCAAGCACCGCACTTCGCTATCATTTGAATCCCGATAGCTTCTCAAGAGAGGAAGACACTTATTAAGACATTGCTGTTATAACAGAATTTACATATTACTATATGTCTTCTACAATCAGAAATAAAATAATCATAATCTAAAGTAAACAATTACCTGAAAAAAAGTAGGGCAGAACTTGCAATCTTGTGGATATGCTCCCTTGTAATCCTCCTGCCTTTTTTTAAAAATTTTAATGTATGTGTCGATAGCCTAAACAAAAAAATTAATAATAATAAGATTCAACTCAATGTTTATATAGATTATAAATATAAGTAACTTAACGAAAATAAATTGACAATACTTACAAGGCTATCGACCTAGGCATTTGTCTTCCAAATGCTGTTAAATGATTCTCCTGATTTTGTATTATTACTTTCTTTTTACCAATCCTTACACACTTGTAATTCCTCCTCCAATAACTCTCTAAACGGGTCCATTGGCACATTAAATGATATCGGAAAAGTATCTAACACTTTCAATTCCTCAGCTCCACTGATGAGGCCAGTTGATGTAGGAATGGCTGATATATGTATGGGGATTGCTTAATGTACGATGACTTTAATGACCTTTTTGGCGTTCCTTCATTTACGGGAGTACTTCCACATTCTTCTTTATTTTCCTCTTTCGCCACCAAATGTGAACTCATTTCTTTATTGTCCAGTTCCACATCGAAAGTAGAAACAATTAATCTTTCTTCTTCCTATATAATAGAAATAAGTAAGAAATATATGAAAATAATAATAAAGTAGTTAACATTCCACAAAAAAATATTAAACCTTATATAATCCATCTTCAAACTTCTTCCTCTTCATATTTACAATTTTCTTCAACTCTGATCTCTCCTTTATCAATGCTTCTCTCTCATTTTTAATCTCTTCTCTCTCCTTTTTCATTTCTTCTCTCTCAGTCTCCCTCTCCTTCTTCATCTCCTCTCTCTCCTTCTTCATCTCTTCTTTCTCAATCTTCCTCTCATTCTTCATATCTTCTCTCTCCTGCTTCATCTGCTTTCTCTCCTTTTCAGTTCCTCTCTTTCTTTTTTTATCTGTTTTCTCTCTCTTTTTAGATTTTCAGTCAATGTTTTCAAACCTTCATCCACATCTCCCCCTCTCACTCTCTCTCATTCTCTTTCTCCCTCACTCTCCCCTCCTTCTTCTCCCTCTCTCACTTCCTCTTTTACTTCATCATCTCCTTCTTCCTCTTCTTCTTTGTCATCTTCGCATTCCCCATTTTTCTCTTCTTCTTCATCTTTACATTCAATGATATCTAGTGTCATCTTCCTTCGGACTTCTCTAGACATCCTTCCAATGCAACCGGCTTTAATGCCTTGTAAAATTAACATTATTAGATATCATCAAATGCATGTCATAAAGTAAATGTAAGTTACATTAAGGCCAATGATTATCTTACCTGGAACTTTTCTCGAAGTACCCGGACTGCCTCTGTCTCAAGTTCTTCAGTTGTTGGTTCTAGGGTAAGCAGCAAGATGGTCTGTGTTTATAAGTTACTAAAAAATTAGTATCTAACACATCTATAATAATATCTGGTTTACCAACGAATTTGTAATGGAATGTTAGTTACATCTGCACGTTTCAAAATATTATCTATTGTCGGATACCTCCAACCCTTCCACCCTCGATATTTCATGAAGCGTGGAAGTTGGTTGGAAACAAATAATATTGCAATAGAAGCTAGGGCTGGAACCCTTTCAACGGTCCATATCTGTGACAATGACAACAAATTTCATTAGATTCAAAAACTCTAGTTTGAAAATATATACTACTTATGTGAAATAAGCAAAGAATGCTTACTTGTAATAGAAATATGCAGCCGTAGACATTGTAGGTTTTCCCTCTTGATTTTGCTGCGTGACTAATCTTTTGTATCCCTTGAGACGTTGACTCGAATGCCACATTGCCCCATGGATATTTATTGAACTCTTCCAAAGAGTTAACCAAGTCAATGAATAGGGGGTTGCAATGATTCTTCGTGTCTGTCCCCCTTACAAAAACTCCACACACATTAACAAAGCGATCTTCACGACATCTGCACGCTTATTTGAATTGACAATTTTTTCAAACGCATGTAGTAGACTATTTTTTACAATAGAGTGTTTTTTTAAATAAGTTTCTTTTATCGACTTCTTACTAGTCGAGTTCTCAAGGGTGTACATATCTCCAATCTTCAGCCCTATTACAAGGGCGAAGTCTATCTTGGTAAAGTTTAGAAAATTTTCCCTCAATTCAAATACCAGCTCACCCATGTCACTTCTGTGTCTTAAAAGAAGTGAGTGAATTATGGCTCCGTTATATCTGAATGAGGGGATGTCTAACAGAAACAAAAATTGAAATTCTCAAAACATATTCAATCGACTCTCGTGCTTCTCTAATCCCTCCTTCACAATATCGAACCACCAAGTCAGTGAACATCGAGCGGATAGATATAATTCAACGAGATCTCGTTGAAATTTACCACTGTGCTCGTTGAATTTCAACGAGATCGCGTTAAAATTCAACGAGATCTCGTTGAAATTTAACGCTATCTCGTTGAATTATATCTGTGCTCGTTGAATTTCAACGAGATCTCGTTCACTTTCAACGAGATGATCTTCTTCAATTTCAAAGTAATGTCATTGCATTTCAACGCGATCACGTTGAAATTGAACGCGGTCTCCTTAAAATGTCACTGTGCATGTAGAGATTCAACGCTATCGCGTTCAATTTCAACGAGCTCTCTACGAACACCTGCATCCTCAACATTTCAAAGGTTACATTGGCATTTCTACAAATACCTTGTATGGTTGATCAAGCCATAATATTCCCATTTCAACATTTCAAGGTTACATTGGCATTTCTACAAATACCTTGTATGGTTGATCAAGCCATAATTTTCTCATTTCAACATTTCAAGTTTACATTGGCATTTCTACAAATACTTTGTATGGTTAATCAAGCCATAATATTCCCATTTCAACATTTCAAGGTTACATTGGCATTTCTACAAACACTTTGTATCCCAAGGTTAATGAACAATCTTAAAACGAAAATTACTCCCAAATATTTGAACGAACAATGTTAAAACGAAAATCACCCAAAACATTCCTAAAACATACATTTCCATAGCCTCTTGGACGGAGGAGCCATAATAACCATTGAAAACTGAAGATATATGAACAAAGATGAAGATGAAGATGAGATGAAAATTATGTGTCTCGTTGAAAATCAACGAGATCAATTCAACGAGATCGCGGTGAATTTCGAAAGGAACAAGGGCAGTTAGGTCAGAAAAATAATGAAAGTTTACTTTTGGAAACAAAACCATTGGAGGTTTAGCTTGGGAATAATGTTCAAAAGAGAAGTTTACAGTCAGGAAATTTCTCATTTCCAAATTCTATTAAAGCATGAGAGGAAGATGTCGGATGGAATTGATTTTATGAACCATACTCTAATCATCTATTAAAAGGTCCTGCTAAAATATCTAAAAAATTTAAAATTGATCGCCTACTTGTCTAATAGGCGAGTGCTAAGCATTGCATTTTCAGTTAATTTTTTAAAAACAATTTTCTAATTTCCTGCCATTTGTGTAATTTTTTATGGCTAAAAATTCATTGCATGTCATTTGTTATGTCACTTGCAAGTGATCAAATCTTCTGAAAAAATTTAATAATATTTTAAAAATTAATTTATTATTAATTTTGAAAATTCAACACTTTCAATTATTTTTAGTATTTTAGAGGTTACCCCTCCACACTAGGGAGCATTAGATCAATGGAATCACCGTAACAAAAGCCCCACACCACATGCGCAAGGCATCATGATAGTTAGATAAGGCGCCCCACGTTTCTAGAAATATCACCATTTGATATTTTTCATTTTTAACCGTCCAATAAATGTCCACCAATCTAATAGTCAAATGGCCAACTAGGCTTTAATTTTGGTTCGTAATACATTTACACTGATTACTATAATCAGGACCGTTTAATTTGACTATTTCTTTGCCACGTGTCCAATTTTTATGTAATTTCTGATTGCCTGCGTATCATCGATCAGACTTTTACTCACGTGGTATACGTTTGATGGATGATCCGGTCCATGAAATACAGAAAGGTCGGCTCTTTCTTAGGGAAAGTAGAAAATTTAAAAGAGTATGAAAAGAACAGCTCCACGTGGCACTCCCTCGCACTCTTATTTGACCCATGCATCGGACATCTTCGTAGTAGAATAATATGGTGCCCGATCTCCCCACGATAGTAGCATCCTCCTTTTTTCAGCTTCATGTTAGTGGGGCCCATGGTCAATCATCCATGCCGTTGGTACGATGGGCCACCGGGCTTCCCTATTGAAAGCATTTATTGTATTAGGAGCTTTCTGATAGACGGCTAAGAAAGGATATAAAGCTACTGTCCACAATACACGCTGATAAGGTCACATAATAAATGGTTAGGATAATCAGATCTTAGAAATTTCAAGAGTTGAGTCCATCTAAGGTGGGTTCCGTCAGATCAAGGGTCTTGATCACTAATCTAGCAACCCTATCTTCCGACGAAGGATCACGTAATTCCACCTGTTGGCCAGCTACAGGCGGCTGCGAATTTATGCAACAAAAAGCTTATGGTCCATCGTGATATGTGTGAGACATCCACTCCGCCTATCATTTGTGTCTAGGACGTGGACCTAAAAATAAGGCCAATCTAAAATTCAAGTGGGCCATGCCACAGAAAAAAGTGGGGATCAAATGCCTGCCATTAAAACCTCCTGGAGATCCTCTGAAGATCAGGTTGACATTAATTGGCTTTTCTCTTTCGGTGGGCCTCACCTTATGAATGGTTCAGATGCCTAGAAAAGTTTCACTAGTGGGATCCTTATTCTTCCCTTATGGTGCGGCCCACTTGAATTGTGGCTTAGCTTGATTTTTAGTACCGTGTCATAACATGAGCTGACGTAAATGATGGACTGAATAGACGTCACAAAACATCATGGTGTCAACATAGTTTTTATTGCATTATTCCCTAATAGGAAATTTTCGGCCCATTACATTGAAGGTCAAAAGGCATACCAACCCTCTATTTTCTAAACTTTATAAAAACGAGACCTTTCCATGCATCAATCCAAACCATTGAACTGATAGTTATACTCACAGTGGATAAACCACGCCCTGGGAATCATTGTTTTATTCATTGTGAGTGCTACAAATCAAAGGACGGCAAAAGAAGGTTATGGAAAATGTTAAAATGGGGTATGGGAAATGTTTGTGTTTAATTCGGTCTAAATTGAAAAAATAAATTAAAATTAATTTTTTTTAAATGAAGTCAAATCATGAAAATGCCAAAAAAAAAAAAAAAAAGGTTCATATTCACTGCTGTCTGGACTAAAAAAAAACCCAGTGAAAAAATGACTATATATATGCAAATACGTCAGTACCTAGCATATATAAGGTTAAAATATTAATTTTAATTAAAAATTTTCAGTATGAATGAACAATAATGCATTTGAATATGTGGCAGACATCGATTTGCTCTTTTTCTTTTCTCTTTTTTTCCTTTTACCTACTGCTCTCAAAAGTTTTGTTTTAATAAAATGTGTCTATTAAAATAAATGTGATTGTTGATAGAAAACCTATTTTTAAAGATTTATTCTTATAGCCGTCTGCCTTTTTTTACTGTCCATTTAAAACCTCTTGCTTTTAGACTATTTTCTAAATTTCCACCTGATTACCTATTAGAATGAGTTTTTGTATTATTGTATTCACGTACTGCCTACTTTCACGTTGGCAATCTTTCATTCATGTGCCACCATATAAACATTGGCTATGCATGAAACTGATGTTGATGTTTGTGAGAAATTGGCTTTGTCCATCTACTTTTCCAGCTCATTTTAAGGCATGGCTAGAAAAATGAGATAGGTCCAAAGGCCAAAGTGGGTATTCAACCTCCACCGTTTCTTGTTGATTGGCCCACTGGAGCTTGTCATCGGCCTTATTTTTGGGCCCATGCCCTAAAATTGGATGGAAAATCCAATGGCCATATCTACGATCTAGCAACCCTTTATTTAGACATAATGTTTTGGCTAGCAATTGATTTGGCGTTGATTGCCTTGCCAACCTAACCCTGACTGTCCGTGGGCCACCTTGATGTTTGTGAGAAATCCTATCCTATCCATTTGTTTTTCTACATTTTAGACATGAGTTAAAAAATGAGGCATATCCAAAGCTTAAAGTAGTTCCATGACGGCCCAAGATGTTTCAACCACGGGCATTTAATCCCACGGTTCCTGTCATGTGATCCAGTTGGGTAGGGTGGATCTGACTCATTTTTAGGCCCATGTCTTGAAATGAGCTGGAAAATCAGATGGATAGGGTGGGCCACCTTTATATTTGTGGATTGGTCACAAATATCATGGTGGGCCCACCTATGGTACATGAACCCTCTGGGCTTGAATGTTTAGGCTGGCACATTGTTTGGTGTTGATTGTTCGTACCAACCTAACCCAACAGTAAGTGGGGCCCACATTAATCTTTGTGAGAAATACACTCCGTCCATATGTTTTTGTACCTGGTATTAGGACATGGACCCAAAATGAGACAAATCTAAAGGCCAGAGTGGGCCCATGATGTTTCAACGTTGGGCATTCAATCCTACTATTTTCCTTAAGTGTGGCCTACTTGAGCTTCGGATCTGCCTCATGTTTGATAACAGGTTTTAGAATGAGATGGCAAATCTGATAGACTGGGTGGATTTGTTACAAAATTATGGTGAGCCTGACCTAGGGTTGTCTAACCCTTGCCCTTTGGACAAGTCCGACACCTCTCTGAACTCCATTTTATTAACATGGATTTCGGTGCAACCTTAGCTTTGACAGCACGTGGGGCCACCTTTATGTTTTTAAGAAATCTACTTTGTCCGTCTGTTTTGCTTGCTCATTTCATGCATCGGTCCAAAAATGAGGCAGGTCCAAAAGTCAAAGTGGGCCTATAATGGCCCCAAAATATTTCAATGATAAGTGTTCAATCCTTGTGTTTCTTGTCCTAATGGAACATTTGAGCTTTAGGATCTGTCTCATTTTTGGGCATATGTCTTTAAATGAGATGGAAAATCTGATGAAGGGCGTGGATTTCTCACACAATCCGTATGGCCCTATGAACGTTTCCAGCAGCAGCGTTCAATCCCCATGAGATGGGTGAAACAGTAATATCCGTGCTTAAAGAAGGTAGAGCTAACTTTTCAACAGTTCACGATCCTGTCCGTTAAGCATTCCTTAGTGTAAGCGGCTAAATGGTGTATATGAAATAGGGTAGGTGAGTTTTAGGAAATAGTTTAAAAGTGAGAAGTTTCTTGTCATAGCCGAAAAGGTAGGGGGCATTCGGAAAAATCCCTTTTTGGCCTATCTTCTTATGTGTAGAGTTTTAGGGTGTGTTTGGTGCATCTTATTAGAAGGGATTAGATGGGATAGACTTTCTAATCCCATGCTCTAAGCTGATACGTGTGTTTGGTAAGGCCGTGTAATCAAGGCTTTGGAAATTGTGCCTTATGCAAGAAGGATTGAAGAGGGATCTCATGTATCCATTTCGGATTTGCAACATCGACTACCTTATGCAGTGACATTCATCGATGAAATTTTGGTGACGTATTGCGATGGTGTGCAACCATGATGAATGTGTTATATCCACACCGTCCATCCATTTTATGATATCATTTTACAGGCATGGACCCAAAAGAAGAGATAGATCCGATAACTACACCTCAAAAGGTCGGACAATGGGGATTTTACATTTAGCATTGAAAACGTCTTGGGGGCACAAAAGGTTTGGACCAGTCTGATATTTGTTATTTCCCCTTCATCTAGGTCAATGTGACCTCATGAACCGGTTTTATGTCAAATAAACATTATGGTGGGCCCTATTAAGGTTTCAACAGAAAGAATCATTGTTCCCACTACTTTTTGTGGTGTGGTTCATGACTTGAGCTTTGGATCTACCTCATTTTTGTGCTCATGACCTAATTGATCTCGCCAAATGGATGGATAGTGTAGATATAACACATATATCATAGTGAGGCCCATAAAACTTGGTGAGGTAAACACATCACAGAGGTAGGTGGTGTGCGACAATCACTTAACCGGTTTCCAGACAATATATATCTCAATTATCTCTAGAAGATAGTCCAAAAAACAAACATTCCAAACTAGGAGACTGATTTAAGTGTGCTATAGCTAGTCCACCGACAACCCCTCACACTCCCTAATTATTACTCTATTACAATTCCATCCCATGTAACCCACTTAATGCACTAAACATGCCCTCAAATGTTTGACTACATATATTTCATAGCATATTTCTTTTTTATAAAAGGATTGATGTAATAAGGTCTTTATAGTTGACCGGCTAATTTACTTATAGAATACTTGATTAGTAGATTAGTGAGTGACAATTGATTATTTAAACTCAAATATTATTGTGAATTATGATTTAATATAGATTAGTTTCTTTGTATGTGGATGTAAATGTGAATGAGAATGTGAAAGTGGATGTGAAAGTAATGAATAATGTATAAGAATTGATTTATTATTTATCTCACACCTTTAAAATTGGGATTAAAATTACTACTTTCGGGTGTCAGATTTCTAATAAATTGCATTATAATTATATAAATTCAGTAGAGAATGAAGAACTCAGAGCCTACGCCACTTCAATATAATACAAACACTATTCTTTTCAGGTAACGTTGCATATCCTTAATCATTTGTGGACACTTATCATTATCATTATTTAATCTAGCTCCTCCACTATCAGCCAACGCAGTATTATAAATAAACTCGAACCAATTAGATTGAAATATGTTAGTTAAGCATCATATATCCGCAATCACATTCTTGGACCTAAGAAGATCTCTAGGTCTTGAATTGATGTTCATTGGCTTTGACCTAATTTATTTCTTTTAAGTTCTATTATCTAAACTATTGAACCATGTAATCTATCATATGCTTATTGAAAGGCCTTCCTCAAAGGAAAAAGGAAATCATTTGAAGGACCAATCCTCCTTCTCCAATTGCTTGATTTAGTATAATTGGTGGCTAAATAGCCAACTGTTTTTCTTAGGTGCGATCTTAATTTGTCTATTTCGACCCCTAAGGCCACAAGGTACTGTATTTAGTTCAATTTGAGTCATATTGGGCTTTGGCACACCCAATATATACACAGTACACAATCGACCAAATTTGATCCCACTAAAGGGTAACTTGAGATGACAGATGATGGATGCATTGGATGTCTTGAATACATTTCGTGGGCATGTCTAGTATATATCACCATAACTTACTATGATTCTGATATCATGGAGCAGGCCCCATACATAACATGCGTGACACTTGTGGACGATGAAAGGTGGGTTGCATGGAAGCTCTCTGAGATCATACAAAGTATCTAAATGTTTTTTAAATTGATCACCTACCTGTGCCTTGGCAAGTGCTGAGCAATGCATTTTCAACCAAAATATTTGGAATTTTTTTTTTTTTTTTTTCATCCAGCACCCTTCATGCTATTTTCTTAGGACCCAAAATTCATTGCATGTCACTTGTCATGCTGCTTGTAAGTGATCCGTTCTTCTGAAAAAGGCGATAACATTTCACAAATTAATTTATTTTAATAATTAAAACATTCACTTCTTTTTAATAATTCAGACGCTACCCCCGCCGCACCAGAGCGCATCAGAAATCACTGGAAGCATCAGATATCACTGGAATCACCAGATCATACGCCCCACATATACGAAGAATCGCGATAGTTAGATAGCCCCATGTTTGTGGAAATAGGACCATTTGATCATATATTTCATTTTTAACCGTCCAATAAGTGTCCACCAATTTGATAGTCAGATAATCAACTAGGCTATAGTTTTGGTTCATGATACGCCTACACTAATTACTATAATTTGGATGGTTTAATTTGATTATTGACTTTCCATGTGTGCAATTTTCAAGTAACTTCTAATTGCCTGCGTATCATCTATCACATCCTACCAGAGTATCAAGGTTTTCCTCACCTTTAACTCACGCGATGCGTTTGATGGATGATCTGGTCCATGAAATAAAGAAAGGTGCTTTCTTCTGAGTAGTAGAAAATTCAAAGGGTTTGAAAAGAGCATCTTAACGTGGCACTCTCTCCCACGCTTATTTGAACAATGCATCGGACTTCTTCACACTTTTTACAGGGTATGAAAGAGCATCCTCCTATTTTTAGTTTTATGTTGGTGGGGCCCATGGTCAAGCATCCATATACAGTTGGTACAATGGGCCTGCAGATAGACGGCAAAGAAAGGATATAAAGTTACTGTCCACATTATACGAAGAGAAGGCCATGTAATAGGTGGAGATGATTATCCAAGGTGGGCTCCATCCGATCAAGGGTCTTGATTGGCATTGGGGTGGAGTATCACATAATCCCACCCGTTGGCCAGCCACATGCATCCAGCTGCAAATTTATGCAACGAAGAGCTTGTGGGTCCATTGTGATGTGTGTGTGACCGTCCACTCCATACATCATTTGTGCCAGCTATTTTTGGGACGTGCGGCCAATCTAAAATTCAAATGGGCCACACTACATTGAAAAGTGGGGATGGATAGCCCCACCATTAAAACCTTCCTGAGATATCCACTGATCTGATCTTGATATTTAGGTTTTCCCAGTGGGCCACACCTTATGAATGGTTCAGATGGATTATAAACGTCGTGGCGAGGCCTACAAAAGTTTCACGGGTGGGATCTTCATTGTCACCTATAGTGTGGCCAACTTGAATTTTAGCTTTGCCTGTTTCTTAGAATCACGATCTAGCATGAGCTGACGCAAACAACGGAGTAACTGGACGTCACACGACATCATGGTGGCCCCACAGTTTTTGTCACATGGCTGCCTACAACTACTGTAGTAGAAATTTTTCATTGATGTCGGAAGACATACCTACCATCCTTTCGTTTCTCAGGTTAAAAATGAGACCGTTAAAAGCAACAATCCGAACCATTACCCACATTGGATAGACCATGCCTATGGCATCATTGCTTTATCCATTTTAATTGCTACAAATCAAAGGGTCGGGTAAAGCCATTAATTCCAGATATATCTCACCGTACCGACAGTCTAACTCATATTTACCAAAATGGCAAATGGTAGAAGGTGCTGAGAATGTTAAAATGACTTTAGTTTAAGCGTAGGTCTGTTGCATGGCTCAGTGTGTTATGGCTCAGTACTTAGATGTATTGTGTTTCAATACTGAAGTCATGGGTTTGACGGTCCACGTGAGCTTTGGATAAAAAGTAAAATAAAATAAAAATATTAGTCTCAATCATAAGGGGAAAAAAAAAATCAGTCAAATTACAGAAATGTCAAAATTCAAAGAACGAAGAGTTTATATTTACTGCAATTTGGACTAAAATGATAAAACGGAGAAAGAAAATGATACATGCACATATGTAAGCATGTGTGTGTAAGGTTAAAATATAAATTTTAATTAAAATAATTACAATTTCTAATATGAATGAATAATAATATATATGAATATTTCAATGGCATTCTTTGCCTTGCTCAAATCTTTTCTTTCCTAACACTCGTTGTATATTAATTATTTCCACTAAAAAATAAAGATTACAATTAATTACCTCCTACTAAAATATTGACACAGAAAAGAAAACAAATAAAAATGTAATAGTAAAATGTAATAGGTGCCAACCAGCATTAATATCTTCTCTTTTCTCACAGGCTCCAAAAGTCTTCGTTTTTTTTTTTTTTTTTTAATATAACTTCTTTTATTAAAAAAAAATGTGTCTTGCTCACTTTGGTGAAAAGAGTTATTTATTTTTGGGCCTATCTTCCAACGCATGTAGTTTTAAACGTTTTGACCACTTGTGATAAGTTGTTGTTTTTTTTTTTTTTTTTTTTTTTTTCTCTCGTTTTCTTTTCATACCGAGTTTGAAGGGTGTAGATTGGTCAGGTTAGCTCAGTCAAGTCGTTACCATGGGCTCACTTGATGTATGTGTTGTATGTCTACATTGTCCATCTATTTTTCTAACTCATTTTAGGATGTCGATTCAGAACTGAAGCATATCAAAATTTCAAGTGGACCACACCACAGAAAATAGTGATAATTTACTATAAAAAAAGCTTCTTGTGAGCCACAAAATTTTTAGATAGGCCTAATATTAGTATTTTTCCTTCATCCAGGTCTTTTTGACCTTACCAATAGTTCGGATGGAGAATAAACATTACCGTAGGCCTCAGGAATGGAAAAACATAAGGACTGCGTTGATATACAAGACATACATCAAGGCAGGAGGTCCCACAGTCATGACCTGACTGAATCCGTGCCGGATTTTAAACGCTTTGACCACTTGCAATAAGTTGTTCTTTTTTTCATTTTCTTTTCATATTTGGAGGGTGTGCATTCAATCAGGTTAGCTCGGTCAAGTTGTGACCATGCCCACCTTGATGTGTGTTGTATATCCATATTGTCCATCTATTTTTCCAGCTCATTTTAGGACGTGGGTTCAGAACTAAAACAGATCCAAGTCTCAAGTGGACCACACAACAGAAAATAGTGGTAATTTACCATAAAAAAAAACTTCTTGTGGGCCACAAAAGTTTTGGATAGAGCTGATTTTTGCATTTTTCCTTCATCCAGGTCCTTTTGGTCTTACCAATGGTTCAGATCGAAAATAAACATTACTATAGGCCCTAGAAAATTTTCAATGGCAGGCGTTCAATCACCACTATTTTCTGCAATGTTGTCGACCTGAAATTTGGATCTGCTTCAGTTTCGGCTCTATGTCCTTAAATGAGAAGAAGAAACAGATGGATGGCGTGGACATACAACATATATATCAAGGTAGGCCCCTCGATCATGACCTGATGATTTTGAAAAGTTGGGCTAGGTACGGGTCTGGGTCGGTTGAAAATGAGCCCCACATGGGACTCGAGGTCATGGTTGAATGGAACTATAATTTCCAAATTCTACTAAAGCATGAGAGGAAGATGCAGGATGGAATTGATTTTATGGACCATACTCATCCACTAAAAGGTCCTGCTAAGATATCTAAAAAAATTAAAATTGATCACCTACTTGTCTGATGGCAAGTGCGAAGCATTGCATTTTCAGTTAATTTTTTTTAAACAATTTTCTAATTTCCCACCTTTTTTGAAAATTTTTATGGCAAACAATCCATTGCATGTAATTGCCTGCGTATCATCCATCACACTTTTTACTCATGTGGTATACGTTTGATGGATGATCCGGTCCATGAAATAAAGAAAGGTCGGCTCTTTCTTAAGGAAAGTAGAAAATTCAAAGGGGTATGAAAAGAACAGCTCCACGTGGTACTCCCTCGCACTCCTATTTGACCAATGCATCGGACTTCTTCGTAGTAGAATAATATGGTGCCCGATATCCCACGATAGTAGCATCCTCCTTTTTTCAGTTTCATGTTAGTGGGGGCCCATGGTCAATCATCCATACCGTTGGTACGATGGGCCACTGGGCTTCCCTGTTGAAAGCATTTATTGTATTTGGAGCTTGTGATAGACGGCTAAGAAAGAATATAAAGCTACTGTTCAAATTATACGCTGATAAGGTCACATAATAAATGGTTAGGATAATTAGATCTTAGAAATTTCAATAGTGAAGTCCATCCAAAGTGGGTTCCGTCAGATCAAGGGTCTTGATCACTAATCTAGCAGTCCTATCTTCCAGCGAAGGATTACGTAATTCCAACCGTTGGCCAGCCACAGGCGGAAATTAAAAAGCTTATGGGTCCATTGTTATGTGTGTGTGTGTGTGTGTGTGAGACATCCACTCCATCTATCATTTGTGCCGGTTATTGTTAAGACATGGGCCTAAAAATAAGATCAATCTAAAATTCAAGTGGGCCACACCACATTAAAAAGTGGGGATCAAACGCCTGCCATTAAAACCTCCCTGAGAACCTCTGAAGATCAGGTTGATATTTGGTTTTTTACTTTTGATGGGCCTCACCTTATGAATGGTTCAGATGCCTAGAAAAGTTTCATTGGTGGGATCCTCATTCTTTCCTATGTTGTGGCACACTTGAATTTTGGCTTAGCTTGGTTTTAAGGATCTGATCCTAGAGCTGATGTAAATGATGGAGGGAGTAGGCGTCACAAAACATCATGGTGTCTCAACAGTTTTTATTACATTGTTTCCTAGTAGGAAATTTTCGGCCCATTACATTCAAGGTCAAAAGGCATGCCAACCCTCTATTTTCTCAACTTTTGTAAAAGCGAGACCTTTCCATGCATCAATCCAAGCCATTGAACTGATAGTTATACTCACAGTGGATAAACCACGCCCGGGCCTCGTTGTTGTATCCATGGTGAGTGCTACAAATCAAAGGACGGCAAAAGAAGGGTATGGAAAATGTTAAATGGGGGTATGGGAAATGTTGGTGTTTAATTCAATCTAAATTGAAAAAAAAATTAAAATTAAAATTAATATTTTAAAAATTGAGTCAAATTATGGAAATGCAAAAAAAAAGAAAAAAAAAAAAAAAAAAAAGAAGGAGAATAAAAAGTTCACATCACTACAGTCTGGAGTAAAAAAAAAAAAAAAAAAACCATTGAAAAAATGACTATATATATGCAAATATGTGAGTGCGTATCATATATAAATAAGGTTAAAATATTAATTTTAATTAAAATAATTAAAATTTTAATATGAATGAACAATAATGTATTTGAATATGTGGCACACGTTGGTTTTTCTTTTTTTTTTTTTTTCTGTTTTTGTTTTCATCAACTGCTCCCACAAGTTTTATTTTAATAAAATGTCTATTGAAAGAAATGTGACTGTAGCTAGGAAGCCGTTTTTTTTTTTTTTTTAAAGATTTTTCTTATAGCCACATACCAATTTTTTACTATGGATCAAAAACCTCCCGCTTTTAAACTATTTCCTAAAAGCCACCTATAATTTCCACCTAATTACTTATTAGAATGAGTTTTTGTATTATTGTATTCACGAACTGCCTCCTTCCACCGTAGGCAATCTTACATTCGTGTGGCACCATATAACCCTTGACTTTATGTGAGGTTGACCTTGATGTTTGTGAGTAATCCATCATGTCATATGCTTTTTCAGCTCATTTTAAGGCATGGCTAGAAAAAATTTGACAGATTCAAAGGTCAAAGTGGGTATTCAACCTCCACTATTTCTTGTTGATTGGCCCACTGGAGCTTGTCATCGGCCTTATTTTTGGGGCCCATGCCCTAAAATTAGATGGAAAATCCAATCGCCCTATTTACGATCCAGCAACTCTTTATTTAGACTTAATGTTTTCACTGGCAATTGATTTGGTGTTGATTGCCTTGCCAATCTAACCCTGATCGTACGTGGGCTACCTTGATGTTTGTGAGAAATCCATCCTGTCTATTTGCTTTTCTACATTTTAGACATGAGTTTAAAAATAAGGCAGATCCAAAGCTTAAAGTAGTTCCATGACAGGCCCAAGGTGTTTCAACCGCAGGCATTCAATCCCACGGCTTCCTACTCATTTTTAGGCCCATGCCTTGAAATAAGCTGGAAAATGAGATGGACAGGGTGGATTGGTCACAAACATCACGGTGGGCCCACCTAATGCCCATGAACCCTCTGGACTTGAATTTTTGGCTGGCACATTGTTTGGTGTTGATTCTCGTACCAACCTAACCCAACAGTAAGTGGGGCCCACATTAATGTTTGTGAGAAATACACTCCATCCAACAGTAAGTGGGACCCACATTAGGGTATGGACCAAAATAAGACAAATCTAAAGACCAAAGTGGGCCCACGATGTTTCATCCTTGGGCATTCAATCCCACTATTTTCCTTACATGTGGCCTACTTGAGCTTCGGATGTGCCTCATGTTTGGGAACATATTTCAGATTGAGATGGAAAATCTTATGGCCGGGTTGGATTTGTTACAAATATTACGGTGAGCCTCTCCTAGGGTTGTGTAACCCTCAAGGACTAAGTCTGACAACCTCTCAGAAGCCCATGGATTTCAGTGCAACCCTAGCTCTGACCGCACGTGGGGCCCACCCTTGTGTTTCTTGTCCTGTGGCCCATTTGAGTTTTGAATCTGTCTCATTCTCAGGCATGTGCCCTTAAATGAGATGGAAAATCTAATAAACGAGGTGAATTTCTCACACAATCCACATGGCCCTACAAATGTTTCCAGCATCAGCGTTCAATCTCTACGAGATGGATGAAACAGTAACATCAGTACAGGTAAAGCTAACAGTTAACGCCCGTCCGTTAAGCATCTCAAGCGTAGGTGGTTAAATGGCGGATATGAAATAGGTAGGTGAGTTTTGGAAAATATTTTAAAAGTGAGAAGTTTATTGTCCATAGCTGAAAAGGCAGGGGGTCATTTGGAGAAATTCCTTCTTTTGCCTATCTTATGTATAGAATTTTAAATGTTAGACCACTAATATTTTCTAGTTTATTTCCTTTTATAATTGAAGAATTGATATAATAAATTCTTTATAGTTGATCAGTTAATTTACTTTTGGAATACTTGATTAGTGGATTAGTGAGTGACAATTGATTATTTAAATTTAGATGTTATTGTGAATCATGATTTAATATAGATTAGTTTTTTTTATATGTGGATGTGAACGTGAATGTAAAAGTGGATGTGAAATCGATAAATAATGTATAAGTATTGCTTCATTATTTATCTCACACCTTTGAATTTGGACTTAGAGTTATTATTCTCAAGTGCTTGATTTTCAATAAACCGCATTATAATTCTATAAATTTAGTAGAGAATAAAAAGTTAGGAGCCCACACTGCTCCAATACAATATAACAATACACTTTTCAGATTCGTTGCATATCCTTTATCATCCATAGACAATTATCATTATTATTATTCAATCTAGCTACTTCATTGTTAACCAATGCAACATTGTACACTAGCTCAAACCGATTTAATTAAAATATGTTAGTTAGGTATCTTATATATGCACAATCATGTTGTTGGACCTAAGAAGATCTCTAGGTCTTGAATTGATGATCATTGGTTTTGACCTAATTTTTTTTTCTTAAGTTTTATTAAATAAATATTGAACCATGTAATCTACCATGCACTTAATTGAAAGGTTTTTCTCCAGGTGCATGCATAAATAAATCATTTAAAGGACCAATCCTCTCCTTCTCCAATCGCTTAATTTGGTGCAATCAATGGTTGGATGGTCAACCGTTTTTTTTAGGTGTGATCTTAATTTGTTTATTTCAACCCTGGGGTCACAATGTATTTAGCCCAATTCGAGACATATTTGGCTTTGGCACCCCTGATACATACACATTACACAATCTACCAAATTTGATCCTACTAAAGGGTAACTTGAGATTACACATAATGGATGAGTTGGATGTCTTGAATACATTTTGTGGGCCCCACTTCTGCCCCTATGATTCCAATATCATGGAGCAGGCCCATTTATAAACATGCATGACAATTGTGTAGGATGGAAGGTGGGTTGCATCGAAGCTCATGACTGAGGGCTTAGAAAGTATCTAATCTTTTTTTTTTTTTTTAAATTGATCACCTACCTACCCATGGCAAGTGCTAAGCAATGCATTTTCAACGAAAGCAAAAAGAAAAATTAATTTTTTTAATCCAGCACCCTTCGTGTTATTTTCTTATGGCCCAAAATTCATTGCATGTCACTTGTCATGCCGCTTGTAAGTGATCGGTTCTTCTGAAAACGACAATAACATTTCACAAATTAATTTATTTTGAAAATTCAACACATGAATTTCTTTTTAATAATTCAAAGCCTACCCCACCACACCAGAGCGCACCGGATATCACTGGAATCACCAGATCATAGGCCCCACATATACAAGGAATCGTGATAGTTAGATAGGCCCCACGTTTGTGGAAATAGGACCATTTGATCATATTTTTCATTTTTAACCGTCCAGTAATTGTTCACCAATTTGATAGTCAGATAATCAACTAGGCTATAGTTTTGGATCCTGATACATCTATACCAATTACTATAATTTAGATGGTTTAATTTGATTACTGATTTTCCATGTGTGCAATTTTCAAGTAACTTCTAATTGCCTGCGTATCATCTATCACATGCTACCAGAGTATCAAGGTTTTCCTCACCTTTAACTCACGTAATGCGTTTGATGGATGATCTGGTCCATGAAATACAGAAAGGTGCTTTCTTCTGAGAAGTAGAAAATTCAAAGGGCATGAAAAGAGCACCTTAACGTGGCACTCTCTCCCACTCTTATTTGACTAATGTATCGGACTTATTCTGGCTTTTCAAAGGCTAGCTATGAAATAGCATCCTCCTATTTTTAGTTTTATGTTAGTGGGGCCCATGGTGAATCGATTCATCCATACAGTTGGTACAATGGGCCTGCAGATAGACGGCAAAGAAAAGATATAAAGCAACTGTCCACATTATACGGAGAGAAGGCCATGTAATAGACAGCGGAGATGATTATCCAAGGTGGGCTCCGTCCGATCAAGGGTCTTGATGGGTATTTGGGTGGAGTATCACATAATTCCACCCGTTGGCCAGCCACATCCAGCTGCAAATTTATGCAACAAAAAGCTTATGGTCCAATGTGATGTGTGTGTGACGTCCACTCCATACATCATTTGTGCCCGCTATTTTTGGGACGTGGGCCTAAAAATAAGGCGGATCTAAAATTTAAATGGGCCACACCACATTGAAAAGTGAGGATGGAGAGCCCCACCATTAAAACCTTCCTGAGATATCCACTGATCTGATCTTGATATTTAGGTTTTCGTAGTGGGCCTCACCTTATGAATGGTTCAGATGGTTTGCAAACATCGTGGCAAGGCCTACAAAAGTTTCACGGGTGGGATCCTCATTGTCACCTATAGTGTGGCTAACTTGAATTTTGGCTTTACCTGTTTCTTAGAATCATGATCTAACATTAGGTTACGCAAACAATGGAATAATTGGACGTCACACAACATCATGGTGGCCCCACAGTTTTTTGTCACATGGCTGCCTACAACTACTGTTGTAGAAAATTTTCATTTACAACTACTGTCACATGGTTTCTCAGGTTAAAAATGAGACCCTTAAATGCAACAATCCAAACCATCACCCACAGTGGATAGACCATCCCCATGGCATCATTGCTATATCCATTTTAAGTGCTACAAATCAAAGGGTTGGGTAAACTCATATTTACCAAAATGGCAAATTGCAAAAGGTGCGGAAAATGTTAAAATATCTTTAGTTTCAACCTTGGTCTGGATTGCATGGCTTAGTGCGTTATGGCTTAGTATTAGACGTGTTGTGTTTCAATACTAAAATTTTGGGTTTGACTGCTCACATGAGCTTTGTGGAAAAAGTAAAATAAAATAAAAATATTAGTCTCAATCTGGGTCGGCTCAAAGCAAGTTGAGGCCTTAGGCAATGATCCAAATGAGGCTTTTTATTTATTTATTTATAATATTAATAAAAATAATAATTCTATATAATAAAAAATACTATGAAATTGGTAAATTAGACGGCATTTAGTCGTCGGAGAATGTTTTTCCCAACTACCAAGAACCGTGGGATGAGCGCATTAAAAAGAAGGGTATTGTCCCCAAGCCATAAAATGAGCAGGAAAAACTGATGGAGGGTATAGATATACAAAACATTCATTAAGGTGTGCAGGGACGGGGCTAGGATGTGGATTGCCTACTAACGCTGCTCAACTCCGTGGGCATTACAATGATGTATGCATTTTTTACACATTATCCATCCATTTTGGATCATTATTTTAGGGGCATGAGGCCACAAAATGAGGCAGGTCCAATTCTAAGGTGGACCGCACCACGAGAAAATGGTGGTAATTGAACGCCCATCATTCAAAACTTCTTACAGTCCAGTGTGATGTTTATTTGTCATCCAACTTGTTGACAGACCTAGATGAAGGGAGAGCACAAACATCAGCTTGGTTCAAAACTTTTATGCCCCCAATAAGTTTTTAATGGTAGGCGTCATTCACTACTATTGTGTGGTAATGTGATCCACTTGAGATTTTGATCTGCCTTGTATTTGGGCTCATACCCTAAAATGAGCTTGCAAAATGGATGGATGGTGGGATAAAACACATGGATCATGATGGGCTTAACATCAGTGTCAGTAGGCAATCCGTCAGACAGGTCGGGTACTCCCCTACCGTACCCAATAGAGTGCGGCCTGAACATGGGCCTCACCTTATTGTATGTATTGCATATCCATGCTGTACACCTGTTTTGTCATTCTATTTTAAGTCATGATCACAAAAATGAATCAGTTACATATCTCAGGTGGACGACGGATAATGAAACAGTGCTAATTAAATATTAAAAACTCTTTTGTGGGACAATTTTTGGATTAATTAGCTTATATTTATTTTCTCCCTTCATCCAGGTCTGTGTGACCTTACCAACAGGTTAGATGGCAAATAAATATTACGGTGGGCCTTACCTTAGGGGTTTTTAATGATGAGTGCTCAATAATAACCGTTGTTTCCTATGGTGTGGTGTACCCGAGATTTGGATATGCTTGGTTTTCGGCATCATGCGCTAAAGTGAGCTGGCAAAATAGATGGATGGCGTGGATACACAATACATATATCAAGGTGGGAACATGTTCAGGGCCGCAACTAATCTGCTCTTGTAATCCTCGTCCAGTGGGCCCACTGGATTTGGGTCGCCGCGGCTGCAGCCGGATCATGGAAGCAGACTGCTTAGTGTGTAATGAGTAACTCAGTAAACTGCAGCGTACTGAGTAAACTCTGTGGGGCATCCACGCCATCCATCTGTTTTGCTAGCTGCTTTTGGTGCTTGGGCCTAAAATTCAAGCATAGCTCAAGTGGGCCACACCACAAAAACGTGAAAATTGATCAACTACCGTTGAAAACTTTCTGGGGCCACATGAGCTTTGGATCAAGCTGATATTTTGTTTCCCATCCGTCTGCGTGACCTCATGGGCAGGTTGGATGACAAATAAACATCTTTGTGTGGCCTAAGAAGGTTTCAACGGTGGACGTCATCATCCCCACTGCTTCCTGTAGTGTGTCCACTTGAGCTTTGGATATGTTTCAAATTTTGAATCATCCCTAAAATGATCCAGAAAAATAGATGGACGGCATGGATAGAACATATACATTTATGGCAGGCCCTAAAATATGAGGCCTCACTTCCATGGGAGGCCTTAGGCGAACACCTAAGCTGCATAGCCATAGAGCCGGGCCTGGTCTCAATCATAAGGAAAAACAAATAGTCCAATTACAAAAATGTCAAAATTCAAAGAATGCGAAGAGTTGATATCTACTGCAATTTGGACTAAAATGATAAAAAGTAGAAAGAAAATGATACATGCACGTACGTAAACATGTGTGTGTAAGGTTAAAATATAAAATTTAATTAAAATAATTAGAATTTCTAATATAAATGAATAATTATGTATTCGAATATGTCAATAGCATTCTTTGCCTTACTCAAGTTGGCGAAACCCACTGCAGAATACCAAGATGAGACTAGCAACTATAGTGGGCTTCCGTAGTTAAAAGTGGATCATTGTTTTAATATGAAGCAACACTTGAGGATGAAATTTTTTTCAAGTGAAAGAATTTAATGGAGAGGAAAAGCCACCTGATAAAAGGTGAGGGTCACACACATTCTTATTACAAATAGACTAAGTAAAAGATAAAGAAAAAGTGGCAAAATTTCAGCAACTTTTTGGTTACCCAGCAGATTCCAAGTGGATCTAATCCGTCAACAAAGATTTTTCTTGTTGAACTTTCTAGACATTTTTTTTTTTTTATAGTTTTGGTCACCCAACAGGGCCTAACAGATTTATAGTCTGATGGCTCGGGTCCATCGTTGGATAGGGCCTAAAAGATTTGTGTGAACTTGCGCCGAAAATTAATTTATTATTAATTTTGAAAATTCGACACTTTCATTTCTTTCAATTAATTCAGAGGTTACCCCTCCACACTAAGGAGCATTAGATCAATGGAATCACCATAACATAGGCCACACATGCGCGAGGCATCATGATAGTTAGATACGCCCCACGTTTTTAGAAATGGGACCATTTGATATTTTTCATTTTTAACCGTCCAATAAATGCCCACCAATCTGATAGTCAAATGACCAACTGGCCTTTAATTTTGGTTCATGATACATTTACACTGATTACTATAATCTGGATTAATTTAACTACTTCTTTGCCACGTGTCCAATTTTTAAGTAATTTCTGATTGCCTGTGTATCATCCATCACACTTTTTACTCACGTGGTATACGTTTGATGGATGATCCGGTCCATGAATAGAAAATTCAAAGGGCATGAGAAGAATAACTCCACGTGGCACTCCCTCGCACTCTTATTTGACCAATGCATCGGACTTCTGCGTAGTAGAATAATATGGTGCCCGATCTCCCACGATAGTAGCATCCTCCTTTTTTTCAGTTTCATGTTAGTCGGGCCCATGGTCAATCATCCATACCGTTGGTACGATGGGCCACCGGGCTTCCCTGTTGAACGCATTTCTTGTATTTGGAGCTTTCTGATAGACGGCTAAGAAAGGATATAAAGCTAGTGTTCAAATTATATGCTGATAAGTTCACATAATAAATGGTTAGGATAATAAGATCTTAGAAATTTCAATAGTGAAGTCCATCCAAGGTGGGTTCCGTCAGATCAAGGGTCTTGATCACTAATCTAGCAGCCCTATCTTCCGCTGAAGGATCACGTAATTCCAACCGTTGGCCAGCCACAGGCGGCTGTGAAATTATGCGACAAAAAGTTTATGGTTCCATTGTTGTGTGTGTGTGTGTGACATCCACTCCGTCTATCATTTGTGCCAGCTATTGTTAGGACGTGGGCCTAAAAATAAGGCCAATCTAAAATTCAAGTGAGCCATACCACATTAAAAAGTGGGGATCAAACGCCTGCCATTAAAACCTCCCTGAGATCCTCTGAAGATCAGGTCGACATTAATTGGCTTTTCTCTTTCGGTGGGCCTCACTTTATGAATGGTTCATTTTTAGTATCGAGTCATAACATGAGCTGACGTAAACGATGGACTGAATAGACGTCACAAACCATCTTGCTGTCTCCACAGTTTTTATTGCATTGTTCCCTGGTAGGAAATTTGCGGCCCGTTACATTGAAGGTCAAAAGGCATACCACCCCTCTATTTTTTCAACTTTATAAAAACGAAACCTTTTGGACTGATAGACAGTGGATAAACCACGCCCTGGGCATCATTGTTGTATTCATTGTAAGTGCTACAAATCAATGGACGGCAAAAGAAGGGTATGGAAAATGTTAAAAGCGAATATGGGAAATATTTGCGTTTAACTCAGACTAAATTGAAAAAAAAAAAAAAAATTAAAATTAATTTTTTTTAAAAAGATAAGTTAAATCATGGAAATGAGAAAAAAAAAAAAACTAAGAGAATAAAAAGTTTATATTCACTACAGTTTGGACTAAAAAAATCCAGTGAAATTTTGACTATATATGTGTGTGTATGTGTGTGTGTGAGTGTGTATCATATATAAATGACGTTAGTCATTTCAACAGCAGGTCTCAGGTTTGAGTGATAAAGAGACACTAACCCCACTGGTGGGTGGGTGCGACGTGTGACTAACCAAGTTGGTCCGTTGCCTAGCTAAGAGTGTGGGTGCCTTGCGTGAGTAACTTAAAAAAAAAAAGGCTAAAATATTAATTTTAATTAAAATAATTAAAATTTTCAATATGAATGAACAATAATGTATATGAATATGTGGCCGACATCATTTTCTTCTTTTTTCCTTTTTCTTTTTTCTTTTTTCTTTTTATCAACTGCTCTCAAAAGTTTTATTTTAATAAAATGCGTCTTATTGAAAGAAATGTGACTGTAGCTAGAAAACCTATTTTTAAAAAGATTTTGTCTTATAGCCGTTTGCCTTTTTTACTATGGATAAAAAAATCCTCAGCTTTTAAACTATTTCTTAAAATCCACCTGTAATTTCCACCTAACTACCTATTAGAATGAGTTTTTGTATTATTGTATTCACGAACTACCTCCTTCCACAGTTGGCAATCTTTCATTTGTGTGCCACCATATAATCCTTAACTATACGTGACGCCAACATTGATGTTTGTGTGTAATCCACCCTGTCCATCTGCTTTTGCAGCTCATTTTAAGGCATGGCTGGAAAAATGAAATAGATCCAAAGGTCAAAGTGGGTATTCAACCTCCATCGTTTCCTGTCGTTTGGCCCACTGGAGCTTGGCATCGGCCTTATTTTTTGGCCCATGCCCTAAAATTAGATGGAAAATCCAATGGCCCTATCTACGATCCAGCAACCCTTTATTTGGACTTAATGTTTTGGCTGGCAATTAATTTGGCGTTGATTGCCTTGCCAACCTAACCCTGACCATACGTGGGCTACCATGATGTGTGTAAGAAATCCATCCTGCCTATTTGCTTTTCTACAATTTAGAGATGAGTTTAAAAATGAGGCAGATACAAAGCTTAAAGTCGTTACATGACGGGCCCAAGATGTTTCAACCGTGGGCATTCAATCCCATGGTTTCCTGTCGTGTGACCCAGTTGGGTAGGGTGGATCTTACTCAGCTTTAGGCCCATGTCTTGAAATGAGCTGGAAAATCAGATGGATAGGGTGGATTGGTCACAAATATCATGGTGGGCCCACCTACGGTCCATGAATCATCTGGGCTTGAATTTTTGGCTTTCACATTGTTTGGTGTTGATTGTCGTACCAACCTAACCCAACAGTAAGTGGGGCCCACATTAATGTTTGTGAGAAATACACTCCGGCCATATGTTTTGCACCTGGGATTAGGGTATGGGCACAAATTTTTTCAACGTTGGTCATTCAATCTCACTATTTTCCTTACATGTGGCCTACTTGAGCTTCGGATCTGCCTCATGTTTGGGAACATGTTTTAGAATGAGATGGAAAATCTGATGGATGGGGTGGATTTATTACAAATATTATGGTGAGCCTCACCTAGGGTTGTGTAACCCTCACCCTCTGGACTAAGTCCGACAACCTCTTTGAACCCTGTTTTAGTAACATGGATTTTCGGTGCAACCCTGGTTCTGACCTCATGTGGTGCCACCTTTATTTTTTTAAGAAATTTACTTTGTCCATCTGTTTTGCTTGCTGATTTTATGACATGGATAAAAAAAATGAGGCAAATCCAAAAGTCAAAGTGGGCCCATGATGCCCCAAAATATTTCAATTATAGGTGTTCAATCCTTGTCTCAATCCCCAATATATTTCAAGTTAAAGTGAATCTATCTCACTTTTGGGCATTTGCCCTTAAATGAGATGGAAAATCCGATGAATGGGGGCAGATTTATGACACAATCCGTATGGCCCTACAAATGTTTCCAACATCTGCGTTCAATCTCTATCAGATGGGTGAAATAGTAATATGGTAAAGATAACTTTTCAACAGTTAACGCCCCTGTCCATTAAGCACCCTTAGTGTAAGCGGCTAAAAGTCGCATATGAAATAGGTAGGTGATGTTGAAAAAATACTTCAATGGAAATAAGAAATAACTAATAAAAATAAATTTGGTAATAGGAACCTCACACCTGGTATGTCGAATTGCTTTACTGGAAGACAGATATCGACGATAAAATTAATAAGAAACTCTGGGTCGAGGTGCGTACTCTGTTGCTATCTTTGAGATAGTTCACACCCCTCGGTACAAAGAATCGATGCAGAAGGATGTCGACGCGTCTACCTTCAAGATGCAACTCCCCAGATACGTTTCTTCATAGCATGCACAAGCTATAAAAAAATCCAACACCAACACCAACACCACCCTTCCAATTTCTCAGAGAAAATGAGAGACGAGATTTTTCAGATATCTCTGAAACCCTAACATAATCTCCTTTTATAAAACCTCAAAATCATAATGTTAGAGAAAAGATCGGTTGAGAGAAAACGGTCGTGTCGTTTCGACGTGCCTGATAAGTAAGGCACATTTCGTACAATGTGTAGACACCCCACCTTCGGCTACACTGTTGGTAGAGATAGCTGGTTGAACGGAGGACCATACCCCCAAATCCCAAGTCCAAACTCAGCCAAACTCACCCTTGTAAGCCCCATTCCATAGCCCAGTTCAAGCCTGAACCCAGTCAACTCAGTCCTAAACACCACCCAGAAAAACCCCCCATAAAAAAAGGCCAGTCAAAAAATCCCAAAAAAGTCAAACTCACTGAGTCAACCCGCTGAGTTAACCCGCTGAGTCAACCCGTCGAGTCAACCCGTCGAGTCAAAACACCGAGTCAACCCGTCGAGTCAAACCACCGAGTCGACCCGCTGAGTCAACTCACTGAGTCGACCAGCGAGTCCAACAGCAGCCCCGAGGGAACGGCCGTACTCGCTGGAAACCGAGGAGCGGCCGTACGGGCGGCCCATGGCAGGCCGCCCGGAAAAAATTACGAGAATGCCCCTCTCGCTGCTATAAATACCCCCCTCCCCTTCTCATTTCAACAGACCACTCAGCCAGAGAGAGCCCTTCCGTCTGAGTCATCCTTCTCCACCCTTAGCCCATTTGTCCACCAAGGAGAGCCCGAGTGAGGAGAGCCTAGCCCCGGTCCAGCCCAGCCTGACCACTGGTCCAAGCCTCCCAGGCCACCCAAGTCTTGATCCAGCCACTCGAAGCCAACCCTTGCGACACCTCCGTCCATCCAGCTACTCATTCATCTAGCATCATCTCATTTGCATCTAGCATAAGTGCAACATTTACTTTCCTTCCAACCCCCCTGCTTCACTACAAGCACCTTGATTACTCAAGCACACATGCATATGTCTTTATATTAAGCACCTGTCAGTTCGAGCGTATGCTCTGGGCTTGCCCGTTGTTGGAACCTGCCCATCAAAAACTCTTACTGTTCAGACCTGCATTCACGCTTCACCATAAAACACCTTGATCATTCAAGCACACTGCATACGTCTTACATTAAGCACCTGTCAGTTCGAGCGTACGCTCTGGGCTTGCCCGTTGTTGGAACCTGCCCATCAGAAACTCTTACTGTTCAGACCCGCATTCATGCATCATATCATCCATGAGAATATACGAGGATTAAATTAGACTTTCAAGTATTCGATCGATTCTGTGAAGTAGAGACCGTACTTCGGTACGGGCAGTGTGTGGGGTGCTTAACCTCTTCCCACCCTGTAACCGTGATCCCTTACCTTGAATCTCTGGCCGCAGATCAACAGGAGTCATTTTAGAGGAAGGAATCTTCGGATTCCCTTCTCTAACGTTTCTACGGGGTCTAGCCGACTGTAGATTCGAAGTAACTGGCTAGTGGCGACTCTGGTCTTATATAAACTCATTTAAACATATTCAGCTCAACACGACAACCAAACAAAGCCCTCGAGAACGAGGCAAGCCAGTGGCACAAACGGCGATTTCGCACTCACGCATCTCTTCTTCTTCTTCTTCCGAAAGGAAAGGGAGAACGACGTCGTGTGGGAGCGCGGAGAAATCGGCGAGGGTCCACAGAATGGCGACTCCACTGGGGATTAGCTAGTCCCACTAGTCGTGATCCAACTTGAAAACAGAATCCTTCCCGTACTTGAAAGTCATTAATCCTCATACAATCTCATCTGCATAGCATTCTACCCAAACCCAAACACAAAAAAATAGAAAATTCCAAAACCAAAAAAAAAAATAGAAAATCCCAAAACCCAAAAAGAGTAGAGTACAGTCCTCACCATTGCGCCTCCTCGGGCTCAACGTACGCAGAGACAACTTCCCTTCCGCAGCATAATCCGCACTCGGGCTCAGCAAGCCATGTCCGACCACGAAGAAGAAACTCATCACTTCCCTGCTCTCGAAATAGCCGAAGCGCAACCTCCAGCGCAACAGCCTGTTGACAATACGCCAATCATACAAGAATTGGCACAAGGAATAAGAGCAATGCAAGAAATGCTCTTGCAATTCATGCAAGCACAAACCACCGCAGCGGCCAACAATCAGGTTGGCCCAGTTCAGCAAGCTCAGCAGCCATGCCGAGTCCTCCCGGCCTCCAGTTCAAATCAAGCACAACCAGCGGAGTCTACCCAAGACTACCGACAGCAGCCATCTCAGCCCTTCGCTATGGGGCATCCTTCTCAATATCTTCCTGCGACGACAAGGCCATCTCAGAGCACCTCCGTTGCCGGAACATCCAGTCAGCTTCCAGTCAATCTTGCAAACAACAATCTCAGTAGATCTCAGCATGTCCCCGCCGATGGGACACCTTTTCAATTTCAGCACATCCCCGCCGATGGGATTCCAATTCAATTTCCAACAACAGGGACAGCACTGACGAATGCCCACAATGGGGGTCAGTGTCAAGCCCACATCAATCAGCGGACAGTGGCGAATACCCAACAAGGGGGTCACTTCCCAGCATCTCAGCCTCCTGCAAACAGGAGCACTTTTCAATTCCAGCACATCCCTGCCGATGGGATTCCAGTTAATTTCCAGCAATCTTCAATTCAGCAAAATCCAGTTAATTTCCATCAATCTTCAATTCAGCAAAATCCAGTTAATTTCCAGCAAGTTCCAGTTCAACCTTCAGTACAGTCTCCAGTTCAGTTACCATCATTTCAAGCTCAAGTTCATCAGAATCCAGTTCAATCATCAAACCAATTTCAGCAACCCGCGGTTGCTTTTCAGCAAGCCCATAGGGTCGAAGACATCGACCACTATGCCGAAGAAGAACGTGCCTTATTCCAGGAGGCACCAGTCGCTCGAACAGATCACTCAGGACTGGACGAGTTGCGGGAGCAGTTCCAGATCTTGCAAAATCAGCTTCAGCGACAGCAAGGAATCGACTTACCTTCGACCAAGTTCAGAGACTTGTGTCCTTTCCCAGATGCTCGGGTACCTCAAAACTTTGAGGTTCCAAAGTTCAAAAGATACGACGGCAGCGGTTGTCCCACAGCACATCTCAAGGCCTTCTGTGGAGAGCTGAGTGCAATCTCAGGAAACGAAGGGGCCCTCATTCGATTGTTCCAAAAATCTCTGAAGGGCGATGCCCTAGATTGGTACACTTCATTGGACTGCCACCGCATCAAAACATGGGAACAGCTCTCCCAGGCTTTCGTCGACAGATTCGCATATAATCTCAACATGGCACCCAGAAGAGCCGACCTTGCAGCACTCAGGCAAAGGAGTGATGAAACACTATCAGCTTATGTGGGACGTTGGCGAGCTATGGCAGCCAGAATGCGGACACCCATCGACGATGAAGAACAAATCTCCATGATTGTTCATTCAACATACCCAGGCATATCTGGGTATCTCATCTCGCATCCATATGCGAATTTCTCACAATTGATCCGTGCTGGAGAGCAAGTTGAAGCAGGAATCCGGGCCGGGACGATCTCCCCATGGCCTCATCAAGCCACTCCAGTCAAGAGGAACAGAGTGGAAGGAAGACCTATCGGGCACGGGAATGGAAACCGCAGTGGCTCTCCTCCTCGCCCAACAGAGGTAAACAACATCAACACCGCTGCTCAAGGAAATCAACGTGCTCCCCCACAAGGACGTCAACAGTATCAGCAGAATCAAGTTCAGCATCAGCCTCAGCGATATCAGCCACAACCGAATCCTCAGCCACAGCCACCTCGACAACAGCAGCAGTTCAGGGAAAATGGCCAATACTCATACCAGAACAGGCAGAATTACAGGGAGTTCAGGAAGTTCACTCCACTCAGTCAACCACTTAGTCAAATCATGGCTACGCTGGTACAAAAGCAGTTACTCACTCTGATGACACCTAGGCCTCCGCCTCATCCTCTGCCTCCAAATTACCGAGAAAATGAGTACTGTGCCTACCATCAAGGACGTGGCCACGCCACTGATCGATGCTATACTTTGAAAAATGCCATACAAGACCTGATTGATGACCGCAAGATCGTCATCTCGGTCCCTGGAACTTCTCCAGCAGCTTCCACCAACATCCTTCAGAATCCTCTGCCTCAGCATCCAACAGACCCCAGTTCGTCTCGTGGCCCTGCCGTCAATAGTATAGAAGAAGGGGACCATATCGATCGCTTCTTCTCCCCTATTCAGTCCATTCATACCTACACCTATGAGCCAACAAATCCTCCTCCAGTCTTGCAAGGGGCAAGTCCCTTTCTTCCTTCAATCTACGAGCCAGTAGTGCTTGAAGGAGCACCTCCATATGATATACCAGTTGTTCAAGGGGCACCTTACAACCATTCAAGCTGGGAACCAGTCGTCCTGGAAGGAGCTCAGTCATACATCGAACCTGTCATCTTGCAAGGGGCAACTTCAGAACAATCCAATCCGCAATGGAAGGATTACACTCATCAGCAGCAAGAGCCCGTTGTCTTGGAAGGATCTCTTCCAGTCAAGCCTGTCATATTGCAAGGGGCAAGTCCCGGAGGCATGTCAATCACGCTACGGCAGCTCGGACGAACAGAGAAACCTCCTGCCATATCAAGAGGACCAGTATTCATTCCATGGGAGCCTCCTGCCCCAGGAACAGTCAAGCCAGGACCACGACCTTATGTGGTCTATGAAGACAAGCCTCGATACTACCCCTTCAGCACAGGCAACAATGTAGTTCTTAAGGCAAAAGCTCTATACGAGGAAGATCTGGTACCCACACCAGCACCGTTGCAAGAACCAGTGGTCCTAGAAGGCAAAAGGGAGGAAAACTACAAAGAGGTTCCATGGCACTATCCAGAATGTGCGGAAGTGGGAAACATGAATCCCAACGGGCGTTGCATCCGAAGAGATAATCAAAACAGAGGAGATCCCAAAGGCGTCCTCTCAGGCCTCGGCAACAAAAATGAAGCCGCATACGATGTAGCAACTCAGCTCAAGTCAATCCCTGCACAAATCTCAGTATGGGAGCTACTCTGCACATCTCGCATACACCGAGAGATGTTTGCCAAGACCTTGAATGATGCTCATGTCTCCTCCGATACGGCACCAGAGATGATTGCATTGATGATTGGACAGCTACTGGCTCCGCGCGCCATCACCTTCACCGATAATGAGTTGCCACCAGAGGGACGAGATCATGGGCGATCCCTCAACATAGCCTTACGATACAAAGACCTCTGTGTTCCGCTGGTCCTTATCGATAATGGCTCAAGCTTAAATGTCTGCCCACTCAAGACCGCGGAACGCCTGGGAATCAGTCCTTCTTCATTCCGACCCAGCACCATATGCGTCAGAGCATTTGACAACACCCGCCGATCAGTGGAAGGGGAGGTCGACATAGAGGTACAGATAGGTCCAGAAGTTTCTACCATCACATTCCAAATCCTGGATATATCAGCCTCTTTCAACATGCTGCTCGGACGACCGTGGCTGCACAAGGTGGGAGCTGTGCCATCAACCCTGCATCAACGAGTGAAGTATATCTGTGGAAACCAAGTGATCTCTATCCATGCAGAGAAGGAGCTCATCATTCCTTCCAATGCTACTGCCACTGAACCAGACATCCCGGTCATCGATATCCAGCACTCTGAAGAAGACATCCCGTTTCACAGTTTCGAATTCGAGACTGTGAACTCTATCGCCAATCCAGAACCGATAAGGGTGGACCGTGTCTTTTCACCTGCAGAGCGTCTGAGCCTCAAATATCGAATGAAGAACCACTTCAAGTCCAGAAGGTTACCACTGGTATATAACCAACGCAAGTGGGGACTCGGATACAGGTCAACCTGTATGGACAAAAGGAGGAAGAAATTTCGGTGCTCACCCATCCAATTCGTCAAGCCAGGAGAACCTTGCAAAGATCCAGGAGGGAATCAACCGACTGCACTACACAAAGGCCTCCCGATGAGCCTAGTTTGGGCCACGTGGCCCCCCATTCGATGGGATCAGATTCTCGAACCCTCTAAGCCTCCAGAAGAAGGAGGAAATGATGAAGACGAAGAAGGAAGACAAATACAGCAGCTTCAGGACCAGGTTACTCTGACACCTGCTCCCAACCAGGGGCACAACTTGCCCACCTCTCTCAACCAGGGGCACAACCTGCCCACTTCAATCAGCAAGGGGCACGACTCGCCCATCTCATCACCAATTAGCAAGGGGCACGACTTGCCCATCTCTGCAAAGTCGACATCATCAATCATCAGCCAGGGGCAGAAGCAGCCCATCCATTGGACCAAGAAAGGGAAGTGGCCAGCCCTAGATTGGTCTGATGTCCAGGTTCCAAACTTGTGTCTAGCTGTGGAACCAGACGAACTGCAATGCGAGGTAAGTGATCCGGGAGGGACTGAGTACGACTCAGATCTCGAACCTGACCAGCAAGAAGTCATGGTCATTGGGCCAGATCGTGACTCTTCGCCCAAATCATCAACCCCCACCTCTTCAGGGGAGGAACTGTGGGGTCCTGAATGGTCATCTGTTCCCCTAACTTTTGAATCAGCCAAAGAGCCACCTGAGGGCTCTGGCTTCCAAAAAAAAAACGCCTGTTTAAGCAGCGACCGGAACTTTGGAACAAGTTGGGATCAATCATGGTCTGCAATGCCCACTTGTTCAAAGTCCCGTGAATTTCAAAAACCCAAAAAAATAAAAAACTTTCAAAAACCAAAAACATCTAGCATCTCAATTTCAGAAAAATCTCAAAAATCAAAAAATATTTCTTTCCCTGCATTCAATAGTGTGCCAAGTTCGTCTAAAGAGTCGCATGAGTTTGAAGTCGAATCATATGACTTTGACATCGAATTAGACTTCGAGCTCATGGGTCTGGACGAAGCTCGGGATGAGGAAGATGATGATCCAGCTCCCGAACTAGAGGATCTCCTCAAAAAGTTCGAATCTAAAGCCAATGTTGTAGCCGATGATTTCGAGATAGTAAACTTGGGGACGCCTGAGATCCCTAGGGAAGTACGCATTGGAAAATCGTTGCCACCTGAGATGAAACAGAAAATGATAGAGTTCCTAACTCCAAGATTGTCCAACTTCGCGTTCTCATATGAAGACATGCCGGGGCTCGATGAAGAGCTCGTTGTACACCATCTGCCAACCAAGGCAGATATGAAGCCAGTAAAGCAAAAACTCCGAAGAATGAAGCCAGAATGGGCTCTGAAAGTCTGAGATGAAGTCATCAAGCAGTACAACGCGGGATTCTTGGTAGTCTCCAACTACCCTGAATGGCTCGCCAACATCGTACCAGTACCGAAGAAGGACGGCAAGGTTCGAATGTGCATTGACTTCCGAGATCTCAACAAAGCCAGTCCAAAAGATGACTTCCCTTTGCCACATATCGACACTCTAGTCGACAACACTGCAGGATACAAGATCTTCTCATTCATGGACGGGTTCTCAGGTTACAATCAGATTAAGATGGCCGTCGAAGATCGTGAGAAGACAGCATTTATCACTCCCTGGGGAACCTTCTGTTACAGGGTGATGCCATTCGGTCTGAAGAACGCAGGAGCAACATATCAGCGAGCAATGACAGCACTATTCCATACCATGATGAACAAGGAGCTCGAAGTATATGTGGACGACATGATCATCAAATCTCGCACAATTGAAGGACACTTTGAAGATCTGAAGAAGTTATTCAACAGATTAGAAAAGTACAAGCTCCGTCTCAACCCTCAGAAATGTGTCTTCGGTGCAATGGGAGGTAAGCTCCTCGGCTTTATGGTGAGCGATGATGGCATCAGGGTCGACGAGACCAAAACCAGAGCAATCATCGAGATGCCCCCTCCTGGAACAGAGAAAGAAATTCGTGGCTTCCTCGGCAGAATTCAATACATCAGTCGCTTCATCGCACAGCTCACACCTATCTGTGAGCCCATATTCAAGCTCCTTCGGAAGAACGTCCCAAAAGAATGGAATGATGATTGCCAAGTCGCCTTCGACCGCATCAAGAAGTATCTCATGAATCCTCCAGTCCTAGTGCCGCCCACTCCTGGACGACCACTATTGTTATACATCTCGGTAGCAGCAGAAGCCATTGGCTGTGTCCTCGGCCAACACGACGAGACCGGGAAGAAGGAACAAGCAATATACTATTTGAGTCGAAAGTTCACCGACTACGAGACCAGGTATTCCCCGATCGAGAAGACTTGCCTCGCCCTAGTCTGGGCAACTCAGCGGCTCCGTCAATACATGATTGCATTCCCTATTCTCCTTCTCGCTCACATGGATCCGCTCAAGTACCTGTTCGAGAAGCCGGCACTCACTGGAAGAATAGCTAAATGGCAGCTACTCCTATCTGAGTTCGACATCACCTATGTCACTCAAAAGGCAATCAAGGGACAGGCCCTTGCCGATCATCTTGCGGCTCACTCTCTCCTGGACTATCAGCCGCTCAAGACATTCTTCCCTGATGAAGATCTCTTGCTCATTGAAGAGGAAGAAAAGAAGAAAAAAGATGAGTGGACGTTATTCTTCGACGGCGCAGCAAATTCTAAAGGGAGTGGTATTGGAGCAATCCTCTACTCTCCAGATGATGTCCCTATTCCTATCTCGAGGCGCATCGCATTCGAGTGCACCAACAACATGGCAGAGTACGAAGCATGCATCGCTGGCTTAAGGGAAGCCATAATCTTGGGCGTCAAGAAGCTACGAGTATTTGGAGACTCACAGCTTATCATCAATCAGACCAATGGCGAATGGAAGACCAAAGACGAGAAGTTGATACCATATCATGTGTATCTTGACAATCTGATCGAAGAATTCAAGGAAATCACCTTCTCATACATGCCCAGAGCCAAGAACCAGTTTGCAGATGCTCTCGCCACGCTCGCATCAATGCTCGAGATCCCAAAAGGAGCTTCAGAATGGGAGCTCACAGTCGAAATTCAAGAAGAACCTGCTTTTTGCCTGCAAATAGAAGAAGCCGAAGCTGTCCCTGACAAACCCTGGTATGCCGACATCAAGCAATATCTCGAAACCCAGGAGTATCCAGAATCAGCAACAGCAACAGATCGCCGAACCATCCAACGTTTGGCCGGCCAGTTCACCATCAGTGGCGAAGTTCTCTACAAGCGATCCTATAATCACATCCTCCTCCGATGCGTCAATGAAACAGAAGCTGCAAAGATCATGAAAGAAATACACGAAGGAATCTGTGGCCCACACATGAATGGGCACATGATGGCAAAGAAGATTCTACGACTCGGCTACTACTGGCTCACCATGGAGACAGACTGTTGCCAGCACGTCAGAAAATGCTTCAAGTGTCAGGAGCATGCGAATCAAATCCATGCCCCATCATCAGAGTTATACAACCTGACCACCCCCTGGCCCTTCTCCATGTGGGGACTCGACATCATCGGCAAGATCAGCCCCAAAGCATCAAATGGTCACGAGTACATACTTGTGGCAGTCGACTACTTCACCAAGTGGGTAGAGGCAGCCTCCTACACCACGATTGCAGCATCTCAAGTGATCAAATTCATGAAGAAAAACATCATATGCCGATATGGAATCCCTAATGCCATCATCACAGATAATGGGACCCCGTTCGTCAACAAGAAGATGGATGACTTCCTCAGCAAGTTCAAGATCCAACGCCATCGATCAAGCCCCTACCGTCCCCAGATGAATGGTGGGGTAGAAGCCGCAAACAAGACAATCGTCAGGATACTCGAGAAGATGGTCGTGACATATCGAGATTGGTCAGATATGCTCCCATATGCACTTTGGGCCTATCGAACGTCTGTACGGTCTGCTACGGGCGTTACTCCTTTCGAGCTTACTTTCGGAATGGAAGCAGTCCTACCAGTCGAGGTGGAAATACCATCACTACGAGTGTTACTCGAAAGCGGAATTGAAGAAGGAGAATGGCAACGGGCCAGATTCTATCAGTTGCAGCTAGCAGATGAAAAGCGCATGCGTGCACTAAGTCATTCACAATGCTATCAGAAAAGGATCGCTCGGGCTTACAACAAGAGAGTCCGAAAAAGAAGTTTCAAGGTAGGCGACATGGTCATGAAGAAGATTCTACCGTCGCACCTTCCAGATCCCAGAGGAAAGTTCAAACCCTCGTGGGACGGGCCACTGATCGTCAGAGAAGTACTTCCTGGAGGCGCCCTCAGACTCACCAGCATGAGAGGGGTGGATCTTCCTGAGCCAACCAACGCCGACAACGTGAAAATCTTTCACGGGTAAGTCATTCTGACCTTATCAAAGGTTACTTTAATAGAGCTGAAGTCAAGGGGTCAAAGCTAAGATCTCTGAGAAATCATTCCCGTCCACCAACAAGTGTTTCAAATAAGGGGACTCCAAAAGAGAAAAATACAAAAAAAAAGAGGGGGGGATTCAAAAAGGGACAAAAAAAAAGAGAGAGAAAAAGAATGCAAAAGAAAAAGAAAAAGAAAAGAAAAGAAGAAAAGAGAAAGAAAAAGGGAAGCCAAAGCAAGGCACCCAAGAAAAAAAATCAACCCAAGAAGAAACACAGTCATCCATCCATCCATCTCAGAGGGGTCTTTAGCAAAGACCGACAGCTCTATTATCGTAACTCAGGATAAGGGCTGAAGGACTGCTATCGGCCGGCAACGACGGATTCCCGACCCCTAGCCGCCGCAGTTATCCAGAGATCCAGAAAAGAAAAAAAAAGAAGAAAAAAAGAAAATGTGCGCCTAAACAAAGAGGGCGGAGTGAAAACCCGAAAGGGTGCTCCGAGTAAAAACAGTGGGCATACAGCGGACTTGGTGAAAACCTGAAAGGGCGCCAAGGGTAAAAACAGCACAGCTGCCAAGGGGCAGGCAAGACCAAATACCCGGGACGTGGTGAAAACCCGAAAGGGCGCCACGGGCAAAAATGACGGGAAAAAGCCGGCTGTGGTGAAAACTCGAAAGAGCGCTGCAGGCAAAAATGGCTCAAATGAAAAAAAGAGAAAAGAAAAAAATAAAAGTGCAGGTACCAAGAAAGCAGACAGTCCAGATCAGTTCAAGCAGTGAAAGTGCAAGAACAAGAGGAAGTACAGTCAGGAGTGAAGAACTCTACAAACTCTGACAATCTCAGGAAACGAGAGTTTCCGTTGCCTACATCTCTAGGGAACCAAAGGATCGAGCAAGTCAAATCTCGAGATATCGGTCAAATCATTGACCGAGCCCCAGTTCTGATTCCTATATCCCGACACAAAATCCAGACACACTCACAAGACAACTCATGGCACAGTAGATTTTCAAACAGTTTTTTTCTCTTTTCAATTAAATGCATTATATTTCTCTTACACATATCATCTTTTTCAAAAATACAAAAAAAAATTTCATCATCATCAATCATATATGCAAAAAGAATGTGCAGGTGGCCAACACAATCAATCTCTACCCTCCTCCTCGGCCACATCAGGTGAGTCCTCTGACTCATAAAAAGATAGTCTCGCTCTCAACCTGCTCACCTCCATACGCAGGTAATGCGCCTCATCGCGCTCAAGGGTACGGATCGCTGTCTCCTCATCAGACAATCTCTGATCGGCAGCCAATCTCCTCGACATCATCTCGCAATGATACCGAAGTGCAGAGATCTCAGACAGCAGGTGGCCATGAGTGGCCAAAAGGAAGCCAGGATCGACAAAAGGGCGCTCCTCAAAAGGTTCATATGAACCAGATGAAGAGCCAGCATCTCCAAGAATATCCTGCTCATCCTCATCAGCAGTCTGGTGCCAACAAGGGATACGTCGATACAAAGACTGCTCAGCAGCCCAGTACTGATATGGGGCGGTCGCCATCGAAAAAGTCCGCAGCTCAAATCCCAACAAATCAGCTGTCAAATAACTCGCCCAGGAACAATCAATCCGGGTCCTGAAGTCAGAAGATCTAGAGGGGAGTACTCGACGCCCGATACCCGTGAAAGCAAAATGAGGAACATCCTGCTCATACCCAAACTGCCGCAGGAACCGGATGGGATGGTAAGAAAAGTAGGATCGAAAGCCTACCAACATCAGAGGATGGCGGTGTGCATCGCAAAGCACTGGAGGAAGTGAAAGCCAAGATGACTCCCAACGAACGTTCCAGTCACGAAGTTCAGCAAACATCCTGCGATACAAGGGCTCGCTCATCCTAGCCGTATGCGGAAGGAACTCGATGATATAACGCATAATGTCAAGAGCTAGGGATGCCAGGAAGAGGTACAGGAACGGTCAGAGAAAGACGCTCCCATAGCCATACCTGGTCACAGAAAGTAAAAGAAGTTCAGCTAGAGCAAAATAATTCCTAGCAAAGCAAGAAGAAAAAAAGGTGCAGAAAAGATACCTGAAGGAAAGCACAACAGCCGCGAAGGACACGAGTGCGGCCTAGGGCACAGTCGGTCAGCCCATCAAATAGCTCAGCCAAGATGAGAGAAATGATCCCCTGCCGACGGACAGCTCGGCTCATCACCTCAAAAAGTAAAGGAGTCTGGGACCTGCGCCATCCCGAGAACAGCACCTCAGCAATCAAACAGAACATCAGTGCGTTCCGAGCAAAGGTGGAACCGGCCGTACCCTGAGGACCCGAAAAAAGATCATACAGCAGGTCCAAAGAGAACACTACAGCATCCTGGCCACTAGCTGCAGGCCGAACGAGATAAGGGATCCCAAACCAGTTCTGCGGTGTAGCAGTCTTCGGCGATGTCTTCGGCGAAAAGTACTGAGTATAATCCAAGGGTAAGCCTGTCAAGTGTGCAAGCTCCTCCAAAGAAGGCCCCATCTCCATATCATTGAACGCAAACAAGTTCAACGAAGGGACCCAGTCAATCAAGGCAGCTCCGAGCATCCTCTAGTCAATGTCAATTCCAGCCATATGAATCAGACTGCCAAAGCCATAAGACTCCAAATCTCGAATCTCATAAGCTGACAAGCTGTCAAGCCAAGCAAGCAGTCGTGGCGAGCAAGAAGAACGAGGAAGCAGCTGACAAGTCCTCACCGGTATCCCCTCCAGCACAAAAGGCCCAGAAATCGAGGACAACTCATCGAAGATCGGAAGGTCAACAGGCGAAAGAGAAGGAAAAGCTGGAACCTCTGCCGACTCGACAGCCCCTGACCTGTCCTCAGTAACGGCTATGTCTGATATAGCCGCATCACTGTCGGAAACTGTCACAACCTCAGCCGCATGAGAAGACTCGCCCACCTCGTGAACAGAGTGCGCAAAGGGCCGATGACCAAAGGAAGGACAATGCTCTCCATCAAAAGGACTATCAGTGAAGATCACACCGCACATCGTGACATCCTGGCTAATCTGACAGTCAAAGAATGCATCTGAACCATCCAAAAGGGTCCCGGCTACCCCGATCGAAGAATCAACGGTCAGATCTGGACCTGCGGCCCCCTCCAACAGAAAATCATGTATCCAGTCATCATCCTGGCCGATCAAGGGGATCATCGAGGCATCTACACCGTCCATCATCAAGGGGACATCATCAATGATCACATCAAGTCCACCCAAACAAGTGTGCCGCACATCTCGGCCCTCATCCAGAGCATCCAAACCGTCAAAGGTACCATCTGAACCATCCATCCCATCCAGACATGAGATCAGCCCATCTATGTCCCTCATAGTCCCATCATCACCATCCATCACATCATCCATGGGGCCCACACTCAAGGGATGCATAGCTTCACCCATGTCCCACCTCATCATCCTATCCATACCATCCATTTCTCCCACAATCAAAGGCCCATTCAAATCAGAAATTTCAGCCATCCAACCATTAATGGGGCCATTCAAAGCTCCACCAACCACCAAGCTTAAATCTTCATTAATGCCCCCATTTAATGCTCCATCTCCACCATCAATTAAAGGCACTTCATCATCTCTAAAGCCTTCATCAAGTGCTGAAGTGTGGGACCCACTAACCTCTCCCACAATGGCCCACAAGCCATCATCAATGGCTGCCCAAGAAAGGATCAACAAAGAACAAGACAAAAAGAGAAGGAAAGAAGGGACAAAATGTAGATTCATGGCTGGAATCGAAGGATCCAGTGCAGAGGGATGGGGAACAAGAGAAAAGGACAGCAGGGAATGTCCGAGCACGAACCAGCCCAGGCCGCTCAAGAGACGAGCTCTGGGCGGCCTGCCCTGGGCCGCCCGTACGGACGCGGTTCCTCTCTCTCCGCGGGATTGGCTCCAAGGTTCTTGGTAGGTGAGGCTGACAGTCCACGTCAGCAGATGGCGCTCCATGGGCCGCCCAAGGCTCCGGTCCACTCCAGATTTCGACTGAGGCTGATCAAGATCATATAAAAGGTGCCCCACCGGTCCAATCACGGAGCAATGCGGCCAGAACATGACTGATCAAGCCAAAGAGAAGGAAAGGTGATCAAGTGGGGGCCACAAGCAATCCAAGCCATTCAAAGACTAGATCATCACGATCTAAACCATTGAAGAACCTACATGAGCCATGAAACAACAAGATCAAAGGTTTGATCATCACAAGAAGGGCCAGAATCCAAGACCTAATCATCAAGTGGGCCCACAAAGCCAAATCAAGCGATCAGAGACGTTCAAGCCATCATCCACACCATAAGAAGCATTCCTAGCCTCACAAATCATCAAAAGAGGTGCCCCAAAGTAAAGCTAAGGTCTCAAGTGGGCCCACAGGGCCAAATCCATCAATCTGAACCATTCAAGGGCCAAATCATCAAGATCCAAACCATTGGAAAGCTTACACCAGTCATGGAGTGGCAAGATCAAAAGTCCAATCATCAAAAGAAGGGCTAGAATCCAAGATCTAAACATCAAGTGGGCCCACAAGGCCTAATCAAGCAACCTGAACCGTTCAAGTCATTGTCCATGCAGTTGAGAAATCACAAATCATGAAGGAATGAGTCAAGAATCAAAGCATCCAGACATCACCAAGGAATTTGGGAGAAATCAAAGCCTGTATATTCATCCAAAAGGGCTTGATACAAAAAGGGACAAAAACAAAAATACAAGGCCATATAAAGCAGAGCCAGCTACAAGTCACCAACATAATCATCATCGCCCCTCCTCGCGTCCCGCTCCCGACGATAAAGATCCATCAAAGGAGCAGTCACTGAACCTCCAGCATACCTGCGACGGCCACCTGGAACATAAAGCGAAGGAAGCAAAGGCCCCTGGTCGAATAGCAGATACCACTCGTCATAATCACGATCCGGGATTGTGAAACGGAAGCCAGGCTGGCCCACCAGAGCCTCAACTCTCTCATCAGCTGGCATCCGAGCAGCTGGAGGAGGTGCAGAACAGGGGACCCGAGCTACCCCAGTGACTTGCCGAAGCAATCTCTCTCCCAAGTACCATTGGAAGGACTCAGCGTCAGAAAGCATAATACGGAGACATGAAGCATCGTATGCCTCCACGCGCTGGGGTGTGTAGTAGAGAGGGAAACTAGCGTACGGCATCCGGGCAAACTGCAGCAGAAGAGGTTACCACGATCAGTTACAAGTACAGTATAAGGACAAAGACAAGCAAGAAACTTACGTCCTCAACGGTCAGCCCGTCTATATCAGCACGCCAATTGTCCCCGGGAACTCGGGAGTTCCGCTGACGATTCTGCTGATGCCAGTACATGTGGCGATACTGAGCGGGTTCAATGTCATCTCGCATCCTCGGCGCAAGATGCGGAAAATGGTCATAAAAGCAGGTCTGGATGAAAGTACATTTAATGATCAGAGAGAGAAAGGAGGCAAACGGCTCCAAAGAGGATGAAAGAAGAGGTACCTCAACAACAGGCCAGAAGCCTGTGAAGGACCGGCTATGCCGACAGGTTTTGTCCAGACCTTGAAAGAGACGGGTCAGGATGGCCCCATTCCAGTTATAGGGGTGATGAAGATCCTCGACTAAACGAAGAAATTTAGGATCAACTCTCTCATTCGCATGGCAAAAAAGAAAGGATCCAAAAGCATAAGTGATCATGGCCCGCGCCTTGTGGAGGGCCTCTCGCTCGGTGGTAGGGACGACGGAAGCAAAATTGTTGTAAAACCATCGCATCTTCACTTGATGGCCTTGGAATTCACCCTCAGGAGGGACGTCACCGACAAGCCGCAGCCAATCAGTGGAAGAGAGGGGAGCTAGAGAGCTCACTTGAGGGACAATTGCCCCATGAAAAGGGAAGCCTATCTGCATGTAAATATCCAAGGGGGTTATCCCCCATTCTCCACAAGGAAGCTGGAAGGTGTGGGTCTCATCCCGCCACCTCTCACAAAGGGCCGCAAGCATCATGCGGTTGGCGTCGTTGTTATGGAAGCGTAGGGTGAGGAGGCCAGCAAAAGGAGTACCATCTAGTACTCGCTCAAGCAAGGGCTGTGGCTCCTTCATCCAATTGTCTCAGCGATCCCTGGTACCTCGACCCTTGATGGCAGGAAGAGGTTGATGCTCCATAGCTAGGGAACACATGTGGTCCCCCCGGCGGACAATGAAAGCAGGATCATCCTCGTCAACTACTTGGTGGCCCCTGGTACCATCCGCCATGGAATCCTACAAGCTTGGCAAGGTAAGTCCCTATCCTTTACCCATTAACATCCAAATTCTCATCCAAGAAACCCATGGGATTGGACTCACATTCAAATGCAAAATCTAAAGTCCAACTCCATGTGTCACTTAGGATATGAGTTGGACCCATTGGAAAAAGTAAGGCCTGCCTTAAAGAAGGTGGCATGGCATGCCTCAGGTAAGAAAAGTCCATCATCCAAGGACACATTTTGGACAACAAATGCACTCAAGTGCCATGAAATCAACTAAGGATGAGAGTCCTACTGCACATGAGAAGTTCCTCTTCAAAGTCCACATGTGGCCAAGGATTGACTCACTTTTATGCCAAGGTCATGATTCTCACTTAGGATGTCTCCATCTTTCTACACATATGCATGGACAAGTGGGGAATAGAAAGGAAACGGGTCCCCAAGAGCAACCCAAATGCCTCATCTCAATGGATTGAAGAGAGCACATAGCCCATTTGAAGAACATGAGGACCCATTCATGGGTTAACCATGGGCAACCTTATGTGCCTCATCTTAATGAAAATTCTGACCACGAAAATGCAACAAGGAGGTCTACCCACAAACATATGAATCAAAGAAGCTAAGGGTAGAAAGTCGATACACATAGCCCACATGAAGAATCAAAGTTGAAAATGCCCATGAAAAGGCAAGTTTGGGCAACTTATGTGCACCAACTTTTTCACCAAAAGGGAGACCATTTGAGCACAAAAGAGCATGGCTTGATGAGTCACCCAACCATCATGAAAATGGATAAGAATGGTACACATAGCCCACTTGAAGATCAAAATCCAAAATGTCCCAAGGCATGGGACAAAAATGGGTAACTTATGGGTACCATTCCTTCTCACAAATGGAAGAAGAAATCACTCATATTTGAATGATGATGGGTGATCCACCAAGCCCCCATAGAAAAGTTCAAGGAGCTATGGTTGTATGGACACTCACTTGAGGATCATCCAGTTGAGGTTGATAACATTAAAGGGAAACTCTTGAGAATCACATTCCTACCACAAAGGAAGCCATTTGAACTTAGTGAGATTGTGGGAACAGCTCACTCATGGGACTTGTAGATGGTCAAGTAACTCAAGTCCTCCATCCATCAAGAGAGAAAGCATGAAAAGAAAAAGCCTACATGAACAAAGTGTAGTGGGGCACACATGGTTCAAAGAAGTGCCCAAGTTTCAATGAAGGCCCAAAAGCCCATCCACATGAAAAACTCCAAGGAGCCCACCACACTTTGTGCAAAGATGTACATCATAATCAAAGAAATAGTGGAAGACTTGGGCTACTTGTCCATATAAGCCCACCTAGGAAAACTAGCCCACTTGAGATCCAAAATGAAGAATGGGCTAGCCACCTTGATCCATACACATGTAAAGAAAGATGGGGTCACCCAAAGTGAGCCCCATGAGCCCAAAACTTAAGATGGGCCCTACCATGCCCATGGGCCCAAATCTTGAAAAGAAGAGGGAAAAGAAAGGATAGTTCCAAAGGAAAAATGACAAAGGCAAGAAAGCATGAGGGAGCCCAAAATGAAGCATTGGGCCCATCAAATGCACCAAGGGCCATGACTTCACTTTGAGTCCATTTGATACACATGAAAAGAGGCCCAACTCCCATGAAAAAGATAGAGTATTTTGCCATGCACACTTGATGACATGGCAAAATTACTCTTTACATGCACATGGAGGGAGTGTGAAAAAAAAAATGAGGAAGTGGAGAGCTTGCAATGTCCTTCTCCATGCACCACCTTTGAAAGACTTGAGATCTAAGAAAAGATCAAGAATGCTTGGGCCCACCTTCACACCCCTTTGAATAGCTACATGAAAAAGGAAAAGGATCATGAGAAGAGACAATGAAGATGGAAAAGGACAAGAAAGAGAAAGGAAGTGGTCCATACCTTTACCACTCACCAAAGAAGGACCACCTTGCTGTCCCAAGATTTCTCTAAGGCCCACCACTTGAAAAGAGCAAAGGATCACCAAAGAAGAGAGAGGAAACTTGAAGAAAGAAAGAGTATGAGAGAGAGAAGAGAGAGATTGCACGTTTGAGGGGGGGAGGGTGCCCCATGTTATATAGAAAAGGGGAAGGCACCCTTTTACCCAGCCCCCTGAAGAGACCAGGAGGCAGAGACCGGGCGGGCGGCCCATGGGAGGCCGTCCTAGCCTCCACCTACTTGAAACGACCTCCCTCTCCCTCTCCTTGGGAAGAACTCCTCCTTGGGAAGGGTGGTTGCAAGTGAATCTTGTACCTCCATGTAAGAATGAAGTGATGGAAGAGAATGGTGAGAAAAAAGAGGAAATCTCACCAAAATCTCATCTCATGAGAAATGGGTGAGAAATTGGGTGGATGATGTGGAAAAGTTCCATGGAATTTCCAAGAAAAAGGAAGGAAAATTTGACTTGGTCAAACAATGATCTCAACCATCCAAAGGCATGACCAGATGATCCAAACCATTCCAAGAGGAATCCCAAGAATCTCCGCCCTTGATTACTGTTCACATGTACAGTTTTTGGTCCGAAGACCTTAAACTACATCGGGACCAAGGTCCCGAGGGATTGTCAATAAAACCGGCATCAGTCTTCTTCAAGATCTGGTGGCTCCGGATATTTTCAGAAAATCAAAAAAATATATACATCACTTGTACAGTTTCTGGTCCGAAGACCTTAAACTACGTCGGGATCAAGATCCCGAGGGATTTTTAATAAAAATGGGTATCGATCTCGACCATCAAAATCAGAATCGATGACCCAGATTTTTTCCAAAAAAAAGAAAACAAAAAAAAATGTCTTTCCTCTTTTAAAGTTTTGGGTCCGAAGACCTTAAACTACGTCGGGATCAACGTCCCGAGAGATTCTTAATAAAAACCAACATCGATCCCAGCCTTTTAGGCCAAGATCTGATGATCTGGATCATTTCGAAAAAAAAAAATGTGTTTGCCCCCTCTTGTACATGTTTTGGGTCCGAAGACCTTAAACTGCGTCGGGATCAACATCCCGAGAGATTTTCAATAAAAGCCGGCGTCGGTCTTGTTTGCTCACATCAAGATCAATGACTCCAGACATTTTCAAAAAAAAAAATCATAAAAATATATTACCAGCCCCGCTCTTAAAGTTTTGGTCCGAAGACCTTAAACTACGTCGGGATTGACATCCCGAGAGATTTTCAATAAAAACCGGCATCAGTCTGGATTGTCCACCCGCTGACACCGGACATTTTTCCAAAAACAAAAAAAAAAACATGTTTGCCCCTCTTTTGTACAGTTTCATGGTCCGAAGACCTTAAACTACACTGGGATTAATTTCTCGGGGGACCTTTCTCGCTTTCAACTAAAAACCGGCATCGGCCTCGACCGTTGGGATCATGGTTCGATAACCCGGATCATCTCAAAAATACCAAAAATATTTTAAAGCTTTCCATAAAAACCAGTGTCAATCTCGATTACTCGAGTTGAAGTCTGGAACTTTTTGAAAACAAAAAAAATATATATACAATATAAAACAAAAAAAGTTTTCATCACCAGTTTTGATCCACCAATTTATCCCCAGTGGTCCGAAGACCTAAAACTACACTGGGATTAACTTCTCGGGGGCTTTCTTTCCTAACCTGTCCCAGACATGGCTGACACTTGATCGTACGGGTGTCTGGAATCTTTTAAACAGGTAAAGGCTGAGGCGGGCAGAACTCCGCAATCCTGTTCGTGTTGAACGCACCGTGATAGACAACCTTGAGTTGGAAGTCGCTGTTGAAGCTGACGGATGTTCCCTGTTCCTAGAACTCATGAAGGGGATTAAGGCTGTTGGGAGGTGAAGCTCACCCTCACGGAATTGTGAGCAACGTAAGACCCCAAACTGGATTGACTAAGGGAAATGTGAGGGTGTGGCTCATTTTGTGGCCGAAGGAGTCCGTCGGACGATACGTGGTCTATGTGCATTGCACATGAGGAACAGGCAACTTTGTGGGTGTGTTGACTGAAAACCCTCAAAATCCCCTCATCCGAAGATGTAAAACTACGGCACTTAACTGTGTGAGACTCGTCTTGCTCGCTGACGTAAAATGGATCGGGTGCCTTACCAGCAGTAGAAGCTGGAAGTGGATGGAAATTCCATATCTTTTCCCTGCATTTCAGAAAAATTACAAAATACAAAAACATTGCAAAATCATCTCTTCAAAAATCACAAAAATATTTCCATCAAATATCTGCAAAAATCACAAAAAATATTTCCCTTGCTTTCAAATCGAATATTTCAAAAATGACAAAAAATATTTCCTGTGCTTTCAATAACCAATCTCTATCCTGATCGCTCAGGTAAAGATTCGGACCACATATCTACAAAAAAAATCACAAAAATTAGCATCCCCAGCACTACAATTCAGGAGTCTTGAACTCCGCTCACTTCACAGTATGGGATGACGGATCCAATCGCCCGCAAATTGGAATCCTGACCAAAACGGGCAACCAAACACCATCTCAATCACGTGTATGCCCAGAAGAACATCTTGAAGTCGAATGATATCCTCGTACATTCTCGTTAGCAAAGAAACAGCATCTTGGGACGATGGACCAGATCGACCACGGGTCGGGATCTTGACCAATCCGCTGTCCAAATCTCCGTATCAAAAAGAAAAATCCCCAAGGGAAGCACAACCCTACAAGCAATAAGCTCAAAGTTCTCTACACCCATAACAAAAGCAAAATCATCAAACTGAAAGAGAATGAGCCAAAGCCATGCATTCATCATGCATCTCCATGCATCAGCATCCATCGCATCAATCATCATGTTTACCTGCTTTCAAAATAAAAGTCGGTTAGCTAAAGACCCCACAGGCATCCCTAGTGGAGGCACATGCGAACCAGATTTTCATTTCAAAAAGACAAAAAATATTTCTATTTGCAAATAAAAACCCCACGGAGTATCACTCCCCAGAGTGGGTATCTTTTCAAAAATCCAAAAATATTTTCCCAGTAGAGCGTTCTGCCTCCAAAACACTAGGAGATCTTCCATATCTCTAGGTAGGAGCCAACGCAAAAATCAAATAAGATCCGATGTCTCGCGGTTTCCCCGGAGACCATCGGATCCAATGCACTCAAAGTACGGTCGAACTGAACTCCAGTGTCAGTGCGGTCGTACCACATGCCAAGATACAAAAAGATGAAAGCCAAAAGGCTCGGTCACAGAAACCATTTGAACAGGTGGAAACGATGAATTGTAACCCAAGTATCCAAATCAGCAGATTGGGTGGAAAGAGTTCACCCGCACATACCTAGGCGTGGATGCCTGAAGTACCTTGACTGAGTCCAAGTCGGCGTAGTAGAATCCCGTAAGACTATCGGACGCAGGGGGTCTAACCACTTTGACAGTCAAGCGAAACAAGTACTCCTGGTGTGATCTGGGAAAACATCACACAATCAGTCTCAGGGTCAGCATCCTCGTAAGACTGTCGACGCAGAGGCTCTGCTGTACCTTTCCGGTGTTAGTACCGATCGGGAATGGAAGGGTTGCGATTGGGTACCCAGGTTGCAGCAAACTGCAGGGACAATTCTCCAAACTCTCGCGGTATGTGCGAGTTATCAATTTCCAAACAATCAACTGACTCAGATACAAAGGACAACAAAGATTCCAGACCACAATCAAGGAAAGAATGAATTGCAAACCAAGCATCAAAACCAGCAGATCGGGTGGAAAAGCCCACCCGCAAATACCTAGGCGTGGATGCCTGAAGTACCTTGACTGAGTCCAAGTCGGCGTAGTAGAATCCCGTAAGACTATCGGACGCAGGGCGTCTAACCACTTTGACAGTCAAGCGAAACAAGTACTCCTGGAGTGATCTGGGAAAACATCAAACATACAATCAATCACAGGGTCAGTAACCTCGTAAGACTGTCGACGCAGAGGCTCTGCTGTACCTTTCCGATGTTAGTACCGGTCGGGAATGGAAGGGTTGCGATTGGGTACCCAGGTTGCAGCAAACTGCAGGGACAATCGCAACGTTTTCTCCAAACTCTCGCGGTATGTGCAAGTGAGCGATCTCCAAACGATCAACTGGCACAGATGCAAAAGCAAGCAAAGATTTCAGACCATGATCTATGAATGACCGGGTCAGAAGTGGGGTGTCCACTCGCTTTGGCATTCGGTTGCATGCAACCTCTGCCAAAGAGGGGCATCTGTAGACACCCCACCTTCGGCTACACTGTTGGTAGAGATAGCTGGTTGAACGGAGGACCATACCCCCAAATCCCAAGTCCAAACTCAGCCAAACTCACCCTTGTAAGCCCCATTCCATAGCCCAGTTCAAGCCTGAACCCAGTCAACCCAGTCCTAAACACCACCCAGAAAAACCCCCCATAAAAAAAGGCCAGTCAAAAAATCCCAAAAAAGTCAAACTCACTGAGTCAACCCACTGAGTTAACCCGCTGAGTCAACCCGTCGAGTCAACCCGTCGAGTCAAAACACCGAGTCAACCCGTCGAGTCAACCCGTCGAGTCAAACCACCGAGTCGACCCGTTGAGTCAACTCACTGAGTCGACCAGCGAGTCCAACAGCAGCCCCGGGGGAACGGCCGTACTCGCTGGAAACCGAGGAGCGGCCGTACGGTCGGCCCATGGCAGGCCGCCCGGAAAAAATTACGAGAATGCCCCTCTCGCTGCTATAAATACCCCCCTCCCCTTCTCATTTCAACAGACCACTCAGCTAGAGAGAGCCCGTCCGTCTGAGTCATCCTTCTCCACCCTTAGCCCATTTGTCCACCAAGGAGAGCCCGAGTGAGGAGAGCCTAGCCCCGGTCCAGCCCAGCCTGACCACTGGTCCAAGCCTCCCAGGCCACCCAAGTCTTGATCCAGCCACTCGAAGCCAACCCTTGCGACACCTCCGTCCATCCAGCTACTCATTCATCCAGCATCATCTCATTTGCATCTAGCATAAGTGCAACATTTACTTTCCTTCCAACCCCCCTGCTTCACTACAAGCACCTTGATTACTCAAGCACACATGCATATGTCTTTATATTAAGCACCTGTCAGTTCGAGCGTATGCTCTGGGCTTGCCCGTTGTTGGAACCTGCCCATCAGAAACTCTTACTGTTCAGACCTGCATTCACGCTTCACCATAAAACACCTTGATCATTCAAGCACACTGCATACGTCTTACATTAAGCACCTGTCAGTTCGAGCGTACGCTCTGGGCTTGCCCGTTGTTGGAACCTGCCCATCAGAAACTCTTACTGTTCAGACCCGCATTCATGCATCATATCATCCATGAGAATATACGAGGATTAAATTAGACTTTCAAGTATTCGATCGATTCTGTGAAGTAGAGACCGTACTTCGGTACGGGCAGTGTGTGGGGTGCTTAACCTCTTCCCACCCTGTAACCGTGATCCCTTACCTTGAATCTCTGGCCGCAGATCAACAGGAGTCATTTTAGAGGAAGGAATCTTCGGATTCCCTTCTCTAACGTTTCTACGGGGTCTAGCCGACTGTAGATTCGAAGTAACTGGCTAGTGGCGACTCTGGTCTTATATAAACTCATTTAAACATATTCAGCTCAACACGACAACCAAACAAAGCCCTCGAGAACGAGGTAAGCCAGTGGCACAAACGGCGATTTCGCACTCACGCATCTCTTCTTTTTCTTCTTCCGAAAGGAAAGGGAGAACGACGTCGTGTGGGAGCGCGGAGAAATCGGCGAGGGTCCACACAATGGTAACGGCCTAATCAAGTGGGCCACATCTAATGTTCACGATCAAAACAATGGTTAAAAAATAATTTTATCAATTTGGGCAAAACCTAGCCTATCAAAACTCTAAGCAAGTGGGCCAGCCCAGGCCAATCGGGGTTCGATTGCACCTCCCCTGCGCACTAGTATATGTGGGTGTGTATGTGCGCACACACTCGGTTAAAGGTTTCCGGACCAGTTTTTCTGCCGGCTGCATCCCCCCTGCATGCGCATACGGGCTTTAGCATAGTCCAAGACACATTGCAAAAGTCTATGTTGATCAAAGGTATATAAACCACTTTTCTTTCTCCCACTCAATCCGATATGGGACTAAAGAAAACCACAAAAAGACAAAAAAAAAAAAACACAAAAGCAACACAACAAATATTGTTTTGTTTTGAAATACACAACAATCCCCACTTATTTTAATCAAAACAATGCGGGCAAAAGGAAGAGCTACTCTACATAAATGAAGGTGACAATGTCTTGAACTTTCACATAGTGAATCATGTTTGGACTACGAGAAATTAGTGAACCAAGTCTTGAACTAGATTTCTTTAAAGTAGACCATACACGAAACACACACAATAATAAAAATGTTACTAAAGAATGTTTAAGAGCTGCACGTTACGGCCATGTGCATCATCCCGATTTTTCATGGGCGCTTTAGAGAATTAGCCCAATTCTCATAGGAAGTGGCCCCACTTCCACACTCATATAAGTGAGTTTATCAAGGGTGTCTCTATAACACTCATCACCTCACCTTAAAACAAGGCTATAAACTCATTAAGGGATTTACCCATCCTTAACTCGTTATAGAGATTCACATTACTGACACCATAGAGAGGGATAGAAATAATTTCTCTTGGAATGTAATGCAATTCAACCAAGGAATCACTTGAAAAGTTGTTTGTCCTATTGAACCTAATTCTTAGGATCTCCAGTCCTTGGGTTGGGTTACCATTTCCAATGATTCATTTTTCTATAGACTTAAGTCCCATCTCCCTCGATGTTTTTCAGACTTTTTCTCTAGCTAGAGCTTTTGTTAAAGGATCCGCAATGTTTACATTGGATCTTATGAAGTCCGGAGTAATTATACCATTTTTTAGCATTTGTCTAACGCAACCAAATTTCAGACGAACTTGTCTGGATCTTTCATTATAGCACTTATTATTTACTCTTCCTATGACAGTCAGGCTATCATAATGAATGGATATAGGCGGTACCGGTTTCACCTAAAATGGTATATCTATTAATAAAGTTTTTATCCATTCAGCCTCTTCACCAACTGCTGCCAAAGCAACCAACTCAGATTCTATCGTAGAATGAGCTATACAAGTTTATTTTTTAGATTTTCATGAAACAGCTCCACTTGCCATGGTAAAAATATAACCACTAGTAGATTTACAATTATCTGACCTTGAATTCCAATCAGTGTCGATATATCCTTCTATCACAGCTGGAAATCTTTGGTAATGAAGACCAAAATCCCATGTCCTTTTAAGATACCTTAAGACCTTATATATAGCATTCCAATGCATTTCACTTGGGTTACTAGAATATTTACTTAGTTTGCTCACTGTGAAAGCAATGTCAGGCCTAGTGCAATTCATAGCATATGATAGACTACCAACCACACTAGCATATTCAATCTGAGATATTCCTTCACTAGTGTTACGTTCTGCTTTAATACTAGGGTCAAAAGGAGTACATACATGTTTACAATCAAAGTGGTTATATTTCTTTAAAATCTTCTCAATATAATGAGATTGCGTTAGAGATATATCATTTTTACTTCTAACAATCTTAATCCCCAATATCACATCTGTCTCTCCAGGTCTTTCATATTAAAGTAAAAAGATATAAAAGATTTAGTTTCATTAATTATTTCAATATCTGTACCAAAAATCAAAAGATTATCTACATACAGACACACCATTACTCCAGATTCGTTAAATATTTTACAATAAAGACATCTTTCACCTTCATTGAACATAAACCTATTGGACATCATTACATTATCGAATATTTCGTGCCACTATTTGGGAGCTTATTTTAGTCCATATAAGGACTTCAACAATTTACACACTTTATGTTCTTGTCCTAGCTCAACAAACCCTTCAGGTTACTCCATATATATTTCCTCTTCTAATTCACCATTCAGAAATGCTGTTTTAATATCTATTTGGTGAATTAAAAGATTATTCACAGATGCAATGGCAATCGAAATTCTAATGGATGTCATTTTTGAAACAGGAGAATATGTATCAAAGTGGTCAATACATTCTCTTTGTTTAAACCCCTTGGCTACTAATCTAGCCTTATACTTCTCAATTGAACCATCAGCTCTTCTTTTCTTTTTTAATATCTATTTATTACCTAAGGTCTTTGCCCCAAGAGGAAGGTCAACTAATTTTCAAGTATTATTAGTTTTAATAGAATCTATTTCATCTATAACTGCTTCCTTCTAAAAGGTAGCATCATGTGAGGATATCGTCTCTTTGAATGTTATAGGATCACTTTCTAGTTGAGTTAAAACACTTAGAACTTAGGACCAAAGCCATTAGCAATCATTGGTCGTTTGCTTCTCCTTATCTCAGGTTCAGACTCAGATTCTTCTAAGTCTTTGTGGTGAGAGCATGACAGTTCATCTGAGTTAACAGAGGTAGAACCCCCATTGTTCTTTAGTTTATAAGGAAATACATTTTTATGAAATTCTGCATCTTTAAATTCAATAATGATATTTTCACTAATATCTAAAAATCTATCAGCTTTACTATGCAATACATACCCAATAAGTATACACCTAGTGGTTTTAAATCCTAATTTAGGTCTTTTGGGACCAGTAAGCCTCACATGTGCAAGACAGCTCCAAATTCTAAGATAATTTAGATTTGATTTTCTGCCCTTCCATAACTCATATGGAATTATTTTCGATTTAGTTGTAGGCACTCTATTTAGAATGTAACAGGCTGTATACAAGGCTTCTCCCCAAAGACTTAAAGGAAGACCTGAACTTATCAACATATCATTCACCATATTGATCAGAGTCCTATTTTTTCGCTCTGCTACCCTATTCTGTTGGGGAGTATAAGGAGCAGTAATCTCATGAATTATTCCATTAGATTCACGAAAATGATCAAAATCATTTGAAGTGTATTCACCACCTCTATCACTCCTAAGAATTTTTATCTTCTTATTCAATTGATTCTCTACTTCATTTTAAAACAATAAATTTGAAAAACGCTTCATCTTTTGATCTTAACAGATATACATATGTGTATCTGGAATGATTATCTAAAAAGGTAACAAAATATTTCTTACCTCCTCTTGTAAGAGTTTCCTTAAGATCACAAATATCAGAGTGTATCGGTCATAACAATTCTGAATTTCTTTCTATGCTAGGAAATAGCTTTCTTGTTATCTTAGTTTGAGAACAAGATTTACATTTTTCAAATTCACTATTTTCTAAATAAGGTAAAACACCATTATCAGACATGTTTCTAATAGACTTAATATTAAGATCTCCTACTCTACCATGCCATAATGTAACAGTACACAAGATATAAGCAGAAGAAACAGAACATTTATTTGATTCAACATTCAGTTTGAATATACCATGAGCATAATCAACATAATCTTTACCAGCAAAGGAGCTATTCTTAGTTATCATAATTTAATTTGACTTAAAAACTTGTCTTAGATCAGCTTTGTTCAAAAGATAACCCGAAATCAAATTTTTATGCATATCTGGCACATGAAGAACATTAGCCAGAGTGACAGATTTCCTAGATGTGAAGACGAGTTCAACATTTCCTTGTCCAACTATATTTGCTGTAACAGCATTCCTCATTTGGACTTTTATACTAGAAGGAACCTCCTCATAATTCTTAAACTATGTGCGATCGTAACACACGTGTGTGCTAGCACCCGTGTCGATCCACCAATCGTCACTAGGTTCTGGACGAACCATGTTGACCTCTGTGAGCATAGCTACAATTTCAGGTTCCTCAATCACATTTGCTTGAGGTGCAGGAGCTGGATTCTTTTTCCGCTTATAGCACTTTCTTGCAAAGTGACCTGGTTTGCCACATATATAACAACTAGATGATTTATCCTGGTTATTATTTTTCTAGTTCTTAGCCTTGGGTTTGGGTTTCTTTTTGAAATGTTTCTAATTTAGTTTCAGGTTAACGTGTTTAGGCTTTCCTTTCTATTGATATTGATTTTGCTTATCATCTACCATTAACACTTTGGAAGTATCGGCTTTCTTCTCTTCTAAGGTATCTTGAAGTCTAGCTTCTTCCTTGATCCGCAGTTTTACAATCAGTTGCTCTATTGATAACTCATTTCTTTTATGCCAAGGAGAATTTTTGAAGTCTTTCTAAGTAAGCGGCGGTTTCTCAATAACAACGGCCACTTGAAATTGTTCATTTTAATTCCTTCAGACATAATCTCATGGCCAATGAGGTTAAATTCATTGGCCTGATGCACCACTGATTTATCATCAGTCATCTGGAATTTGATGTATTGACTAACGGCATATTTTTTCACACCCGCCTCTTCAGTCTTGTACTTATTCACTAGTTTTTTTTCTAAATCTCAGCAGATGCATCATATTCACAATACAGATCATACGATTGATTGGATAAAACACGTAATATAATTTTTCCAGAGTAGTCATCTTCATCCCATTTTTTATAAATGATTGACAGTTTCGGTTCTAGTGGGCTATATGGTCAAGGTTGATTGATTACATATGCTACTTTAAGGGTAGTTAGGTAGAAAAATATCTTTTGTTTCCATCGCTTAAAGTACTGATCGTCAAAATTCTCAGGCTGAACAAACTTATCATTATGAGTTCCCGAAGTAATGGGACGAACCATCTCAAAATTGTTGAAAATACTTCAATAGAAACAGGAAATAATTGATAAAAATAAATCTAGTAATAGGAACCTCACACTTGGTATGTCGAATTGTTTTACTGGTAGATAAATATCGTCGATAAAATTAATAAGAAGCTTTAGGTTGAGGCGCGTACTCTTTCCCTATCTTTGTGATAGTTCGCGTCCCTCGGTGCAAAAAATCGGTGCAGAAGGATGCCGACGCGTCTACCTCCATGATACAACTCCCCAGATACGTTCCTTCACAGTATGTTCAAGCTATGAAAGAACCCAACACCAACACCACCCTTCCAATTGCCCAAAGAAAATGAGAGACGAGGTTTTTCAGATATCTCTGAAACCCTAACCTAATCCCCTTTTATAAAACCTCAAAATCATAAGATTAGAGAAAAGATCCGTTGAGAGAAAATGGTCGCGTTGTTTCGACGTGCCCGATAAGTAAGGTACGTTTCGCACAATGGTAACGGCCTAATCAAGTGGGTCACATCTAACGGTCGTGATCAAAACAACGCTTAAAAAATAATTTTATTAATTTAGCCCATCAAGACTTTAAGCAAGTGGGCAAGCCCAAGCCAATCAGGGTCTGATTGCACCCCCCCTGCGCGCGAGTATATGTGGGTGTGCACGTGCACACACGCCTAGATAAAGGTTTCCGGACCAGTTTTTCTGCCGGCTGCACCCCCCTGCGCACGCATATGGGCTTTGGCACAGTCCAAGACACATTGCAAAAGTCTACGTTGAGCAAAGGTATATAAACTACTTTTCTTTCTCCTACTCAATCTGATGTGAGATTAAAGAAAACCACAAAAAGAGAAAAAACACAAAAGCAACACAACAAAGATTATTTTGTTATGAAATACACACAATAGGTGAGTTTTGGGAAATAGTTTAAAAGCGAGAAGCTCATTGTCCGTAGCCGAAAAGGCAGGGGATCATTTGGAAAAATTCTTTTTTTTTTTTTTTTTTTTTTTTTTTGCATATCTTATGTATAGAGTTTTAAATGTTAGACCACTTATATTTTGTAGTTTATTTCCTTCTTATAATTGAAGAATTGATGTAATAAGGTCTTCATAGTTGATCAATTTATTTATTTATGGAATACTTGATTAGTGGATTAGTGAGTGACAATTGATTAGTTAAACTTAAATGTTACTGTGAATTATAATTTAATATAGATTAGTTTCTTTGTATGTGGATGTAAATGTGAATGTGAATGTGAATGTGAAAGTAGATATGAAAGCAATAAATAATGTGCAAGTATTAATTCATTATTTATATTACACCCTTGAATTTAGACTTAGAATTACTATTCTCGGGTACCGGATTTTCAATAAACCCGCATTATAATTCTATAATTTTAATAGAGAATAAAGAGTTCGGAGCCCACGCCACTCCAATAAAATACAACAATACTCTTTTCAGCTACGTTGCATATCCTTTATCATCCATGGACACTTATCATTATTATTATTTAATCTAGCTCCTTCACTATCAACCAACGCAATATTGTATGCTAGCTCGGATATATTTGATTAAAATTACCTTGTATGCATAATCACGTTGTCAAACCTAAGAAAATCTCTACGTGTTGAATTCATGGCCATTGGCTTTGACCTGTTTTTTTTTTCAAAGTTCTATTATCTAAATATTCAACCGTGTGATCTATCATACACTTAATTGAAAGACTTTCCTCCAAAGGCAAAAAGAAATCATTTGAAGGACCAATCCTCTCCTTCTCCATTAATCGCTTAATTAGGTGGAATCGGTGGTTGGATAGTTAACCGATTTTCTTAGGTGTGATCTTAATTTATCTAGTTCGAGCATGGGGTCACAAGGCATCTAGTTTAATGAGTCATATTTGGCTTTGGCACGCCCAATACATATACATTACACAATCGACCAAATTCGATCCCACTAAAGGGTAAGTTGAGATTACACATGATGGATGAGTTGGATGTCTTGAATACATTTAGTGGACCCCACTTCGGTCTCGTATCACCATAGCTTACAATGATTCTGATATCATGGAGCAGGCCCCATTCATAGCATTCATGACAATTGTGGATGATGGAAGGTACGTTGCATGGAAGTTTACTGAGGGCTTACAAACTATCTAAAAATTTTAAAACTGATCACCTACCTACCCCATGGCAAGTGCTAAGCAATGCATTTTCAACCGAGAAAATTTTGAAAAATTAATTTTTCAATCCAACACCCTTCATGAGATTTCCTTATGGCCCTAAATTCATTGCTTGTCACTTGTCATGCCGCTTGTAAGTGATCGGTTCTTCTAAAAGACGCAATAACATTTCACAAATTAATTTATTTTGAAATTCAACACATTCATTTCCTTTTAATAATTCAGAGCCTACCCCACCACATCAGAGCGCATCAGATCACTGGAATCACATAAACTAGGAATCGTGATAGTTAGATAGGCCCCACGTTTGTGGAAATAAGACCATTTGATATTTCTCATTTTTAACCGTCCAAAAAGTGTCCACCAGTTTGATAGTCAGATTATCAACTAGGCTATAGTTTTGGTTCATGATACATCTATACCAATCACTATAATTTGATTACTGATTTGCCATGTGTGCAATTTTTAAGTAATTTCTAATTGCCTGCGTATCATCTACCACATTCTACCAGAGTATCAAGGTTTTCCTCACCTTTTACTCACGTGATGTGTTTGATGGGTGATCCGGTCCATGAAATACAGAAAGGTGCTTTCTTCTGATAAGTAGAAAATTCAAAGGGTATGAAAATAGCATCTTAACGTGGCACTCTCTCCCACTCTTATTTTACCAATGCATCCGACTTCTTCGGACTTTTCACAGGGTATGAAAGAGCATCCTCCTATTTTTGGTTTTATGTTAGTGGGGCCCATGGTCAATCGATTTATCCATACAGTTGGTACAATGGGGCTGCAGATAGACGGCAAAGAAAGGATATAAAGCAACTGTCCACATTATACGGAGTGAAGGCCATGTAATAGACGGCGGAGATGATTATCCAAGTTGGGCTCCGTCCAATCAAGGGTCTTGATGGGTATTCGGGTGGAGTATCACATGATTCCACCCGTTGGCCAGCCACATCCAGCTGCAAATTAATGCAACGAAAAGCTTGTGGGTCCATTGTGATGTGTGTGACATCCACTCCATATATCATTTGTGCCAGCTATTTTTGGGACGTGGGCCTAAAAATAAGGTGGATCTAAATTTCAAATGGGCCACACCACATTGAAAAGTGGGGATGGAGAGCCCCGCCATTAAATCCTTCTTGAGATATCCAATGATCTGATCTTGATATTTAGGTTTTCCCAGTGGGCCTCACCTTATGAATGGTTCAGATGGCTTATAAATATCACAGAGAGGCCTACGAAAGTTTCACTGGTGGGATCCTCATTGTCGAATTTTGGCTTTGCCTGTTTCTTAGAATCACGATCTAGCATGAGCTGACGGAAACAATGGAATAATTGGACGTCACACAACATCATGGTGGCCCTATAGTTTTTTGTCACATGGCTGCCTACAACTACTGTTGTAGAAAATTTTCATTGACGTTTGGAAGACATACCTACCATTTTTTTTTTGTTTTCTCAGGTTAAAAATAAGACCCTTGAATGCAACAATCCGAACCATTACCTACAGTGGATAGACCATGCCTATGGCATCATTGCTGTATCCATTTTAAGTGCTAGAAATCAAAGGGTCGGGTTAACTTACATTTACCAAAATGGCAAATGGCAGTAGGTGTGGAAAATGTTAAAATGTCTTTAGTTTCAGCCTAGGTCTCAGCGTTATGGCTTGGTAGTACTTAGACGCGCGTACTGCGTTTCAATACTGAAGTCTTGGGTTTGACCGTCCACATGAGCTTTCTCTAAAAAGTAAAATAAAATAAAAATAATAGTCTCAATCATAAGGAAAAAACAAATTAGTCAAATTACAAAAATGTCAAAATTCAAAGAACGAAGAGTTCATATTTACTGCAATTTGGAATAAAATGATAAAATGGAGAAAGAAGATGATACATGCACATACGTAAGCATGTGTGTGTAAGGTTAAAATATAAAATTTAATTAAAATAATTAGAATTTCTAATATGGATGGATAATAATGTATATGAATATTTCAATGGCATTCTTTGCCTTGCTCAAATCTTTTCTTTCCTAACAGTCGTTGTATATTAATTATTTCTGCTAAAAAAATTACAATTTATTACTTCCTACTTAAAAATCGATACAAAAAGAAAACTAATAAAAATATAATCATAAAATGTAATCGTATCATTCGTAATAGGTGCCAACCAGCATTAATATCTTCTTCTTCCTCTTTTCTCACCGGCTCCAAAAGTCCTTTTTTTGTTTTGTTTTTAATATAACTTGTTTTATTGAAAAAAATGTTTCTTGCTCACTTTGGTGAAAAGACTTATTTACTTATTTTTGGGCCTATCTTCCAACGCATGTAGTTTTAAACGTTTTGACCACTTGTTATGAGTTGTTCTTTTTCTCGTTTTCTTTTCATACCGTGTTTGAAGGGTGTAGATTTGGTCAGGTTAGTTCAGTCAAGTTAGTTCAGTCAAGTCATGACCATGGGGCCCACCTTGATGTATGTGTTGTATATACACATTGTCCATCCATTTTTCCAGGTCATTTTAGGATATGGGTTTATAACTGAAGCATGATCCAAATCTCAAGTAGAGCACACCACAGAAAATAGTGGTTACTATTAAAAGCTTCTTGTGGGCCACAAAATTTTTGGATAGCTTTAATATTAGTATTTTTCTGTAGGCTTAGAAAGTTTTTAACAGTAGGTTTTTAATCACCACTATTTCCTACCGTGTGGTTAACCTGAAATTTGAATCTGCTTCAATTTGGGCTGCATGTCCTTAAATGAGATGAAAAAATAGAAGGATATGGTGGATATACAACACATACATGAAGGCATGCCCCATGGTCATGACCTGACTGAATCTGTGCCAGATTTTAAACGTTTTGACCACTTGTGATAAGTTGGTTCTTTTTCTCGTTTTCTTTTCATACCATGTTTAGAGGGTGTGGATTCAGTCAGGTTAGCTCAGTCAAGTCGTGACCATGGGGCCTACCTTGTCCATCCATTTTTCCGGAGGACGTGGGCTTAGAACTGAAACAGATCCAAATCTTAAGTGGATCCCACAATAGAAAATAGTGGTAGTTTACCATTAAAAACATCTTGTGGGCTACAAAAGTTTTGTATAGAATTGATTTTTTGTATTTTACCTTCATATAGGTCTTTTTGGCCTTACCAATAGTTCAGATCGAAAATTTACTATAGCCCCAGAAAGTTTTCAATGGTAGGCATTCAATCACCACTATTTTCTACAATGTGGTCGGCCTGAAATTTGGATATGCTTCAGTTTCGGCTCTATGCCCTTAAATGGGATGCAAAAACAGATGAACGGTGTGGATATATAACACATACATCAAGGTAGGCCCCTCGGTCATGACCTGAGGATTTTGAAAAGTTGTGGTAGATAGGGTCTGAGTCGCTTGAAAATGGGCCCCACTCGGGACTCGAGGTCATGGTTGATCACATAATTCAACGGTGGGACCCACCATTTTCCACTAGTGTGGTCTAGGGAACCGCCTGTATAGAGGCGGTCCTTGGCAATGTTAGGTAGCTTCTACTTACGAGCCTGCTACTTTTCTAGAGAAAAAAAAAAAAAAAAATCTAAAGATGACGCTTGACAAAATGAACACGTCTAAGTAAAGGACAGAATAACTTCATCGAATTTCCTCGAGTCCACACTTGCCATGATACAAATCAACGGCCTCAATCAATTAATAAAAGAAAAGGCAAAAATAGGCATGCTATTTGCAATTCAAGCTCCCTACACGTGCCCAAATGTCACACTTGTTTGGCATCCAGGCTGTTGAAACGAGGGCCCCACGGCGAATGTGGTGCTAAACAAATGATCAGGCTACCCAAGTTGGAAGACGGCCACAATTATGCAATGAATGTGGAGTTTGTAACCGTTTTAACTTTTAGATACGTTTGTAGCTCCTATAAAATTAGTTGAACGGTATTATTCTTTTAATGATGGATTGACCAAGGGGCCCCATCTATGAACGGCTCTGATCTCTCACTTGAGTTCATGTGACACGTGTAGGGTTATTACCAGTGGCGCGTGTAGATGAGCTGGTGCAAGCAGCGTTCCTGAAAAGATGAAAGATTATGTTATCTTTACGTCCTCATATTGCGGGGCAAAGCAGGGGATTAGGTGTTCCCTAAATCTCCGCATGCGGTCGAGGACATGGACGACCAGCAGTTTGAATAAGATGTGTACGTCCTCGGCCCGAGGATATGTTTTGTATTCGGGTTTTCAGTTCGTATAGATGGAGCCCGTGGATCAGTGATCCAGACCGCTGGATTCATGGACTTCTCACTCTGGATGGATGACGAAGTGAAATTCTCTCGGATAGGGAGATCCTGACCATATATTTTTTGTTCTTTTGATGTAAACCTTTGGTTAGCGCATGGATAATCTGAAATGGGTCTCATCAGATCAATGGTCTCGATCACTGAGCTATAAACTCTCCAAATTGAAATCACGAGATGAAGACAAGATGGTGTAATTGGGTATACTCATGGCCCACCAAGTGTTGAGTGGATGAACACTTCTCGCCCAAATTTAAGAAAGGCCTCGTATTTGATATGTGATACTTTCATGACTTTGTACAATGCATGGATACTTACCATGTTGCATACAGTGTTATTGTGCATGTATAAGTCTATGTATTATTCTCTATATATTTTTTCTACCTTGCATGTGCATTAACTCTTGTATTTATGCACTTTTCATGATTAATGAAAAATTCATATAGTACTTATCTCTGTATTCATGATTTCCCAATATATCAGAGCTTGGATCATATATCCAAGCTGTTGATTCTCAAGGTCCAAATCCTGGCATTCACACCCACCTTTGCCTGCCATCTCTAACACCCACTGTTTAAGACCTCGGTTCATCACTGTACCCACCAAAGCCAAATATGTAACTGAGATTGTCGCCAGCTGTATAGGTTCATCTATTTCCCACTCCTGGCTCAATCTTAGTTGCTAATGGTTGTATAAATTAAAACCAAGTTAATAGAAGCATTGAGCACTAAAGCTCATTTTGTAGCTAAAAGGGCTACCATAAGTGATTTGGCATTAACTTCGTTAAAACGTTCAATCCATTGATCATATGACCTCAATTCGAGCTTTGATTTCTATGTATGCAATTTGTTAATGGTCCGGCCTTTATAGAAGCTTGTTGTCAAAAATGCATTTCCCAATAAGGGCCCTTTTGGATTATAAGTTACTTAAGATAAGCTACGTATAAGATAAGTTACTTATCTTGGTTTTTACTTATTAAGCAGATAAGTATGTTTGGTAAACAACATACTTATCAGCCACTAAGTAAATAAGTATGTTTGGTAATAACACATTGATATGTAACCTTTGGAAAGACAATTTCAAATCTACATATAATAAGCAACATATTGACATGAAAAGAAAATGCTAAGCGTTGAGGCAGTTTTCCTAATAGAATGAGCTTTTCTAATCACATGTCTAGCATGGCTTGGTTGGTCCAAGGTACATTCTATCCATCAAAACAGGACCACTATATGGATGCCCTGGCACAAGAATAAGGTTGATCCACTGGTCAGGTGGGCTACAGTCTGCAAAACAAATGTGCAGCTCTGGAAGACTTGACTGAAGTTTTCTAACCCATTCACTTATTTCCAATAGTGGATCCACATGGTGAGTGGACTGGAACCATTTATGGAAAAGATGTAGAAGATCAAAACAACCTGTTGGTGGATTGGAACTTGCACCAATTGATGTGGGCCGTCCACTATGCGAGCCCCACCTTTGATGGGACAGTACATCATGTGGGGCCTCCTTTGATATGGACGGTATGAGAGAGCAGTAATTGAGTGAACCATGAGAGAGAACTTTGATATGTAGCATGACTTGAGAGAGATAAGTAGAAAAGCCAAATTGGAGGGTGTGTACTAACCCCCCCCCCCCCCCCCCCCCCCCCCCCCCCCCAAAAAAAAAAGGAAAAAAAGCGTGACATGAAAGAGATAAGTAGAAAAGTCAAAATTCAAAAAGCTAAAAAAAAAAAAAAAAAACTTATTAAGATAAGTAATTTTTGAGAGATAAGTTACTTTTCAATTATACTTACCAAATGAACTTAAGTGCCAAAAGTAACTTAATGTCTTAAGTTCACTCGAAAAGTAACTTATTTGGTAGTATCTAAATGGGCCCTAAAAGTCTCCAATGAGAAGTTTATATGCAGCTGCACCTAGAGTTTGTGATCCTAAAAAGTGTGCATTTCAACTTAGGCAAGCTTTGTATAGATTGAAACATGCTTGTCATATTTCATCGGTAAAGTTTGGCTGATCAATAACCATGGTAGGGGACTTCTAATAGAGTTTTCATGATCAAGCCTTGTCTATCTCCATTGCTCTCAATTCAAGGATTGTTTTGTTGCTCCATAAATTCTTTAAGATGAAAGATCTAGGATTCTTGCATTACTTTCGAGTTTAGAGGTTACTTATTTACCACATGGCTATCTGCTCTCGCAACTAAAGTATGTTATTGATTTTATTAATATCTCAAGCATGGTTAACAAATGATACAAAGAAAGTCGACACATCAACTAAATTGAACATTAATATTGTTACTCTATAGACAAAGAACTCTTTCCAGATCCAACTTTTTATAGACAACTTGTCTATGAATTGCTTACATTACTCATGTTGTCAATCAAACTTTACATTGTGATAATTAGAGTGTCATCCACATTAAGCAAATTCAAAATTGCGTATGACCGCATGTGCGGAGTTGAACTTCCGCATGAGAACATATTGGACAAGGGTGGAGGGACACTTACACCATAAAATAGGCCGAGCTTGCCTCCCGTGGGAGAATATACTAACCGGTGGCATATTTGCTACTTTCGGGATTTGAACAAAGGACCTTCCGCTCTGATACCATGTCAAACAACCACTTTCTCTAAAAGCTCGAACTGTTAGAGGATGGCGTATCAATGTATATCAAGGGACTCTAACACTTATTCACATATTTACGAAATCACATAATGTCTCTAATTTCCTTCATCTAGTCTCTAAATTCTCAAAGATTACCTTTAAACAGAGTTAAGCTTGAGGGGGAGAATGTGTTTATGTGCATCTATATATCTATGTATTATTCATTCTTATTGTATATATGTGTTTTATGCATAGTATCTCTTATATTTATACACTCTTCATGGTTAATGGAAAATACGAAGTTTTTATCTCAATCTTTATGGTTTCAAAATTACTGGTTGGTATGTGTGAAAGCATGCCTAGTACATAAAAAAATAATAGACTTCAACCTGCTTTTCTCCATGTCACCTAGTCTTTCAACATTTTTAGATTTAAATAAGTTCATAAATTATTTTAAGAGTCGCACCCAAAAGACTCCCTTAGCCATGTATAGCATTCCTTTCTCATCTTAAATGTGGTTAGTAGTAATGTATTGAATTTTCTTCCCATCCCAAAGACATAAAGTATGAGAAAAGTACAAAAAGTTAGATAGAGGATTTCTTTTAACGGCTGTCGTAGACGTTTCTAAACATTGTGGGACGCGCAAGTAAAGGAAAAGCTTTGATACTCGGGCACGCTATGATGGCTGATACTCAGGAACTTAGAAGTAGTTGTACGTACACATGCCATGCAAGTAACTTAAATTGAACGGCCACAATTTAAATGGGCAATAAAATCAATATAATACTGATTTGAAATGGACGGTTGAAATGACAAATATCAAATCAAAGTTTTAATAATGACCTATTTATGGTGGACCCCAATTTTGGATGGTTTAAATTGAGTTAATGTATGCTGAATATACACATATGAGCTCCCTATCAGGTGAGTATCACATTAAAAAAAAAGTATAGTACTGTAGCTGTTGAAACGCTTGCATTGGCGATTGCGATGCCTATTAAAAGATCGGTGGGCCCACCATTGGTGTTTTCAATTTGGATCGTCAGCTTATTTTGTAATATCATATTTCTAGGGAGAATTTTATATAAGAGTAGGTTTCACACGAATCTATATCATCCAACATGCATGTACGAATGACTTCGTCCAAAAGGTTGGCTCCACCTTGGTCCCAGCTGAGTCAGGCCAATGCATTCATCAGGTGGACCGCACATGTGCTTTAGATAAGATCAATGGTTGTGGGATGTTTTTTATGGTGTGGCCCACATGGTGAGTGGGCCCAGTTACGATGAGACCGATATTTTCTGACTCAGGCGACTCCATCCAACTCGTTTCGGTTCAAGTAGGAGCCGTGAACTGAGTCAGGAGTAACTGGGCCAACTCGCATAAGTCAGGGTGAATAGGGAGGGTGTGTCCTGACCCGTACTAGTCTGAGACGATTTGAGTGACTCAGACAAGTTGGCAATCCATACTAACTACGTACGTACCCATTTCTCCATCTGGTCTTGGGTTCAGCCCATGGCTCAATGGACAGCCGTCATCTGTCCAGTGCTGAGGTTTTGAGTTTGAGCCCACATGAAAGTTAGACTCATACTAAAACCCAGTTGATGCGAGTTAACTCATCAACTCGGAAGAATTTCTCAAAACTTCGCATAAATTTTTATGAGTTTTCAGTGAAAGTACAAATCTTAGTCCGCAGCCAAGCGAGTCAACCTGGCCTAGTTACTGACCTGCTCACTGGGTTGGGAGAACCAGGGATGCACAGAACTTTGGCCTAGTTTTTTAAGTTAAAGCGTGACTCAGTTGACCTGGAGAGACAAAATGGGTCAGTAGAGTCTTTAGGGGCAGCTATGTAGTTTTTTTTTTTTATGAGATCAATTGATTTATTTTATAATAAGAATAATAAAAAATCATTTTCTAACCCGCCTGTTAACCCACTGTTTCTCGAGTCAACCCGGAATTGGTGACCATCCGGCTCGTCACCTGAGTCTTGGGTGGCAAACTATGGTATAAATAATATATAAATAATATTGAGTTGTGCTGAGTTAAGTCAAGTTTTTCCAAGTGCTGTTGAGTTATTTCGAGTTGATTCGAAGTTTTTTTCCGAGCGCAGACCAGAATCGAGTTTTTCTTAATCTTGGTACTGGTCAGACTCAGGTGGACACGGGCGAGTCAAGTCTTTTCTGAGTTTTTAAACTATGGTTCAAAGGATCTGACCGTTAAGAGAAGTAGCCCACTCTCCGGCCCAAAAATAAGGCTGGTCCACCAATGAGATAAGCTGTATGGGTACTCTGTGTGTGAAAGAATTGTTTGGTTTTTCTTAAGCGTCCATTTTTATCATACAGATGTGCCCCGGATCCACTGAGCTGGGTAGGACCCCTGACCGTGGGGCCCACCGTGATGTATGTGACTACATCTACGTCGTCCGTCCATATTGAAAGCTCATTTTAGGGCATGAGCCAAAGAAATGAAGCTGATCCAAATCTCAGATGGACCATAGTACAGGAAACAGTAGTAATTGACCCCTAAAAACTTCTTGTGTGCCAAAAATGCTTTGGATCAAGATGATATTTGTGTGGTCTCTTAATCTAGGTCTTTGTGACCTTATCAACAGGTTGGATGGCAAATAAACATTCCTGTGGAGTCCATGAAGTTTTTAATGGTGGGGATTCAATCACGACTGTTTCCTTTGGTGTGGTCCACCTAAAATTTTTATCATCTTCATTTTTGGGATCATGCCCTAAAATGAGCTGTCAAAATGATTGGATGGTATGGATTTAAGGAACATACGTCAATGTGAGCCCCGTAGCCCATGTGCCCCACCTGATGAGTTGATCCCATTGTCTTTTGGGTCAGGAAATGTTTTATCTAGGCCTCAACTAATGAACAAACCTGATCTCACACGAGTTTTCCATGTTGGTATGTATACTTCAAGGCACTTTCTCCATCTAGTTTGAAAGTCTGGTGAGAGTCTTCGGTCCTGTATCTCGTCCGTTCATCGCAATTGCCAATTACTAGTTTTTCTTGTTTTTTTCTTTTTTAATAAGAAGTTCGTAGTTTAAACTTGACTTTTATTAGTCTTATTTCTTTTTAAATATTCGTTTTTTTCTGGACTCGAGCATATTGAAAATATACACTGGTTCTTAGTTTGTACTAGAAAACCTAGTGGTCCACCGCTCCGAACCATAAGTGTGTTGGGCCCCACACTTGATGGACATACCCTAACATCCTTCTCGATAGGAAAGTTCTAACGTTTCAATCACTGTCATGAAAATAGATAGTAGAGAAATACAATTACAAGCCATATTCAAACTTAAAATCGCCTATGATTGGTGGATTGGATTATCGTACCTGAAAAATGGGACATGGTCCATCCAAAACGATATGCATCAAACCAACGGTCTAGATCACTGAACCATGGGTCCAACTTCGTAAAAGTTGGACCATCGGCTGGTAAAGCACATACACGTTGAGGATCACATCATGGTATGATAATGAAATGGACCCCTGTGGTCCACTACTAGTATTCCGAACCCCACCAGGCCCAACTAGACGAATATGCCATCCAAACCGTTGATAAGGTCACATGAACCTGGATGAAGGATAAAAACAAATATCAGCTTGGTCCAAAACTTTTTTAGCCCATTAATGGTCAATCACCGCAGTTTCCTATGGTGTGGTCCACCTGAGAATTGGATCTGCTTCATTTTTTGGGTTCGAACCTAAATAATCTGTAAAAAGGGATGGACGGTATGGATATAGAATATATACACCAAGGTGGGCCCCATGGTAAGGGCCTCACTGTCTTGGGTGAGACCGGACACCACCCAATCCGCTTTCTTCACAGCATGGGAGACGGACAATACTGGTGAAAATGATCTGACCATCCATTTTCAAGCCCTCATTTGAACAGCTGTGATCATCTGATCAGGGTGACACTGGGACCATCCCATAAAACACTCCACCACGATCACATGTGTGTCATGGATGGACGCGTGACTCGTCCGAGTTGATGCGAACTCGGTTAAGTCCAATCCAGGTTGGCAAAAAATGCCCTGGACTCGACCGAGTCATGACTCGACTCTGGCTGACCGAGTCGTTCTGAATCGCCGAATCTTCAGTCCATAATGTGGGCTCAGCTGGGACCCAGCTAAACCCGCACCTAGTATGGGGAGCGGATTAGGTGTTACCTAGGTAACACCTTAGTAGGTGTTACCCCCACCGTGGGGTCCACCTTAATGATGTATTGTATATCCACGCCGTCCATCATTTTTTTCAGCTAAGTTTAGGACATAGGAGATTTTCCCAAAATTAAGCTGATTCAAATCTCAGATGGACCATACCAAAGGAAGCAGCGGTGAATGAACGCCCACCATTAAAAAATTCCTAGGGCCCACCGTAATGTTTCGTTTTCATCCAATCCATTGATAAGGTCAATCATACCTAAATGAAGGGAAAATATAAAGATAAGCTTGATAAAAAGCTTTTGTGGCTCTCAAAAAACTTTTAATGGTCATGCACCACTGTTTCCAATGGTATGGTCAACTTGAGGTCTTTTTCTCCTTAAATTTTTACACAACATCCTAAAATAACTTGAGAGAACGGATGGACGGCGTGGATATACCTAGTATTCATAAAGGTGGGCCCTGCACGTTAAGGGTAACACCACTACGGTCTAACCCGGGTAACACCTAATACGCTTACCCTAGCGATTTTTACTGCATTAGCCCTGCGTTGTAGCTATTTTTACTAAAATCCAATTTCTCGTCCGGCTCATCTTCTCTAGCCTTTTAACGAGAAATTAAAATTTTACAGTCGAAAATGCCATCTGACCACCATGTTCTCAGGGGGAATCCACCGTGCCCCAGGGGGAATCCATAGTACCCAAGAGGAATCGGTCGGAGGGGCACTTTCGACCATAAATTTTCAATTTCTCGTCAAAAGGCCAAAACAGATGCACCAGACGAGAAATTGGACTTTTAGTAAAAATATCCACAACTCAGGGCTATTACAGTAACAATCCCCTACCCTAGTGAGGTGCGAGGAATTGATGGAATCGTGCAGCCATCATGTTCCAAGATTTTGCCGCCCTTTTTTGACTCCTACTGTAGCAGCCTACCATCCAACACCTTCCTTAAACGTCCGACCCATCCTCTCATTCTCGCTCCATCCAACTCCTTCCTTAAACGTGAGACCCATCCTCTCATTCTCGGCGAGAGAGAGAGAGAGAGAGAGAGAGAGAGATGGGCAACAGCTTGGGAGGAAGGAAGACAGCCAAGGTCATGAAGATAGACGGCGAGACATTCAAGTTAAGTACTCCAGCAAGAGTCGCCGATGTGCTCAAAGACCACCCCGACCACGTTCTGATGGAATCGGAGGCGGTCCGCCACTTGGGTGTCCGAGCTAAGCCATTGGATGCAGACCATGTGATCAAGCCCAAGAAGCTCTACTTCCTTGTGCAGTTGCCTGAAGTCCGGGACCCGAAAGCAATGAGAAAGGTCCGGTCAGGCATCATCAACATGAATGCCAAGGACAGGTTAGAGAGCCTCTTGTTGTCGCGGCGGTCCGTCTCAGACCTATCGCATGTAACGTCGGTGGTGGGGACTGCGATCGACGGACAGGATGAAGGTGGGGAGCGGGCAGTGAGGGTTAAGATGAGGTTGCCTAAGGCCCAAGTGGCTAAATTGGTGGAAGAAAGCAAGGATGCGGCCGAGGCTGCGGAGAAGATCATGGCGTTATGCGTTGGGGGAACGAACGGCAGCGCCGTAGAGTGCTCTAATGGTGATGGGAGCTTTGCCGTGCAGCAGCGGCAATGGAAGCCAGCTCTGGGAAGCATCACGGAAAGCTGCAAGGCAAAGGAGGTACGTAGAAATGTTGATGGTCCATTTTTTTTTTTTTTTAAGCATATTATCGTCATAGTCGTCATCAATGAGAAATGATCCCTGTTCTCCTATCTGAGAAGGGATATGTGGACAATCCGATCACTCGATCTGGACCATCGATTAGGTACAGCCCACAATTCATGGGCCACCACGAAAAAAAATCATGGGAAATGATCACATAAGTTCGAGCTGTGTGGGGCCCACCGGGATGTTTGAGTGTCATCCAAACCGTCCATTAGATGCGGCCCCATGTTAGGCCGCAACCCAAAATACAGCCTGATTAATAGCTCATGTGGGCCACACCAAAGGGAAGAATGTGGTACATTTGGGGAGCCGGACATCCACCGTAGAAACATCCAGGTGGAATGTAGGGTGCACCATGTTGTATACATCTCATCCAACCCAGCCATCATGTCCGGCCCCCCAGGATGAAGGGACAAATCAAAAGTCAAGTCATTCCAAAAAACATAGGTGGGAGACAACAAGTGAAGATGTAAGTTTTAGGCGTGATTATACTTGGCTCCCTGTAGTGTATCCCACTGAGTTTTTTTGTGGTAATGATTCTCAGTGTGTACGGTGAAAAAGAGGAGTCACACCAGATGCACGGTTTGAATTCTTCATTCACACCACGGGTGGCTTACACAGCTCAAACGTATGGTCAATCTTTTTTACACAGTACTACCCAAAAACTTCCAACACCCAAATATGGCCTTCTCACAGGAAGGATTCGAGCTTTCGATCAATGTAATTGATGGGATCGAGCATTAAGCAATCCGTGATGGACCCTCCAAATGGATGGTACAAATTGTGAATCTTGATCATCTGTTTATAGGATATTTTGGGATGGTTAGGATCATTTGATTGGTGCATGAGAAGTGTGGACTAGACATGACAGACCGCTGAGATTGATTGATCGATTGGGTTGTCCACGTCCCTCTACAAGCAGGAGCACTATGATTACTTGTGCTGCCAGGGGAACGTTGTATGGTTTTTCATTAATATGGGAACGGTTTCTGCCAGCATATGCAATTTGCACCGGAGCTAAGTATGCGCATCCCACCGTCCAAAAATGGTGGGTGGGAATCTTAAGACAAAATTCAAACTGGACTTTGGAAATTTTGAATTCTTTTATTGTTGCTAGATTTCCGCCATTCATTTATAAAGGGTGAGAGATAATGCGTACACTAACTCTCCAGAATTCTTGTGACTGATTAATATCACCATCATTGCCGCTGCTATTTAGCCTGCAACTCAGGCAGGCTGGAGCAGGTTAAGGGTCAACCCAAGCTCAACCCAACTGCAACAAAGAGTCGGAGGCCCAAGACCCAACCTAAAATTAGACCCAGCTCAGATGAGTAAAAGCACCCAAGATTTTACTCAGCCCTGGCACAATTCAGGTTTAGTTGAGCTGGGTAGGGCGAACACCTATAACTAATATAATTTAGCGCGAAAACTCATATGTCTAACCATTGTTAAAGTAACCACTATGATAACTATCAAATATCATCATTAAAGTAACATATATAATACTAGTAAAATAAAGTTTAGAATCTATATATACTCACCACTTATGAATCACCCAGAATGTAGGCCCAGGTTAGTTTTAGTCAAAAAATTGTATTTTTCATACATGGATGACCAATCATAAATCATATGTTCAATACAAGCTCTAATATTATGTTTATATCATGAATGTTAGTTACAACTCATATACATATCTAGTGCATATAAGGTTTAGTTTGGGTTAACAAAGGTCTCAATGGGAAGCCTAACCCAAACCTGCTACCTTAAGGATTTTTAGCCCGAGCCCCACCAAAGTTCCATCCAACCTAACCTCAAGTTAGGTTTGAACCAACAGAACTCAGGTTGAGCCCAACCCAAGTTGCATCTACTGTTAGCATCATTATTTTACAAGTCATGATTAGTGAGCTGCCCCTAATGTGAGAGTGTAAAGTGCACATAGTCAGATCATCCAGTCCATTCATTAGGTTGGGTTCACTTTGAATTCGTGATATACCAATAATAGGGGAGTATGCTCATCAAGTGAGCCACACATGTGCATAACTGCTTACCGTGGAGCTTCTTCCCTAACCACTCGTTTTTTTCATTAAAAAAAAAATAGAGGTTTGACCTTCTTAATTGGTGGACCAACATTATTTTCATCCATAGCATGTTCACTGTGTACATTACCTTTTTAACGGCCAGATCTCTAACATGTTCCTAGCACTGATTCCACCCCCTCACATGAGGGGCCGCCCACTCAATCATGAACCTTATCTTGGTTCCTAGTTCTCTATTACATCCAGTGAATTACCTAATATTCCACTAATTGCACAAATTGAGAAGTTTCTCGACCCGAAAATTACAAAAAGTAGTAGAAGAAAAAGAAGCCCAGAAGTATTTTATTTAGAGAATTTAACAAAAAACTACAAAATTAATATAAAATTCAAAAAGGTTTTTAAAAAGCCACCTTAGTAAGTCGATATAATTATCATTCCACTTACCTTCCGTTACAATTTTTTAATGGCCACTTGGGTGGTCGTGAGAGCAAATGAGTAGACCACTCGGGTGGGCCTCACCATTAATGTTTATATAGAATCCACCCCAACTACCAAGTGTGTCACCTTATATTAGGCCAAGGACCCAAAAATCACCCCAACCTCCAAGTACTCCAAATTGTTTTCCTTTTTATTGCCCACCTGATTGTATACAGGGCAAGGATCTCCCTCCAAACTGTTTTCCTTTTTATAGCCCACCTGAATTATGGATGGGCCTGAGTTTTAGGCCTCATGCCTAAATTTGATAGTAGCATCTAATGGTTGGAGTGGATTTCATATAATCATCATCATGGGCCTGTAAAAGTCAAGGGTGGACATCTTTCTCCCGACTGTTTTCTTCAATATGGCCTACTTGAATCACATATCAGCCTTTTTTTTCTTTTTTTTCTTTTATTTTTTCTCTCTCTCTCTCTGGGCCTAAATTCGGCTTATGCTTCTCATGGTCAGAGTGGAATTCGCATACACATCACAATAGACCTCATCTATTGTAATTTTATGTAAGATCTACTCTGCACCATTAGATATTTAATCCCATATTGGGCCTAGAGGTTAGAAAAATCAGGCTGCCTTGTGAATTTGGTGGGCCACATAAAAGGAAACCGTTGGGAGAGACATCTACCCTTGATTTTCATAGTAGAATCTCATGACCAACTTCAAAATGGACTTGAAAAACTTGAATTTCAATTCTTGCTAGATTACTGCCATTCATCCAGAAATGGTGAGAGATAATGCCAATGCTAACTCTCCGTCCGTGGCACACCAGATGCTTGTGGCTGATTAATATCATCATCATTACCGCTAGTACTTAGCCTGCAACTCAGGTAGGTCAGGTCAGGTTAAGGGTCACACAGGCCCAACCCAACCTCAAAAAGAGTCGAGGTCCAAGGCCTGACCTAAAATTAGACCCAACCTAGCTGAAGCAATGAGGTGTTACTCAACCCTAACATAATTCAGATTGGGTTGGGTTGAATTAGGTATGATTAAGTTGAGCAGGGTTGATACCTGGTCCTCACTCATGCCTCACTGGTAGACTCACGAGAGTTTCACCACGAGATCATGGGTTTGAGTACGCATTGAGTAGCAGGGTTGACACCTACAACTCCCATTTTTTAAAAACCATCAAAACTGTTGTAAGTAATCAGGTTTGTCACACTCCGAAAACATAGCCCAAGCCCTCACTCTGCTATTACGATGCGAAAGCGAATTGGGGAATTTTTTTTTTTTTTTTTTTTTTTTTTTTGTACGGCTTAAAGTAACACATATGACTTTCAAAATAATACTAGCAAAATAAAATTTATAATCCACTCACCACTGGATGTGTTGACGGACCACTCTAATTTTACAGAAAAGAAAGATGATAAAAATTAACAAAAACATTAACTTTTTTGGAAGAATAGCTTTTCATATTAAATAAATTTTACTAAGTTTAAAATAATTACTTATGTCTAGCGATTCACAGTTATACCCTTTTATGAACTATCATTGGATACTATTGCTGGCAATGGGTCTGAGCCAGACAAAATATTTTGAACAAGCCCAGCCTAGTAAGGCCAGTCCAACTAGTTTGAAATTCATGTCTAAACCAAACCCAGGCCCACCCTCTATGAGCCCTAAATGGACATTAAAATAGTTGACCCAAAATCATGGTCATATCGTTTTTAGGTGGGACCAATACCATCACAAGCAAGTAGTGTCCGAACCGCATCCGGTTCCATCAGCAAAGCCCTTGTCATTTTATGGTTTCTGCTAACAAAATGGGATAATTTGGAAATTTCCAGTCTAATTATTATTTTGACGGTAGAAATCATCACGCACTGCAATCCTCCCAAATTGGTAAATTCAGATAGAAGAATAGCATTTTGAAATTTTCAAGTACGAAATTAATAGCATCCGCAGCGGAGGTTTACCATATCAAATTTGAATTGGTGAAAAGAAATTGGGTTGAATTTTCATGGCATATCTGTTTTTCTTCGCACAATTCCACTTGTATTCCTTATTTATTTTGAGTGTTCAAGTACCAATTGTAACTTGTCATGTTTGGGTGTCATAAATTTGCAGAAATTCGGAGTAAGATTCCTTCCAATCCAAGAGATGGCTTCTACATAAGCTTCCCAACCCACTCTCCAGCCAGTAGATGCAGGATGAAGTGAACAAAATGAAGGGGGGATTGACATTAGTTATGTTTTGATGTTGTTTTGTACCCCATAGATATGATTAAGGTGTATTAGATATTAATAAAGAGTGGACACCTTTACTAGTTTTTCTAACTAGTATTAGCTAGCTTCGAATATCTTTATATGTATAGCTAAAATATTTCTCTCTCTGGCTGGATTCTCTGCAAAGCTTGATGTGCATGACATCCAATCCGTCCTTCATGTTGCTCCTCATGTTCTCCTTGGCACCCAAAAATCTGGCTGACCCAAAACTCATGGGCCACACCATGTAAGCCATGTCTAAAACATATAAAATCATGGTGTGGCCCAGCTTAGTTTTTGGAATGGCCTGAGTTTTGAAGTATCCATTCATGTTGATGGGCATATGAAAAAACACTGTGTGCCCCACACAATCTGGAAGGTTTTAGTGTTGTGTGCTCCCATCCCAACTATTCCTTGTGAGGACTTTGGATGTTAGTTCTAATCATGCAATTGAAGATTTGGACCATCTTTTCTGCCATGGGGAGGTTGCGGAGCAGGTTTGAGCTCATCTCAGTCGGGTTTTGATATGCATGTTGAATCAAATCAGAATATAAATCAAAGAATTATGCAATGGGCCCATCAGTCTATACACTTTTCCATGTTTAAAATGCTGCGGGGGTATGGTCTCATGTTTCATTGTGTGGGAATTGTGACTTGGGAGGAATACTAGAAAATATGAAGGGAAGGTCTTTGGCTGGAAGATGTGATATTTGAGGTGTCGAGGTGGTTGAAGGAAGTCAGCAGTCATATTCCTCGAGATGACAATTGCCCATTTGTTGAAGATATGGGCCTTTGGGTCCTTGGCATTCAAAGGGGAGAAGAAGGTTGAGCGCTTTCAAGGTAGTTAAGTGGAATTGGCCAGGCCCAGGCTAGGTCAAAATTAGAGAACTTCCCTTAATCTCATAGTCATCAATACCTCTAAAGAAGGGAATGTGATGCCAGATATGTAGGACCTTTATTAGGTGGGCCTCACATGATCGACAGACTAGATTATACTATTGAATTACCGCAATGAGCATACCAGTGGACCCCACTATGGTTGTGATGTGAGTAGTGGGATTGAAGGTAAATAGATTGGGAAAGAGAGGAGCTCTTGAGAGAAATCCGGGGCCCGGTCACTCTGGATAATGTGGGTCTTGGTGCGCTTCAGTGCAAGGGTTCTTACAATCCACGGCCTACAGGTATTGGGTAATGGGAATTCCCTTCCAAAGTCTTTAGAAGTCTTTCCTTTGTTGTAGCCTTGGGACCTATTCTAGATGATCTGCTGCCCTATGTCCCCCTGCTTTGTTCTCTGTTCAGCAGTCCTGCATGTTGTTAGCTGATGAGCTGATTGGCTCTAGCGATGGGATTCTCGGCAGGTGCATTCGAAGCGGCAGCCGGGGCTTTTTTCCCCCCTCTAATTACCATATGATAGGAGGCCAGTGATTTTCATTCGATCACATCCTTGCGCAAGGTTCTGTTCTACACATGGGATAAGTCCATTTCCCTTTGTCTTCTTTTCTTTTGTTGATGGTTGTGATGAAGGGAGTTTTGTTTCTGTTATTAGTAGATTGTACTTGTTGGGATGTTGGGTTCTTCTGTACCTCTTGTATAATGTTGTTTTGGAGTGTTATATGATAGGTGAGGTCCTCTTCTTTTTGTGATGTCGCCCGAATGGTTGTATGCTCCCACCTTTCTTTGGATGGGCTTGATTTCTAGCTTTGGATGGGCTTGATTTCTAGGCACTAAGGAGAACATAAGGATGCCCACATGATGGATGGATTGAATTGTTGGGTTTGTCCCACAATGGCCAAGCTGGACGATGAAAGAAGTTTCATATATCCTGGGGTCTCTCTACCCAATATGGTTCACCTTTTTTGTGTGACACAACTGCTTTGATACCACACATTACTATGGCCCCACACATAGCTTTTAGGTTAGCTTGACCTGTGAGGCTTTTTCACATTTTCCTTCTTATGGTTAAAGATACAGACTGAAGTTTTAGAACATAACACTGAAAAATTCGCATGCTTATATTTCCCACTGATTAAAGATGTTGGTAGGAATCTAAATCTAGCGAGCATTTGAAATGCCAAATTTTCAAAAGCCCTTTTTGAAATGTGAGAGGCCTACTGAATACATTTCCCCGAAGATAAATGTGGTCTTAGTACATTGCTGGGTCCAAGTTGGCAAATGACAAGTGGGCCTTACCCCAACAGTACAAGCTCATATAAACCCGCCGGGCACGAAGCCGCATCCCTATACAATCTAAAAATTACAATTGACAACGAGCACAACCGACCCATGGTCACAATTAGGAATGGTCGTAACTGACCATGGTGCAGCCGGAGCAGTCACAACCCATGGAAAGTGTGGTTGGGAGCAGTAGTAGGATCTTGGGGAATTTTTTAGTTATCAGTCCCACCCCGCATTGTTTGATGTGTGGTAGTAGCTATGCCTGTGGGCATGAATCGAACCTTGAATTGACTCCAAACTTCATGTCTTGATGATTTTTGGAATATATCTGTAAGTGAGCCACGTCAGCCATCTCTTGATGAGTGAATGAAACTTCGTTATTTTAGTATGAATTCGATGTCGGATTGGATCTAAACTTCATACATGTCTTTGGTAACAAGACCTTTTAACCCAGTGTGCTTTCCAGAGCAGATCAACAGGTGGGCCCCACCAGCAATCTTTTGATGAGTGACTGCAGCTAAACCATATTGGCATGAATTTGACATCAAATAGGCTCTAAATTCCTTCAGGCATTTTCGATATGGCGAGACTGGACAAACTGACTGATGGGTGCCATTGGCCATTTCTCAATGAGTGGCTGTTGCCGGTTCAGATTGGCATACATTTCTGACATCGGCTCGACTCTGAACATTACAAACGAGTGGTACATTGAGACCTTTTACTTGGCATGCTTTAGGGGCTAGATCCATGGGTGGCCCTTGCTTGGCATCTCTTGATGAGTGACAGTAGCTGGCCCTAATTTGTGTATATATATCTTTGAAGTGGTTCTTTTGCAACGTAGCAGGTTCATGGAGAAAAAGAGAGGAAATCACCTTCTTCTTCCCTAAAATAGTCCTTGAATCCGAATCCGCGAGGAGAGAAAATCGATAAAATGAGAATATATATAAATAGATATTATTCAATGAAAAGTATTGTTTAGGATGGACTAATGGGCTTATATATGTAGAGACTCTTAGGATCCGTTTGGATACCACCCACTAAATAACATTTTTTAGTTATGTAAGTCAATTAGTTGGTTTTCTAACTTAAGTCAGTTTGGTAAGTACCATTGTAAAAGTAACTTACCTGATGAAAGTTATCCTGATAAGATTTTATTTTTTGCTTTTCAACTTTTAGCTCCCCACATAATAGGACAGTCCACATCAAAGGTGCCGACGATGAATGGCCCACATCTGAGGTGAGCCACGCATGATGGATGGCCCACATCAAAGGTGGTACCCATGTGATGGACGGTCCCATCAAAGGTGGGCTTCACATGATGGGTGATGGATATTAAAGGTGGGCCCCACATGATGGATAAATTTTTTTATGATGGCCCCACATGATAGATTACCCATATCAAGGCACCACCCTCATGAGGATACTTCGCACCGTTTGGATCAGAAGTAACTTTACAATAGGTAATGCCTCAAGTAATTATCTTGGTTTTTACTTTATTGATCTACGATACGTATGATTGGTAAACAGCATACTTACATACTTATCAGTCAAAAGTAAAAAAGTACATTTGGTTTCCAAAATCACAAGAGTACTTATCCCTCGAGTTTGTTCAGTCCATCCCTAATATCCACTGTCCATCATGTGGGCCCAATCTTGATGTAGACCGTTTATTATGTTGGTCCTACTTTGGCCTTGTCTTCAATGAGAACCATCCAGCGTGTGGTGCCAACCTTCAATGTCATCCATCCAACTTGTGACGCTCATCTTAAATGTTGGCTATCCATCATGCGGGGCCCACCTTAGATGTGGGATATCCATCATGCGGGCCCACCTTTAATGTTGATCGTCCATCATGTAGGGCCCAACTTCAAAGTGGGCCGTCCATCAATCCAAGCCAGCCTTATCTGTGGGTCATTCATTATTAGGAGTCGACCTTCAACGTGAATTGCCCTCAGGTGAGGCCCACCTTAATATAGGTCATTTACAGCCCACAATCAATGTTATTGTCCATCATGTAGGGCCCACCTTTAATATCAACTGCTCATCATGTGGAGCCCACCTTTGATGTGGATCGTCCATCATGTGGGCCCCACTTTGATGTGGACCATTCATGATGGTAATTTTAATGTGGATTGTCCATTATGTGGGGCCCGCCTTGATGTGGTCATCCATCATGTGGGGCCCACCTTCAATATTATTGTCTACCATGTAAGGCCACCTTTGGTATCCCCCGCCCCTCATGTGGAGCCTACCTTTAATATGGATTGTCCATCGTGTGGGCCCCACCTTCAATATTGGTAGTCCATGTGTGGCCCACTTTGGATGTGGGTCATTCATCATTAGGGGCCTACCTTTGATGTAGACAATCCATTATGTGGGCTCACCTTGATTTAGGTCATCCATAACGTGGAGCCCACCTTTAATATGGACCGCCCATGATGTGGGACCCGTAAATCAAGAATTATTTTGTTGTAATATTTTCCTTACCCTAATTGTTAGGTAGAGGTAGGGCTGCACATCTGCCGGTTAACCCGCTCAACCCAACCCGGTAGAAACCCGATTTGTCCCGACCCGGTAGAGAAAACGGTCCGGTCTCGGGTAAATACGGCTGGACCATTTTTAATTTAGGTACGGTTTAGGGTACATGCCAAACCCGCTCGACCCGACCCGTTTCGCCCAACCCGAACCGCCCCGTTTATACTGGTTTATTGCTTTTAGAAATATCTGTATGACATTATCAATAGGTTGGATGGTCAATAAACATTAGGGTGGACTCTAGGAATCTTTTAATGGTGGGAGTTCAATGACTACTGATTTTTGTGGTGTGGTCTACCTAAAGCTTTTATCTGCCTCCTTTTTAGGACCATGTCCTATAATAATCTGGAAACAGATGGACAGCTTGGATTTTCAACATATACATCGAGGTGAGCCTCACGGTCAGGGCCTCACCCACATGGTTGGTTCCAGGGTCTCACGGACTCTCACCCAAGCTGCGCTCATCTCATAAGGAGTTGATTATGTGACATCCAGAATCCACCAAGGTGGGTGGATGCCTGACTATGGGGCTCATAGTGATGTATGTGTCTTAAAACCACACCGTCCAACCATTTTGAAAGATCATTTTAGGATATGATACAAAAAATGAAGCTGACTCAAATCTTAGGTGGACCACACCATAGAAATAGTCGTGATTGAATCTCTACCATTGAAAACTTCATTGATTTCACTGGAATGTTTATCTGTCATTGTTTTCCTTCCAACATGTTGATAAGGTCACAAACATCTAGGTGAAGAGGCCACATAAATATCATCTTAATCCAAAGCTTTTGTGGTCCATAGGAAGTTTTTAATGGCCAATCACCACTTTTTCCTGTATTATGGCCCATCTGGGACTTAGAACTGCTTCAGTTTTTTTTATTCATGCTGTAAAATGAATTTTCAATACAAATGGATGGTGTAGATGCAGTCACATACATCACAGTGGTCCCACAGTTAGGGTCCCACCCGCCTCGGTGGATACGGGGTCTCACCTAATCCGCTGATTCCTCTCCCGATTTCACAGGAGAGAGTCAACTGTTACCGCATGGGTGTAACCCTAACCATGTGGGGCCCACCTTGATGTATTTATTGTATATCCACTTCGTCCATATGTTTTCCTGTATCAATTTAGGATATGATTCCAAACCTTAAGAAGATCCAAATCTCAGGTAAACCATACCACTAAAAATAGTGATAAATGACCATTAAAAACATTTTATGGACCAAATTTTTTTTAGATCAAGATGATATTTTTATTTTCCCTTCATCCAGGTCTTTTTGACATTATCAACTGGTTGGATGGAAAATAAACATTAGGAAAACCTTACTATGGGCCCTTTGAAATTTTTAATAGTGAGTCACTCAATCACCACTATTTCCTGTGTCATGGTCCACCTAAGATTTAGATCTGCTTAATTTTTTAAGCTCCGTCCTAAAATGATATATAGAAATGGATGGACAGCATGGATATACAATAAATCATCAAGGTAGGCCCCATGGTAGGGGTATCGCCCACTAAATTATTACCCGAGTAATGTCACTCGAATTTGAGATACGAGGAGAAAGGGGGAAAGAGGAAAAAAAATCTTAGCTTTCTTTGTGCTCGAACTCGAATTTCTTCTTCAACGATCTTCTTTCGAATCCTTCAATACACAAGTTACTTTTTCATCACAGCCCTGATTTTTCCTCTTTAGATTCATTTTAATGGATTAATTTTTATTGAGAGCTCTGAATTTCATTTTTCTCTCTTATTTTTTTTTGTTATGATTTACATTATTTTGATGTTATATAATGTTTTTATGTGTTTAGATGAAGACTATTACAATTTTGACTAATCTATTTGTTTTCGAGCTAATCTAGGGTTTGGTCTTTGATTATTAGTTTATTGTATGGATTTTATTTAGTTTTTGTTTGAGGTTTGGTTTTTAGGTTGATATGAAACCTTTTCCAACACACTGTATGTAGTGTGGTAAACTAGCAGGTCATGATGATAAGAAGTTAATATAAACATATTGCATGATGACTACTAAAGCCTGTCCCAGATGAGAAAAAGGTAGTCCATGTGTACATAATGGGCCCACTTAATGAACAACCTAGATGCGCCTAATCATAGTTCTTATCTTTCTCATAAGTTAATGATTTTTATAAAAATCATTTTATCATTATTTTCTTCAATTTTTATTTTTATCATTAAATCTTGAGAAAAAAGCGGCCACAAAAATCCTACTCTCCCTACGTGTGTGTCCCTGTTCAAGTACCTGAGTCTCGAATGTCCCTATTCGTGTACTTGAAATTCGAGTCTGGACGTGTTGTTTGGACAATCTAAAATTTAAAAGTTACTACATAATTATTTATAGAAATAAATTTTCTAAGAAACTATTTCTCTCTTCTAATGTATGTTAGATATCATCACACTCACATCAAGACGAAGTTTCGAATCCTACATTAGGAAATGCATCAATAACATCTCCTATCGATTTGGAAGAAGGTACACCGATGGATAAACAAGGAGCTCAAACCCAGACTAATACAAGAAAAATGCTAAATGTATGGGAAGACTCTGAAGAAATCATTGAATCTAGTGAGAAAAAAATCAAATGCATCCATTGCAAAAAAAAAAAAATGTTATAAGAAACCTACTGATAGGTCTACTTCTGCATTTGTTAAACACATCAAGAAGTGCATTAAGAAGCCTAAGAAAAGAATGCATACTCAGCAATACTTACATTCAATACAACTGTTAGTGGGTCCACATCTCTGGGGACATACAGTTACATGAAGGAGAAGATGAGAAGTTATTGGCTAAATTCATTATCATAAATGAACAACCATTTAGACTTGTTGAGAGTAAAGTATTCATAGGAACTTTATAAATATTTGAATTCAAAAGTGGAGAATATATCTTGTATGACTATATAAAGGGAATGCATAAGCATATATAAAGCTAAGAAAGTTAATTTGAAGTCTCATCTTTCATCAGCTTCGAGGATTGCGCTAACTTCAAATCTCTAGACTGCTTTAAATAAAAGAATGAGCTAAATTTCAGTTACTGTGCACTTCGTCGAAGATTAGAAATTATGCAAGGTTATTCTCAACTTTCGACACCTTCCTCCACCTCATAAAGGAGTAATGATTGCTTGATTGCATTTCAAAATGCACTTTCGAAAAGGGTATAGATGACAAAAAATTGGCCGTAACATTGGATAATGCATCGATAAATGATATTGTGGCCCACAATCTGAAGTTAGCCTTACATTCAATGGGAAGTTTATACTTCGGAGGAAGACTGTTCCAAGTAACATGTTGTGCACACATTTTAAACCTAATTGTTCAAAAAGGCCTCCGTATGATTGATCCAACGATTAAGAGTATTCATGAAAGTGTCAAATACATAAAGGGGTCCCCATCAAGACTGCATACTTGGAAGGAGATTGTACAACGTCTTAATTTGAATACTAAGAAATCTTCAAAATTAGACATATGTACACGATGGAACTCCACATTGAGAATGCTTAGAACTGCATTAGAACTGAAGAGTGCATTTAAGTATTATTCACAACATGATGTCAGCATTTGAGTAGCTCCCGAATAATGAAGACTGGACGAGGGTTGAAAAAGTTTGTAGTTTGCTTCAAGTATTTTATAAAAGCACGAAAATCTTTCCTGAAACTTGTATCCTACTGGGAATAAATTTCTAAAGAAATATATTGCAATTAAGGATGCAATTACCCAAAATATGTTGAGCCCTCATATATATTTGATGATGATGGTGAAGAATATGGATAAAAAGTTTGAGAAGTATTAGGATGAATGTTCTCTGTTAATATCAATTTGTATAGTTGTGGACCCTATGATGAATTTACTTGTGATCGAGTCTATGTTTAGAAAGTTTCGTAGTGCTAATTAAGAAGAGTAACAAATTAAATTCATACGCGATGCGTTTGAAGTTTTGTATGCATACTATGTCAGTGAATCTAAAGTTGCAGAAGTCAGTCAGACATCTATCGTTGGTTCTTCTGAAGCCACGACTTCTAAGGTGAATGGGAGTATATTTGATGAAATGTATTCCTTCATAATAATTAAAGAAACTACAGTAAGAATGAATAATGAAACAAACTTGACAAATATTAGAAGCTGCCAGTTTTAAGAAATCAAGCTGAAGATTTTGATGTTTTGGAATAGTGGAAGAATTAAACACATGAGTTTCATATACTCTCAAAGATAGCGCATGATATATTTTCAATCATTATTTCAACCGTAGCATCAAAATCGGCATTTAGCACCGGGGGAAGGGTTGTTAACAAAGAAAGAAGCTCACTTACACCATCTACTGTCGAAGCTCTCATTTGTGCACAAGATTGGTTAGCTCTTAGGTGAGGAGGACGTAACTTTAATATGGAGAAAGATGATGAAGAAAAGGATAAAATGACAAGGCAGAGAAATATTCCACCTAAAATTCATAATATATTTTGAAGTTAAATAAACAATTATCGGTGATATCGTGTAAAGAGAATACTATTTAATACTGTTATAAATGAGTTAAACACTTTTGTTTTTAATGTGCAAAGTTAAAAAGAATTCAAATAAGCATAACATAGTCCTAACCTAACCAGACCTGACCTGGTTTAGCATATATGGTAGGGTAGGTTAGGTTTAACCCTTTTACAAGTAGGTAAGGTTGGGTCAGCCCAACCCGATTACTACCTGAACCGAAACCCAAACCTTTAAAATATGTTTAGGTTCGGTCCAGGATTGGGCCCAACTCAACCCGTGTGCAGGCCTAGGTAGAGGTTGTATATATATTTACTTCTTAAAAGAAATGGTTCCTCTCATCAAGTAGAGGATGCATACGTTACTAATTTTCAAAAACACATTTATGGTAATTATAACTGTAAAGGAAATTTAAAATTTTAAAAATATGTCTACCAAGATTTCCTTTTAATGAGAAATCTTGGCCATTAATGGAGTAACGTCTGTTGGAGCTTCTATATGCCCCTCAAGTTGAGCGAACCTTCTTGGGCAGTCAACTTGTCTTTTAGTGAAGCAAAGCACACTGAACTTAAGCTTTTGGTGAAAATGTCAGATAGTTGATCTTGCAATGAAATAAATTGAACATCTAGATTTCTGCTTGCAACTTGTTCTCGAACAAAGTGATAATCGATCTCAATGTATTTGGTACGAGCATGAAACACTAGATTGATTGTGAGATATGTAACCCCAAATTATTATACTATAAAACAGGTGAGGATGGAGGAACAATGCCTAGTTCACAAAGAAGTGATCGAATCCGTATGAGTTCAATAATTGCAATTGCGATACCTCTGTATTCAGCTTCAGTGCTAGATCAGGACACCTTCTTTTGTTTTCTTATGCTCCATGAAATGAGATTGGGGCTCAGAAAAATACAGTAGCCACTAGTGGATCGACGATCATCTATGCAACCAGCTTAATCTAAATCAGAAAATGCACTTAATATTGATGATGTAGATGGCTTTAGATGAACTCCATAAGAAACTATTTGCTTAAGATAACGTAGGATGCGTTTGACTTCATTCCAATGCTCATCTAATGGTTGTTGCATATACTAGCACACTTTGTTAACAGCAAAAGTAATGTCTGAGCAAATCAAGGTAAGGTATTGAAGTGCACCAACCACACTCTGGTATAGTGTGGGGTCATGAAAAGGTGTACCCGAAAACTTGAAAAGCTTTTCTTGGCTGCACATAGGAGTATGAACGGGTTTAGTTCCATTCATCTTAGTCTTTTTGAGGAGATTCACTATGTACTTTCTTTGAGACAAATACATGCCATTTCTATTTCTTTTTGCTTCAATACCAAGAAAATAATGTAATTCTCCAAGATCTTTGATAACAAATTGTGATTGTCTCATGAATGAGAAGTTGAATGCAATCAACTATAATTCCTATAATCATGATAATGTCATTCACATAGATAAGCATGAAAATGGTGTATGTGGGTGTTTGCTTAATAAAGAGCGATGTGCCAACCTTGGAGCCCCCAAAATCAAAATTAGTGAGAAAAGAGCTTAGCCTATGATACCATGCCTGTTGTGCTTGCTTAAGACCATAAAATGATTTGTGAAGTTGACAAACATGATTTGGGAACCAATTGTTAACAAAACTGGGAGGTTGCTTCATGTACACTTTTTTCCTCAAGAATGCATTCTATACATCTAACTAATGGAGCAACCAACCATTGGAGATAGCAATGCTGAGGACAGTCCAAATGGTACATGGTTTGACCACGGGGTTAAATGTTTCTCCATAGTCAATACCTTCTCGTTGGTTAAACTCCTTTGCTATTAGGCGTGCCTTGTAGCGATTTATTGAACCATCTACTTTCTTTTTCAACTTGAATATCCATTTGCAACCAACAACATTCATTCGAAGAGTTGGATCTACCAATGTCCATGTGTCATTTTTCAAAAGGGCATTAACCTCAATGTCCATGGCCTTTCTCTAATTGGGAATGGTATGTTGGGTTGTCTATATCCTTAATGAAAAGTAGGTGTTTGGTGGCGATGTAGGCTTTGAGTTTGAAAATACCATTTTTAGATCAGGGTAACAATTTGGTGAGTGGTTAGGATAGATGGGGTTTGAGGAACAGTTGGTATATTTATTTTGGGTTCGGTAACCAATTGTGATGAAATAGGTTGGGATGGTTTGGGTGTAGATATTTCAGCCATTGTGTTGGATTCAGTTATGGTAGTTGGTAGAGGTGGAGAGGCCAATGGGATGGGACCAGTTATGGTACTTAGTAGAGGTAAGAAGGCCAATGGAATGGAGGTAATGGTGTAATTTGAAATAGATGTCCCTAGTAAAGGTAAAGGAATATTGATATGGGTGGTTGTGGAGGTCGTAGGTCGTAGGTTGAGTCTTTTGCACATTAGCGAAAGGAAATGAATCTTTATTGAACACATGTGACGTGATACATATATGTGATCTGTTGGAACATAGAGACACTTGTACCCTTTCTATGTGGAGCTATATATTACTAAGAAAAACACAAGAAAGGGAGCAGGGTTAGAATTTGTGACAATTGTAGGGACGGAGATAAAAGAAGCATTCATATCCAAAAGATTTTAGAAAGAGGTAATCCGGTTTTGTACCAAAGAGGACCTTTAAGGGTGACTTATTATTGAGGACCGGTGTGGGAAGTCGATTGATCAAGTATGTGGATGTAGTAAATGCATCAACCCAGTGGATAAGAGGAACATATGCACTAGTCATAAGGGCAAGGCCTATTTCAACCACGTGTTTATGACAACTCTCCACTAGACCATTTTGTTGTGGGGTGTGTAGGCAAGAGAATCATTGAGTGATTCCTTATGAGTTTTAGAACTTCTTGAGTTTGATGAATTCACCTCCCATTATCTGATTGGAATGTTTTGATCTTTCGGTCTAGTAAATTATGTACTTTAAATTTAAATGCAATAAAAATTGAAAGTACATCGGAGCGATGAACAAGAGGATAAACTCAAGAATATTTACTAAAAACATCCATTAGAATTAGATAATAACAAAATTTATCTTTGGAAATAACAAGAGCCAGTCTCCATACTTCAGCTATAATTAGTTCAAGCGAATTTTTATAAACTATTGAACTATAAGAAAAAGATAACCGATGACTTTTACTAAGTTGACACAAATGACAAAAACTTGACGCTTTATTGTGAACCGAGAGAGAGTTTACGATTACTACAGCTTGGATCGTGCTTTGCGTAGGGTGACCCAAACAGCGATACTAAACATCAATAGACATGCGCTCACCAAGAAATGCAGAAAGAGGAGTAGGATGCAATAATATATCATGACTCGGAGATAGGCAATAAATTCCATTTTATTCGGGTCGTGTAGAAGTACTTTTCCCATAAGGCAATCCTTAATAATAAAGAAATCATAATGAAATTCAAAGTAAACAGAGTTATCACGGGTAAATTTAGAAACTAATAAAAGATTTGTGGAGATGTTAGGGACATGTAGTAAATTGTTAAGAAAAAAATTTCAGGGCAGGATAGAGAATATAGACTTACCAACGTGGGAGATGGAGAGGTCAAGCCCATTACCAATTCACACTTGATCCGTACCTATATATCTAAGATGGAGATTAGCGAGGTTAGCCATAACATAGTTGCTTACCCCACTATCAAAATATCAATTAGGGTTGTAAGGCATGTTTTATGTTGTTACATATGCCGAAGGTTGCTGTGCATTTGTTGGAGTAGGACCACCCAATTGATTACTTTAATCATATCGAAAACAACACGTTTTGGCCATATAGTTTTTGCAACTACATATTTGGCAAGGTCTTATTTGCTGGTTATGGGTTACATTTGCTGGTGATGGATGTTACCATGCATGTGGGTTTCCGCGATTACGGTAGTTGTTTCCTCAATAGGTGTTGTTTTGATTTTGGGCAGCTATATTAGCTACAAGAACATTTGCTAGTGCACTTTATTGTTCCTTAAGACGCATGTCATATGCGAAAAGATGGGCCTGAAAGTCATCCATTAGGGTATTCTCTAATGTTGCTGCGATAGTGGTAACGATTGCATCGTATGCGGAGTCAAGGCTATCAAGTAAACATTATTGAAGGACGTAATCGTACATAGAGTTACCAAAGGTAGCAAGACTATCGGCTAGTTGTTTTGCCTTTTGTAAATAGTCAACTATAATAAGTGCTCCTTTGCGCATAGTTTGTAGTTCGTTCGCAGGCGAATCTGCATGTTTCATGATTCGTGCACCCAAGCGAGAGGCAAATTGGTTCTCAAGCGTTACCTATACGGCACACCATGATGCAAGTCCGACAACTTGAGGGAGAACCACTTCTGATATGGATGAAAGCAGTTAGCCGCAGTAGGGTCTTGCTTCCTTTAAGAGGTGTATGCGGGGTTCGTAGAACCATCAAGGAGAGCACGAGTAGGAGCAATGGTCGTCCCATCAATAAGCCATCTAGATCATAACCGATCAAAATCAGTAAGAATTGGGTGCGCCATAAGAGAAAATTATGGCGATCAAGCTTGATTAGATGATTAATGGGGGCTACTTAGAGAGTGAGAGGAGTAAGTAATGAGGACGGTGGTAGTGGGACAGGAGTGTTGTTAAAAGCCATTATTGAGTTTAAGCGAAGTTTGGATTGTCAAGCTCAACGTGGAGGAAAGGATGGTTGATCTCTGCAACAATGTTGGTTGTGGAGATCGTTAGCTTTCATACCTGAATTAAGAATTATTTTGTTGTAATATTTCCCTTGCCCTAATCATTAGGTAGAAGTTGTATATATATTTACTTCTCAAAAGAAACAGTTCCTCTCATAAAGTAGAGGATACGTACCTTACTGATTTTCAACAACACATAATTTATGGTAATTACAATTATAAAGGAAATTCAAAATTCAAAAAAAATGTCCATCAAGATTTTCTTTTAATGAGGAATCTTGATCGTTGATGGAGTAACATCTGTTGGTGCTTCTATAAGCCCCACCTTTGATGTGGACTACCCATCATGTGGCATCACATGGAGAGAGAATGAGATAGAGAAGTTAAAAGTTAAAAAGTAAATAATTGTTTTTTATTTGAATAGCTAAGTTTCATCATATCAACTACTTTTACGATAATGCTTACAAAACTAACTAAGAAAATACCTAATTAATTTACATAAGTTAAAAAGTTATTTATTGGGTGGTATCCAAATGGGTCCTTAATCTAATTTAAAATAGTTTTTTTTTTTTTTTCCTTTTTTTTTCAAAAGAGTCCTACCTAAACCTATAGACAATTCTTATATGACTAAAACAAAGACTTTATGTTAGAACTTAACTCTTAAGACCTTAAATATAGCAAAAATACAATTTACTAAAAATAGTGAGTTTTGACTCCAAACTTAGAATTAATAATTGAAAAGTTGAATTTTGCAATATCATTCAAATGCCAATGCACCCTTAGTAAATTGGGAAAAATTAATAGCTCATTGATAATTATCCCATGATTTACTATGTGTGCAAATCTGACAACTGATCATAAAATTGTGACTCTTGAAAGTTATAATGTGTATTTACACTGTTTTCACCCTATATGAAACCTTTTGATCCTAGCCCTCGACAAGATTAATGTCCTTGACTTTTTTCTAAATCAATTAATGAACCCTGCACACGTCTTTGATGCATAAACACCTCTAATCTATCACATACTTGAAAGCAAAAGCATGCCCCGCTACTACACCTTACATCAATTTGATGCTTGCAAGATCAAGCATAGCATTGTATGGCCTCAAATTATCTTGTAAGAAACGAATATGTCAATTGCCTAGAACGTCTGAGCTACGAAAAAAAAGAGTGTGCCCCACCATGAAGATAACTTGAGCCGAAAACTAGTCCACTCATCTAAGTGAACCAATAGATGAGTGGTCTAGATCATTGGTGTCATTTTCATAAACATAAAACCCTAGTAATGGATCATAATAACTCCTATTTTCAAGATGTTGTTTGGTTTAGTATATTAATGTTTAAAATTGGATAACAGATATTAATCAAGGATCAACGATAGATCTTTGTTGCTTGGTTTGGACATAGATGAACGGTGGAGATTATAGGACCTGAGATCACAAAGAGAAGGTCGTGAGGGGGTGTCGGTCGTGCCGATGGAGAACCCTCGAATGCTTAAGTCAGTAATAGAGATAATTGAGCATAAGAGTTTTAGGGTTTGTTGTTTATAAATGTGTAGTGTATACCTGGAGATGATGCGGAGGTGTCCTTTTATAGATGGTGATCCACAGCCGATGGCGGTGGATTTCCTAGATCCCATCTAAGATACATTTATGTATTAGATCTCGTCTAGGATACGTCTACGGATTAGGAGAGATTATTCTTATCATGTCTGGATCCCATGTATCCCAGTCGTAATTACTATCTTCGTATGACGGTGTGTAATTAATGTGCTCTAATCCGAGGACGTCTGGTGCTATCAGCACTTAGCATCCTCGGTTGAGCTGTCAACAGTACAATAGGTATCAATGCTTGAGGCTGTGGTCTCAGTTCTATATCCGTCACATGAGGCCGAACATAAGACCTTAGGTCCAATTCCACTATTTGAGACTGAAGCCGAGTTTAGAAGGGTTTGACCGATATCTGAGGCTAAGCCTGAGGCCTCAGATCAATATTCCTAGTTATAATTGAATATGAAGACTCTTCGCCTTCACAAACTTGAATCCTTCACTGACATATGTGATGACAGTGGGCCACATATCATCAGTTGCACATCTTTCACGTTATGATTAGGGACAGGATCAGAATTACCCATGACATAACTAGGTAGTCTGGGGAGACAACTCAAGTAGAAATCGGGAAGAAACGATTTTCTAGAAAGAAACTTTTTGATAAAAGCTAATTCTATTTAACCTTTTTTTATGGTGACATTGGGCTTCCCCGACAGGCCTGTTTGGCTGGACACGGATTAGCTACCAACGGGTTGAAGTGATATCACCAAGTTCTGTGGGGCCACCATGATGTATGTGTTGTATCCACACCGTCCATCCATTTGGAGAGATCACTTTAGGGCATGATCCAACAGATCCAAAGCTCAAGTGGACCCCACCACAGAAAGCAGTGGGGACAGTTAGGCCTACCGTTGAAACCTTCTTAGGGCCCACCATGATGTTTATTTGAGATCCAAATTATTCATAAGTTAACAGAGACATGGACGAAGGGAAAACAAAAATATCAGCTTGATCAAAAACTTCTGTGGCCCCCAAGAACTTTTTAATGGTAGGCGTTCAATCCCCACTGTTCTCTAGTTGGGTCCACTTGAGCTTTGGATCTGCCTCATTCTTTAGCTCATATCCTTTGGTGTGGATACAACTCATACAACACATACATCATGGTGGGCCCTACAGAACTTGGTGACTGGCTAGTCGAAAGAGATTGATCTCGGGAACTTGTAGGAACGAATTTCGGCGGAGGTTTCGGTTCCCACGTCTTTTCCTGTCATGGGCTCAGATTTCACCTCAATTTACGGCCCACAAGCCACACTCAGATTTCACCTCAATAGGGCCAACAACAAATGGGCTTGGCCCATGATTACTTTGGCCCACCTGAAGCTGGGCCGTTGAAAATATGATCCACTTAGGTCAGACGATTAAACCATTGAACCTTATTGAGAACTGGGTTCAGGTGCGTTTGTTTTGTGGTTGCCATGAGCTGAACTTTGGGCCTGAATTTAAGACCAAAATGCTGGTTCTAGCTGATTTGGGGTCCGCATATCCACCAGTCAGTGAAATTCCGCCCTGAATTTAAGACTGAAATCCTGGTTCTAGTTGATTATGGTTGCGGATGTCTGTGGTGACCAACATCCCAGGATTTAATTGGATCACAATGCTGCTTTCAGAGATGTGCCATACCTAATTACCTAACTACCTTCAAACATGTGGTCCACCTTAGTTTTTAAATGGTCTACTTTTGGGGGTGTCTATTCCTAGTCGTGTGGCACATCTTCTTAATAGATTGGATGGAATATCAAAACATGGTGGACGACCTACGAAAGTAAGAAGATTTTAATGGTGGGCATCCCCATCCCAGTTCTTCCCTGCAATCTAGCCTACCCGAGTTTCCGATCCACCAAACTTTTAGATGGGTAACAGAACAGGAGAATCCTCACTTGATGGACGGATTGGATTTCATTCACCCATCATGGTGGGCCCCCACAGATCACGTTGTAGGTTCAGCTTAACCGACAGCTTCGTACTGGATCCGGCCTCTTCCCGGAAAGCAGGAGATAGTGAGATACTAAAGAGGCTGCGAACGTGGGAGATCCATGCCATTCATTAGGTGGGGCCCACAGTTAAAATGGGTGGTTCGAGAAAAAAAATAACCAACCGTCCATTTTCAGTGTACATGTGTGGCCCACCTGATGATCAGATCTTCTAGCCTGGAATCGTCCCTGGTGTGTTCCAACTGCCTTCCACCAATCCCAAAATAAAGAGCTCACAGTGAGCACCAACACTCGGTCCGCACATTACCCCCGCCATCAAAAGATGGTTGGCGGGAATCCAGAAAACCTTTCAAAATGCAAAATTCTCAAAACCCACTTTGAAATCTATGTCCGAAAACGCTACGTATCATAAAAACCGGTGTTTCGTATATAAAGGACACTGCTGTATCGCCCGATACGAGACCGAAACCTGTTTCGAATGGCGGAAAATAACTGCGCACAGTGCGCACACAAACACGTTCAGAAAGAATGACAAAATTTTCATTGCTTTCCTATACAAAATCCACCGTCGAAAGAACAAAATAATAATTACATTAAAGAACGAAAATAAAAACAAATCCGGACCGTTCAAGATCTCTTTCTCCTCTTAAGGAATGTCACAGATGAGATCGTCTGGGTGCGATAACTGGTCCCGATCTTGTGTGAGTTTCCTGTTGTGGCATGGCGATGGCCCAGAAGGAGGCACTGGGCCACGAGGGAGCATACTTTGGACCGATACATCGTTAAACATCCGACCGTCCATTGTCCGACCACATGATCCCTTTGAAACCATCATCGATAGTACGACGATCGCAATCAAAACAAGCTTTAAAACCGTTGAGCATCGGTGGGCCACCATCTTTTCTCCTTCTTCTTCTTCTTTTGTAATGTATGGTTTCATGCATATGAATGTGTATTTATAAGGAGAGTGGTAGGAATGTGTTGATGGAATGATGTTGTTTGGTAAAAGATGGAAAATTGTATTATTTTTAAATCACATTTCAAAGCAACAGCAGCCAATTTGGAAATGGGAAAAAATGTAGTTTGATATGTCTTGTTTTCCTAACATCAAAACTACCCATGTGGTGTTGGACCCCTGGTTTGGTGATCCAGTCCGTTGTTTTGGTGGGCCTAACCATGTGCTGGGTTTTCTGTACAAATATTCTAGATTGGACGGTTTTGATCGTCGATTGGTGGTTGCAAATAGTTGGTGAAGATAAAAATTGTATGGATGGTTTGGAAGAGAGGCCGAAGAATGGACCGATAGATTTTTCTGATGTAGACCGATTTTGGGGCCACGGCCATCTGTGGTGAGACACATCGTATCAACGGTTTGGATCACCACCTGCTGGTCTTGTCCATGCGGACCAACGGCATCAGGATACCATCCATGTTTTCATGCATTGACACCATAACTACTTTCTTGTAAGACTCGTTCAAAAAGTCAAGTCACGTGCCTAGATGATCGACGGACGACGGCTTTGTAGACTCACGTGCCTGAGAGCTCGACGGCTTGTAGAGGTGCAAAGCAGCTTCGTATGTTGAGTACGACTTCAATGTTGCCATCCAGGGTCTTTTTCCGTCCTATGCAGTAGTTAGGCTTCCGTCCGTCACATCTTATCTCTCATGCACATGAAGATCCTAACCGTCTGATCAATGGAATCTTATCCGTCAATTAGGGAACCACTGCCCTTATATATTTTCATGTATTAATCATATCCATCTATGAGTCACTGATGGATGACTACAATCATCTGATTAGAAATGATTAATGACATCCCATTCATGGATCTTCCAATCAGGGAGTTTTGAGTGCATGGGTACAGTCCATGCTGAGGCCCACCATATCAACGTTCTGGATCACCGGACCGTGCCATCCGTTTGTTGAAAGTGAAGATCCAGACGGTACAATAAAGACAAGAGTAAAACGTGCTCAGCAAGGAGGCTCATATTTTCTGACGGCTAACTCGGAACAAAACAAAATGTCTGTGTCAAGCATGAGAGGTTTGCTAATACAACACGCGTGTGTCCATCCACACGCAAACACACATGTGTCCAAGATCTGAGCTTTCCATCAGGTGGACCATGCTGTTTAGATCTCCTAGGAATTAAAAAATCAGCCGTTTCACTTTTCAGGTGGGCCACACACAATACAAATGGACAGCTAAAATCATTTTTCTTTCTAGCCGATTGTTTGTTTTCTACACTGTGATCACATGACTGGACTAATGGACTACCTTTCTTTAGGCCAAAACATGTGCATACCAGCTGTAAGAAAGTTCAGTTAATCACGCACATGTGCCATAGGCATGTGTGGTTGCGTGTGGACGTGTAGGGCTACACACGCTTGTGGGCTTTGGAAATGACCACGTATTTCATTGGCTCATCTGCGTCGAAAGGTAGAACAGCAGGCTTTGACATTTCCTTCCTGAGTCGGACGAGAATTCTGGTGTGCGTGGACGATCATTTCAAAATCCTATCCGTCCAATTAATACACGTTTGCTCTATGGATGGACCACCAGAATGGCTGTTGAGTCTGTGAAATCCAAGCGGCTCATCAAGCCGGTCCGCTTACCCTGAGGTCCACAGACGGACGTTGCATGCGGACCATCGTTCATCTTCTCAATCATCGGTTCATTTTTCAAACGTGTGGCCGACCTAATCAGGGAATTAACGTGGGAAGGCCCACCTGATCGGCCTGATTTCCAACAGATTTGCCCAAGTCGGGCATCTGGCTCTATTCGTCTTATTCTCTTCGCCTTTCATAGGCAATGGGATTAAGTGGGGCCCGATTTAGTCTCTTGGATCAAGTGGAGCCCACCCACGTTCGGAGTTCAGGCCTGACTCGGATTTTTACTGCAATAGCCCGGAGGTGTGGCTATTATAACTAAAGGCCAATTTTTCGTCTGGCTCATCTTTTTGAGCCTTTTGAGGAGAAATTGAAACATTTACTGGTCGTGAATGCCTAAGTACTCCAAGGGGAATCCATAGTGCTTAGGGGGATTAGTTGGAGGGGCATTTTTACCATAAATATTCATTTTCTTATTAAAAGGCTAAAAAAGATGAACCAAACAAGAAATTGAGCTTTCAGTAAAAATAGCCATACAACAGGGCCATTGCAGTAAAAATCACAGCCTGACTAGTATTCGGTGGCGACTAGGGCTCTCAATGGGTAGCATCCGGATTGGATCCACTTGGATCCAACTCTAAGTCCAAATATCCACAAGATAGATTCAGATCAGATCCACATCAAACTCAGATCCAAAAGGTGATATCTATATTCAATCCATTTCCGCTCCATAATCCATATAACAATCGGATCTGATCATATCTAAGTCCAAGGCCACCCCATAATAAATCTAAAAATATAAATATAATATATTTAATTTAGTAGTAAAATGATGCAAATCCCACTTCATACTGTGATATGGTCGACCTAAGAGTGGCATGTCTCAATTTTAAGACATGGCCTAAAATAATCTGAAAAACCCGAAGTCCAGCATAAGCATAACACATACAGTAAGGCTACAATAAGTCGACTGCAATGAGTCGAATCTGGAAAGGGTTCGGATCAACTCGAATATGTTTCTACGAGTCCAAATCCAGTCCCCGCTCCATTGACAGCCCTAGTAGGGGCCCCTACACTACCGTCCTCACTGCTGTGGGCCCCACAATTACGTGTGCATTTTATCCATGCCGTCCATCCATTTTGCCTGCGCATTTAAAGCATTTTCCCAAGATGATACAGATCCAAATCTCAGGTGGACCACACCATAGGAAACAGTCGTGATTGAACGCTCACTATTAAAAACTTCCTGGAGTCCATAAAAGTTTTGGATGAAGCTGATATTTGTGTTGTCCTTTCATCTAAGATCTGTGTGACCTAATCAACAGGTTGGATTGAAAATAAACATTACAGTAGCTCTTAGAAAGTTTTTAATGGTGGGCGTTCAATCACCACTGTTTCCTGTGGTGTAGTCCACTTGAAATTCAGATGTGCCTCACTTTTGATCCTAATGCCCTGAAATGAGCTGAACAAAATGGATGAACATCATGGATAAAACACATACGCTATGGTGGGGCCCACAACACCGATAAGTACCGAGGTCTCGGTTCTGGAGGGTCACTACCAAATCCGAGTCCGTTGAGCCCCTCCCTAAATATTCAGGACGATCTCAGCCCTTTATTTGCCTGGTCTTATGACAAGCTGGCCCAGCCTAGCACCACTTACAAGCACCCTGGCCTTGGGACTTGGCCCTTGATTCTTCTCAGTTAAAGGACCGTTGAGTGCCTGTTACTTGGTTAGCAAGACCAGTTCAACCCCAGGCTTTCAGATTTGCGTACCATCCCCGATTCCCATTTTTCAACGGTCTCGCTTTGACAAAAAAAAGATGACAGCAACAAATTCTGGTAAAATAATTTGATTAATCGCATTACATGGAAATTGCCAAAACCAGAATTACTATCATATATGTTAGAGAAAAACTTTGATACTCGGGCAGAGTGTGATGGATGATACTCACGCACTTAGAAATTCCTTTAAAATAATATAGTGGCATATAAATAATTCAAATTGAACTGTCCAAATTATAGGTCTCAATCTAGATGTATCATTCACAGAAAATTAATATCACTTGATCATGTGACTATTGGATTGGTGGACATTGATTGGACGATTGAAAATAAAAGCATCCAATGGTTCTATTTCAACAAACAAATGTCCATGAATATCAGTGGCTAGGATCACTCAAGAAACCTGGTTTTGGGCCTGTGACTTAAGGACAGTAGTTTCCACAAATTAGTCAGTTTATTTTGAGTTAATGCATGAAACACATAGAATTTTGGAGTGCCGGCGTATAAAGCACCATACCGCCCGAGCATCAAATAAGGTCCCAATTTTAAAAATGGTACGTGTGGCATACTAATTTTAAACCGCCTAAATTGTGGGACCCACTTATGACAATCTATTGTAAATAATAATAATAATAATAATAATAATAATAATGATAATAATAACATATTTGCATAATGCTGACATCTCATTCGTGGACATTTCTTTGTTGGAATAAGATGGCTGGATATTTTTCATTTTTAACCGTCCAATAATGTCCACTAATCTGATGATAAGATAAGCAAGTAAATCTCGAGGAGGAACGCTATTTGCTCCATGTGCCAAGTACACGTGCTGATGCTGCACATGAGTGAAAGATCTGGCCCACTCATGGATGAGCTCATAGTTCTTAATCGAGAATTTGATGTGTCAGCTCCCTATGGGAATACGTGTAAGATAAATGGACGTCTATAGAAGGAAACCAATGGTCCACATTCAACATACAATTGTTGCCCACAAAATGATTGGGAAGAACTAGATTTTAGGTTAGGACATTTTCTGAGAGGGGTCCATCTGTTGAACCTCTCAGATCTTCTATAAATGTGATCAGTAGATCCTTGTTGGGAGCTTGTATTGATCGACGGTTACAAATGGTATCCGCTTACTTTTTTGCAACTTGCGTTTCACACGTGGAAGCGTGGTGCGCATGCTCAAGATCCATGCCGATAAAGAGGTAGATCATGTAGGGAGTATGCCTTGTTCATAAATCAGGCCTCTCCAATCATCAGATGGGTCACACAAGTACAAGGACATTAAAGATGAATTAATCAACGGCCCAAATTCATCGTACATTTATTGCTAATAGAACGAACGGATCATCCTGAGTTTTCATTCAAGGCATCTTCCTGTTGGGACCCGCCTGATGGGTGGCTTGCATGGTATTCACGTGGCCACATTGGCACTAGCGAGAGGCATGTGTCCAAAAAGTATACGCGCTCGAGTTCACTCAGGATTTTCATAAGCAGGTCTTGAAGTGGACCGGTTCAAGATCCTAGCGGATTGAAAGTGAGGCCCATCAAGCTGACGTGTGATTTAACAGTTGGTCAAGCAAGTTACCTGTCCAGTAACATTTGTCAACCAAAAAAATTCTTACAGCTGGAAGCGGATTGCTCGCTGACCCTACCATCACCGACGTCGGTGGTAACCGACTGACCGTACATGGAGCGGTTAGGTGAGATCCCGGATCTACCAGGTGGGTGGAACCCCTGACAGTGGGGCTCACAGTGATGTATTTGCCTTAAATCCACACCGTCCAACCATTTTGAAAGTTCATTTTAGGTCATGGTCCCAAAACTAAAGCTGACTAAGATATTAGGTGGACCACAACACAGGAAATAGTCGCGATTGAATCCTCACCATTAAAAACTTCATAGATTCCACGGGATTATTTATTTTCCATCCAAACTGTTGATAAGGTTACAGACATCTACATGAAGAGACCACACAAATATCATCTATAGGGCCCACCATGAACATCATGTTTTATCCACGCCGTTGGTCTAATTTGCGAGCACATTTTAAGGCATGAGCCCAAACGGAAGAATATCCAAAGCTCAAGTGGACCGCACCACAGAAAACAATACGGATCGAAAGCAGGCCACAAATGTTTTGATCAAGCTTATATTTTCTAGGAGGGTTTCAGCAGTGAACATGGACGCCATTATCCCCACCGTTTCCTGTAGTGGGGTCCACTTGAGCTTAGGATATGCTTAATTTTGGGCTCATGGCCTAAAATGAGCTAGCAAAATGGATAAACCGCTGGGATAAAACGCATTACAGTGGACCCCACAGAGTTCAGTCGCCAGGGATATGGTAGGTGTTGGGTCACCTGGGGTGGGAAAAAAAAGGTGTTGGGTCACCCCGGCAATCCGCTTGGCTTTCACCCCATCTCTGAAAGCAACACGTGACTAATTAAATCCCTCCACATGGGATCACCACAGAACTCAATGGTGGCAGATCACTCACAAATGCGAATTCTATGGGTTGCTGTCAGGGATGGCTTGGTCCACTAAACAATTTTGAAACAGGACTAGGGTTAGTGTAGCACACAGAGATGGGGTTTTCCTCCTCAGGCCTAGAGGAGAGATGTGCAGCCTTAGTGTGGTCCAGCTACTGAAATTTACTCGGATGGGCAATTGTTTGCTGAATTATTTTCACAACAGTCGGGCGTTCGATGGTTAGATGATCAGGCGCCCGGTGCCCAGGGCGGACGCCCGACCATGTTTGTCCAAGCGCCCGAAATTCGGCAGTTTCTCTATAAAGCTCACTGGACATTTTTGGGATTGGCCGGGTGCCCGACGGTCCACTGACCGGTCGCCCGACCATGCGCGGACTGCTTATACCCAGTTTCCTTATTTGGCTCTAATTCCTTCGGTTCTCTACTTAAGGAGTTCCAAAACGAGTTTAGGGTATCCCATTAAAGTGTTTTTCATGTCCAAAGTGAGAGAGAGAGAGAGAGAGAGAGAAAAAGAGAGAGAGAGAGAGAAAAGAGAGAGATGAAGCTTGTGGAAGGGAGGATTCTGCTTGTAGAGGTGATTTACTGCGCAGTCAACGTCTCAGTGCCTCTACGTCCTCGTAATCGGTGAGATCTCTCCGTTTTTTACATTCTCTTATTATTTATTCACTCCTACGTGAGTAAAGAAGTTTTGATCCAAGCGGTGTGTGCTTGTGATCGGTTGTAACAGTTCTATTTCATAGTGAATTGTTACTTTGGACTAGTCTCACGATTTTTACCTTTTCAAGGGTTTTCCATGTAAAAATCCATTGTGCCGTGTGGTTTGTGCTTTGATTTATTTCATCGTTTTATTATATCTCATAATTCAAGTAGTTTTGGGGGGCGAGATCCTAAGGTTTTTGTGCAATGCACCCAACACACAGCACCCACTTTGATATTGTGTTTGGCTGTAAAAGCCTTATAAGCCCCACCATGATGTATGCGTTTTATCCATGCAAACTTATCTATTTTGCCAACTCATTTTGATAGCACAAGCTAAAAAATGAAGCAGATCCAAATCTCCAGTGGACCATGCTATAAGAAACAATGGTGATTGAAAGCCCACCATTAACAACTTCTAGGGGCCCACTGTAATGTTTATTTACCATCCGACCTGTTGATTAGGTCTATGTCACATAGACCTGGATGAAGGGAAAACGCAAATATCAGCTTGACCCAAAACTTTTGGGATCCCAGGTAGTTTTTAATGGTGGAAGTTCAATCACTACTCTTTTCCTATGATGTGGTCCATCTGGGATGTGGATCTGCCTCAATTTTGGGCTAATGCTTTGAAATGAGATGGCAAATGGACGGACAACATGGATAAAACATATACATTATTGTGGGATCCACAACACTAACCAACACCAAGGGGTTGCTACTGATTTGTCTAGCTTTGCCTAGCTCCATCTCTACCAGCTAGGGCTGTAAATGGTCGAGTTCGGGGCGGGTTTAGCCAAAACCAAACTCGCCCATTTACTAAACGGGTCTGGGTCCAAATTTTAGACCCATACCCTTTTGCTAAATAGGCGGGTCCAAGTCGGGTCCAAGTCAACCCATCAGACCCATATATAAATGGGTCCGGGTCTAGTAGAGAGAGATCCACCCAGACCCATTTATAAATGGGTCGGGTCTAATGGGTCCGGGTCTAGATCAAGTATGCAAGCATTTTACAAGGCTTAAAATCGGGTTTGGACTAGTTTGAGCTGGATGGGTCCGTTGAAACATAGACCAAACCCGCCCACTTACTAAATGGGTTCGGGTCAAGTTGGGTTGTTGGGCCTAATATAAAGAAAACCAGACCCAGACCTGTTTAGCAACTGGGTCAGTTCTTGGACCCAGACCCGTACCATTTAACAAATGGTCGGGTCTGGGTCGGGTCTAAATGGGTTGGGTCTGGGTATCCCATCGGGTCCACTGACCCATTTATAGCCCTACTGCCAACAACACATGGTCCAATCAAATCCCACCATATTAGACAACCATGATGTCCATATGAATTAAGTTATTGGCATGTGTGTCGCTCCAAAAAAATGTGCCCCCATGAAGTAAGCACCCAGTCTAACAAACTTTCAAACATGCTTAATTTGGCCTAATCAAATCATGCAATCCACCTTTGGGATTGATGGGTGCTTCCACTAACGACCAACGACTAAAAGTGCCAACATGATTATATCAATGACCACCAAAACCATATGTAACTGTCATTATCAGTCTCGGATTTGGTAATGACCCCTCCACTACCGAGCTCAGTACTGGAAAAGTTATATGGACCCCACCATAATGTATGTGTTTTATCCACACAGACCATCTATTTTGCCAACTTATAATTTTATGGCATGAGCCGAAAAAGATCTAAAACTGAAGCTGACCAGTGGGGATAATGACGATCACGGTTGAAACCTTCCAACAGCCCACTGGTGCTTATTTGCCACCCAACCTATTCATAAACTCACATAAATTCATATTGTTTTTTTACCCACCCACAGTGGAATTGGATTTTCAGCTGCAATGAGTACTCGAACCCTATAACCTCATGTTGAAACTCTTGTGAGTTTACCACCCAGGCATGAGGGGAAACACAAATGTAAGCTGGAATATTGAACATGAAAGCATCCAACGGCTCTATTTCAACAAACAAATGTCCACCAATATCATGAGTTAAGGTTGTCTAATAAAATCTGTTTTTGAGACTGTGACTTAAGGACAGTAGTTTTCATAAATTCGCCAGTTTATTTTGAGTTAATGCATGGAACGCATAGAATTTTGGGATGCGGGTGTATAAAGCACCATACAGCCAGAGTATCAAATAACCTCCCTAAATGTTACATACGCCCAACATGCCATTTACAGATGGGAGTGATTTAATACTCTGGCCGCATCCGACACTTGATGCATCCAATTAAAAATGGTACATGTGGCATGCTTTAACTAAAATTAGTCAGATAAAATTGTGGAAACCCACTCAGAGGCTGTTTGTTTACCACTTATTATATCCCGGAAATCTGAAAATCAGATTTCAGCTACTAAATATGTATGTGCTATTTTGCATGTTTGTTTAACCCACTAAAAACAAATATTTAATTGGAAATTAGTCCTTGGAGTTAATTCCGGAGTGGTCTATCAACGGAAAGTGGTAACTCATGTCGTTTGAATGTGGTGGGTGGCATTAAGTTGAATTTCTTTCCTGAAAATGACAATTTTACCCTTGTACGGAATCTCGGTGAGTCCTATAATGACTTCATTTTGAGGTGGCAAAGCCTTGTGAGCCCTACTATGATGTATTTGTCATATCCACACCGTTCATCCAATTTTCCAAATCACCATAAGACATGATTCAAAAAAATGAGGCAAATCCAAAAATCAAGCGGACCACATCACAGAAAGTTGTGAGGGCAATGACAGCCATTGTTGAAACCTTTCTAGGGCCCACCATGATCTTTATTTTCCATCCAATCTGTTCATAAGGTCACACAAACTTGGATGAAGAGAGAAAAAAAAAATATCAGCTTTATCTAAAACTTATGTGGCCCCAAGAAGTTTTCAATTGTAGACATTCAATCTCCATTGTTTGTTGTGGTGTGGTCCACTAGAGCTTTGGATCTGCCTTATTTTTTTTATTTATAATTTATAACAATCTGTAAAAAAAAAAAAAAACGGACAAAAGTTATGGATATAACACATACATCATGGTAGGGCATACAAATTTTGTCACCGCTTCAAGTGCACTGTTCTAAACTAGACAATAAGGCAGCGGATTAGCTCTCACTTAGTAACAGCCCCAGTGGAAAAGGGATTGGATTGTGTGGTGTGCCACAGTACATAGTTGACGTCACCAAATTATGTGGGTCCCACCATAATGTATGTGTCATATCTACACCGTCCATCTATATAATGAGACCATTTTATAGCATGGGCTCAAAAATGAGGTAAATATGATGCTCAAGTGGACCAACACCACACAAAGCAGTTGGGATTGAGCATCTACCATTGAAAACTTCTTGGAGGCCACAGAAATTTTGGATCAATCTGATATTTGATTTATTTTTTTCCCCCTCATCCAGTTCTTTATAACCTTTTTAGCAGGTTGGGTGACAAAATAATCATCATGTTGGGTCCTAGGAAGTTTCAACAATAGGAATCATTATCCCCATTGCTTTTTATGGTATGGTCCCCTTGAGTTTTAGATCAGCTTCATTTATATGGGCTTATGACCTAAAAGGTTCTCGCCAAATGGATAGACATTGTGGATATAACATATATATTATGGGAAGTCAACTCAACACCAAGGTAGGCGGTGTGTGGCACACTACACTATCCGCATGTGTGGTCATGCTCACCAGGTTGCACGTTAGTGGGTGCTTCCCTAGACTTAGTGCCTACCTTGATGTATATGTTATATGTCCAAGTTGTCCAATATCGACGTCTATAGATCATTCTTTGGTATGGTCCCCAAAATAAGGTAGATTCAAATTTCAAGTGGACCATTTCACGGGAAATAGTGGTCACATGAGGACATGGGCAATTTATTAATAAAATTGTCATATTTCACATATTTTTATTAAAGAAAAACTTTGAATTCGATACTAAATTTCAATGTTAGGAATAGTTTGCCAAACAGGCATTCTAGCACTTATTAGTACATAAAATTCAGTACACAATAAATCTAATACTTAAATTAATTTCAAACCTTTTTTATTCAGTTTATCAATCGTACCCTTGTTATAAGCTATTGCAAATAATATTAATGATAATCATATATTATCTGCACAATTCTAATATTCCATTCATATTTCATTCATGGACACTTGTTTGTTGGAATAAAATGGTTTGATATTTTTCATTTTTAACCGTCCAATAAATATCCATGCGCCAAGTACAAGTGCACCGCACGTGCTGATGTTGCACACGAGTGAAAGATCTGGCCTGCTCATCGATGAGCCCGTGGTTCTTCTTCATCCAGAATTCGATGTGTCAACTCCCAATGGGAAGACGTGCAAGATAAATGGACGGCTGTAGAAGGAAACCGATGGTCCACATTCAACATTCGAGTGATTCCCACATGATGATTGGGAAGAACTAGATTTTAGGATAGGACACATTCTCTGAGCGGGACCCATCTATTGAACCCCCCAGATCTTCTATAAATGTGTCCAGTAGATCCTTGTTGGGCGATTTTATTGATGGACGGCTATAAATGGCATCCTCTTCCTGAGGATTGTTTTGAACTTTATCGATTATATTTTTTTTTGGCACTTGCCTTTATGGCTCTCAATGGAGCGGGTTAGATCCGAGATCCGCTATGAATCTATATAATGCATATTTGGATCTTAAAATAGGTCCAATTATTTAAATGAATTGGATTTGGATCTTAAAATAGGTCCGGTTACTTAAATGGACTGGATTTGGATTCACAGAAACATATCCGAGCCTAATCCGAATCCAATCCATATCCGACTCATTGTCACCTTAGTGTATGTGTTATATCCATGTCCATTTTCCATTTTATTTTAAGCCATATCTCAAAATTGCAGACATGCCACTCTCAGGTCGGCCATATCACATTAAATAGTGGGATTTGCTAATTTAGCTACTAAATTAATTATATTATATATTTTTTTAGATTTGTAATGGGGTGGATTGGACTTAGATCCGACCTGAATCCAATGATTAAATGAATTTTGGATCGAAAATGGATCTAACTATTTATAAATGGATCATGTATAGATATCACATTTTGGATCCGAATCCGATTCGAATCCGTATACAGATATTCAGATGGACCCGGAGCTGGATCTGATCCATTGAGAGCCCTACTTGCCTTTCACATGTAGAAGCATGGTGTGCACAAGATCCATGCCGATCAATGGGCAGATCCTGTAGAGCATGTCTCATCCAAAAATCAGGCCTCTCTGATTATCAGACGGGTCATGCAAGTACAAAGACATTAAAGATGAACTAATCAACGGCCCAAATTTACGGTACATGAATGACCAAGACAGATTACAGATCATCCTGAGTTTTCCTTCAAGGCATCTTCCTGGTGGGACCCGCCTGATGGGTGATTTGCATGGTATTCTCATGTGCCACGTTGGTATTAGTGAGAGGCAAGTGCCCAAAAAGTATTTACACGCTCGAGTTCACTCAGTAATTTTCTTCAGCCGGTTTTGTAGTGGACCGGCTCGTGAAATTAGTGGATTGACAGTGAGGCCCATCAAGCTGACGTGTGTGATTAACAGCTGGTCAAGCAAGTTACCTCTACAATAATTCATGTCAACGAAAGAAATTCTAAGAGCTGGCGTGCGATTGATGGGAGCGGATACATGGTCACCCTACCACTACTCCGTGATGACTCGACCTGGCCGGATTTGGTGGCGCTGCCAGCACCTGACGCGGATTTGCTACTGACAGCATCAAGAGCGAATCTCACTACTGAAGTGACGTCACCAACTTCTGTGAGCCCCACCATGATGTATGGGTTGTATCCACACCGTCCATCCATTTGGAAAGATCATTTTAAGGCGAGAACCAAAAAATGAGCAGATCCAAAGCTCAAGTGGACCCCACTGCAGAAAACAGTAGGGACACAGAAGATTTCGATCCAGTAGATATTTGTGTTTTCGATCAAGTAGATATTTGTGTTTTCCCTTTGTCTTAACTTATAAGTAGGTTGGATCTCAAAAAAACCATCATGTTGGGCCTTAGGAATGTTTCAACAGTGGGCGTCACTCTCCCACTGTTTTCTATGGTGGGTCTATAGAAAACAGTGGGGACATCCATTTATTGAACACCCGCGTGGGATGTGTGATGCTGTAAAAGCTCCATGGTCACCACCATAATATATATATGTATTTTATCCTCGCCGTCCATCCATTTTTCTAGCTCATTTTAGACAACCAACCCAAAATTAAGATAGATCCAAATCTTTGATAGACCACATTACAGAAAAGCAGTGGTGATTGAAGGGCTATCATTGAAAACTTCCTAAACCCCACTGTAATGTTTATTTTCCATAGAACCTGTTCATTAGGTGAAACAAACCTAGATGAAGCAATGGTACAAATATCAGCTTAATCCAAAACATTTATAACACCCAAGAAGTTTTTAATTGTGGGCGTTCAATGACCATTTTTTCTCATTGTGTGGTCCACCTCACATTTGAATCTACCTCCATTTTGAGCTTATGCCCTAAAATGAGCTGGCAAAATGGATGGACGGCGTGAATAAAACACATACATCATGTTGGGACCCACAGTACCGACCGACCAATAGCGATTGGGTACTAGCATGGTCAACATGCGACCCTTTCAAATATGCTTTGATGACCCCATCACCGACAGTGGAACCAGGCCGAATAAAATCACGCAATCTGCGTCCGAGATTGATGGGTGATTCCACTAACGACCAACAAGTACCAAAATGATTGTATTGGTGACCACCTGAACCATATGTACCATCATTATCGGCCGATGTGGGCCACTATTAATTGACATTGGTCGGTGTGGATTATCAACTCTGACAAGTGGGGACTGTGGCAAGGTGATCCAAACCATCCACATTATGAGCCCAGTAATGGATGGAGTATATCTTTATTGTCACACTCGATCAATCAATCCTAGTCATCTAATTAATGACTAATCAAATGAACCGTTTAAAAGTAGAATGGAGAGTGAATCAATGCCACTTGTACAGTTTAAGAGTGACTAGGGTTTTTTAATGTGGTGCTAAATTAGCATAAGTGTGAAGTATGGAATGCACTAGTTTCTTTGGGGATTTTATATAATAGTACCTCATGCCATATTTACATCGGAGTTCATTTTCATATAATGTTTTCATCTTGTTACCATATTAATTGAGATATTGTCAAAAGGATATCTTCTGTTAAAAATATTGTTTTACTTTCGTTACATTTTTTTCTCAAATGATTAAAATGCCCACCTAATGAAGATGCAACGCATCTTGCATAGATAGATGGATAATGGTGGGTGCTATGTGGGTTCCATCATGATGTATGTGTTTTATCCACGCCGTCCATCCATTTTTTGAGATCATTTTAGGACATAAGCTCAATTGTTTTGCACCATAGAAATGATGGTGTTAAATGCCTACCACTAAAAACTAACTATGGCCCACTGTAATGTTTATTTTCCATCCGACATGTTGATTAGGTCACAGAGACCTGAATGAAGGGAGAATACAAATATCAGGTTGATCCAAAACTTCTATAGCTCCTAAGAAGTTTTTAATGGTGGCCTTTGAATCACCACTGTTTCTTATGGTGTGGTCTAATTGAGATTTGGATCTACATCACTTTTAGTTCATGCTATAAGATGATTTGAAAAAATGAATGGATGGCATAGATAAACCATATATATCATGGTGGGTCCAGAGAACACTGCATCCAAACCGCATCCAACTTACATGCTCACTAAGGATCACAGATTTCTAGATAAAGTAAGCCCTAGCCTCGACCAAACTAGCCGCGTTATGCAGACTTGCTGCGAAAGCCTTAAGTAGCGCTTGGATGCTAGGAGGGGCCCTTGTGAGAAATCCACCTGTCCATCCATTTTGTGAGCTCAATTTATTACATGCTACAAAAAATGAAGAGGATCTAAAACTCAAGTGGCTCGTGCGAGAGGGAACAATGAGAATTCAATAACAACTGTTGAAACATTCGTATTGCTACAAAAGTTTTGTATTAGGCTAAGAATTTTTTGTATTTTCATTTCATCCTTCTGAAATGGCATTATGAACGGTTTAGATGGCATATAAACATGGAGTTCAGGAAGGTTTGAACCGAAGGCATTTCTTTCCACAATTTTTCCTCTTGTGTGGCCCACTTAAATTTTGGATCCACGTCATATTTAGTCCCATGTCCTAAAATGAGCTTACAAAACATATGGTCAGAGTGGATTTCTAAAATATATAATGATGAGCCCCACCTAACATCCCAGTGTGGGAACTTCCTCCAAAAGCCTTACGCAGAAATCGTGTCCTACAAATTGTGGATGCTAAGCGTATTTAGTAAACTCTGTGGGGTCCACCATGATTTATGTATTTTATCCACTCCGTCCATCCATTTTACCAGATAATTTTAGAGATTGAGTAAAAAAATTAAGGATATCCAAAGCTCAAGTAGACCACACCACAGGAAATGGTGTGAATTGAACTTTTACCATTGAAAATTTCTTTGGGGCCACAAACGTTTTGGTTCAAGCTGATATTTGTGTTTTCTATTCATCCATGTCTGTGTGATCTTATGAACAGGTTGGATGACAAATAAACATTACTGTGGGCCCTAACAAGGTTCCCATGGTGGAAATCATTAATCATCAAGTTGATGTCATTAATTGAATGGCAAGGATTGACAAACAACTACAATGGTATCCTATTTGGGCGGGTCTGAATTGATCTATGTGTCACAGCAACCTATTAGAGAGAGATGGAGCTGCCTTCTGGACCCATTTAGGAAGAAGTCTTCAAATTGCATGATAAGAGAAGCTCTTTTACTAATGTGCATGAGGATAAGATTGACTGTGCATTTGCTGGCCATCAATCAAATAGAAAAGAGCATCCTGGATGGTAATTAATATCTTGAAATCGGCAATACATATCAGCATGTAGAAGGTGCTCGCTCTTTCATTTCTTATTTCTTATTCTTTAAAAAACAATCAATCATACATGCTTGTGACATCAAATCACACCATGTTGATGACATGGCCAAATTCACGCTTGTCCATCCCTTAGTTGGGCCACAAATTTACATTTGGTATTTAAACAAAACTTACAAACCACCCACATTCCAATACTTCCAAATGACCACGAATATACAACAGGTACTTTAAAGAAAAATTTCAAATAATCCATTACTTGCATTTGTCCACATTCCAAGCATAGAGCACACACAGAAAGCATATGTCCAAATGGCTTCCTGTTTAGATGCAACAAGAACCAATGGATGGCTCCACTATATATATATAAGATCATTTCATAAGAAATTCACAGAAAATTTATTTATTTATTTTACTGATAATCTCCCGAGAGCCTCAAACCATAGCATGGATGTTTATTGACAAAATTGGAGCTTTTAACAGCCATCCAAAAAAGAAAAAAAAAAAAAAAAAAAAAAAAAAAAAAAAAGAGCTTTCCAAACAGCTTGAAATTCGCCGGCTATTATACTTCCTACTATCAACACCAATACGGAGGACATAAGAAAATAAAAAAAAAGATGAGAAAAACAATACCAGACTTGGCTAAAAAGATTGTCTTTATTTTGTTTAGTTATTCACAATCTTTTCTTCATAGATTTAATTTTCTGTCGAACATTCACATTTAAAAATTCACTTAATAGCTCAAGAAAATAAGGCAAATGAGACATCAATAAAAGTGATTATTATGTAACATTAAATAAGTTTAAACAAATTATTGCATACTATTACCTTTCAAGGGTTAAAAAGGTTCGTGAAATTGCATGGTACGCTTGGAGTTATATCAATATTTATCAATGTTGAAGACGTTTCTCCCTTACGAGATGCGGATAATGCTCCTCTCTTACAAGATGTAGATGTTCTTCTTTCACTGGCCGTGAATTGACTAGGAATGGCCTCTTTACATGTTCGAGAACTATGGCAAAATTTATTGCACCCTTGCACTTTTTCTTTGTTCGTCGACTTGGTTGTCCTTCATCATGAGCACACTTTCTATTCTTTTTTTGCCTTCCTGGAGGTCGACGAGTATTAGGTGGAAGTACTTTGAACTCTTGTTGGTCATTAGGCCATATCCTCTTACCAGGGAGTGCGTGAATCACACCAAAATATTGTTCGTTGTACTTATCCACACGATAGCAATCAGTACAATAGTCTTCAAAACTTCGTCTTCTGTCTATAATTACAGCAACAGCATGCTTACAGGGTATTCCAGATATTTGTCATTGTCACCATGAGCATACACGATCATTGAGTTTTACTGAGAAATTACCATGCATTGTACTGACCTCATACTCTTCTTCACCAGAAAATAGACAATAAATCCTTCCTGCATCCGATTCTTAAGTAATTCACGTTTTGCTTTTATCTTAGGAGTGATTACCTTTGACGAAGTAAGCCACTTCATTGCATGCTCACGTCGTCATGAAAATAATAACATTATCTTTCTTCTAATAGAGTCAACCATGTCAACTATAGTCGTATAATGAACATTTGAGATCCAAGCGTTAAAGCATTCTGAGAAGTTGTTGCTGTTAAGTTCACATTTCAACTCTTCGTCGAAATGTGACACAAATTACCCATCTTTTCTATGGCCGTTTGGAAATCATACATTGTGTATGCATTAGCTGCCCGCCAAAAAATTTATTTCATAAGTTCTCCAAGAAATTCCTTTTTGAAATTTTCGTACATGTGACGTGCATAAAATCTATGATCTGCACTTGGAAAAACTATTGACAGGGCTTCTTTTAGACCCTTTTGTCTGTCTATAATAAATGTTAAGCGTCTATTACCCCCTATAAAGTTGAATAATAAATCTAAAAACCATCTCCAACTAAACTTATCTTCTGCCTCAACCACAGCAAATGCTAATGGAAAAGGACCATTGTTCGCATCAAGGGATAATGCTACAAGTAATGTTCCTTTATATTTTCCCTTTAAATGGCACCCATCTGAATCAATAACTAGACGGCAACTGAAAAATCCTCTTTTAGTAGCATCAAACCCAATAAATAGACGTCGAAATGAATGATCATTGTCAACATAGTACCTAATGAAACAAAAAAAAATATTTAATTAATAAGTACATTATAATAAAGTTAATCCATATAATAAACTACTAAAAAAATTATATATATATATATATATATATATATATATATATATATATATATATATATATATATATATATATATATATATATATATATATATATATATATATATATATAGCCGCAACAATGAAATACTTAATTTTTTAAGTTTCAAACCTTGCATAGTTTTCAGGATTCATAAATTCAAGTGTTTTACATAACTTAGAGATTAGAGCATATGCATCCTCGAATGAGCTAAAGATTGTTTCTAATTCTTTTTGTTTCACCTGCCAAGCCTTCTAGTAAGAAATTTTGAGTTTATATGTCATATATAAGTGATTTACAATGTTCTACAATGAAAAGTCTGGATCAATTCGTATATGATCTATAATCTTTGAAGCGACCCACATGCATGTCAACATCCGATTTCCTCCTAAATTAATAGCACAACATCAAGTATCATGCTCTTCTATGAACTTTCTTATCTTGAAAGTTTTTTTGTCTAGAAAAACAGAAGCATTTATTTTCCATGGGCACGCTAATGACCTACAAGATCTGCTCACGGGTCTTTTATCATTGAATTTGTATTGAAAGTCAATAGAGTATTTTACTACATATTGTCTTAAAATAACTCAAAACTACTCAATACTGGTAAAAGTTAATCCAACAGCCAATGAAGGGTCTTCTACATTCATAAAGTAATTATAAAGATTATCATCACTATTCCACCCACTCTCATCAAATGAAATAACTGGAGATCTACAATTTGACCTAATAGAGAAATTAGATAATTGCCCATCAGCTTTAGCATCAACCATACTTTTTTTACCTGTTACATGAGAAGGCCCAACTCCACCTCTATCGTAGTCCTCCCGGGCACTCAAACAAGGTGTGCGGCCAAGATGCCATTCATTTTGATTAAAAAATCACCATCATTGTGACTATCATAGTCATCAAGATTATCATCCACTACATAATTTTGATCATCTAATTCATCAACTTCATTTTGAATGTTCTTCTTTGAAGTTTGTGTAGGCTGGTGATTTCTATATGACGTATCACCCATCCTGTGAACATAAAACATTGTAACTTAAACTTCAAGTATAAAGAAATTGTTTGTTAGAAAAATTTGACCACTCTCCCTTATTCTTGAGTGGGCAATATGTTTACAAAGAAATTAATTGTTAAAAAAAGATATCAAAGGTCCATATTCAATGTGTTTGTGGCACAAGCTCATGACCCGAGCTACATGGTGTTGGGGTCATCAGGCAATCAAGGTCATGTTCTTTTACTTTGGAAAAGTGTTGCAATTGATTGTCTACCTAAAGGACAATGCAACAATATTGAACAATTCACATTAAAAAAATCAATTAATAGTTAAAAAAATCTTGAAAACCTATTAAATAATATGAAATCCAATATTTAAAAGAAAACCATTACCAAAATCTAGATTTTCTATTATAATCCATCGTATTTCATGGACCAAGATCTCCACCAATAGCTTATTTGACATTAAAGAAGCTCAAAAGAAAAACCCATGGAAGTAAGCTTCTAGAAAAATAAAGGCATTAGGATTTTAAAACACGGCATGGAATAAGAAGGGAAGCAAAGGTGAAAAGTCCAATGATGAAAAAGTTTCAAACCACGTATATATGCATAATTGGGACATTCCAATTAAATGAATAGAGAAAGACCTTCCTTGATGGAGATGGATAGCCCCTGTGTAACTGCTTGGGTGAGAGAGAGGTCTTGCTTGGTCGAGAGAGGGACGGAGATGGTTGAGAGAAACAGGTATGGGAGAGAAAATGAATAAGAGTTGCCTACCATAATGTATGCAAGATGCGCTAGAAAATTTTATGATTTTTTTCCCTTTTTTAGAGAATAACAGATCCAGCAACATTTTCAACTTTCGTACGCATCTTCAAATTAGGTGGGTATTTTAGTCATTTAAGAAAAATTATGACAGAAGTTAAACCAGAATTAACAAAAGGTATCCCTTTGGCAATAACTCAATTAATGAGGTATCTTGTTGAAAACGCTATTTAAGAAGGTACTTGTATGTAAATACGGTATTAATGAGGTACTATCAGTGTTCGCATTGTCGGTATCGCTACAAGTTTTGCTGGCCAGAGATAAAGATATAATATCGTTATCGTCGATAATATCGCTGATAACCGGAAATGTGAGGAAAAAGGAGAAACATGATGAAAATTGTGGAATTTTTCAGTGAAACTTTAGGAAATGCCTAAATACACATATTTACATATTCAGGAATAAAAAAACTGCAAAAAGAATGCATTAAATAATAAGTTTTCATTCAATGGGGCCCAAAAAGGCATGCGTTCATAAGAAATTACTCCAATAGCAACGAAAATGAGTTTATATAATACAAATGCATCCACCATATGATAATTGAGACATAAAATTAAATGACATTAATACCGTTCACAACGTCACTATTACTGGGATGAACTGGAAACACAAGTATTATCCTGATTCGAAACTCCTGTGCCTCCACAAATATTTCAACTGTGGACGTTCAATCCTCACGTTTTCGGCCCATCACGATGCATTTTTTATATATCTATGCCGTCTATCTGTTTTCTCATATCATTTTAGGATATGATCCAAAACCTTAAGAAGATCTAAATCTCAGGTGGACCATACCACTAGAAACAGTGATTAATAACCATTAAAAACGCTTTGTGGGCCACAAAAGTTTTGGATCCATCTGATATTTATATTTTCCCTTCATCAAGACATTATTGACATTGTCAAGAGCTTGGATTGAAAATAAATATTACCAAAATCTTAAGAAGGGCTCTTTGGAATTTTTAATGGTATGGCACTTAATCACACTGTTTCTAGTGGTATGATCCACTTGAAATTTAGATCTGTATAATTTTTTAAACCACTTCCTAAAATGGGCTGTAGAAAAGGATGGACGGAGTGGATATACAAAATATCATCCATGTGGGCCATACCGTAGGGGTAACACCCACTAAGCTGTTCCCAGGGTAACACCTGGAAGCGGATTGGCTGGTGCACCCACCAGCTACAATTGCTGGTGCAGTGACGTCATCAAGTTCCGTGGGTCCCGCCATGAGGTACTTGTTATATCCAAGCCGTCCTTTCATGTTTTGAGATCATTCTAAGTCTTGACCCAAAAAATCAAACATATCCAAGGATCCAGTGGACCACACTGCAAAAAGCAGTGGGAGATTTAACGTATACCATTGAAACATTTTTGGAGGTCCCAGAAGTTTTGGATCAGTCTGATATTTATTTTTACCCTTCATCCAGGTTCGTGTGACCTTATGAACAGTTTGGATGACAAATAAACATCATGGTGGACCTGGGTATGTTTTAACGGTGAGAATCATTGTCCCCACTATCTTTATTGGTGTGGTCCACTTGAGTTTTGGATATGACACATTTTAGGTATCATGCACTAAAATGATCTCTCTAAATGGATGGACGGTTTGGATGTACTAAATACATCATTGTGGGGTCCACAGAGCCTTAATCTTCTTTGAACCGTTCGTACAAACACGGTGCTCGAGGACTACGCACTCACTCTGCGTCCGCCACGTCCCTACATAGAGACGTAGTGGTGTGGGGAGCGGATTAGGTGCGACCCGGACTCACGCAAGACGGTGCGGCCCTTACGTAGGTTCACCGTGGGGCCCACATTGATGTATATATTATGTATCCACACCGTCCAACTGTTTATACACAAGATTTTATGGCATTAAACCAAATATCATGCAGATCCAAATCTTAAGTGGACCATACCACTAGAAACAGTGTGATTGAGTGCCCCACCATTAAAAAATCCAAAGAGCCCATTGTAAGGTTTTGGTAATGTTTATTTTCAATCAAGCTCTTGGTAATGTCAATAAGGTCTTGATGAACGGAAAATATAAAGATCAGATTGATCTAAAACTTTTGTGGCCCACAAAACATTTTAAATGGTTATTCATCACTATTTCTAGTGGTATGGTCCACCTGAGATTTGGATCTTCTAAGGGTTTTGGATTACATCCTAAAATGATATGAAAAAATAGATAGACGGCGTAGATATATAAAAACTACATCAATATGGGCCCCACACGGTTAGGGTAACACCCACTAAGCTGTTCCAGGGGTCACAAGTAATCCGCTCCATTGCGTCGTCCGCACGCTACTCGTGCGGAGTAAACTCTGTGGGGCCCATCGTGATTTACTTATTTTATCCACTCCGTCCATCCATCTTAACAGATAATTTTAGATATGGTGCAAAAAAAAATGAAGCATATAAAAATCTAAAGTGGACCACACCACTGGAAAAGTGTGAACTGAATGTCTACCATTGAAAAATTCGTGGGGGACACAGAAGTTTTGGATCAAGCTGATATTTGAGTTTTCCATTCATACATGTCCATGTGATCTTTTGAACAGGTTGGATGACAAATAAACATTACTGTGGGGCCTAGGAAGGTTTCAACGGTGGAAATCATTATTCCCACTGTTTCCTGTGGCATGGTCCAGTTGAGATTTGAGATGCTTAAATTTTGGGCTCAACCACTAAAATGAGATGGAAAAACGTATGGACGGAATAGATAAAGCACATGCATTCTAGGTGGGCCCAACAGAGTTTACTCCACACGATAAGAGCATGCGGAGCACGCTCTTGTGTTTCACAAAAGGGTTCGATCGCCCTTCTCGTCTCTGCAGACGAAAGGGTTCGAACTTCCGATTTCCGAAAGAGGGGAGACAAATCCCTAAAATCCCTCCTAAATCCCCCCAATTTCGTCGGAAATTCACTGTTCCTTCGCTGATTATGTACGGTGCACGGATCAATCACAAAGAAGGAAGTAAAAAGTGGTGATTGTCGAGTACTTACAGCGCACGGAAGCTTGGATTGGCCCACTGCAACGTTCGATGAGCTATCCTCTTTCAAGGTATGGAAATCCCTAATTTTCCTCCCTTTTCTGTCGATTTTTTTTTGGTATTTTCGCAATCCCCCCATTATCGGCCCTTTTATCGACAATAGGGGGTTGTTGGCTACAGAAGTCCCGTGGACGGTAGGTGGCTACAGCGACATTCCTTACTGTGTCAGACATTTTCGGCAAATATCGACAAAATCGCCTAATTATCGGCGATATTTGGAAGAGAAACGAATAACTGGGGTTTCGCTGTCGCAACTCCGGCGACACCGATAATATCGGCGATATTGTCGATATTTCGTCAACAATGCAAACACTGGGTACTATCATGTAAAATTTCCCTTTTTCAGTCAAATTAACAATTGGGACCCGTGTGGATATACTCCAACCCATATCTAGACCCACCAAATCCATTTATTTATGTATTACATGCATTTTTCACCATAGGCATTCAATGTTGGGAGTGAAAGCAACCTCATATCGAATAAAAAAAAGCTATAGAGAACGAAGAACACATGAGATTTTATGTGAAAAACCCTTGTAGGAAAAATCCATGACACAAAGCGACGATTAATCCCCTATAATCAGAAAAAAGTTACAAGAGATAGAACAACTTATAGTAGAAACCCTAGTTTTCCCTCAAACCTTAGAATATTCATGCTACGCTTCAAAATCTTAACCCTAATCATAATTAGGAAGATACTTACACACTTCCGTACAATATTAGAAAACAAAAACTTACACTTTCTAAAAACTTACACGTTAATGACGATTGGACCTTTGGTTGGACTAATCAGAATCGACATCCACCAGGCTAGGGAGCTTTCAAACTTGACTTGGGGATCATGCTCAGGCTTGAGATCTAGGCCCTATGTCTAAGTTGGCTTAAGCAAAATCCATTGATGAATGGCTCAACCCAATGATAAATAGTTCATCCCAAACCATTAGATCAGTCTTATCAACGAGTGGGTCACTATACAAAGTAATGGATGATGTGAGGACACTTGTGATTAATCTTGTTCAACATACCTATGTAGTTTAAATGTAAATTTGGATCCAAATAATGTTTCTATCTATTATTAAAAACATTTATATGATAAGATTCATTGCAGTAAAGGAAATACTACAAAAAGTTTTTAAGTTTTGGACTATTTTAAACCTTTGATCATGTCGCATTTTTTTCAAATTGGGCCACCTAGCCCTATAGGGTTAGAACCAAGGCCGAGGCCTTCTTAGCTTGGGTAGGGCCAAGGTTGTTCTAGGACTAGGATTTAGGGGAATAAGGCTAACCTTACTAACCTTAGCCCAACCCATTACCACACCATTTAATCACAATAAATTTCACCTGCAAACAAAGCCAACATGTTTATAACCCCGTTAGTGTACTTTTAACGAGTCTACTTGATTGTAAAAAGATAAAAATATGGCAAGGAATCACCTTCAATTTCTAATATGTGAGCACTAAGCGTAAGTGCAAGTTTGAGGCTAAGGAATAGAGTATAGTTTCGACAACATTTCTCAAATAGTTAAATAGCTTTATAGCATGTACAATAATAAGTAGGCCACAATGATTCCTTGAGGGCTTTTTAGTACTGGTGATTAGGTGGTATTTAATTGCATTACATTAAATTAACACAATTATTACACAGTGATTATATCTTTGGAAATACTATGGTATTTTGACTGTCAAATCCCATGTTTGAGATTGAATTCTTCATTTAGGAAAAACATTATTTTAAGTGAAACCAGAGTTTGTTAAGCGCTAGAATTGTGATCAACAGACTAGATTTCACAACTAATCTCAATCACCTATATTCATATGCAACTTGAGTTCACATTTAAAGGATGCATATGGATTAACAATGTGGATAAAACACGTGCATCAATATAGGGCCCACAAATGTAGTGGAATTCAAACCACCAGATATCTTATTATATCTCTTACTGGGACTGAAATTTCAATTACTTAAATTTATCTAATCATTCATATTGATTCCAAATGCTAGTTAAAATTTATATCACATCAAATGCAATTAAATACCATCTAATCCCATGTTCCAAGCAAGCTCTTAATGTCAAACTTTGTCCAACCCATCAGACCATTATTGACATGTGCACATATTTATTCATTGAATTATATTAAGTTTTTCCAATGTTTGAGTTTATATGTACGGATGTAATTGTTACATGATAATATATACATGTAAACATTCATATTAGCCTTCACAATGAAGTGTGGCTAATATTAATCAATTAAAGGTTTATTGCACTTCTCACTTGGTGTCGACTATTGTGCAAGTATGCACAACATAATTCATGCATATTGAGGTGCATGTACATATGAGATGTACCTCTGCCTAATTTATGAGATGATCAAGATGAGATTTCATACAAATCAAAACAATCAACTCCATTCACAGTCAAATTATGTAAGCTTATCTATTGCAGTAGGGATGGATTGTTATTTGGTCGGGTAGATCTCACATGATAATTGCGTAGATAATAAACTCTTGATCAATCACGATATGTGAACTAGACCATATGTGTTGTGAGACCAATTACCTATAAGCGATTAATCAATTTTATTATAGTCGTATTGTGAGTATGCTTGTCTTAAAGATGACTTTTATGTCCTTATTACTCTACACTATGTGGCAATATTGTAATGATATGATGCTACTTTGGTGTGCATTCACAAGGTCATGCCCACAGATTAGGCAAGTCATAAGTATGTTAGAAAAGCTACCAAATGAAGATTAGGTCACAGAGTTGGGTTAGAGGAATATTGTAGATGATCGCATACTAATTATGATGTATAAGAGAGTTATCTAAGGCAATCGATCGAATTAATGATCGAATTTCTTACATATTATTTTAAAATATTCATATACTATTATATTAATATTTTAAACAAGTTTTGATCAATTAAGTGTGCACCACAATTGGAGCATTGAGATTTGTGCACGTATACAAATAAATGGAATCAAACATGCTTCATTAAGTGTGATAAAATAATAGCTTAGGACAAGCGGTTGGACATTAGGATGAATAATTTATGGTCCACTTGTAAATTTGGTGCAATGTAAAGCCATGATTATCTTTAGGTTCATATGGTTATCTCCACATCAGCAAGCAAAAGAAATAGCTACGAAAATATCTCCATACAATCGTCCTAAAATGCTATAAATAAGAGAAAGATCAAAGACTTTTAAGCCCCCGTCAACCCAACACACATCAAATCAAATTAACAACACAATGCCTATCTTTTAGCTTTTATCTTAGCTTAGCATAAGACAACCCGTCTATACGACTACGCTAGACTAGCTTTAGCATAGGAGTGGTGTAATCTCATCCGTCTATATTGTTATGTTAAACCAACCTAAATTAGAAGTGATGTAATTACCTTCTATCTACGTTAACAGCTGGATCATAAGGAGATTTTTTTTTTTTTTTTTTTTTCAGTAGTGTAATTCTCTTCATCTATTCTCAAGTCATGAGACCAATGAAGACTTAGATCTAAGGCCCTTCCATGCATGCCACAAACAATGAATCATTAATAGATACTTTTCGTAATTAGTTTTTATTTTCATTTTAATTAATGCAATTGAGTTTCTTCTACTCTCATGTTATGCGCATCGGATTATCTTTGCTATCATGGAGAGGAAAAGTCATTAGAAGGACAAATCCTCTCATTCACAAATCGCTTAGTTGTATATACAGGTGGCTGAATAGATGGATGAACTGCTTCAGTTTCAAAGACATTCAGATCGAATCAAACTGTAAAAGGCTCTGACTCACTTGACACAACACACATATACCAACGACCGAATTTCGAGCCAAACAAAAATATGAAAAGATGGCTTACCAAATGACTTGAAGATGGCCCAAAGCCATCTGAGCCATGTGCCAAGATATAAAAGTTTTCAAACAATGCTTTTGATCATGTAGATGGTAGATGCAAAATTGCAATTAAAGGAGGTGATTGTTGGTTTGCTTGGCTCAAACAGACACAAGACAGGGAGACATCAATAGGGCAATTCCTTAGGATGAGCTTATCCGTAATTATCGATCCAGCTTATCTAGTTGGCAATTGCATTGGCAATCACGAATGGCCAAACTGTCGAGATTAAGTCAGATTTCCACGATTTAATACTATGGCAGAGTGTGACAGATGGTGCTTAAAATATTACTTAGAATACAAAGTAATTCAAACCCTAATGTCCAAATCATGGGCCTCATTTAGATGTATCATGAATAACCTTATGCTTATTTGATTGTCTAACTATCGGATTGGTGGACAATTATTCAAAGATTACGGATAATTATATTTCGACAAGCAAGTGCTGGCTAATCAGAGTTTAGGATTGTTTGACCAATCTAATTTCCAGACTGTGACTTAGCAACACTAGGTTCCACAGTATTTGAGTACCTGTGTATCAAGTATCATACTCTATCAGTGTATCAAATCACACTGAAAAGACTGCCTAGTGGGGTGTGTGTAACGTCAAAACTATGAATTAAGTGTGCCCACCATGAAGATCGCGAAAAATCAGCATGATCCAAAAGGATGAAAAACCTTGTCAGAACGTCCAAATCAAGTGGTATGGCCCACCTAACTTTTGAATCAGTCTTAATATGAGATCTTTGCAGGTGAAGTTGCATAACAGCCATAGGCCCTGATCACAATCTTATCTTTTCTATGGTGGCTGCACTCTTCCATTGCTCTATCTATTGTGGCCCACCTGTGTTCTATGACACATATATGCAAGATTAATTCCATTCCTCTTGAGTCTACCATGGGCCGTCTCACTCCCACCTTTTGGACCATTGGATCAGGCCCGGTCTTGTTGCAAGGACCATTATAATAACTTCTGTTATAGCAGCCCAAATCCAAGATCCATCTTATAGTCATAAGACCCACACCTTAGCCTAAATATCAGGCCCATAAATATAAGTGTCAGGATTGACTAACATTATTCAGGCCCACTTATGGTCTTAGGGATTATTGGGTCCTGATCAACGGCCCACGTTGATTATATGGGCTTGCTAGGTCTAGAAAAATGCTAATCTTGGCCCAAAATGGCCTACATAATGAGCCCATTGGGCCTTTGGTCAATAACAAGCCTAGGCCTAGTCACATTAGTTTCCATGCCTGAAAACATGAACCGGCACCAACAGACTGCTTCCAGGCTCGGCCCAAACCGGGTCGAGAGCAGACTAAGCAAAGGTCCATACCAAGCCACTTGCAGCACTGGAGAACATGGGAACGATCACGTACATACAAACCATGTGGGGCCCATCTATTATGTTTATGTCGAATCCAAACCATGAATGTGGTGTCCATTCTCATTTTGACCGTAATTACCAAGAATGATACAAAACTGAAGTGGGACACCTCACTAAGAGCAATATATAATCACACATAAAACCGATATATCCACGTGGTGTGGCCTACAGGAGATTTGAAATGGCCTGAGTTTTGGTTGGTCCCTTCATCCAGGTAGGGCTCACCTGATGAATGGGTTGGTTGGAATGGGACGCATATTGCATACTGACACTGCCCGTAGCGAATGCTATGTGGGCCTCACAGTGAGGTATATGTTTTATCCAAGCCGTCCGACCATTTTTCCAGCTGATATTAGGGCATGAAACAGTGGTGATTGAACTCCTACCATTAAATACTCCTGTGGGGCCACAAAAGTTTTGGATCAAGCTGATATTTGTGTTTTCCCTTCATCCAGATCTGTGTGACCTAATCAACAGGTTGGATGGAAAATAAACATTACAGTGGGTCTTAGGAAGTTTTTAATGGTGGGAGTTCAATCACCACTGTTTTTCTGTGGTGTGGCGCACCTAAAATGTGGATCTGCCTAATTTTTGGGCTCATGCTCTAACATAATCATCCAAAATGGATGGACGGCGTGGATAAACCACATACATCATGGTGGATCTCACAGAGAATCATCCAATAGCGTTGCTACTGGCGGTGTCAGTATGCAATCGGCGTCCAGTTTAGGGAATCGGATTGCATGCGGAGTAACTCCGCACGCTCTTATCGCGCGGAGTAAACTCAGTTGGGCCCACCTAGAATGTATGTGCTTTATCTGTTCCGTCCATATGTTTTTTCAACTCATTTTAGTGGTTGAGCCCAAAATTTAAGCATATCCAAATCTCAAGTGGACCATGCCACGGGAAACAGTGGGAATAATGATTTCCACCGTTGAAACCTTCCAAGGCCCTACAGTGATGTTTATTTGTCATCCAACCTGTTCATAAGATCACATGGATATAGATGAAGGGAAAACATAAATATCAGCTTGATCCAAGACTTCTGTGTCCTCCAAGAATTTTTCAATGGTAGAAATTCAGTTTACACATTTCTTGTGGTGTGGTCCATTTTAGATTTTGATATGCTTCATTTTTTGGCACCATACCTAACATTTTCTGTTAAGATGGATGGACGGAGTGGATAAAATAAGTAAATCACTGTGGCCCCACAGAGTCTAGCGTGCGGAGTTAGTACGCAATCCGCTTCCGTGGAATGTACACAATATGGAGGACCCCACATTCTTTTACGGTGGGTTCACCCTTCCCAGTGTCTCCCAAGAAATCGGATTGCTACTGAGTAAACCCTGTTGGGCCCACCGTGAATGTATGTGACCTATCCACGCCGTCCATCCATTTTCTCAGCTCATTTTAGGAGTTCAGCAAAAAAGTGAAGCATATCCAAACCTTAAGTGGAACATACCACAGTAAACAATGGGAATAATGATTTCCACCGTTGAAAACTTGCTAGGACCCACAGTGATGTTGATTTGTCATCTAACCTGTTCATAAGATCACACATACATGAATGAAGGGAAAACACCAATATCAGCTTGATCCAAAACTTTTGTGGCCCCCAAGAATTTTTCAACGGTCGCTGTTCAATTCACACTGTTTCCTGTGGCGTGGTCCACTTGACCTTTGGATATGCTTCATTTTTCGGTTAAAGCCCTAAAATTATCTAGTAAAATGGATGAACGGAGTGGATAAAATACATAAATCACGGTGGACCCAACAAGCGTACTTAGTTACTCAGTAGGCAATCCGCTTCCGTCTCCCATTATTCCCTTTTAGTATGGTCTATCTGAATTATGAATCAGGTTTGATTTCGGATGTAGCCATAATGGACAGATTCGATGGCACTTACAGATCACGGTGGGCCCCACACAGCTCGAACGTATGATAACTGCAATACGTTTTGAATGTATGTGATCATTCATAGATTGCTAATGCATGGGACATATTCCTCATGTGTGGGGAACACATTTCATTGACCTTAATTAACCGTTGGTCTGATGCCTTCTACGGTGGATGAGAGTCTGCCCCGAAAATATCCCAAATTGGACGACTGCAATCGTTCGATGTTGGCCCTTTCTACATTGAATATGAAACTTTGCTGTACCTTTTTCTATTGACCATCCATAAGTAGGCCACCATATCAAAGAGGTGGCATCTTCAGATACGTAGGACTAATGGGCCAACCAACATCGATAGTGGGCCCTACTAGATAAGGGTTATGGATTAATGAACAATGGGTCCCACATGCACCGACTACGCCCCCTATTACTGTTGGTGGTCTTGCATTTCACGCATGCCAATGCCTCGCATGTGTGAAAGATCACAGCCACTTATCCGCCGGGCAATATCTATATGCCTTATCCCAAATATCAGGTTGGTTTCATAGAGAAGCGGATTGCGTCCCGAGTAACTCAGTACCCCATAGTGTACTGAGTAAGCTCTGCGGGGCCCACCGTGGTTGTATGTGTTTTATCCATGCCGTCCATCCGTTTTTTTAAGCTCATTTTAGGGCATGAGATCAAAATTGAAGCATATACAAAGCTCAAGTAGACCACACCACAGGAAAAAGTGGGACTCCTCTCAAAAACCAATCCTAACCGTTCAAAAAATGGATTTAATTACAGGCATTTAATCGTTATATAATTTCATCAATCCTCACATCGAATGGATAGGGTCAATTGTAGAAATTCATAATTCAATCATAAGAAGAATCAGTGTAGGACCTACTTGATGCATGAACGGCTCAGATCACCTAACCAAGCAGCGGACTACGAAATAACTTCAGTAGTACGCGGAGTACAATTAAGAACAGGTTTCTAAGGTTGGTTCTTCAAGTCAAACTACGGACAGATGAGATCGGAAGGCAGCCGATCACGTCATTATCATCCACGCAATCAGAAAGTGCCACCTCAGCATTTTTCCAAAATGGATGGTAACGCTTCTTCCAGCTTTCACGCTTGTTTCTTCCGCAGCCCTTCTGCGGAGAGATGGATAGACAAGGCTTACGTGTCCACACAGCTACTGTAAACGTGGCAACCATGAAACTCAATCCAAACCGTCCAAAACATGGACCCCACTCTAGATTGGTCATGACCCCGAAATTAGATTATTATTATGTTCCTAATAGCTAACGAAATTGGACCTATGAGTTTCCCATCTTAACCATCCATTTATGGCCAATCATACAATATCTAGGATTTTTCTTTGAATTTAAATTATTACCATCTCAAATCTACAGCTAGGCTCACAATTTTAACGGTTCAGATTAACGTAAATGCGTGCCACGTGTAAAGAGAAATGATGCATACGCAAGCGTGTCAGAAAACTCTTTCATCATTCGGTCTCTTTCGCTTTCGCAGCTCGCGAGAGAGTGCGGCCTCCATCATCGTTACAAAGACGGGGTTGGACCGTTGACCGGTCAAACGTTGGGTCAGTGGGCTACCTTTTGATCATTGGTTTGGTTTCTAATCAAACGTAGGAAGATCTGATCCGTTGATCGGTTGGGGCAGATTTGACATAAGTGGCACGATGAGATAAGAGCTCCAACGGATTGGTTTTGACAAGAATCCATGAGCAGACAGCCATGGGAAAAACAGGCAATGAACTATGACCGTTGGATAAACTGTCCCAGATTCCCAGGGTCGGTTGGTGATTTCCACCAACCATGATAAAGTCGGAAGGAATTAGGTCCCATTCAGCCTATTTAATTACCTGGAATTTATGATGTGGAAATTGATGACTGTAGTTAATATTTAATAATTCAATTTTTTTTTATGTAAAAGGCTTAAATTAATTAAATAATATTCACCTTATATTCTGTGTTAGAGAAATGCTATGTAAAATTATAAATAAATTAAATAAAATGTCTAATCAAGCTAATTTATTTTCTTTTGACATAGATTCCTCAAAAAGGGGAAGCGGACTGCGTTGTGTCCCATCTCAACGGAATCAGTCCTAGCAGGGGCTTTGTGGGCCATGATGTATGGGGTTTTATATACTCAGTATATCCAGTTTTACAGGTCATTTTAGGATGTTGGCCGATCTAGGGCTCAAGTGGATCACATAGTAGGGATTGAATGCTTATGGTTAAAAACGTCTTGAGGGCTGCGAAGTTTTGATCAACCTGAAATTTGCATTTCCTTCATTTGAGTTTGTGTGACCTTATGAACAGATTAGGTGGTAAATAAACATTAATGTGAGCCCTAAGAAGGTTTCTGCAGTGGGCGTTATCTAATTACGTGGGGATGTCTCTGTCTCATCTTAAGTCGAGACTATTCCTTACAGATGAATCACCCACAAATCGCATGGGGAGGAAAATTGAATTCATGTCGGTGGAGAGCACACCCATGATGCAGTGGGCATCATTATCACCGCTGCTTCTTTTAGGTGTGGTCAACTTAAGCCTTGAATTCATCTCATTTTTTAGATCTTATCTTAAAATCGTCTGAAAAAATGATGAAATCCATACATCATGGTGGGCTCCACGGAGCCTCTGCAGGACGCAATCCACTTCCCATGAATGAATGGAGACTTTAACAAAATCAAGAAAATTTTCCTCATTTGAAAATAACACTAATGTGTGACAGCATGGCATGCCGGTCCGAGGTCTAATCCATCTGTTAGAACAGCACCACTACATTGACACCTTAACCTAATAATTCAGTTAATCTGCACCGAGTAGTTTGCGAAACAACTGTACTCCTCTAGAAAACTCAGCATGAGCTTCCTGATCCATCCAACTACCACAAATATAAGGCCCACATGTTGAGCATACTATATTTACTTTTAGAAAAGTACGAGGTTAGACCAACCTGATGGATGCATTGGATCTTGCACCTGATGTACTATATTGGCATATGTGGCATGTACATGAGATTTATTGCACGTGTGCAATCGCTCATCAAGCTGCTAATCCAATAGGGTTCGGGCCTTGACTCGTTGGTAGAATCTGCGGAGTTTCAACAAGGAGTGACCAGCACCAGTGGATGCGTTGCATGACTGACTGTGTGGGTGGGTTGCATGACTGACAAAAAAAAAAAAGAAGCTGCTAATGCAATATCAAAGATGCCATTTCACAGCTTATTTACAAAGGATGTCTGATTAAACTAAATTAATCATTAAACAAAGTCTTAATAAACTCTAATTAAGCTAATATAATCATTTTATATGCCTTAATTAACTTTAAGCTAACTTAAGCATTATAAAAACCCTAATAAATTCTATCTATTAAACAAAAAGATAAACTAGTAAGGGGAATAATATCTATGGTCCACTGGAAGGTCTGATCTTCAGGCAGGATCAATCATGATATGGTGACCACTCTTTATGCAATTTTGACCCTTGATCAAGAGATTCATGACTAAATTGAGTGGACTAGAATTATTTGCTAAGTGGCAAATGTTAAAAACATAGTGGATGATTAAAATGGACACTATTCAATGGTTCTGATGATTAAATGACCATCAATCGAATTATACAATCATCCAATCAATCATCAGTTATCTACAGCGGATTCTTGAGTTGGACGATTGAATTTGAATTGCCAAGAGGACAATTTCTCAGTGCATGAATGTTAGCGTATGATCTTGAGCTATGCTACATTGTTAGTTCATTATGCATGAAAGTGAAACCAAATTGTCCAAATCGTGGCTGGCATGCACCCAATAGTCCTGATCATACAATCGGTGGATACCAAATAGATGGCTACAAAGAAAATGAATCGTCCAAATTCAAGGTATGAAATGGATGGTCAAGATCATCCAATCCACGTCATTTTGGACTGTGCTCCATTCAGTGTGATCTAACTTCTTGGACGGTCTTGATTGCCATTGCAAGAACGCTGGATACATCGTGGATATGTTGTCATAATTTAGTAAAGTTTGGCCAAGTAGAGGTGGCAATGGGCCAAGCTGCCTGGCTCAGCCCTGGTGACCCAGCCCTGAAGGGCCAGTGCTGGGGCCACTAAACTGGACCTGGGTCTGGGTTAGGGCTTGAAATCTAAGCCGGATTGGGTTTCCCATTGATGAATAGCTTAGCCCGCTGGGCCCATTTCCCAGATGTATACCATAAAGTATATAGATATTGTAACATAGATTAAAGAACATGTGTATTTAGTGCATATAGTAATACAAAGAACTTAATTTAATATTCTAATAGCATGATGCATGATGCTAAAGCATTTATAAATTGGCAAAATTGTGACTCCACTTTAAATGGTCAATACACTTATTAAAACTCATGCATATGGTGGAGAATTGGTGGTGAGGCACATGCCTGGCTGATGAATATTTTTTTTGACACAGGTGTGCAATAAAGTAACTTTGATTCTTTGGAAAAACATGATCATTTATAAACATACACTAACCATTTGTACATATATCTTTAACTTAAAAGGTCAGCCTTGGCCCCTGCTCAAATCAGCCTTAGCCCAACTCAAGCTTATGAGGGTTAGGGCCAAGGTCTCTTTAGCCTATTACGGCCTAGGCCAGGCTAGGGCTTAGGACTTTAGGACAGGCTAGCTACCCTTTGGCCAAGGCACTCTATGCCCTAGTAATTTTCCATCATTTTCAAAATGGTGGTGGCTCAGGCTCCTTAAATGGGGCACATATAAGGCAGTTGGCTTCATCCACGTTGTGTCCCAGATTACAATACAACATCGTGTTTGTGTATTTTAGTCACATAAGAGGCCACGCATGTGAACAAGAGCCTGTATCTGGCTCGCGTATGTAATTAGTTAGAAAGTGCGGGCATGCTAGAGTTGTACTCGACTCAATATTTGATTGAATTAAGACCCAATCCAAAGATCTAGCTGCCCTCTCGACCACCGATTGTAATAACAATCAGGCAATTTGAGAAAGGGTAAGAGTTAGTCATTCCTGACGGATTCATTTTATCTTATATTTAGGATTTTTCTTTCACCAATAATTATAGCTAATGTATTTTTCAAAAGAACAAGATGAACAGATAAATAAAATTAAGAAAGCTGAAGCAATGCAATTTGTAGATGATGCTCATTATAATAGACGAAGTACAAATAACTAAAGAAAATAAAAGAAATGAATATTTGATCTGTCCGTATGAACAGACGGTCCAAGCAGATGGTCAGGATGTGACCAGAGTATTAATCTTCTAGGTAAGAACTCAGTGACTGAGATTCAACAATAGAAGGTTGTAGATGTTTATGTTATTCCCACAGTATTGTAGCAATGGCGCTAGACAATACCAATCTATGTTAAAACTAGGGCTAAACTAAGCTATGTTAAGATAAATGTAAAGAAGAACAATTGTATTTGGCGAGGACCTTGAGCTCTTTATCATGTTTTTCTTTTATAGCTTTTGAAGGGAGCAAAACCCTCGTTGGATTTTCTTGATGGCGCAGGATCCTTTGCAACTACGGCCTGTAGTCTTCCCATATGGGAGTTTTCGTAAATCTAAAACCTTTGGTTAGATCTTCACTTTTACATCCTGTGGATCAAACCTTTGAGTTACTGTTACAACTAAATCTAGCTCAATCAAAGCCATCTCCACTCTTCTCCTATCATGCCCTTGGATATCATTGAGATTGTGGGACTGCATCCACCAAATCACTATCATGTCTCAATCCATTGGTTCCAATTCGCTCAGATATTGATCTGGTCTTCGAATATTCAAAATCTCTATAATCACTGTGTGAGCTCCGAACATCTCTAGGAAAAAATCTCTCGTTTTAGAAGGATTACGAGAGATAGCCTTTCTGAGCATATCCGAATCCGTGATAAGTTCATGGGCTCAGTAGGTCTTTTATAAACATGCTTAATACACTATCTCATTTTCGTGACACACGAATTAGGGCCGCATGTCGTTCGTCGTTTCATTCCCCTAAAGGCGTACGTACGATTCTGTACCACCGCATTGATGGCAAAATGTGTATCACCGAAAGAAGGGCAGAAAAAGATATCTTGGCATTCGAGTACGATTTCACTAACATCAAACCTAATTATTAGTCCACATCGATGTGTCGAAAATGAGTATAAACAAATAACTTAAAAAATACACCAATATGAACAACCCTAATCATACAAATAATGGATATCAAATGAATGGTTAAAAATAATGCAGGGTAAAAACCACATTGTCAAAGAATCTAAAGGTTATTACAATGTGTGATTTCAAAACTGCTAATACTTTATAATCTTGCAGTATTTTTCATTTTTCATGAGAAATAATCTCAATTCCTATGCAAAATAAAAAAATAAAAAATGCACTATATAAATATATATTTAAATTTTAAATTAATATAATTTGTAATATATATACTTTTGAGATATTCTCAGTGCCGTGAGAGCACTATAAGATTCAGTGCTTTTAGTTGCATCGATTCACTTGGACAGCCCAATCAATTGATGTGAACTGTCCACTGAGTCCCTAACACATTTGATGGGCTACAATGGAAAATTTACACTGATGGGATCGAAGATCCAATTTATCCATGTTGGCCTTATTTTCTGTAGCAGACCTTTTTCCAAGCTCAAGATGGGATAACTACCATTGCCTCACAGGGCGTTCTTCATAATCATAAATAATCCATAACTCATCGTAACAAATAGATATATCAAAAATTGTTGGTGGACCTAGTTTTTTGTAAGTGATCTTGACTGTCCATTTAAAGGGCATTGATCAAATGGTTATATTTTTCGAATGAGTGAGATGTTTGTAGGGTAGCCCAAGAAAATGTGTGTTGGAACTAATGATCATTCTGGATTAAAAAACATGGGACTAGTTATGGGTCCCAATGCAACTAGAGCACTACAAGTTATAGTGCTCAGAAGGCACCGGAACATTATTTCTCAGCATTTTTCAAGGTCTATTTCAACGAGTTAGGTATGTTGCCGGGAAAGATAGGCTGCATGGCAAGTTAACATGTCCCCACAAGTAGGTATGATATGATAGAAACATCTACAGTCAAAACATCACTCTATGAATCTTATCACCATTCGATTACTATACCAAACAATAACCGATCTGGCCCACTTAATCCACCACCACTTCCCATCATGGTTAGGTACCACGAATGGACAGCAAACACACACAACGAAACTTCACTATGGGAGTTTCACTATGTGTAAAAAGAAGTATATTATACGGTTGGTATAACTTCTTATACATGACCAAGCTATATATATATATATATATATATATATATATATATATATATATATATATATATATATATATATATATATATATATATTGTGCTGAAAATCATAGAAAGGGAGGGATAATAATAAGAAGGAAAAGACAAAGGTGGCTTTCATGTGACCACCACTTGTGCCCGTTTTCAAGGACCAACCCATGTGATGCCATTGTTACACTCCATTTCCATGTGATCTTACCACCACTCACAGGCCCACAACCACAACAACAGCAACAACAACAATGTCTACATCTCCTTTTCTTCCTTCTTTCCTATCTACTTTTCATCTTTTTCTACTTTCCTTTCTAAGCTTTTTCTTTTATTAAAATGTTATTATTTCTACATGTACTGAGTTGCACGCCCTCTGCATGATTCCACAAACCAATCCTTTTCACATGTCTGTGAATTGCAGCATACCACAAAAAAAAAAAATAATAATAATAAATAAAAGGAAAAAAGGAAACTGGACTAGCGTGTGGTTATTGTTCATTGTCATTTTCTTTTTATTTCAGTGGTATCATGTAAAAAAATCTGGACCGTTCAGATGATATGTGCCTTTGTGACTGAGCTATAACTTGAAAATTGTAACGATCTGACAATTATAACCGATTGGATGGTTATGATCACTTGATCCATGTAATTTTCAGGCCATGCTTAGTCAATGATGTGGCCGAGAATTTAGACCACCCTGATTGAGTGCATGTGTTGATATTAGAGGTGGAAAAATTAATTATTTTTCATTATCGTGACCTAAAAAAGAAAGATTATAATGATATTGAATTTATAATTCTAAATAAATTATAACCTAATTAAATTTCGACAAAAAAATGTATAAATATTTGAAAATCATATTTTTGTAATAATATGTATGGTGGATGAGTCGCTACCATTGAAAAATCACGATAACCATGGTCTTATGCATGGAAACCTAACCCACCAGTGAGGAATTATGTAAAACGTTGCTACATTTTTCCACAGTATCCACTAGTTCTCATTTCTGACTAGTGGAGCCCATATTTCGGTAATCCAGACCGTTCATCTGTTATCTCCAACCGTCGATGGATTTTTTCATCAAACAATATTATCATTTTGATTTGTGGCCACATATGGACCGTTAAGAAGAGAAATACCGAAAAAGACCCACATTCAACTGAAAAATGTCTTAACATTAGTCAGTGGGATCCCAATGTGGGAGGCTTTTTAGGTATGCTCCTCCACTCTCAGAATATACAGACCAACGGTTTGGATAACGATCCGTGGGCGTAACTTGCCAAAGATGAAAAAACCCATGTGTACCGTTCAAAGATGTGGCCCACTTATCATGATAACCTCCCCACTAAAACCCCACAATGGAGAAAATGCCCTTTTCCTTGCCTTTCAAGAGCTGCAAAAGTAGACCAGCTTTTGAAAAAACAAATGCTTTGAAAGGAAGTTAAAACGAGCAATGTTTAAGCAATCAATAATCAACATGATCAGCTTCTATTTCCTCTTGCATTTGAGAAGAAAATACCTACATACATACATACATACATACATACTTACATGCCTACATTCATCCATACAAGTGTTCATGTATGGATTTGGAGCTCTAATTTTTCTTCTTTTTTTTCTCGTATGTAATAAAATAGTAGAATTTTATGAAAATGGGTGTCATTGAATTAACAAAAAGATTAAGAATTATCAAAACGGGACGACGTCGGTGCATCTGAAACCGTCGGAATTGGTGATCGAATCATCAGGCCATGCGTCACGGAGGAGCTTGAGCAGCAGCTGGGCCTTACGCTTGGCCCGGTCGGTGCAATCGCTCTGTACAAGGAGCAGCAGCTGCGTGACCACACCAGCTGACACAGCCTCCTTCTGTAGCTGTTCCGATGCCGAGCACAGTGCGAGCAGAGCCCCGGCAGCATACTCGGTGGCCCGGTCTGATATCTTTAGTATGATTTTCACTAGGATTGGGACCGTGAGGGCGTGTGAGGCGAACGCAGCGCACCCTGCTGGGACCCTGCAGAGCAATTCAACGGTGGCGAGGGCCCGCTCTACGTCGCACTTCTCAAATTCAGCTAGCCGGTCGATCAGGGCCTGGGCCGCCCCTGCCGACACAGCCTTGTGCCGGTTCTGCTTTACTAGGCACAAGGAGAACAAGGCCTTGATACCAACTTTGAGTGATTTTGGGTGGGCGAGTGGATGGCTCAAGATCTTCACTAGGCCTTGGAATAGTCCCTCCACATTGCCGACGATGATCCTCAGCTCTGGAGGGCGTGTCCCGGAGACTATACTCTCGATGAGTGTGGCTGCATTGATTCTTGCCTCAATTGATGAGTGGGCGAGTAGTGAAACGATAAAGGCCAACCTCTCAGGCCGAGATACGATGGACGTGCATTCCAACTCAGTCAGGGGGCACATCACAAGGAGAGCAAGTGATTCCAACGTCAATTCATCTTCGCCGTTGTTCTCCACACCAAAGATCATGGACAGCAGCATGTCCCGAGCATCTTGCATCGATATGATCGAACGGTTCTTATCAGATTCCCTAACGAGAGCTCTAAGCCGTCGGAGAGCCGATAACCGAGACGCTGCCACCGCCGACGTAGAACATCCCTGAGCGAGGAGAGACCGGAGGACAGCCGGGTCAGCAGGCTGCTTTGGTGTGGGGATGCGCTCGACCCCAAATGACCGGTTCGCGACACACCACTCCTGGATGAGCCGCCGCAAGGTGTGGTTCGGGATGAGGGTGAAGTCCGATAAGGGGAGGCGGGTTACCGGGCAAGTTGTGTTCCCAGTCGCGACCCATGACTCGATGCTGGTCCGGTCATAGGTCTGGCCGGTGCTAACCGTGACTGGGTCACACATCAGCTCTAAGGAAATGGGGCACCTGAAGTGGTATGGGATCTGAACTCCCACATCCAAAGGTGCCACATTTCCTGGCATTATTTCTGGGAAAGGATCTTATCAACTTTCTTCTTAAATCTCCCTTGAATTACTCCTTTCGCAAGCTGAGGAAGAAGAATCAAAGCATCTCTAAGTTGGCGAAAAGACTAACTGAAGCAGTTGCACTCTTCTTCTGCTCTGGCTGCAAATTCTCTCCACTGCGGTGCGGTGTGGTGTGGTCAAAGTGCTCTCTTTTATGGAGTGTGTGGTCAGATCCAGAACATACCTACAGTTGAAAACTACTCTTATCTGTCTCTTCACACGTGCATATCTCCACCATTTCTCTTAACCTAACTAAGCCCTAACCCTAGTTCAACCACCTTTGGTAATGTACCTTTGTTCTTGGAGAGCATTTGATACTCTGGTAGAGTTGGATGGTTGATACTCGGGCAATTGAAAACTGTATGTGTATGATAGATTACATACATTAAACCGTCCAACTTGCTAGACTTGCTTGATGTAGATCAATAGCCTAGATTCAGATAGATTCTGCTATTCTAGCTTCAGTTCAATGGGCCATCATTTATTGAATTGAGACTTTACCATTCATTACATGTTTAACAATCTGCTATTTGAGAAACTGGGTCAATGTAATTTTTGGTTTTATAGCCATTTATGTTGGGGCCTACTACTTGGACGGTTTAGTTTAAGTTAGATGAATCTTAAGTGGGCAATTTGTTACCGTGTGAGTATCAAGTATCATACTCTGCCAGAGTATCATGGTTTTCTCCTTCGCTCTTTTGAAGGAAAGTGGATTATGAGGTGGCCCACTTTCAGTTGAAATCTTACTCATGTTTACGTCAATTTAATGGAGAAAAGTAGAGCAAGATTATTCCAAAAGGCTGAAATGGTATAATATCACAGAAGAGAAGGACATTAATACTTTAGGGAAGTAGGATTATCTATGCACATGCACCTAGCTGTTGTACAACTTGCTGCATCTAACTCTATTCCAAGTCATCCAAATCGTGGGCTTCACTTATGATGAAGCATAGAACTGAAAACCCATGTAAATTTCTTAGCCATAAGCTCATATTCTTAAGACATTTTTATTGAATCTGAACCATTGATTACACACAATTATTGATAGCTTTAGAGGTAAGGAAGATAAAACATATTTTTGATATACTTGTTAGACTGAGCCCCACCCAGTGTAAGAACAGAAAAGGAAGGCTAGGATTGAAGTACAAGCATGCCAGTTATATGATGGTGTGTGAATGTCTACAGATGTCTATACTCTGCCAACGTATAAAGTAGCTCCTCTAACATTAACTAAAAGGGTATTGAATGGGTATGAATGGCATGTATGCTGGAATCAGAAAATGCCCAGCTAGATGCCCTTAAATGTTCTCTTCCATGGCTTTCAATGCTCATGATTTTTTTATAGCTTGATGCTCTGGCAGAATGTGATGGTTGATGCCATGCAAATATATGATGTAGACGTAGCATACTTGTTCCTCAAAATCAAACGGTCCAAATAGTGGTACCACTCTTAGATTAGATAAATCTGACGGTTGACTAATAAGACATCCGTTTGTTGAATTTGGACCACCCACTACTTTCATTATCAACAATGCATTTTATATCATCCGATAATCCGGTTAGAATTATATATCCGCTACAATGCAGAGACTATGATCCATTGATAGTTGGTTCCCATGATCTGGACGGTTTGATTTGAGATGAAGAAGTGCCAAGTGTACGATTTCTGTTTGCATGTGTACGAAGCACAAAGCTCTGCAGGTGTATTAAAATATTTCTCTTTTTCATACCTTGTGTTTGTGCGTTAAGTGTCAGAGTCCTCTTAGTATGATTTGGTTTGGAGTATTTTCAATTTATGGCTGATTTAAAGGCGGAAAAAGCTAATAAAAGAAGATAATATTTTGATACTCTGTCAAAGTATGGTGGATGATACACAGGCGCTTTGAAATTATTTATAAATTGTATGTGTGGTATGCAAGTAATTCAAATTAGATTGTCCAAATCATGGGTTCAAGTTTAGGTGTTTCATGACAGAAGATTTATGCTTATTTAATTGCCTGACTATCAGATTGATGGAAATTTATTAGACGGTTAAAAGTGTATTATATCCAACAGTCATATTTCAACAAACAAGCCCCAAGAAATCAAAGGTTATCATTAGTCAAACAATCTGATTTTGGAAATGTCACTTAGTGAAAATGGGTGCCAAAATTTAGTCGGTTTAATTTGAGTTAATGAGTGCCAGGTGTACAATTTATGAGCGCCTGTGTATCAGATGTCATAAGCTGCCAGAGTATCAAACAACAACCCTATAAAAGAAGGAAATCTTCAAGATTTCTAGTGGTTTTTATGGTGTGGTGGACCAATAACTAAGATGGTCCCCACCATAATGAGACCCAACAACTGCCTAATTTATTTTTTTTTTTTTAAATAAAATTCTAGTGGACCCACCTTAACCATGTCTGAGGCACCTCTACAAAAGTTGGATTGTTTTCAGCTCAAAGAAGGCCAATATTGATGAATGATCACAGAGTTTGGTTGGTGTGATTTTGCATCGTGGTGGACCACTAAAATTGGGCCCCTAAGACAAACGTTTCTGACCATTGATTCATTTTCAGAGCAAAGAAGGCCATTGATGAATGATTATTGGTTGCGGTTTTGCACAGTGGCCAATTAAAGAGGGGCCCTTCAGATGAACGGTTCTGATCATTGAGGGCTGTCCTTATTAAAGCTGGAACTTGAGGTGGGTCACATTTTCGGTAGTTCTCGAGTGCACTTAACCCTTCTTGTACATGCATGGGTGTCATTGTGCTTTGTGTCAGGAGCACATCAGATCGTAACTGTGATCTGAGCTCACTGCACCAGCTTCCCTTTCTGGTGCACTTCACTGAAGTTGGATAGGTGTTCATTCTCGAGCCTGACCGTCAGTTTGGGTGGGTCCCACTTGGAAGGGACACAGTGGAAGTATCTCTCTGGTTGGGTTATATCTTTACCACCTGACCCAGAACCCCTCGTAGGGAAACTAGGTAGAAGAGTATATAGGCAATGATCGAGTGAAAAAAAGGGCCCACCAAATTGGGCGGTCAGAATCATCCAAATGCTATCATTTGGGAACAGTGATCCATCAATGGTAGGGAAAACCCAATAAATGGTCGTGGTCAAAGTCGTTTACCAAACATACTTATGTCGATTACTTGAGAAAGTGCCCACGAAACTTGCCGAAGCTGCTCGTCAGTTATGCCCCACCATGTGATGATCCGAACCGTTCATCTCAAATTTTTTTTTTCCACAGATGAGACAAAACAAAGATCTCAATGATCAGAGATCCAAAAAACGTCCACACAAATATGTGAGTATTGGTTTCGAATCCGCAAGTGTTATGTATGTGTGTGTGCCAAGTGTGCCGGGGCTAGTCTCTAGCCATTCGCCTTGTGACCCTAGGCAATGAACTAGTCTGCAGCTTAGGACTGGATCTGTGAAAATTGACCCGGGTAATCAATCAATAATAGCGCGAAATCAAGTGATTTGAGAATGGGAGGATTCATTCTCCTACTGAGATTTTTTTTTCTTTGCCTTTGGAGTCAAGACTTTAATTTCAATTAAGTGTATTATTTACTTTACATTGTTCAACAATAAAATAATATAATTAAAAAGAACAAAACTTAATTGAAACCCATCACTTAAATAAATGAGTTTTAACTATACTTGATTGAAAAAATAAATAATAAAAAAGAAAAAGAGAAATGATAACTAACAATAATCTATTCTTAGCAAGACGGTCATCGGAATGACTATCATGGCACGGAGGCTATCAAGCAAGAAAATTGGATCATTTGCTCAGCTAATTTTGTAGTTAGATGGTCGTTGGGAATATTGACAATCCGTTCGTAGCAAACTGGGCTTCATTATGTAAGATAATCGTAGTTCAAGGAAAGGGGTGGACGTTTGCTCATCACGCGACTAGCCTCATGGTTGGACAGTTGTTGTGGCAATTGTTTGTTCGTCATGTGGGACTAGGTTAGGATCATCATTAGCACCATCATACTTGCTGACCATCGATGAACTGATTGAATTAACCAACCAAAGTTGGCTTCAGTCATTATGTATTGAACAGAGGCAAAAGCCTCTATAACGGTCGAACGATAGTAAAAAGTCATAACAAAACAAGTAAAGTTTCCACCTCTCAAAGGTGTCAAGTTTCGTTGAGATTTTCGCAACAGAGAATCCATCGACACTTGAGTGCAAAGGCAGAAGGCACTTCCGTGACAAGTAGCATGTCACTCTCAAGTGTTAGAAGCCCAATTCTTACCAGATCGACGGTCGGCTAGATTGTATCGTTCCAAATCCGCCATGTAAAAATCAGGTGACATGGGTAGACGGCAGATGGCAGGAGGATCTTTAATCGTCCATTTGTTTTACAACTAGGTTTCATAGTGAGAAGGTTTGTGGAAAACGACAGTACATTCATTACCCTGCATAGCTGAGCTTAGTACACAAGTCGATCATTGTTTAGAAGATGGATCATTCAACACTCAACTATGTTATTTTGTGGCAGAAAGGTCAATCAAATAACAACCTATCATTACTTTCGGTCCTAACTTCGCAGCGAGATAGTCATGAGAACAACTATCTATTCGTTGCTTAGATCCTTACTCCATTAGCAAGGCTATCTAGGAACAACCATCTATTCATCGCTCAACTGGACTTTGTGGCAAGACAATTGTAGTTAAACAGCAACCCATTACCTTTGTGATGAGATGGTCGAGCAGAATCTCCAAACACATGGCAAGATGACCTTGTTGGCCATATGTTCAAGATATAGAAATCTTTCTAAGTTTGATGACATAATCGCAAACATAGGGTGTCTAACTACCTTATTCATATTCAATATAACTAGTTTTATAGCATTGCACTAGCTTGGCAATGTCGAAGTTAGATTGAATAATGATGATGATGATGACGACGATAACTATTTATGGTGGGTGAACGATGGAGAGTATTGTCCTAAAAAGAGTAGTGCATGTTGTGTTATATTGGAGTGGTGTAGACCCCGTGCTCTACATTTTCTGCTGAATTTATAGATGTAAAAGGTAATTTGCTAGAGACATGTATTGAAATTGACATTTAGGATCTTCTCTTGATTGATTGGACAATTAATAGACATTGCAAATTACACTTATAACTTAATATGAGCTTGCAAGCGTAGCTAATTGTATTTCCATATTGGGATAATCTTCCATGATTTACGAAAATCATCTTACTTCCGAATGTGTATGGTCAACTACGTCACACCATGTGTCTTTATTAATCACCACCTTAACCAATCATTTGTAGTAGAGCTCTTTGCTTATGGCTTCACATGAGTGCGACCACTCGCCTTTTGCTATGTATTAAGAGAAACATCATGACCAACTAAAATAGTAGATGTGACTTCTTTTCTAGGCTATTACGAAGCATATGGCTTCTCCCCTTGTTGTCACGTGTCATGCAACAGCTTTTACCTAGGAGTAATGACACATGTATCATAGTAGCAATGTTCCGTGTACTTCATTATCTCCTCTTGTTGATCGTAGTGACCATAAGGATTTCGTCTTAATTTTCCCTACAATGGTGCTGCCACTTGTCAACTTTTTAGCCGTCAAACTTAGCATGGTCAGATCAAGTATAAACAGCCAGTTAGAAATTAATTTTGTTAAGAGCATCTCCTCTCATTCTAGCATTATTCTCTATAATGAGTGAAATAATTTCCTTGCAATCCACCTATGATGGGAATATTAAAGATAAACGGTCTGGATCAAAATGTTCTGGAGCAAAAGAGGCAATTCTTTAAGAGGCTGTTTGGAGAGGTGTTTTGGTGTGAATTGGTATAAATCGCAAAAAGATAAGTCATTTGAAAGGTGTGAATTAGAATCCAATTACCATTGAATGACTTTTGAAAACACTCCCAATGTGATTTTCATTCCATTTACCTCCAATAGTCCAAAATTTGTGAGATGGTTTTTAAAATAGTTATGTGATGCATGCAAAAGTGGAGCCCCACTTGGGTTCCATCATGATGTTTATGTGAAATCCACCTGACCACTAGGTGTGTCACCTCATGTTAGTCCTATGGTACAAAAGTTAACCCCACCCGTTATTTAAGTGGGCCATACGAAGGAAAACAATTTGAAGAAGAGCACCCATCATTGATTTTTACATGGCCCACTATAATATTTAAGTGAAATCCATTCTGAACATTAGATGCATCATCCTAAATTAGGTCCAAGGCCAAACAATCAGGCTAACCCAAGTGGGCCACACCAAGGGAAATAGTTGGAGAGAGATGCCCACTCTTGATTTTTACATGGTACTCCACTATGATGTTAACGTAAAATCTCCTCTAACCATTAGAAAGGTCATCTCAAGCTAGATACAAGGCTAAAAAATCAAATTGATTGGGCTTACAATGGGCTACACCAAATGAAATAATTGGAAGAGGGACATCTACTATTTTTTTTTTTTTTCAGGACCGACCATGTTGATTATATGAAATCCATTCCAGCATTAGATGCCACACTAGAATTTATGGCCTTAGACAAAAATAAAAAAAATAAAAAATAAAATAACCCCATCCGTAATTAAGTAGCCAAGAAAGGAAACAACTTCAAAGGTAAGAGTTGACTCGTACAGTATTTCCTACCGTGTGGTCCACCTAAAATCACAAATGTTACTGAATTTTGAGCCCTAGGCCTAACATAGGGTGATGCATCTAATGATGGCGGATTTCACATGAACATTATAGTTGACTTATGTGATAAATCATAAAATCTCATTTAAAAACATCATGAGTTTAAACAATTACACCATTTTCACTCCCATCTCCAAAACACAATTTCTAAATTCCAACGAATGTTCATTATAGGCCATCAAACACAACAGAGGATTTCAATTCGCATAAATTCTATGGAGATTTAAATTTATATTAAATATAAGCTTGCCAAATTACCTCTAAGGTCGCCCATCCCAATCCTGACCATACAATACGGTCGCGATGGATTATATGTGGATACGTATAAATTAAAGTTGGTGGACATTCATTGGAGAGCTAAAAATGAAAACATCCAACCATCCTGGTTCAATAATCAAGTGGCCATGACTCAAAGATTAGGATTGTTCAACCAATCTGGTCCCCCATTTCAGTCAGTTTCATGTTAACTAATGTGTGCCTCGTGTACAATTTCTGATGCCTACGTATCAAGTGTCACACGCAGCCGGAGTATCAAGCAGCTCCCCTGTCTAGAGAGGTACTATGACGGTCAATGGTCCCAAGGGAGCAGGGTAATGTGTGGACCCGCATGTCGACGTCCACGAGCGAGATTTTCAGCTGCAAATATTCGGCTCGAGTGGGAATGGCTGAGAAGTGGGCCCCACCATCGACAGAAGGCGACGATGGGGGAGTGGGGCCCACGAGGAGGGGACGAATTGCGCCACCCATGTAATCTGACGCACGGGCAGGAGAATCTCTCACATGCCAGCGCGGTGGTGTCGTTTAGCAGCGCACACGCGTGCGGGAGGGGGGGACAGTGCGCCCCACGAGCCCACGCCTCTTTTCCTCTCCTGTCCCCGGTCAACCTGGCAGGCTTGCTGGGCCAGCCACACATTTGTTTCCCGATGCACGTGCTGCTTCTCCTCCGCACGTGTTCCCAGCTCATGCTTTGACCGCCTGCTGGTTTTGACCACCCCTGTGCGCACTGCGCACCCCGTACGGAATAAATTCCCACTGCTACTCACGGTCGGATTACTGTATACGGTACGCGTACGAGGGCTTTTTTCACTGGAGAAAATCTCTATGCAGCTCCGTACGAGTCAAGACGCACGTGCTTCCCCACTGTACACCTGGAAAAAGTGTATGATGATCTGGGCCGTTGGTTTGGTGGGAAACCATGTGGATGGGCATTTCCCTGAAGTCTGGAGTGGTTGGACAACACAAACGGCCCCGATTGTTTCTGATTCATACATGTTGATTGTGGATTGAGGCTCATTTTCTTATTTAACGGTTCGATTTACAAGAAAATTGTGGACCGATAGCTTCTTTTGGGATATGGCCCACCAAGTTGATGGTCCCTGTCCACGTGCACAGTAAATTTGTTCGAAAGGCCACTGATCACAACCATCCAATTGGTGACTTGCAAAAAGATGATCGGATGATCCTAACCATCCAAATGTATCAATTATCAATGTTCAGTTCAGTGAAAAATAATTCCACCAATTGGATGCTTAGGATCGCTTGAAACATCCCTGGTGGTCCAGACACACTAGCGAGCTATTGAATTTGATAGCTAGGATGGTCTATCAATACGATTTTTGGACCATGGCCCATCTACGGTTAGATACAGGTGGACCATCACATCATTGTGCAACGTGTACAGATAATAGACAAGATTTACGTCCCGCGTCTCCTCACGGGACCCAATTTGTCACCATGCATCACATGTACCTTCTTCTCCCTTCACGTCCATCGTAAGTGCACATACCCACTAAATCTACAAGTACACAATTTTTTAATTCTGACACGTGGGGCCCATTTTTGGGTAATCTAGACCACTGGTATGCCCAAAAAGTTCCCTGATCGTAGCCATACCACTCGTGGACTAAAAATAGACGGTTAAGATCAGAAATACAGCAATGGTACACGTTCAACTTAAACAGTCCCTATATTGATGGATAGGATCTTCCAATCTGAGAGATTTTTTACTCATGGTCAATCCATGGTGGATGTCAAAAGATCATTGGACTGGATAAGGGGGCCATTGGGCCCCATTCGTCATGATTGAAAAGCCACGTGTAAGGTGCAAAGCATCTCATTGTGTACGATACCATCCATTAAAAATAAATAAATAAATAAGATATCCTCCTGAATCTATGAGAGGTCCAATTATCCTAATCTCTACCACCCAAAAAATAGAGAGAAAAAAAAAAAGGATTGTATAGACAAACATTAGGGCGTGTTTGGTGCATGGAATTAGGTGGGATGGAATAAAAAAAAAATGAAATAATTACTATATGTCAGGAATTGTCATGGGATAGATGGAGCAATACGGAATCTAATGCCATGTTTGGAATGCAATCCATTCTCATCTAAATTCATTTCCAAACCAATGCCAGTTTGGATTGCACCGAAATGTGAAACCAATGCCTCTTTGGATTTGAGGTTGCCACTTGCCACACCACTTCTTTGGTGTGTTGACATCACTAAGGCCCCACCATAATGCATGTGTTATATCCACACGTCTATTCATTTTAAGAGATCATTTTAAAGCATGGTAAAAAAATTAAGACAGATATGACGCTCAAGTGGACCATACCATATAAAACAAAAGGGATTGAACATGTACCATTGAAAACTTTTCAAGGACCAAAGAAGTTTTGGATAATTTGATTTTTTTTTTCCCTTCATCCATGTCTGTGTGGCCTTATGAATAGGATGGATGACAAGTGAAAACTGTGGTGGGCCTTAGGATGGTTTCAACGGTGGGAATCATTGTCCGTACTACTTTCTGTGGTGTGGACCACTTGAGCATTGGATCGTTGACAGTTTTTGTTGTCGTGACATAAAGTGATCTCGCGAAATGGATGCACAGTATGGATATCACACATACACTATAGTGGGGCCCACAAACATCTAGTTGAGATCGACGCACCACCGAGGCAAACCGCCCAATCTCTTTCCCAAAAGGTCTCTTTGGAATCCCACTTAGGGCGTGTTTGCCGCACGGGATTTGGTGGGATTCAATGGGATTGAATGGTAAAAATTACTTTTTCAAATCCATCCCTTGTTTGGTTGTGATTTTTGTTGGTGATGGATTACGCTTTGGAAACTACGTCGGGATTCTCACAATCTCACCCATTGTGGGAGCAAATCTTGAAAGGGAGAAGAAATCGGAAGCAAATTATACAACAGTGCATCACCAAGCTCTATGGTCCCCACTATGATATATGTATTATATCCATACCGTTCATCCGTCTATCGAGATCATATTAGGCCATGAGCCCAAAAATGACACAAATCCAAAGCTTACGTGGACCAAAAGTAGTAAGGACAATGGCTACTACCGTTGAAAACCCTCCCAAGGCCCATCATGATGGTTATTTGTCATCAAAGTTGTTCATGAGATCACACATACATAGATGAAGGTAGGAAAACAAATATCATATTGATCCAAAACTTCTATAGCCCTCAAGAAGTTTTCAATGGTAGACGATTAAAACTCCACTGCTTTATGATGTGTGGTCAATTTGACATTCAAATATGCCTCATTTTTTGACCCATGCCCTAAAATGATCTCGTAAAATAGATAGACGGTATGGATATAATACATACATTGTTGTGGGCCCCACAAAATTGGTGATGTAAACATAGTGTCTTCATCCCAACCGGTATCTCATCCACGCCTCCTCCACCTGCCGCTAGTGGGTTTTCACTGCTGCTAGCCAAACATGGCATGTCGTAGAATGGGATGGGATGAAAATTTTTAATCCCACGACAACCCCTGACGGCATGTAATGATTACTTTCAATCAATCCCACTCCCGTTTAATCCCACCTAATCCCGTGCAGCAAACACGCCCTTAGGTCCCTCGCTGGATACGACAGTGGATTCACCAAATCCCTCTCCAAACCAACAAGTATGGGCGTGGTTTCCAAAGCCCAAAACCATCGTCGTCACGTAATGGCTTCGCCAAACAAGATTGTCGATTTCATATGCAGGATGTGAATGACTGTCCCATCTAATACGTCCTAATACCATGCACCAAACACGCCCTTAGATTATTCTTCCTGGGGAAATAAATCCAGAGATGAGGTCCATGTATCCAAGGTGGGACATGAACTGAGTAACTCAATGGTTTTCTAGAAACACTCCCTCTTATCTTATTACACCATGTCAATATATTTATGTCCCAATTATATGAACACTAGCCCTCAATCTGTAAAAGTGGGACCCACAGTTCTGCGATCCAGGCCGTTAGTGCTGCAGGCGAGGGTGCAGATGGGACTAGGGTTGTGTAGTGAGATGTTCACCTCCTTTTGCCGTCATGTGAAGATTCTGTAGGGCCCATTGTGATGTATGTGTTTTATTTACCCCATCCATTTTTCCAACTCATTTTAAGGCATGAGACCAAAATTGAAGCACATCCAAAGCTCAAGTGGACCACAGCATAGGAAATAGGGGGAATTGAACACATGGTATTGAAAACTACTTGGAGGTATGGAAGTTTTAGATCAAGATGATATTTGTGTTTTTACTTCATCCACGTCCGGGTGATATTATCAACAGGTTGGATGACAAATAAATATCACTGTGGCCCTATGAAGGTTTCAACGGTGGACATCATTTTATCTCACTATTTTATATGGTCTGGCCAACTTGAGCTTTAGATATGCTTCCATTTTGGGCTCATTCCTAAAATGAGTTGGAAAAATAGATCCACAAAATGGATAAAACACATACATCACAATGTGTCCCATAGTTTCTCACCTGCTAGCTCAGTAGGTCTCAGGTTCAAGTGTTAAGGAGACGCGCTAACCCCACCAGTGGGTGGGTGGGTGGGTGGGTGGGTGGGTGCATCTTGTTACTAACTATGTGGGTGCGTTGAATGACTAACAACACTAACAAATAATAATAAAAAGAAAGAAAGACAACCATAAAAATAAAATAAAAAAAGTCTTTACACCACATTAAAGGCTGGTGAGCACCTTACTACACAACCAGTGCCTCTACAGATGGGTTAGGTTATCGCATCCAACCAGGTGTTTATCCATGCATATATTTGAAGCTTTGCTAAACCCATACATGTGGACTAATACGCACTCCACACATGGAGGTAGACTGGGTATTGCACTTCATGTATTGATGTTAGTACATGTATTGTGTGAGGATTTGATTGGATGATTGGCTGCAAAATGAATTGAGCTAAGAACAATTTCAAATATGCTTTGTGAGGCCGTCGAAATGGACTTAGTTAAGAACAACTTTTGAATATGCATTGCAAGGGCTCCATGACAACAGCCTGTCTAATCAAATCCCACTGCATCATGCCTCTTTGATGTCAGTACAGCTAGCGAACCTTACCTTGTAAGTTTTACTGCCCTTCGATAAAGTCGGCCATTCAACAGAAATAAATTGAGAGGTCAGAAATCTACTGCTATTTTTTTCAAAACCGTGTGTTTTTCAGTTTATGGTGGCCCACCTGATAGTGGACTGACCTGATTCTCGGGATAGGTAATCTAAATATAGGTTCCCTTTTGATGGATGGCTTAGATACTTCACATGTCTGTCACGCTGGCACAAGTGTTGGCATGTGCATGACTTGACAAGCACACGTGTGAGCTTAGCAAAGCTCAGATATTAAATAATAAATTAAAAATTAGATCAACCCAACTTAAATCCAACCTAATCAGACCCATAGAAAAACGGATCTCTCTAGATCCGACCCAACAGGACCCATAACCAAATGAATCAAGTCTTGTGGTGAAACCCAGACCCGATTGTAATTGCAGGCAACAAATCAAAAGGTTATAGAATTGTGCCATCCATGAGATTTTTGGGTTATGGTCCAGCATATCCATGGCAGACCAATTGTCAGATCGGATCGATAAAAACCCAAGTACACGACCCCCTTGGGGTCGAGAGTGTCGGCTAATTCATCAATATCTAGAAAAGACCTCCCTCACATCTTAGTACACCAGATACATAAAAGCAAACATAAATTTTAAAAAATAAGTAAATGAAGTGTTTAAAATTCAAACTACAGCTTTTGCATTTTGTGTGAACATCCGAGGATAATGGAAGGATTGAAGTATGTTTCTTACACTGAAAAGTTCTTCTTTTGAGGATAAAAAGACAAAGGTGGTCCTTATTTTTTCACCTCTCTAAATGTTATTTTAAGAGATTTGGTTGAGTCTGAAGAGGCCAACCTAGTTGGCTTTTGATTCTACCTTTCATATTGTGGTCCATTTGGATAAGACCTATGTTGTACTAGGAAATTACACGTGTTAGACATGTCACATGGGCTCCGTCTGGCCCGCCTCGGGCTCTGTGGCATTCCTCGTCCTATCCGACTGTTTCTCAGGAAGGTATGATACAATGCTCAGGCCAAAAGGTTGTACAATACTGTCAGGTTTTTAGTTTGTATGCTATCGATATGCTTGGCCTTGTCGGCCGATCTGGTTTCAAGACTCGGATGTGACTCGTCGGAATCAAATCAGACTCAGTCATATTGAATTCAGTTCAAAATTATGAGTCATCTCGATGATTCCTTCCTGATCTTACCCCAATGAATCCGGGTGAGTCGGGCCGGTTCAACCCAGTTCAGATGGGTCACATCTTGACTTGACAACGGGGGACCACTCTTGAGTGGCCAGATTCTTTAACCTTGTCACAGGTGGATGCATTGAAAGGGAATGAAATTGCCTACATATTCAAAAGTTCTATCTTATCAACTTTTGAATAGGACATAGTCATGTGTAAACCATTATTTGTTTAGCTTTTTAAAATAGCTTCTACTTCTATATATAAATAAATAAACTAAAACTTGTAGCTTTTAAGGCTTGTTATTTTCTTTTTCTATTTGAACAGTTGTTGAGCCCACGTGATGGAGCCAAGTCCATGTGGGACACATCTTTAGTAGGTGGGCTCACAAGATGGTTGGTATAATCTTCGTTGTTAATCAGTTTAACTAGGCAGATATTGAAAGTTGACGGCTTGATTCGACCAATGTCAAAGTTGAATGGTCGGATTCCGTCGGATTCAAATAATACTAAAGATGAACGGTTGGATTTGACATATATCAGACGCAATCGATGTAATTAATCACTGCCCGACTAGATCAATATTGAAGATAAACTGTCTGATTGTGTTGAAACTGGAAGTGAATGGCCTGATCGAGCCAATATTGAAATTCAACAAACCTTAATTAGATGGATGTCGAAGACGAATGGTCTTATTCAAATATATTAAAGATTAATGATCTTACTCTATTGATATTAAAAATGATTGGTCCCATTAGTTCAAAAATGAAGATCAACTGTTTGATTGGACAGATGATACTAAAGATGAATAGTTGGATTGCATTGAAATTGGAGAAGAATGGTTTGATTGGGTTAATGTTGAAAACGAACGGTCTAATTGGTCCAAGGTCGAATTGAATACTCCAGTTTAAAAGGCTAAATATGAATAGTAAAATTGAATTGATATCAAAGATGAACCATATGATAGTGTCAATATTAATGATCAATTAATTGGGCCTATATTGAAGGTGAAGATGAACCATTTGATCATGCCGATCTTGATGATCAATCAATTGGGCCGATAATAAAGATGAAATGTCTTATTGTATTGATTGGTCGATGTTGATGATCAAGACCATTGATCATCAGCCCAATCACATCACTCATCTATAATTTCAGCACATGCAGGCCATTTATTTTTAATGTTAATCCAATCTAATCCTTGATCTTCAATATTGACCCAAAAACTTTATCATCAATATAAAACCAATAATATCATTCATTTCTTATTTTGGCCGAATCATACTATTATTCATTAATAATAACATGATCAGGCTAATGATCTTTAATATTCTCCCAATCCAACCATTCATCTTCGATATTGGTCTAATTCTAACATTGATCTTAAATTTTGGACTAATTGAACCACTCATCTTTACCGTCATTCTAATCAAATCATTTTTCTTCCACATTGGGCCAATCGGTATCTTGCTTTTAATGCTAACCAAATTAGACAATTCATCTCTAATTTCAGTACAAACCAAACGTTCATGTTCAATATTAGTCCAATCCGACTGCTATCTTCAAATTTTAGAATATTCATATTTTGTATTAGTCCTATCGGACTGTTCATTTCTATTATCAATTGAGTGGGAGCTTTTGAAGTTGGCATTGACTCATTTAGGACATTGATTTTCAATGTTAGCCTTATTGGACTATTCATCTCCAATATCATCTTTAGTATCGGTCCCAATGGACCATCGATATTCAATTTTAAACTAAGGGGGCGTTTTGCATCTCTACAAATAAGAGTCTATTGACTTATTTCTAAAAAAATAAGCTTTTATACCATTTAGTAAAAGTCTAATGAAGTGCTTATTTTTTTTAGAAAGTAGTAAATAAGCTCCAATTTAATGAGTTGGGGAGGGGTTACTTTTTGAAACGGAGCTTATTAGGCTTATGCGGGTGGACATTTTGGACTAATTTTTGGAGAAGTTTACCCTTAAACTTTTCAAGTAATTACCATCTTACCCTCTCCTCCTCTCTTTACAATTTCTTCAAGAAAGGCCCGCACGATGAATGACCCATAGTGAAGGTGGGCCCCAAATGATGAATGGCCCATATCAAAGGTGGGCCTACATAATGCATAGTCACGTCAAAGTGTGGCCTGCATGATGAACAATCCACATCAAGCAAGCCCTACTTGATGATGGTCTACATCAAAGGTGGGACCCACACGATGGATGGTGGACATTGAATGTGGGACCACATGATGAAAGATTGACATTAAAGGTGGGCCCACATGATGAATGACCCATCTTGAAGGTTCAGCCCCACATGATGTGTGGTCAATAGCAAAGGTGGGACCTACATGATGGATGGTGGACATCAAGGGTGGGTCCCACATGATGGACTATCCACATCAAGTGAGCCCCACATGATAGATGGTCCACATCAAAGGTAGGACCCACGTGATAGATGATGGACATTGAATGTGAGACTACATGATGGAAGGTTGACATTAAAGGTGGGCATACATGATGAATGACCCATATTAAAGGTTGGGCCCCACATGATGGACGGTCCACAGCCAAGGTGGGACGTACATGATGGATGGTAGACATTAAAGGTGGGTTCCACATGATGGACTATCCACATCAAGTGGGCCCCACATGACAGTGGTCCATGACGAAGGTGGGACCCACATAATCGATGGTGGACATCAAAGATGGGCCCCTCATAATGAATGATTCATATTAAAGTGGGGCCCCACATCAAGGTGGGCCCACATAATGAAAGGTTCGCATCAAAGGTGGGCTCCACATGACGAAACATGCACATCAAGTGGGTCCCATTTGATGGATAGTCAATGTCAAAGGTGGGACCCACGTGATGGATGATGGTCACTGAAGGTGGGCCCACATAATGGTAAGTTGATATCAAAGATGGGCCCACATGATAAACGACACATAATGAAGGTGGGGCCCCACACAATGAATGGTCCACATCAAGGTGGGCCCACATAATGGACAGAGTGGGCTTCACATGATGGATGGCCCACATAAAAGTGTGGCCCCCTCATAATGGACAGTTCACATCAAGTGGGCCCCACCAATGGACGGTCCACATCTAAGGTCTCTCATGATGGATGACCCGTATCCAAAGTGGGCCGTATGATGGATGATCCACATAGAAGGTGCACCTCACATGATGAATAGTGGATATCAAAAGTGGGCCCCACATGATGGACAATTCACTTCAAAGGTAGGGCCCACACTATGGACACATCAAATGTGGAGTCCACATGATGGGTGATGGATAGTGGACATTGAGGAGCCCCGAATAAAGAACAATTAGGAATGTTGGGCCCCACATGATGGATGCTCCACCAAAACAACCATTTGGATTGCTCTTATATTAAAGTTATTGTAATCTTTAAAAATGACATCAACTACCCTTAAAAGAGCTCTTATTTGAAAGTTTTACCAAACGTGCTTATTTTAAATAAGAGTTATTTTTTGAAAATTTTACCAAACGAGCTTATTTAAAACAAAGCTAGAACAAAAAAAGACTCATTGAAGTAGCTCTTATTCAAAAAGCTTTTATTGAATTATAGTAGAAATGCCAAATGAGTCCTAATTGTGGTGTTCATCTTCGATATCGATCCAATCTAATTGGAGTGATGTCAGAGAGTTTGATTTTGACATTGGTCCGATCAGGTTCATTTTTAATATTGACCTAATCAAACCATTCATGTTTAATTTCATCCCGGTGGAACCGTTTATCTTCAATGTCAGCCCAATGATGATACCGCTGATATCTAATTTCAGACTAAAATGGATTGCCCACCTTTGATGTTGGTCTAATTGAATTGTTCATTTTTTGTGTCATTTGAATCAGGCCATTTGGCTTCAACATTCGTCTAATTGAATTGCTGATCATCGATATTAACATTATTTGGACTGTGCATCTAAAATTTCATTACAATAAGACATTTCATCTTCAATAGCGCTCCAATCGGCCATTAATTTTCAATTTTAAACCAATTAAACCATTCATTCTTGACATCAGTCTAATCCAACCGTTCTATTTTAATATCATTTGAATTCAACCATTCATCTTCAACATTAGTCTAATTGCACCATGATTTTCAATATTGCCCAATCAAACCATTCATTTGTAATTTCAACACAACTGGATCATTCATCTTCATGCTTAATTTTTCAGTTTACCAAACAGCACCTTAATCCAATTGGATAGTTAATCTTCAATTTTGGATTAATTAGACTATTCATCTTTGATGTATGGGGTTAGAAAAACACACCCTAAAACACTCAAGCTTCATGCTTTGTGGGCCCACCATGTTACTGTGCAAAACATCAAAGGTTTGTTGGGCCCATCCATTTTGTGTATGTAAACTTCGTCATTTCTTTTTTTCAGGCCTTTCCATGGATAAGTAATAAGGGAGTTTTCCTAACGGAACAGGGAAATTGAAAAATTGCTCCTAGAAGCTCTTAGTTCACATGGTGTGGACCACCTGATATTTGGATCAGGCTATTTTTGTACTTTTCACTTGCTCATGGTGTGATAAACTTGGTTGGTGCATTTAATGAAATACACATACCATGGTACAAAATCAATTGATTAAGTGGGCCTTTTGCAATCCAAACACTATATATGAGTGGGGTTAATGCTCCAATGGGTTCTGAGCCGGAAAACTCATTGTGCTCCTACTTGTGTTGGGACACTTGGAAAGTCCTATACATTGATCAAGACCATTCATTGTATCCAATGCTCATTTTGTGGATTACTGTGCAAACGTCAGGCCAATCTGACAACAGTCAACCATTTGATAGATAGACTTTCATATAGACGGTCTGGATTATTTACATGAAAATAGGTACAATCAACAATTTGATCCATCTATTTGCTAGGGCCATCATGGATTACTAATGATTTTAAAGAAACACTTTTGTTATGGAATCATAACCATCCCATCAATGCAATAGAAAAGGAATGGCTAGACTAAAGAAGGCCAAATCAAGGATGGATTAGATTAGCTGATCAATGAGGTTTCTGCACACTGGTCCATAAAATGTGTTCCAGAGTGGATAGACGATTCAAATTGACCAAACGGACGGTCCAGATGAGCGAACTCAACTAGAAGAACCATATCTTGTAGTGGTTTTGAGAGCACCAGAGCATTTTTAAAAGAATAAGAGAAATTTCCAACTGTAAACCTCTCTTTTGACCATTATTCCTAGCTAAACCTCCAATACTTTTCTTTCCAAAAGTAAACTTCCATTATTTTTCTGACCAAACTGCCCCTGTTCGTTTCGAAATTCACTGCGATCTCGTTGAATTGATCTCGTTGAGTTGCTCTCGTTGAAAATCAACGAGACACATAATTTTCATCTCATCTTCATCTTCATCTTCATCTTCGTTTATATATCTTCAGTTGTTAACGGTTTTTATGGCTCCTCCATCCAAGATGTACGGAAAGGTATGTTTTATGAATGTTTGGGGGTGATTTTCGTTTTAGGTTGGATTCGTTTGAATATTTGGGAGTGATTTTCGTTTTAAGATTGTTCGTTAACCTTCGCATACAAACTATTTGTAGAAATGCCAATCTAAACTTGAAATGTTGAAATGGGAGATCGCGTTCAATTTCAACGCGATCCCGGTGAATTTCAACGAGATCGGTCATTTTCACCGCTATCGGTGAAATTCACCGCGATCGCGGTCAATTTTAACGCGATTTCGTTGAATTTCAAAGAGCACAGATTTAAATGTTTTTTATTTTATTTTATGAATGTTGTTTTTTTGGAATGTGAATGTTTAATATGTATACAACATGTTTGTTGTAAAGTGTATGTGAACAATGTTTGAGAATTTTAACCAACTTTCATTGTATTTTAAATTTGAATACAACATGTTTATTGAAATGTCACAACGAAGGAAAATGTTGAAAAGTTGAAGGAAAGTGTTTCATCGGAAATGAAGTTGTGGTGTGGACCAGGTAAGAACGAAGAATGTGAAATTTTTTTCTCAACGAATGTGCTTTTTTTTTTAATAATCAAGTTGGATCTTTCTTTATCGCAATGTGTTTTTGCAATAATCAATCTCGTTGAATTTCAATGAGAATATTGATATTTCAAAGATTCGTGATAGCTGTGCTCTTTGCATTTTACATTGTGCTCTTTGAATTTTAGAGTGTGCTCGTTGAATTATATCTGTCCTCTTTGAAATTCAACAAGATCGCGGTCAATTTTTGCTTGCTAAAAACTCTATGGTTATAGTTAATATTCGTAGCCTTTAGTTGAAATTCAACGAGATCGCGGTTAATTTTTGCTCGTTGAAAACTCTATGGCTACAGTTAATATCCGTAACCGTTAGTTAAAATTCACCGTGATCGCTGTCAATTTCACCGCGATCTCGTTAAATTCTCACTGTGCTCGTTGAATTTCAACGAGATCTCGTTAAATTCTAACTAAAGGCTACGAATTTTAACCATAGCTAACGAGATCTCTTTCAAAATTCAAGGAGCATAAAGCACAGTGCTAATTCAACGTGATTTCTTTCAAATTTTAAAGAAGTACAGTGCTAATTCAACGAGATCACTTTCAAAATTCAAAGAGCACAATGTCAATTTAATGAGATCTCTTTTAAAATTAAAAGAGGACAACAATATGCCAATTCAAAGAGATTTCTTTCAAAATTTAAAGAGCACAGCACCAATTCAACGAGATTTCTTTCAAAATTCAAAGAGTGCAATTTCAACGAGTACTCTTTCAAAATTCAAAGAATACTCTTTCAAACACATTCTCAAACTTTTCAACATTTTCCTTCGTTGTGACATTTCAACAAACATGTTGTATTCAAATTCGAAATACAACGAAAGTTGGTTAAAATTCTCAAACATTGTCCACATACACTTTACAACAAACACGTTGTATACATATTAGACATTCACATTCCAAAAAAACAACATTCATAAAATAAAATAAAAAACATTTAAATCTGTGCTCTTTGAAATTCAACGAGATCGCGTTGAAATTGACCGCGATCGCGGTGAAAATGACCGATCTCGTTGAAATTCACCGGGATCGCGTTGAAATTAAACGCGATCTTCCATTTCAACATTTCAAGTTTACATTGGCATTTCTACAAACAATTTGTATGCCAAGGTTAATAAACAATCTTAAAACGAAAATCACTCCCAAATATTCAAACGAACCCAACCTAAAACGAAAATCACCCCCGAAAATTTATAAAACATACATTTCCGTACATCTTGGACGGAAGAGCCATAAAAACCGTTGACAACTGAAGATATATGAATGAAGATGTAGATGAAGATGAAGATGAGATGAAAATTATGCGTCTCGTTGATTTTCAACGAGAGCAAAAAACTAAAGAGATGATGCTTTTTTTGCTATAGATGAGAGAAAAAAATGAGTTTTGAATATAGAAGAGGAGAAAAATGAGAAGAAAATATGTTTTTTTTTTAGAAGGAATAAATCCTAACAACAAGGGTATTTCAGTCCGAAAATGTCACATCCATACAAGTGAAGTTTATTTTTAGAAAGAAAACTATTGAAGGTTTAGCTGGAAATAATGGTCAAAAGAGAGGTTTACAGTCAAAAATTTCTCAAAGAATAATGGGGTGTAAATAATCCAGCACTCAAAGAACCCTTAGACCAGCATAGATCCGAAGAAATTTATAGTGCTCCTAGTTGTATCAAGGAAGTTGGACAGCCCAATTGATCAATCTGGACCGCCCATTGGGTTCAACATACATTTCATGGGCCGCTATATATTGGGTGAACCCAATGGACAGTCCAGATTGGTGAATCCAGCATGCATAACAAGGAAATGTCGAACCCAATAGACGTACATTTCCTTTATTTTTTCATAAGTGATCTTCACCGTTTATTTTATAGGCTAATGATCAGGTACTTGGAATCGTTTTATCAGTTTGATTTTCGCATGGTATCCATGTTGGATCTAATGGGTGGACCAGATTAGTTGATTGGGCTGTCCAAGTGTCTAGATGATGCAACTAGAAATTGGAAACAATATAGGTTGTAGTGATATTTTAATTTTGTAAAAATTTTATAATATCCATTTTAATTTATTTATATATTTATTTATTTTTAGCAGGCTGGTGGGGACCATCAAATGCGTCGTTCTAATTGGAAATTAAACATATGAGAAATGATCCGGTGCTCTCAGAGCACTGTAAGTTACGGTGCTCCTAGTTGCATCAAGGCACTTGGACAAAATAATCGATCAATCCAGACAGTCTATTTTTTGGTCAGCGTACATTACATGAGGTGCGCCCTGAAAATCACATCTACCGGACGATCTTTTCTATCCATAACTTGGCCTTCTATTTTAAGCCACATGTTTTCTAGTCCATAGGTGGGATGGTTAGGATTCTCTGGAACTATAAGCAACACATGATGGGTCCAACAATTAGATGGCTCAAATTGTTGATTAAGCCTGTTTTCCAATAAATGATCTGGACCATCCATTTGATAAGAAAATAATTGGCATGGTCTGAGTCGTACAATTGGTTTGATTTTTACATGGTGGCTCATGAAATGCAAGTCAGACCAAATGGGCAGTCCAGATCAAGGGATCGCTCCCCATGTCCCAATGCAACTAGTTGTATCATACGAGCACTGGATCATTTCTGTGCAGATATTTTTATTTTTCTTGATTTCCCTTTTTTCTTATTTCTTTGCGGGTAAGTTGGACCTTTGACCTAGGAGGGCCGATTTTTGTCCACTCTTTTATCATTGCTATTATCAGGAAATTTAACAAAAATTTATAGAATTTACACTCAAATATCTTTGAACTTTTTCAAGGATTTGGATAAGCTGCCCTCATTAATTTAAGTAACTATCATAGGTGTACCTTCCCTTACATTTCTTAATGAAAATGGGTTGAGCCATGTGAGTGAAGGGTCTATGGCTCAAGTAAGCCCCACCATCTTGTTTGAGTGAACTCCACCCAAGTGACTAGGTGTGCTACCCCCATCTTAGACCGAGGGCCCAAAAATCAGCCCCATCCAAGATTGTGGTGCTTACACTTAAATTTTGGTGTGGCATATAATGATTGGAGTGGATTTCATATAATAATCATAATAGACCCTATAAAAATCAAGGGTGGGCCTCTCTGCCAAGCGTTGCCTTTGTGAGGCCCACCTGAATGAGAAGTCATTCTTTTTTCTTTCTTTTTTTTTTTGTGCTGTGCCAAGTGTTGCCTTTGTGGTCCTAAGGTGGGATTACACATCTAGTAGTCAAAATAGATCTCACATATACATTATGGTGGGGCCCATAACTTTGACCTCACATAGACATCATGGTGGGGCCAATAAAAAAATTAATGGTGGGCATCAAGTAAATTTCTTTTAACTCTTTCTTTTTTAACCATTGAGAAGGGATGCCACCCCCAATCTTTTATGAAGCCAACCATGATGTGTATGTGAGATCCGTTCCAGCCATTAGATATGTAATCCAACGTTAATCGTGGGACTAAAAAATAAGGATAATATGTGTTGTTTGAGAGACGTCCACCCTTGATTTTTATAAGACCTGCTACAATGATTATATCAAATCCACTCCAGCTTTTAGATGTGACACAAAATTTAAGCTAGGGGCCCAAACGTCAGTCCCATCTGTGATTTAGGTGGATCATATTAAGAGAAAGAGTATGGAGGGTGAGGGTTGCCCTATAGACTGTTTCCAATCATATGGTCTACTGAATCATGAATAAGGCTGATTGTTTGGGCCTTTAGCCTATCATGAGATGATATGCACCTGGTTGTCAGGATGCTTTTCACATAAACATCATGGTCGGGCCCACCCAAGCCCCCAACCGCTTTCCTCCCATGCTGAACCCAACTTCTGATCTAAGGGAAGGCACTCTAGCGATAACTATTAAATTAATGGTGTAGCTTATTGAAATATTTTGAAAAAGGTACTTAGAATGTGTAAATTTTATATTGAGCAGGTAGTTTTGTTTGTAAAAAATCCTTACTATTATTATTCTATGTAGGGAGTGAGAAGACTGTGTGCCATGTCATATCTCATGCCTTTAAGAGATTGGTGAGAATGTTACCATTCAATTCAAAATGGGTTTTGACAAACTTGGATTCTGAAATGTTGCTAGATTCCCACCAACTACTTATACATGTTGACAGCAAATGGGGCATTATTGCCCATGGGCCCCATGTGCACTAAAGTGATATCTTCAAAACTGAACTCTATAGTTGCTGCATGTTGGGTCCACAATCGCGTGTAGCATCTAACCCATTCAATAAGATTGCCGACTATAAAAATGCAATGCTCAACAAATCAGGCTCATCAACGTCCACGTGAGCCACTAGTGTGAATTTGGAAGTTTTCAAGTAGCTGTACATTGTTTTCTATTGTGTGGCCCACTAATCAAGTAGCCTGATATTTGACTCATTTTCATAGTCAGTAACTCTGCTAAAAAAACCATTTGCATGAAATTTTCATCTACAACAATAGTAAAAACACCCGTCTCATCTTAATGTATTAGTTACAAGAATAGGTAATTGTATAGAGAATTTAATTAACAAAAACTACCTCATTAATATAGAATTTACATTCTGGTACCTTTTTCATAAAACTATCTCAATCATTACCTTCCATTTCAGCTGTTGGTGCAAGCAAATAGGTCGGTGGCTCAAGTGGGCCCCACCATGATGTCTATATAAAATCCACCCCAACACCACCAGGTGCGCCACCCCATGTTAGGACAAGAGACCAAAAATAATCTCCATCTGTGATTCAGATGGACCACATGATTAGACCTAGCCCGAAAATATAACCAATGAGATGATCCTAATCGTCCAGGTAAAAAAAAAAAAAAAAGGACCAACTGTCCACATGGGCCGGTAGAGATGCTGTCTGGATCACACTAAAACCATCAGTGGACCCGATCACGAGGGGTTTGACAAACGGTCTCATTTAAATCTAATCACTAAAAGTTAGGAGAGGGAAAAAAACAATATCTACAAATTTAAAGTAGTTTGAGTGAGACCAAAGATCCGGTTTTGGCCATCAATGGTGGATCTTTGCCAACCAAAGCCCGACCCGATTATTAATAGAGCAAAAATACCATGCCCGGACAAGGCCCGGGCCCGATCCATTTATTAATCGGGCTTCAAAGTAGGCTCATGAACTTATCCATGGGCCTCTATTGTGGACCCGGACCCGAAACCTGATGGGATGACCTGTGTGTTGCAACTTGTGATTGCTGTCTCATCTCTCATTACCATTTCATCTTTATTAGACAACGATGTGATGTGGTGTGGCCCACCTTTCACCAAGCTTTAGTGAGTGATGGATGTGGTGTGGTCACATCTCATCTTGCCTAAGTGTGATGAATCCAGTGGGCCCAAATCTTGTCAGTGTGATGACATCCACCAACATTAAGTTTCCTGATAGGTGTCCAACGCAGGATGAGTGTAATCTGGTTTTCAGCTTGTGAACTTCATTTTCCAGTTATCTAGACCGTTAATCTGTTGTGTCTTAACCTTTGATAGACCAGTCCACTTCATTGATAGAACAATCCTAACCTTTCAATTCGTTGCTGGGAAAATAGCAGCTTAAGAAGAAAAATGAAGCAAGTGTCCGCATTATTTTAGTAATCTAGAATATTTGTCTGTAGCATCCTAATATGGATGGACCATGCCCCCAAAATTTCCTTAGATGGTAAGATCCCATACACCTATCGTGTGACTTTTTTCAGTGGAATGTAGACCGTTGTTGTGTTTTCATGGATTTATAGACCACAAATTGAAAGGCTAGGATTGTTTGATTAAGAGGATTTTTAGTGGTTCTCTATCCACTGAGGTAGGCAATAGACCAATGGTCTGGATTATCTGACTATGGCCCCACTTGTCGGAAATGAAAACCTGAGTATAGGCGTACAAAGCCTCACGTCCAGGGAGAGAAGAAAGAAATGGTGTCATATCATTTGAAGTTTTGCTCCACACCCAGCTGAAAAGCTTGGAAAGATTTGGTGGGGATTGTAGTATCTTATTGTTTATCTTGACCAGACCACGTTGGATCCAGCTTACTACTACAGTACTGAGACATGTGTCATGTACTCCGCTCACTGGATCCAGCTTGCTACTACAGTAATGAGACGTGTGTCATGTGCTCTGCTCACGTGATAAAGCTAGCTATTCACCATAGTAGCTTCATTATCGAAGTTGACTATTAGTCGAACTACGTGTTAGGGTTAGGAGCCCCGCAGCAAAAGCAATCAAAGCATACGAGTAATAAACCACAATGGCAATCAACAAGTAAATCATCACACACAAAAAGACAATCTAAATTTTATATGGAAAAACCCCTCACGGGAAAAAACCATGGCACAAAGCGACATCAATCTACTATAATATCAAAAGTTACAAAAGATAGAAGAAACAAAACACGGATCACAGCCCACAAGAGAAATCCCAAGCTACCCAAAGCTAATTCTCATATGAGACGGACAAACATAGCCCATTCCCTCAACCCAGGGAATTCCAAGCTTTCTCCTAGCTCTTTCTCTTGCTTTAGAACCCTCTCAATCCCTTGACCTATTGGTGGCAACTCTAATCTCGTATTACATCCCCTTAAATAGGAAAAAATCGGAATTAGAAACTCATTGCCCAACAAACCGCGCAGAAAACCCAGTCCAAAAAGGAAACTGCCGACTGGTCGGTCGGCCGGATGGCCTAAAAACGTTCCAACAACATTGCTGCCTTGTCCAACGTGACCGACCAGTCAGTAGTCTTCATGCATGAAGAGTAGAGGCGTCCAATCCCAACAAACTCCACCACGACTCTAATCTTTATGCAACACATTACCACGCACCATCTTCAATCTCTACTCCGTCATCATCATAGCTCCACTACTTCTCATGCCTCATCGACTTCATCATTTCACCTTCATCACCCGCTCGTTCATGTGGCCCTTGCACATGCCACATATGAGCAACGGTAGATCCCGCTGCCGATCCCGCAGCTCCACCATGAATAGTGCTCCTGATCAAACTCGATCGTAGTCAACAAACTTGATTGAGATATTGGCGTACCGATCCACCTTCTTCCACTCTACTTCTTTAATAGAAACCAATCGCTTTCCATGTTTTTCTTTTACGGAATATTTCTCCACATCGAATCTCATGCTAGAAGACGTCATTGATACCTCGCCTCAGAGTCTCTCTGCCTCCTTCCCAACTTTTATCTTTGATACCATTTGTTGGGATTAAGAGCCCCGTAGCGGAAGCAATCAAAGCAGGCGAGGAACAAACCACAATGGCAATCAACAAGCAAATCATCACACACAAGAAGGCAATCCGAATTTTACGTGGAAAAACCCCTCATGAGTAAAAAAACCATGGCACAAAGCAAAAGCAATCCACTATGATATCAGAAGTTACAAGAGATAGAAGAAACAAAACCCAGATCACAGCCCACAAGAGAAATCCTAAGCTACCCAAAGCTAATTCTCACATAAGACGGACAAACAGAGCTCTTTCCCTCAACCCAGAGAACTCCAAGCTTCCTCCTAGCTCTTTCTCTTGCTCTAGAACCCTCTCAAACTCTTGGCCTATTGGCAGCAACCCTAATCTCAGATTACATCCCCTTAAATAGGGAAAAATCGGAATTAGAAACTCATTGCCCAACAAACTGCGCAGGAAACCTAGTCTAAAAAGGAAATTGCGGATTGGTTGGCCGAATGGCCTAAAAACGTTCCAGCAACATTGTTGCCTTGTCCAACGTGACCGACCGATCAGCCGACCGGTCGGTGATCTTCATGCGTGAAGAGTAGAGGCGTCCAATCCCAACAATACGATCACGGCAAGTGACATATTCAATTGATACACCTTATTAGCATCTCGTAGAAGCCCTAACGACCCAAAACATTTGAAGAGGGGAGTAACAACCACACCAAGTTGGCTGAGTTTCACGATATACTACACACGTTCCTGTGGAGAAAGTGATAGCTAATCCACGACAAACAACTAGCATACGTGGCAACGTTTTATGGGCCACAACTGTCTTTTGGCCCAAACGGTTATTTCCACATCAGCAGATGTGAGGAGTGGTTACGAAGTATTTTATCCATCTACCGCCTCAAAACCCTATAAATAGGAGAAAGATTTTTTTTTTTTTTTTTTTTTAAAAGATCCAAGTCTTCATTAATCCAACCCAAATCAAATTTACAACACAACATTGTCTATCCTTTTTTTTATATATCTTATTTTACTTTATCTTAAACTAGGACAACCTATTTATGATGCTATATTGGACCAGCTTTAGCATAGGAGTAGTACAATCCCATCAGTTTATGCTACTACGTCGGACCGACCTAGATTAAAAGTAGTGCAATTTCCTTCCATCTATGCCAAGTGTTGGATCGCAAAGTTAACATTTTCTTTTCTTTTTCCAGTGATGTAATTCTCTTTGTCTACACCTAAGTTGCTGGACCAATAAAGACTTTGATTTAGCAACGCACCATTTACGCCGTTAAATGTTGGATCAACAAGAGATATTTTGTAAGTTTTTACTTTATTTCAATCAATGCAATTGAATTCCTTCTATTCTCATATTGCACGAATCGAATTATTTCTGCTATCATAGTGAGAAAAAATGTTTTTAGTTAAAAGGTAAAAATAATTTATTAGAAGAACAAACCGTCCCCGTCGCAAATCACCCAATGGCTAAATAAATAGTTAATTGGCTTCAATTCTTGGTTATAAACAGCTGCTCACGATTTCTCTATTTATCTCAATACTTGGGGTCATAGGCATTCGGCTCGAATCGAATTATAAAAGGCTTTGTCACACCCGCACCACACACACATACTAACTATCATACTTGGAGCCAAACTGCTAGTAGATCCAATTGGGTGAATTTCAACTTTAAAGGAACACATGACCTATGAACCAGCATATGGGCATAATAATTAAGATAGACAAGTTCTTATATCTGACTAGTGGGCGCCATTTGGTTCTGTAATCAAGACCATTGGACTGAGCTCCAGCATGGATGGGAATGCCCAAAAGTTCCCACACTGGAAGATCCCACTAAACAATATAATTGTTTCAGCTGAATGTAGACCGTCTAATTGTATACCAGAAATCTAATGATTAAGAATGTCGCGTCAAGAATATTTTTTAGTATACTCCATCCATGGTGGGACACAACAGATCAATGGTCTGGATTACAGAATCATGGGCCCCAGTTATCAGAACTGAAAACGTGTGTATAGTGTGCAAAGATATTGGCCAACTCAGTACGCATAAACTCCCGATCGTATAATCTAATACCATTGAAGACTTCCCTTTTGTTTTGTGCATTTGATCCACCCGACGAATGAAACCGGTCTGATTTTCAGAAGATCTCAACATCATGGCCCACCTGATTGAAAGCTTGGATTTCGCACACTTGTTCTTGCATGTTGATGGGTGTTGGGATAAAAGCCGGCAACGGAAGCGGAACGCCGAACACGTGAAGCAATGCGAAATCAAACAAGTAACAAGATGCAATCAATTACACACAAGTACAGTACAAGAGATTCCGAATTTTACGTGGAAAAACCCCTCAACGGGTAAAAAACCACGGCACAAAACGATCCACTATGAATATCAGAGATTATAGAGATTGACAGCCCACAAAGCAAGGAAAAACAGAGAAAACCCCAACTTTATCTCTCACACACACCTCTCCCCTCTTCCTAGTACGAATAGGAAACCTTGGACACCTTAGGATGCCTCTCTCAATCGGATTACAACACCTTAAATAGGAAGAAATCCTAAAATAGAAACACCTTGCCCAGTACTGCGGACTGTGCAAGGACTCCGCGCGCACAGCCGACCGATCGTCCGACCGGTTGCACATTGCACAGAAACGTCCAGGGAGAAATCCATCAACACTGCCTCACAGCCGACCGGTCGCAGCCCCTCCAGACCGGTCGCACGACCGGTCTAGGGCCACACAGGAATGTCTTCTGTCTTCACGTGCACAGGGCCAGCTCCATCAGACCGGTCGTCAGACCGGTGGCCCGACTGGTCTAAGCACCCTGTTCAGCACATAGTTTGAAGACTCCACAACAAACTCCACCGAGGCTTCAAACGTCGAATCAACACATCCTTACAACGCCATCTCATCTTCAATCATAACTCCACCGCTTCTCGTGCCACCATCGACCCTATCCTTGCAAATTTACGCCATTTTCCCTCTTCTCATGTGGCCCTTGGGCACTTGCCACATACGAGCAACCGTGGATCTCGCTGCCTCTCCTGCAACTCCACCGTGAATTATGCTCCCGATCAACATGTAAAGATGGTCACACCTCCGTGCCTTCATACACATGAGTGCCCCCTTCATCACTTCACAACAACGATCGCGGCCGATAAACACGCACCCTTTCGCCTCAAGTGCACCAAGAGAAATCACATTCATCTTCATCTTGCGAACGTGCTTCACATCTTCCAGGACTCGTTTGACCCCATCGAACATCCTGATGCGCACAGTACCAATACCCACAACCTTATGAGCGACTCTATCGCCCACAAACACCGATTCTCAACCATACTCCCTGTATGTCGTGAATGAACTCCGGTCAGAACAAACGTGACATGAAGCCCCTAAATCAAGGATCCACTCACTACTGTGAGATCCCTTGCCAGATACAGTCAGAACTTCACACAGATTGCCACTGTCCTCTACGGTATTGGCTCCCTCTCCAGAAGAATTTCCATACTTCTCTTGCCTCAACCTGGGATTCTGACAATCCCCTCTCATGTGGCCCTCCTGGCCACAATTCCAGCACTTCACCTTAGACTTACCTTTGCCCTTGGCCCTCGATCCCGATTTTGAATATCCTCCATGCTTAGAACTTCTTCCCCTCATAACCAGTGCCTCTGAGGAGTAACGGGAAGCCACGTCACCGCTTTTCTTTCTCATCGTCTTCGACTGAAGGGCTGAGATAACGGTCTCAACGCTTATGGTTTCCCTTCCTGTACACACAGAGTCCCTGAACGACTCATATGAATCTGGAAGAGAATTCAACAGGATGCATGCTTGGTATTCGTCCTTCATCGGTTCATCGATCTCCACCAACTTGCAAACCAACCTATTGAACGTGCTCAAGTGGTCCTCCACCTCAGTTCCCTCAGCCATCCTCGAGGTGAACAACTGCATCAACACATACATGCGATTTTCTAGAGATTTCTTGGCATAAACCTTCTCTAGCTTCGCCATAGTTTCAGCCGCAGTCTTCTCCTTCATGACATGATAAAGAACATCATCCGTAAGGTTTAACAGGATTGAGGTTCTTGCCTTCTTGTCGAGCCTCATCCACTCATCATCTTTCATAGCCTCAGGTCGCTTTCCAAGAGCTCCATCAAGCCCTTGCTGAATCAGGAAGGGTTCAATCTTTACCTTCCATAGCTCAAAGTTATTTTTCCCAGAGAACTTTTCTATCTCGTATCTTGCACTCGATCCCATCTTCTCGTCTCAGATTTGAATCTACTCCACCCCAACTTTATCTCTGATACCACTTGTTGAGATAAAAGCCGGCAGCGGAAGCGGAATGCCGAACACGTGAAGCAATGTGAAATCAAACAAGTAACAAGATGCAATCAATCACACACAAGCACAGTACAAGAGACTCCGAATTTTACGTGGCAAAACCCCTCAACGGGTAAAAAACCACGGCACAAAACAATCCACTATGAATATCAGAGATTACAGAGATTGACAGCTCACAAAGCAAGGAAAAACAGAGAAAACCCCAAGTTTATCTCTCACACACACCTCTCCCCTCTTCCTAATACGAATAGGAAACCTTGGACACCTTAGGATGCCTCTCTCAATCGGATTACAACACCTTAAATAGGAAGAAATCCGAAAATAGAAACACCTTGCGCAGTACTGCAGACTGCGTAAGGACCCCGCGCGCACAGCCGACCGGTTGCCCGACTGGTCGCACATTGCACAGAAACGTCCAGGGAGAAATCCATCAACACTGCCTCACAGCCGACCGGTCGCAGCCCTCACACAGGAATGTCTTCTGTCTTCACGTGCACAGGGCCAGCTCCATCAAACCAGTCATCAGACCGGTTGCCCGACCGGTCTGAGCACCCTGTTCAGCACATAATTTGAAGACTCCACAACAATGGACATGGATTTTACACGTGCATGGGATTAGGAAACATAATCTTTAGTTTCATTAGATTGAATAGACAAGATTATGACATGCCATTTAGCTAACCATGGGCTGGGCCCCATGACGGGCCATACTGTAATCAAATGTCTGGATCTTTAGTCTAGTCCTAGCATGTGGACTCACCTAAGGGATGTAGGACAGGTGCTTGCAAATGTTAACCACTTTCTTACCCATATTTTTTATTGATCATCATGCAGGTTGTAACATTTTGGTGGGAAATCAACAGAGTTGCTTGCCATTGAAGACCCGATGACTTTTACCTGGAAGATGCGCCTTTTTGCTAAGACTGTATACACTCTTTCGCTACTTCTAACAATTGTCGCATTGGAGTTATTCCTGATTACCTGAGAACCACACTTCTTACTTTGACTGGCATCCCCTTACGTTCCCTTTTCAAATTTATCATGAAGAGTGAGATTGCAAATTTGATGTGATGCCTGATCCAAGTTATAGGTCTCTTCCTTCCTAGTTTTGCTAGCTTTTTTCCTCACTTTCTCCTCTTTTCTTCTTTTCCCTCCTCTATCTTCCCTTGCGCCCCGGATTTGCTTCTCTTCTCTCTTTCTTTGTTTTTGTTTTTCCTTATTCTTTTACTTAGGGCCCGCCCCCCAAAAAAAAGAGTAGAAAATCAGGAATGTCCGCCATTCAATGGTCACGATGGGCTGTGCCATCTTCATCCCAGACCTCCTGGTCAGCCTTAACCTGGCTTGTTTATTGATCAGGCCTGAAATTCAGGCCCAGGGCTCGCCCGTTTATTTTATGGGTCTGAGAACTGATCTAGGCCTAGCATGTCACAATAAAAAACTGGCCTAGTCCCAGGCTCAGGTGGGACCCTTGTGGAAAGGTCATAAAACCTGGGTCCCAATCAGGCTAGCTGCTTAGACAGTCTCACCGATCCTATGGCCCACTACACTCCGAAGCCCACGGGCTAACTGGGCCTCACAATTGAAAGGACTAAAACCGAATGTTGTGAAATCCAATCAATGCATGTCATTGTTTGGTGATCTAGACCATTGACACGATAGACCCTACCAATACCATGTATGAACTCGTGCCACTAAAATCCCCTTAATGGAAAATCCTTACCTTCGTATGGCTGAAAATTGAAGTTTAAGAAATGAAAATATAGCAACAGTTCACATTCAAAGAGAAAAGGCCAAAGATTGGACGGTCAGGATGTTTCAATATGGAGATTTAGGAATTTGGAATCAGATCAATTGTCTTTGTGCTTCTTGTTTGCAAATTCAAGGCCAGAGAATACCGTTGCATGGGCTGCGTAATAAAATGCATAGGAAGTATTTGTAGCAGGCAAGCATTTTTTTTGTGATTGATAAGAAGCAATGGATATAACACTAAAGGGCAAACTCCAACCGTTCATTGGATTTTTTAAACGATGTAATTTAGTGCTAACCATCCGATTGGTATCCTGGCCTACATAGAATCATCCAATAAGCATGATAATTTTCCATGGCCGATCTATAATACCCCACCACATAGATAATCTAGATGAAGCATACGGGCTTATAGTACATGAAGCATGCACCAACGTCTACCTCTTTGTATTGTAGCATATCCCATGTGCAGCATGTGGATTCACAAGCCTTCAAATCTCGAGGCCTATTTGGATCAGTGGAAATGCATTGTCAGGAACGTTGATTTAAGTGGAAAAAAAAAGAAGAAGCCATTTTCACTACTTAATAAAAACGGTGGTCCAATGCTACATATTGTAAGGAGAGAATTTATACACAATAAAGTTATTTGATAGATCTTTATTTTTAGACCGTGAATGGAATTATTGATCCATTCTTTATCTTATTCATTGGTATTGGTCATTAATACTGGAAAAATGTGTCATTTGTTTTAGCTCATGATCTGAATGAGTCGTGCTGGTGTTTATTTTCCGAGGATATCCTTGAAGAGCTAGGGTTTTTGTGATTTTGATTGACTGTCTTGTGTTTCTAATTAGTTGTTTAATATTGACATGTTTCTAAAGGTAGATGCTCTTGCCTCCAAGCACTAGAAAAATTGAGCCCACGACCTTATAAATACTCCCGAAGTACTCATTCCAAAGGACGACATTATAAATACCCCAAAAGTACTCATTTGACAATACCAGGAAAGAAATAACACACAAGTACATGAAATAGAGAAGGACTAAGGTGTTGTTTGTTAAACTGAAAAATAAGGTATGAAACTTAATTTAAGTGTTGGAAACTTAAAGTATTGAATTTAAATAATTACAAGTACTGAAAAATCTTAGGTAATTTGTCTGAAAAAAATCCTGATATCTGAAGATAAGTATTTTTTCACGAAAACTTCTTTGGTAAAAACAAATCATAAATGTCTGAAAATTGACAATTTGCCATATTTACCCCCATCATCTCCATTTCTATCATTTATAAAATATGAAACAAAACATACTACGCTTTGCCACAAGTTTGGCACACCTATGCCCAATCCATGTATTTTTCAAACATGACCCCTCAATTGATGAACCATGTACTATGCTTTTCTTGATAGAATAATTATAACCCTTTGATTGATGGACCATAATGTCTCACACAAGGACGATATTAGACCATTCATCTCTAAAGTCCCACCTAATATACTTTGACTCATAACCTTGAATAAGAAATGCTTTGCCTAAAAATAAAATAAAAAAATCTCATCCCGTCGAAATAGTGGGCCACACATGTACAATCTCTTGACCCACTTGTACAAATGGCATTGTACAATCTCTTGGCTCACTTGATGTGTATGTACTTAAAATTGTAAGTGTAACATGCATAAAATCAAATTAAAAGAAAGATTAAATTGTGTAATAGTGGAGATGGAAAGTAGGAAATAGTGATGATTGAATGTCCACCATTGAAACATTCATGGTGTCACAGAAGTTTTGGATCAGGCTAATATTATTGTGTTTTCAGTTCATCGCAACAGGAATGACCATATGAGCGGCATGGATGGCGTATGAACATCATGGTGCACCTTAGGGAGGTTTTAATGGTAGGAATTTTCCTGCCCAATGTTTCATGTCATGCAACCTACTTCAATTTTGGAACTACCTCGTTTTTTTATTCTATGATCCAACGTGGTCTAGAAAACAGATGGACGGGTGCCTTTCACACAAATATTACAGTGGGCCCATATAGTTTCGGTCCATGGAGGTCATGCAAAAGGCTTGAAACCCAATGTGACTCGGAACTAGTAATGTGGGGCCCACTTCGATGTATGCGTCTTATATCCATGCCATCCATTTATTTTTACAACTTATTTTAGAGCATGTTCCCAAAGATGAAGTAGATACAAATCTTAAGTGGACCACACCACAGGAAATAGCTTGACCACTAAAACTTTTTTGTGGGCCACAAAAGTTTTGGATAACGTTGATACAAATCTCACACATCCAACTGTCTTGCAAGCTCAGGGTATGATCCCAAAAAATGAAGCTGATCCAAATTTCAGGTAGACCACACTACAGGAAAGCCACGGTAGGTAGGACTTTTAAGGGGGAGCAGGATTAGGCGAGACCCATATCCATCCAGGTGGGTGGGGCCCTGACGGTAGGGCTCACAGTGATGTACGTGTCTTAAATCCACACCATCCAACCATTTTGAAAAATCAATTTAGGGTGTGATACAAAAATGAAGCTTACTCAAATCTTAGGTGGACCACACCATAGAAACAGTCATGATTGAATCTCTACCATTGAAAACTTCATGGATTTCACTGGAATGTTTATTTGCCATTATTTTTCCATCCAACCTGTTGATAAGGTCACAAACGTCTAGATGAAGCGACCACATAAATATCATCTTGATCCAAAGCTTTTGTGGCCCACGGAAAGTTTTTAATGGTCAATCAGCACTGTTTCTTGTATTATGGCCCATCTGGGATTTGGAACCGACTCATTTTTTGTATCATGCCTTAAAATGAACTTTCAATACGGATGTACGGCATGGATGTATTCACATACATGCAGTGGCCCCACAGTCAGGGGTCCCACCCACCTCGGTGGATCCGGGGTCTCACCTAAACCACTCGGACGCGGATTGCTGCGGCTTTCGCAGGCATCTCCTGCGCTCTTGGAATATAGGTAGGGCCCACCGTGATGTTTGTGAGAAATCTACACCGTCTTACCGTTTTGTGAGATCATTTGAGGCATTGATACAAAAAATGAACTGGATCAAAGACTAAAGTGGGCCAAAAACGTGACAATTGAACTTTCACAGTTGAAATATTCATGGGGCCACATAAGTTTTGAATCAGAATAATATTTGTGTTTTCAGTTCATCTCAGTAGGAATTACATTCTGAACGGTATAGATGGCAAATAAAAATCACTGTGGACCCCATAGAGGTTTCAACGGTAGAAATTTCCCAACCCACCTTTTGCTTTAGTACGGTTCACTTGAGTCTTGGATTCAGTTCATTTTTTGTCTCAATGCCTAAAATGATCTCACAAAACGGTTGGACGGCGTAGATTTCTCACAAACATCACGGTGGTACATAACTATATTCAAAGTGCAGGAGATGCCCGCGAAAGGCTTTCACAGGCAATCCGCGTCCAATCCGCTCCAAGTCCAGGATCCTCTTACGTATGTACGTAGGACCTTCTACGTGTTTACATGGCAAAGTTGCATGGACCCACAATGTTGTATATGTTACATCCGCACCGTCCATACCTTTTTTCAGGTCATTTTAGGCCATGAGACAAAAAATGAGGCAGACCCAAAGCTCAGGTGGATCACACCATAGAAAATAGTGGAGATTGAACATCTACCATTGAAAACTTTTTGAGGCACAGAAGTTTTGTAACAAGCTGATATTTATTTTTTCCCCTTCATCCAGGTCTGTGTGACCTCATGAACAGATTTGATGGCAAATAAACAACATAGGAAGGCTTCAACAGTCGGTGTTATTATCCTCACCGCTATATCTGGCGTGGTCTACTTAAGCTTTGGGTCAGCCTCATTTTTTGGCTCATCCCCTAATATGATCTCTTAAAATGGATGAACGGTGGGATATAACACATATATATCATAACAGGGGCAAAGAACTTTGTCACGTCAACTGTGCTGGTATTTTGTCCGTAAAAACCGCCAATAGTTATAAACGGAGGACAGAGTTGTCATTTTGAAAAGTATCTAACTTTATAATCACTTACCACTTTCACTGTTAAGCATTAAGCCAGCGTAAGGTAGCTTAAAAAATATTCAAAATTTTCAGTGAAAACACCAATTAAGCACTTAACATTTTGGATTTACCAAACAATCTAAATAAGGAGAATCACTGAAAAATGTCTCTTTCAGTGATAAGTTTGAAAAATAAGTCTTACCAAACAGGCCCTAAGCTAGACTCAAGACTTTTGAATCCTCAGCCATATAAATGTTCATAAGGTGAGCCTCACTTGCATAAATCTTCTGCCCCATTCAATGAGATGACCTTGCGACATGAACTAAGGACCCCAATAAAGAGAGAGGCTTTTCGCCGTGCATTGGATCAAGCCCCACAAGCAAACCTCGATGCCAGGCACCATGCGCTATCAGATCCAGCTATGCTCTTAGGTGCAAACCCACAAGCAACATCTATGCATAGGCACAAAGCTCTCCTTTAGCTTACAAGACAATTATAGGCGCGGATAGCCCATGACAGGTCTCTCATACAACCATGCCCCAAATTAGATGCATGCCCTCTGCCTTACATTGTTAGTGTCAGGCACAGAAGGCCTCATCATCCTATGGTGAGAGTTAGAGAGTTGTATCCTATTCTTCTTCCTTGACATGTAAACCCCACAGGATTGTTGAGACAACCACTCATGTATGCCAAGGCTATTACAACCTTCTTGGTTCCAAACACTGTGAAAATGACGAACCAATTACCTAAACATATTCAGCGCTGGCCACAAGACTCCTACTAAAGGGTTTGCCCGAAGATATAATTAAAGGCTCGTGCTAGACCAGGACTTAGAATATAAATGACCCCTGACAGTATTGAAAGTCACTCAACTTGATTTTCTTTAGGTGTATGAATATGATGTGCAAACATCTACATTTATAAGAAGACATGATTCTATAGACACCTCACCTAGGGCTGACAAGCTAATTGGAGCACTGTGGAAAGCCTAAAGCCCATGCCCAAGTCCAAGCCTAACTTGGGGCCCGATGCAAGCCCAAGCACACATAGCTTTAGGACCAACAATAAAGATGGAGTGGACAAAGGAGAACCAAGACCTCACCCTGCCGGGTCCCAACCAAAATTGAGACCCAACCCCCCGTCACGTGGAAATCCTTGATTTTTTTTAAGAGACAGTAATGCCATATGAACGCCCATGTTTTGATTGAATTCTAAAAAAAATGCTTGTTTTTAAACTTTTTCTAAAACTCGCTTAAGATTTCTTCCATTACCCAAAAAAACACACAATGCCGTTATTGTACTTTTTTTAAAGACATTTTTACTCTAAAAAATACAAAAGAAAACTCTCATACTATCTCACACCCGAATGCACCAAGCTCAACTGTGGGGATAATGCCACACCAATGCCCACCGTTGAAACCTTCCTAGGGCCACACTACCGGATATATAGTTCACACATGAAGGTGGAGCCGTCTGATTCTCAACCAAATGGAAGGCTCAGATCACAATACACACATCAAGGCGAGCCTTCCATTTGCACATGTGGCTTAGCCGTCTAATATAATACATACATCGAGGTGACATCAAGGTGAGACGTTTGTGGTGTGGTCCACTTGACGGATTCTAATACATTAAGGTGAGCCATCTAATCCAAAAGTACTGTGGTCCCCAATAATTTTTCAACAGTAGACGTTCAATTCACACTGTTTCCTGTGGTGTGGTCCACTTAACGGATTCTAATACATCAAGGTGAGCTGTCTAATCCAAAACTCCTGTGGTCCCCAATAATTTTTCAACGGTAGACATTCAATTCACACTGTTTCCTGTGGTGTGGTCCACTTGACGGATTCTAATATATGAAGGTGAGCCGTCTAATCCAAAACTTCTGTGGTCCCCAATAATTTTTCAACGGTAGACATTCAATTCGCACTATTTCCTGTGGTGTGGTCCACTTGACGGATTCTAATACATCAAGGTGAGCCATCTAATCCAAAACTCTTGTGGTCCCTAATAATTTTTCAACAGTAGACATTCAATTCACATTGTTTCCTGTGGTGTGGTCCACTTGACGGATTATAGTATATCAAGGTGAGCCGTCTAATCCAAAACTCCTGTGGTCCCCACTAATTTTTCAACGGTAGAAATTCAATTTACATTGTTCCTGTGGTGTGGTCCACTTGACGGATTCTAATACATCAATGTGAGTAGGGCTATAAATGGGTCAGCAGACCTGATGGGGTACCCAGACCCAACCCATTTAGACTCGACCAATTTGTTAAATGGTACGGGTCTGGGTCCAAGAACAGACCCATTTGCTAAACGGGTCTGCGTCTGGTTTCCTTTATATTATACCCGCTCCGACCCAACCCGAACCCATATAATAAGTGGGCGGGTTTGGTCTATGTTTCAAGGGACCCATCCAACGCAGACTCATCTAGACGCGATTTTAAGCCTTGTTAAAATGCTTGCATACTAAATCCAGAACCAGACCCAAAACTAAACCCATTAAACCTGACCCATTTATAAATGGGTCTGGGTGGATCTCCCTCTACCAAACCCAGACCCATTTATAAATGGGTCTGATGGGTTGACTCGGACCCAACCCAGACTCGCCCATTTAGTAAAAAGGTCTGGGTCTAAAATTTGGACCCCCATTTAGTAAATTGGTGGGTCTAGTTTTGGCTAAACCCACCCCAAACCCGACAATTTACAGCCCTAAAGGTGAGCCGTCTAATCCAAAACTCCTGTGGTCCCCAATAATTTTTCAACGGTAGACATTCAATTCACAATGTTTCCTGTGGTATGGTCCACTTGACGGATTCTAATACATGAAGGTGAGAGCCATCTAATGCAAAACTCCAGTGGTCCCCAATAATTTTTCAACAGTAGACATTCAATTGACACTGTTTCTGTGGTGTGGTCCACTTGAGTTTTGTATATGCTTTGTTTTTCAGGTTCAAGGCCTAAAATTATCTAGTAATATGGATGGACGGAGTGGATAAACTATATTAATTACATATTAATTACAGTGGGCCCCATAGGGTTTACGCAGTTACTCAGTACGCAATCCGCTTCCACGGCCACATCACTGGTTCAAGCGGGGCTTCGATTGTTTGCTAACTGTGGGGCCATTGTGATTCATATACCTTACATCCACACCCTCCATGCGTTTTTGCAGATCATTTTAGGGAATGACCCAAAACATGAAGCAGATTCAAATCTCAGGTGTACCACATCACAAGAAACACTGGTGATTGAATCCCCACCATTAAAAACTTCTTGGGCGCTACTGAAATGTTTATTTTCCATCCAACCTTTGATAAGGTCGCAATGACCTGGATGAAAGGCCCACACAAATTTCAGCTTGATAAAAAAACTTGTGGCCGATAAAAAGTTTTTAATGGTCAATCACCACTATTTTCTGTAGTATGGTCCAACTGAGGTTTGGATCTGCTTATTTTTTGGGATATGTCCTAGAGATGGGCTGTCAAAATGGCTGGACGGTGTGGATGTAAATATCAAGGTGGTCTGCGCAGTGAGGGATCCCACCCAACTCGTTGAATCAGAGTCCGGATATCCAGTGAACGCGCCGCTGGTTTCGGAAGTGGATTTCCTGCCAAAGATTCAGTGGGGAGTTCCTGCGCCGCTGGGAAGCTAGGTGCGGTCCACCGTGATGTGTGTGAGTAATACACCCCACCCACCAGTTTTATGAGATCATTTTAGGACATACAACAAAAAACGTGCCGGACCAAAACTCTAGTGGGCCACACGAGAGGAAAATTGGAAAAAAGAAATGCCTACGATTGAAAGCTTCCTGGGCTCCACCTTGATGTTTATATGCCATCCAAACGTTTATAAGGCCATTCTCACTAGTATGAACTAAAAAGAAACGAATAAGGTCATTCCTACTAATATGAACCAAAAAGAAACGAAAAACATATCCTAATACAAAACTTTTGTGGCCATACAAATATTTCAACGGTGGTCATTCAATCCTCACTGTTTCCTCTCATGTGGCCCACTTAAGTCTTGAGTCCGGCTCATTTTTTTGTTGGCTATCCTAAAATGAACTCGAAAAACGGATGAACAGGGTGGATTTCTCACAAAAATCAACATGGCCCCACCTAACTTCCCTGCGAATGAAACCCTTATTAAACATCGGCAGTCGAGGAGCACCACCTTCCCTGCTAGGTTTCAATGATGTGGCCCCCATCATGATGTATGTGAAACATTTAAACCATCTATTCATTTGTTGAGGTCATTTTAGGGGATGGACCAAAATATGAGGCATATCCATATTCCAAGTGGACCACACCATAGGAAACGTAGGGGATTGAACGTCTACCCTTAATAAATTATTAGGGGCCAAACATGTTAGATGACAAAAATGAATTATAGTGGTCCCCTTAATTTAGGTCCACATCACATAATGAACAAGTTGGATGGAAAAAAAAAAAAAAATTCTGTTACAATGGACTATGGCATTTTTTTAATGGGGGATTTAATTATGACTATTAACTCTCATGGGATCCACCTGAGATTTGAATCTTTTTTTATTTATGAGTTCATGTATTTTTGAGTTCATGCCTTCAAATCATGTTCCATGAAGGAGGACAACATGCATCAAACAAACACATCTTTGTAGGGCCCACGCCGTTGTCCACCTTCAGAGTGGAATCTGCGACCCTCACACATGGAGCAAAAGTTTAAAGAGGACATAATTGTCTTTTTAAAATATAACAAACGGAATTACATAACCAACGATATTAAAAGTCAAAATGAGTGGTTTTTTGACATATTTGAAATCCTTAAGCAAGTTTTATGAAAGAGTTTGAACGTAGGAGTTTTTTTGGAATTCAACCAAAACATAGGTGTTTATAGGTCATTGTCTCATTTTTTTTTTAGAATCCGGATCCTCTGTTGAAACCGAGTAGAGAACCTCTGCTTCCGTTGCTCTGATTGGTCTAGCTCATCCTGACTGTGTCAGAGCAGCTCAGCTCTGACACAGTCAGGGTGAGCTGGACCAATCAGAGAAGTGACGAGCAAGGTTTCTCTGCCAGGTTTCAACAGAGGATCCGGACTCTTTTTTTTTTTTTATCATAAGTTAGGTGGAGAGGGAAAAAAGCAAACCCTACCTCGAGAAGTTCACTCGAGGTGAAATGACCCATCTACCTCTAGTTTTGTCCAAAATTATGCCTCTTGCCATCCAATCCAACCATTTACGTTTCGACATGTGGCACAACCATTCCAACATCCAATCACAACCCTTAGAGCCTTACTTAGCCCTTAGACTTCCCTGAAATAACCAAAATGTCATCCCTAATACCTATAAATACCCCTCCCTTTCTTATTTTCAAATCATATATTATCATTCTATTTGATTCAATCACCTTGAGTCCAATCTCAATGTGAAGGCTTCCCCATTGAGCTTGAAGGGGCGTAGTGGCTTATAATTGTAACCGTTCATGTAACTCTTGTAAGACTCCATTAAGTGGGCCACACATGATCATCGGTTTAGATCATGACCGTTGGATTATTCAGATTGAGCGATTCAATGGGCCCCACTATAGTTGTGATCATTGCAAATAGGTTTGGGGCGGGACGCTTGAACCGTGTTCCCTATACGTGGTTATTAAGCCAGATATGGAAACCTACGGTGTGGAGACCCTAGAGGAGAGAAGTGTGATGGGTAAGCTTCTCTGGCCCTCTTTCCTATAAATATACGTCTTGGTCCCCTCACCAACATATAAGAGAAAACCCTAGTCCCATTGAGTGGCTCTCCTAAAGGTGTAAGGTGCGGAAGACCAAGAGTTCCTCTCGGCAACACGACGGCGTCGGGAATGTCTTCCCAATCAGGTATGGCTTTAAGATTACAGTATGGAATCTCCATTGTTGATGCATAGACAATCCAATTATTCCGCATTAAGTTTAAGTTTCACAGTTGGTATCAGAGCCGACCTATGCATCAATTTTGGTGGTTTTTTTTTGTATAGTTCATTGTACGGTTTCTAGATTTCAGATTTCTCTGGCACCCATAATGGACTACCCACCTAATCAAATCAGGAAATCAGATCTCATCAGATCTGATCAGCACTCGTTGTGCGATTGACGTGCGTGATCAGATATGATCGCTGGCAGCCCATCTATTCCTCTCCTTTGCAATCGACGATCGTCGATCATCCAGGCCACGATTTCTCTCTGTGACAGCCATTATACGCGGCCATGATAATCTAAATCTGATCACATCATGTCCGTAATCGTGAGCCGCTTCAGATGATCCACAATCAACGGCAACCATGGCCGACGGATGATGTGGGATTGACCTGCGGCAGTTGCTGATCGCCTATTCTCGAGAGGATGATGGCGCCATGCCCTTCCACATTGGCGGCCGTGATCACTGGCAGTACCATTACAAGGGGTGAAAAACCCATTTAATTCATGAAGAGGGTTTTAAACCCATATCTGTTTTCACAGAAGGCAACCACCTACATAAAAAAAAAAATGGAAATAGGGTTGTACCGCCAGCCATTGCTGACCTCCACTATCGTCGGCAAGATCACAGCCCTGTTTCTGCATCTCGACAGCCATGGATTCTATCAGCCATGATTTCAGATCCCGATCGACGATTGTTCTCATTGCCACCATCGACAGAACTCTACTGCCCCAAACCTACCCAGAGCTATGGCCGCCGCAAAACCCATCTTCCCTCTCCTCTTTCGGATAGATGCGTTTTAGAAACTGCCATTAATGGCAGCTTTCTTCCGCAGGTGGGGTCACAACTTCATCAGCCCCTGCCGCACGACGGCTGGATTCAACAGCAGTTTAGGGCTGTCAGTCGCCATCTTCCTTTTTTCCAGCCGCGCCGTTGACGGTGCTGATGGAGGTGACGGCGGGCAGCGGTGCCAGTGGCCAGGGTTTCCACCCTGTTACAGAGATGGGTTGCGGCTAGGGTTTTGGCCTTGAGAGGATCTTTTTTTTTTTGGGTGGATTGGGGTTTCCTTTTCGGGAGATTTGGGTTGCAGTTTTGGGCGTGTACAGCAGGGATATGTTGTATGGCAGCGTGTTGCTGTTTTGGGTCCAGCGGGCTGCATCCAGGCCTAAAATGACTGGGCCCTGATTTAGTGGGCCCAATTCTAATAGGTACTGGCCCACGCACAGTCCATTCAATCAGGCCCGCCAGGCCCAGTCCAGTGGCCAGGCCCGACAGGCCCAATCCAGTAAACCAAGCCCACCAACCGGGCCCAAACCCATTTTAAGTGGCCACTTTCTTGGCCAAATTTGGGCCCAACCTTGGGCCTTTGGACATTATGGGGCCCATTTTGGTTATTTGGGATTATTGTCCATTGTTAATTATGTTAACCATTGGAAGTCATTATCCTTGGGTCATTTTGTACAAGTAAAACCTAAATGTATATGCAGACGGTTGGTGATTTTACTTGTTGCTTGGTCTAAGTAATTTAGTAAAGATGGTTATTCATAATTAAGTTCAAATTTGGCCTAAAATAAGGCCATTACCCATTTTTCATGGTTGATATTCAGGGTTGACCATTAAATATAATCCAACCATCATTCAGTTAAAGTTGTTTAAGCCTATAGGCGACCAACATCAGCCGTGTTTTGGGCCGAATTAGAACTTTTGTAGTATGGTTCATTGTGGGCAGAACCATGTAGCAATCCTTGGGTCTGGAAGTGGGATTGAAGCTTATTGTGTTAGCCACCAAAGTGACCTCAATTGGCAACGATTTGTACTTCTAGACTTCTGTACTTTGAATTCAGTAACCCTCCATTATAGGATTGCATTCAGTTGCGTTCATAGCCAGGCAAGCGGTGGTCAGAACAAAGAAGTATCATTGTTTGGCTGGGTGTGAGCAGAATGAAGTGATTGGTGATGGTGATATAGGTTTGAGAGACTCATTTCATCCAAAGATGATGGGCGTCTTAAATTTATTTCACTAGCATTGATTAGCTTCATGTTCAGTAGAGCCTCCTGTATGTTACAATTTCGCCCAAAGGAGGAATTGTGATGATACGCTGGGCTCTTGCCAGATTTTAATGATTATGGCCCATCATCATTCTGGGTCCTTTGATTGAAGGCCCAAATCAATTGAATGTTCATATATGCATGATATTTGTGGTTTATGTTTATGCATGTTATATGGGACTTGATTATTAATGTGAGTTTTATGCTTTGAATGTCCAGCTTTGACTGTTTCCAATATTCCAACACAATTCAATTCCATACATTTGCTTACTGGGTCCAACTATTCCAAATGGAAGTCATCCGTTGAAATAGTCCTAGGTCGCATGGACTTGGACTTGGCCCTAGAGGAAGTAGAGCCTTCTATTCCAACTGACTCTAGTACGGAATCAGCAAAGGCTCACTACAAGGCCTGGACCAAGTCAAATAAGATGTGTCTCAAGATCATAAAGAACTCGATTTCTGAGACCATACAGGGTGTCATACCCGACACTGAGAAAGTTAAAGATTTCTTGACTGAAATAGGAAAACGATTTCAGAAATCGGATAAAGCTGAGCTGAGTTCACTTTTACATAAATTGACTCAAGCCACCGATAACGGTCAAGGAAATATCAGGGAGTACATTGGTGGATTGTCTGATGTGGTGGCTAAAATCCGCGCATTAGACCTTAAGATTGAGGATGAACTCCTGATTTTCTTGGTTCTGAACTCCTTCCCTCCACAATTCAGTCAATTCCAAATCAGTTATAATACTCAAAAGGAAAAGTGGACATTGAACGAACTGATATCTCAGTGTGTTCAGGAGGAAGAGAGACTCAGAAGGTCGAGCAAGACACAAAGAGCACACCTAGTGGCATCTGGTCAAGGACGAAAAGGAAATAAGAAAAGAAAGCACACTTCAGGGAAAAGTTCTACGGGTCCTGCGGGTGGCAATCAGCCTAAGTCTGGAAAGACATTTAAGAAGAAAAGGAAGGGTCCTAATGATGGATGCTTCTTCTGCAAGAAGCCTGGTCATCAGAATAAAGATTATGAAGAATTTAGAGCATATTTTAGTCTGTTTTGAATCAAATTTAGCTGATATGTCCACAGACTCCTGGTGGATAGATTCTGGTGCAACTATTCACATTTGTAATTCCATGCAGGATATCCTCCAAAGCCGGACGCCAACTGATGCAAAGAGATCAGTCTATATGGGGAACGGCATTAGGGCAAACGTGGAAGCTATTGGAGTCTGTAGGCTTAGGTTATCGTTAGGACACTTTCTTGATCTGGTAGATACTGTTTGTGTGCCTTCTATAAGGCGCAATTTGGTTTCCATTTCTCGTTTAGACAAATTTGGTTATGAGTTTAAATTTGCAAATGGAAAATTAAGCATTTACTATGATTCAGTTGTGATTGGTTCTGGCACTTTAGTTAATAACCTTTATCAGCTAGATTTGGATGTTTCACATGTATACAGCATTAACTCCTCATATGGAAACACTAAAGGCATCAAACGAAGTTTAGATTGTGAGAATTCCTCCATGCTATGGCACAGGCGATTAGGCCATATCTCTCGTGAGAGATTGGAAAGGCTTGTGCGTGAAGGAATTCTTCACTCCCTGGACTTTTCAGACTTTGGAGTTTATATTGATTGCATTAAAGGTAAACAGACTAGAATAAGGAAAAAGAGTGTCACTAGGAGCGTAGGACTCTTAGAAGTAATTCATACAGACATCTGCGGACCGTTCCCTACAGCATCCTGGAATGGGCAGAAGTATTTTATCACTTTTATAGATGACTACTCTCGTTATGAGTACTTGTACCTTATTAACGAAAAATCAGACGCCCTGGATACATTTAAGATCTATAAGGCTGAAGTCGAGAATCAACTCGACAGGAAGATCAAAGTCGTTAGATCCGACCGTGGTGGTGAGTACTACGGAAGGTATGACGAATCTGAGCGTAATCTAGGTCCATTCGCTAGATACCTACAAGATTGTGGCATCGTCGCCCAGTATACCATGCCTGGTACTTCAGAGCATAATGGTGAGCGGAAAGGCGTAATCGCACCCTAAAGGACATGGTGCGATCTATGATAAGTAATTCTACGTTGCCAGAATCTTTGTAGGGTGATGCGTTGAAAACAGCTATGCATATCCTTAATAGGGTCCCAAGTAAGGCTGTAATGAAAACTCCATATGAATTGTGGACAGGGCGAAAGCCTAGTCTACGATATTTTCATGTATGGGGTTGTCCTGCAGAAGCCAAACCATATAACCCGCATGAAAGAAAACTTGACCCTAGAACTGTTAGTTGCTTCTTTATTGGATACCCAGAAAGATCAAAAGGATTCAGATTTTATTGTCCATCATATTCCATGAGAGTCATTGAGATTAGGAATGCTAGGTTTATTGAGAACACTGAAGATAGTGGGAGCACAAATATAAGAGATATTGTATTTGAGGAAGAGCGGATTGTGATTCCTACCACAATCATTCAGAGTAGCATGGTTGTCCGTCCAGCAGTGGGCCCTGAGATCCCTATGGATGACCATGTACAACCTCAAATACAACCCACTGATGAGGAAATGGAAAACCCAATTCAGAATAATGAGCAATTAAGACGATCATATAGAGAGAGAAGATCTGCAATACCAGACGATTACGTCGTCTATTTACAGGAGCATGAGTTTGACATTGGGGTTGAAAAGGATCCTGTATCCCTTTCACAGGTCGAACAAAGTGCGGATTCTTCTCATTGGTTCGATGCCATGAAGGATGAATTGAAATCCATGAAGGACAACAAAGTTTGGGACCTTGTTGAATTGCCCGAAGGGATTAGGCCGATTGGTTGCAAATGGGTATTTAAAACCAAACGGGACTCTAAGGGCAATATCGAAAGGTATAAAGCCAGGCTAGTTGCAAAGGGTTTCACTCAGCGTGAGGGCATTGATTTTAAGGAGACTTTCTCACCTGTATCTAAGAAAGACTCCTTTAGGATCATTATGGCTCTTGTGGCTCATATGGATTTGGAGCTACATCAAATGGACATGAAAACTGCGTTTCTCAATGGAGATCTAATGGAGAACGTATATATGTTGCAGCCAGAAGGTTTTAAAGCCAAAGGCCCAGAACATCTGGTCTGCAAACTTAAGAAGTCCATTTATGGGTTGAAACAGGCATCACGACAGTGGTACCTAAAGTTTCATGAAATTGTTTCCTATGGTTTCATTGAAAACACTGCGGATGAGTGCATATATGTGAAAATCAGTGGGAGTAAGCTTATCATTTTGGTCCTGTATGTTGACGACATTTTATTGGCCAGTAGTGATATTGGATTGTTGCGTGAGACTAAGAAATTTCTATCTCAAAATTTAGAGATGAAAGATCTTGGTGATGCTTCCTTTGTCATCGACATTCAGATTAGTCGGGATAGATCACGTGGATTACTTGACTCGTCGCAGAGGGCCTATATTGATAGGGTTCTCAAAAGGTTTGGCATGCAAGGTTGTGCTCCTGGCCAAGCACCTATTGTAAAAGGTGACAGATTTGGTCAATTTCAGTGTCCTAAGAATGACCTAGAAAAGGACAAGATGAAAGCTATTTCGTATGCGTCAGCAGTAGGGAGCATCATGTATGCTCAGGTCTGTACACGTCCAGATATTGCTTTTGTGGTTGGAATGTTGGGCAGGTACCTTATCAATCCAGGAATGAATCATTGGATAGCTGTAAAGAAAGTATTGCACTACCTGCAAAGGACAAAGGACTTCGAACTCACATACAGGAGATCCGACCATTTGGAGTTAGTAGGATATATAGATGCAGATTTTGCTGGTTGTCTCGACAGCAAGAAGTCCACATCGGGCTATGTATTCATAATGGTTGGTGGAGCCGTATCATGGAAGAGCGTGAAACAGTCGATTACGGCATCATCTACCATGGAAGCAGAGTATGTAGCTTGTCATAAAGCCACGAATCAGGCGGTCTGGCTTCAGAGCTTTTTCTCTGGTTTACGGGTTGTGCAGATGATCCCAAAACCATTGAAAATCTATTGTGATAGTTCAGCTGCAGTTAACTTCTCCAACAACAACAAGCATTCATCGAGGTCAAAGCACATTGACATCAAATATCTTGTTGTGAAGGAGAGAGTTCAAAATCGTCAAGTGTCTGTGGAACTCATCGGCACAAGGCTGATGATAGCGGACCCTCTCACTAAAGGCATTCCTATCACGCTCTTTAAGGAGCATGTGACGTCTATGGGAGCTGTTGATCCCAATGATGTATTTCAGTAGTGGGAGTTTTCATGTATGATCCGATTATGTCCAGACATTATTTAGAGATATCTTTTATGCATTGATGGTTTTATTTTTCAGTTTATATCTTGCTTCTCCTTCAGTGCGCACATTTAGTTTTGAGTAAGCAAGACTTTGGTTTGTGTCTTGGAGACACGTTCAGTAGGACCACTTGAAGATAAACACGTATGCTCACATAAGACGTGTAATCTTCATACCACACCCCATATCATTGATCCATGTCGTTAAGGCTATTGGTATTTGTGATTGTGCTCGTCACACTTCGAATAAATATTAAATGTTGTGTTGACTACCATGATTCAATATCAGTGGTCTTGATGGACCGGATCTGACAAGCGTTGCTCATAATTATCCAACGGTATTGTTTTGAAATCAGTAGGGCGCCTATTAGGAATTTTTGAAACAAACATGTTTTATGAAACGTTTTTCACAAAATAAAATAAAATGTTTTGTTTTCTTTTGGTGATCAGTGTAGCCCAAGTGGGAGAATGTAAGACTCCATTAAGTGGGCCACACATGATCATTGGTTTAGATCATGACCGTTGGATTATTCAGATTGAGCGATTCAGTGGGCCCCACTATAGTTGTGATCATTGCAAATAGGTTTGGGGCGGGACGCTTGAACAGTGTTCCCTATACGCGGTTATTAAGCCAGATATGGAAACCTAAGGTGTGGAGACCCTAGAGGAGAGAAGTGTGATGGGTAAGCTTCTCTGACCCTCTTTCCTATAAATATACGTCTTGGTCCCCTCACCAACATATAAGAGAAAAACCTAGTCCCATTGAGTGGTTCTCCTAAAGGTGTAAGGTGCGGAAGACCAAGAGTTCCTCTCGGCAACACGACGGCGTCGGGAATGTCTTCCCAATCAGGTATGGCTTTGAGATTACAGTATGGAATCTCCATTGTTGATGCATAGACGATCCGATTATTCCGTATTAAGTTTAAGTTTCACAACTCTTATAACGGTTGATCACTCTTGTAACTCTTGTAATGATCACTTCAAGTTACTCTTATAACGGTCGCCATCATATGTAAATACCAAGAGAGAGAGAGAGAGAGAGAGAGAGAGAGAGAGAGAGAGAGAGAGAGAGAGCTATTCTCAAGTTGAGATTGAGAGGAATTCCTTTTATACTAGATTAGTTTTTATCGCCCTGTTTGGCAAAACCAAGTGGAATGATCATATAAACTTTTTCGTGCAAGTCCAAATATAGGAAAGCATTGTTAACATCTAGTTGATGTATTGTCTAATGGCGAATAGCAACCACAACCATTGATTCTAGATCATTCATGATATACTTCCTCGTTATAGCTGATGTGTGATATCCCACAACTCGCCAGCTGCAATTGTCGCCTTATCTATAAAACCCACCATTTTTTTTGCAACAATCCCAAACCCACCAATTGTCGTGTGCCATTGCCGAACCAATCATTGTGTGTTGTCTCTAGGATCTGTGCGATCCTTATCTGCTCGAGCAACCCTTCGCCATTCTCTCCCTCCATAAGAGAAATATTTCTAGGTTTTCTAAGATCTCTCATCCTCCAACTCCATAAATGGTGGCTTTCAGGTTCCATCACTATCGGATAATCAAGAGGGATCTCCATTCGGTAACAGATGAGTATCTAAAGATCTATCGGATGAAGATCTAAGCTATGAATGAGGTTCATGCCAAATCTAAGTTTTGTTACTTTATGAGGAAGCTCAAGAAGGTAAAAAAGGGTAATAGGCAAGTTCTCACAATCAATGAGATTTTGAAAGGTGTCCCACCATTGTCGAGAACTATAGAATTTGGTTGTGGTACCAGAGCAGAATAGGTTAGCACAATATTTATAAGAGCCATTTATTAAAACCCACCTATCTTTTTTGAAATTATGAAAACCCGTCCACTTTTAAGTTATTTAAAGTAACCCACTTATTCTTTTACTCTGTTATCAATCTAACCATCTAGCGTAACTTACCGTTGCAATTGCATACAGTTTTAAAATCGTATTTTATAAAAAAATCTAAAATGCCCTCCATTTAAGACACATGCAGAGGAAGTGACAAGCAATGTTATTGGATCCCAAGCTAGGCAGGGCCCACCTTGATGTTTGTGAGAAATCCAACCCGTTCACATGTTTTGCCAAATCATTTTATGGCAAGAGCCCAAAAATGAGGCAGATCCAAAGGTCAAGTGGGCCACACAACAAAAATAGTGAAGATTATACGTGCACCATTGAAACATTTGTGGGGCCACAGAAGCTTTGGATCAGGCTAATATTTTATTCTTTCAATTCATCACAATGGTAAGGACCTTATGAACAGTTAAGCCACTTTATAAACAGTTTGGATAGCATATAAACATCACAGTTGAGCCCAGGAAGTATTGAACAGTAAGCAATCCCTTTCCATTATTTCCACTTGTGTGGCCCACCTAAGTTTGAGATCTCCCTAATTTTTGATCTCGTGTCTTAAAATAATCTGTCAAAACGGATGAACAGAGTGGATTTGTCCCAAACATCACAGTGGGCCCTACCTATGGTGGGATTAGGTATGACATTTAAACGTCATGCAAGGGAGAGAGACGGGAAGGGATATTAGTTGATAAAACTCTTGATTAGTGACATCATTATGATGTTAGCCCCTCTCTCAGAAGCCTTTTTTTATAGCCTTTTGGGCATTGTTTGACTTTTTCGGATGAAAATGGCCATCTACCCAGCTATCTCCTCATACACCTTCAACAAATACGGAAGTCGAGAGGGCCTTTTGAGAATAGGGGTGTGGGCCCACTAAATCAATGGTTGAAGCCATCCCTCGGCTGATCTAATTCGTTCATTTTAATCGAACAATTGTGAACTCACTGTAGGGACATTTCAAACAAAATTTAGAGCTTTCTATGACTTACACTAACGCCATGAGTTAATTTCGAACTGTTTCCTCCGGTGTAGTATAATAGTAGCTTTTTTGTTGATGTGTATCAATGATGGGAGTTTGTGAAAGGGAGGAGGGTATAGTGGTTCCCTTTATAATTGTTTTTTTTTTCTTTATAGGTATGAAAGGTTAGAGTTTGTGAAGGGGATGAATTTTGTAATGAAAGAATGTTGTAATGAATGAATTTTGAAATGAAAGAAGATGATAATGGATAAACGTGATGAATGTTGAAATAGATAAATGTTGTAGTGAAAGAATGTTAAAATGAATGAATGGTCATAACTGTCACAACTCCATGTGAGTTGCAGATCCCACAAAAATAGGCCCGCCTAAAAGTTCATCAAATTACTTTTTTCTTCTTCTTTTTTTTTTTTTTAATTTTAATGAATTAGTTCACACACCCCTTTGTTAGTACACCCACCGACCCTGTTAGTCACATCACAATGTTAGCCACCCCCACTATCGGCATCTAAACTGGGACCTGATTTGGACAGCTTGATACATCATAACCGGTACCATCTGACAGAGTATCAAAGTTCTTCTCTTTCTAGCCTATCGCTGTCCAATACATACGTATTAGTGTAATTGCGATAGCTCAGCTTCTCATGATTCATTGACTCATGCAATTCTATTCTGTAACGGGAAGGATCCGATCGTACTACTTCGATGGTTGGATCATGAAAAAAGCATGAGAAAACCTTTGATACTCTGATAGGGTGTGATGATGATACACAGGCACTTAGAAATTACTTAAAAATTGCATATATAGTTAAAATTAAACTGTCCAAATTGCGAGTCTCTCAGTTGAAATGTTTACTGAACCAAAAATCATGCTTATTTGATTATCTGATTATCAGATTGGTGGATATTTTGTGGACAGTTGAAAATGAAAAGTATCCAATGGTCCTATTTCAACAAACAAGTGTCCACTAATCAGAGGTTTAGATTTTTCAAATAATCTGATTTTGGGGCTGTGAGTGATCCACAATGGGTTTCACAATTTAGTCTGTTGAATTGAGTCAATGTATGCCACGTATATAGTTTTACAGTGCCTGTGTATCAAGTTGAAATGCTCCGCCAGTGTAAAATAACTCCCACGTGATAAACACATTAAGATCTGTATCTATCAAAAAGATGGGAGCGGATTAGGAACGGCCCAGCTTCACGCGTATAGTATTACAATGTCTGTGTATCAAGCGTCATACTCCGTCAGCGTACAATAACTCCCCTGAGGTGGGAGCAGTTTAGGTGCGGCCCTGACCGTGGGGTCCACCTTGATCCATGTGTAGTATATCCATGCCGTCCATCTGTTTTTACAGATCATTTCAGGGCATGAGACAAAAAATGAAGCAGATATAAATATCAGGTGGACCACAGTAAAGAACATAGTGGCGATTGAACACTCACCATTAAAAACTTCATAAGGTGGCCCACCGTAGTGTTTATTTGCCATCCAACCCGTTGATAATGTCAAATAGATCTGGAAGATGGGAAAAAAATAAATATCAGCTTGATACAAAACTTTCATGGCCCACAAGAAGTTTTTAATTTTTAATTTTTAATTGTCAATCACGACCGTGTCCTTGTGTTCCTTTGGTGTGGCCCACCTGATCTTTGGATCTGCTCAATTTTTTTTATCTAGACACACGTCAAGGTGGACCCCACGGCCAGGGCCGCACCTCATCCTCTCCCCGAAAAGAGAGTGGTGGGTGTAAGCATTCATTTCATTCCCTGGGCATTGTACCTAAGTTACTGAGATTGCGTGCCATATGTATCAGTTTGGGTATAATATTGCATCATACAAGGGAAAAACACAAATCAGCTTCTTCTGTTTTATTTTGGGTCAGTCATGCAATCCACCCACCCAGTCAATCGCGCAACACACACACACCCAGTGGGATGGGTTTCGAGACCGAGACCGAGACCGAGACCTCTTGTTGAAATTCGACAGAGTCTACCAATGAGGCAAGGGCCCGAACCCCAATATCAGCTTGATTAGAGTGATTTGAGGCTTAGAAGTTTTCAGTAGCCGTGGCCAATTTTCACTGTTTCTTGTAGTGTAGCCCAATTGAGTGTTCGTTTTACCTCATGTTTGGTCCAAATGATATGTAAAATGGATGGAGAGTATAGATCTGACACATACATTATGATGGAGCCATGGAAGTTTCATGTGTCAACACTTCAAGTTTATTTCTTAGATTTAGCGGTTTATACATTTTTCCTAATCATTATAGGATATGACAAAAAAAAAAAAAAAGCAAAGGCAGATCCAAAATTCAAGTAGACATAAGAAACAGTAGGAATTGGATGCCTACAGTTGAGAACTTCTTGCGCCATTGAAAACTTTGATCAAGCTGATATTTATGTCTTCCCTTATTCCATGTCTATGAGACATTATGAATAGGTTAGATGCAAACAGGTAGCCTTGGGAAGGTTCCAACTATAGTTTGTTGATATGTTCCACTTAAGCTTTAGATATTCCTCTTTTTTTTTTTTTAAATAAATAAATTTTGACACTATAATGGGTGATTGAACCATGACCTTAGTGTTGAAACTCTTGGTAGTGTACCGCTAAGCCATGAGTAAGAACCCTCCTCATTTTTAGACTCAATCCTTGGAATGATATGGAAAAAATTGATGGGCGGTGTGGATCCAACACAAATCATGATGGGACCAAGGAAGTTTTACACGTTAAAAGTTATGTTGGGTAAAAAACAATTTATTTAAGAGAGAGTTATCAGAAATGTGGACCAATGAGAAGCAAGTGCACAAGAATTTCCTATGCCTTGCATATTGGCTGATATTTATGTTTTTCCCTTCATCTAGGTTTGTTGGACATAATCAATGGGTTGCATGTCAAATAAAAATTACAATGGGCCCAAAATGTTTTTAATGGTGGAAGTTCAATCACTACTGTTTTCATGTGGTGTGGTCCAGTTGAGATTTATATCTACCTAGATCAAACGCTAAAATGATCTGAAAAAAATGGATGAATGGTGTGTATAAATTCATACATCATGGTGGCCCAAAGAACCAAACTGCATGGACGCAGATTTGCTATTGACAGCTTGATCAGTAGCCATATGAGGTGATGTCACCAAGTTTTGTGAGCCCCACCATGATGTATATGCTGTATCCACACTGTCCATCAATTTGGAAGAGATCATTTTAGACCATGAGCTAAATAATGAGGCAGATCCAAATCTAAAGTAGGCCCACTGCAGAAAACAATGAGGATTGCACCCCTACCATTGGAAACTTCTTAAGAGGGACAAAAGTTTTCAATCAAACTGATATTTGAGTTTTCCAACTTATGAACTGGTTGAATCTCAAATAAACATCATAGTGGGTCTAGGAAGGTTTCAACGGCCCCCATTTTTTCTATGGTGGGGTGTGCTTGAGCTTTGGATTTGCCTCATTCTTTGGCTCATATTCCAAAATGATCTCTCCAAATGGACGCAGGTATGGATACAACACATACATTATGGTGGAATCTGGGCAACTGGATGACATTACTTCAGTGGGGAGATAGTCACTGAAGCCGTCAGGAGCCGCATACCTAGGGACTGACGGTCCGGTCAGGGGCTCTGTGGAGTGCAAAGGATGTATATGTTTTATCCACGCCGTCCATCCATTTTGACAGAGCATTTTAGGCATGAACCAAAAAAGAAGAAGGCAGATCTAAGGTTCAAATGGACCGCACCACAAGAAGCAGTGGGGATTGAAAACTTCCCAGGGGTATGGAAATTTTGGATCAGTCTGGTACTTATATTTTCCATTGATGCAGGTATATGTGACCTTACGAACAGGTTTGGATGGAAAATAAACAACACGGTGGGCCTTAGGAAGTTTTCAACTGTAGGAATTCAATCCTCACAGCTTCCTGTGGTGTGGTCCATTTAAGCCTTCAATCTGCCTCCTTTTGAGCTCGTGACCTAAAATGATATGTAAAAATGGACTGACGGCGTGGATAAAACATATATAACAAGGTCGTCTCCTCAGACCCCATGACAGAACCGTACGTCTCTAGCTAGGTATTGGGGTAGTACCCGCGCCAAGTGGGGCCATCTTAACATAAATTTTACATATTCACGCCGTCCATCTTTTTTTCCATCTCATTTTAGGACGTGATACCAAACCCTAAGAAGATTCAAATCTCTGGTGGACCATACCGTTTATTATAAACAGTGATGAGGGACCTTTAAAGGCCTTTTGTGGGCCACTAAAATTTTGGATCAAGCTGATCTTTATCCACAGTACGGACGGTTCTGATCATCGGAATCCAAACATCCCAGTAAGCTGCGACATACGCTGTATACATAGTCGCGACTGTCACGGACGCGGATTCCGTGGAGACCCCGGCACATACAAGATAATAGATGCATGGTAGTTCTAGATGCCCCCATCTTCAAGCGCCAAAAGCAAACATACGCGTGCCAACTTGGCACACGTGTTCGGATCTTGTACGTCAATAGGTTGGTCCAATGTCGAAGAATCCTTAAACAAGTGAGGCTTTTCGTTTTTAATCTGGGCTGCATAGGTACAATAAAATGGACGGTTAGGATTTAACAACCAATAATCAACGTTCGATGTTCATCTCTTGCACACGTGAGTTGTTGGAGACGGGTACATGAACCACGGGGACCAACAGATGAATGTCCACTATCCCTCGCACGGGAGCCAAGTTGGCACGTGTGGTGTGTCTGTGTTTGTGCATGAAAAACGTGTTTTTAGGATCGAAAGGGCGTGCAAAAAACGGAACTGTGGTGTGGGGCCCACCGTGATGTCCATGTGCTATCCAGGCCGTCCATCATTTCCGAAATTTCATGAGGTAAAAAATGGAGCCTATCCAACCTCAAGTGGGCCAAAAAAACTTAGGGTGAGAATGATCGCCATTGTTCTCATGGGCCTGATTTTTTTTAACATTCTCTTACATGAAATGGAGAAAGTGATGGAAGGAGTGGATTTCACACACGGTGGGCCGGACGTTACAGTGTTGCACGTGCGCACACGTGAATGACACGCGTAAAAGCGGAGTGATACACGCGTAAAAGCGGAGTGATACACGCGTCATGACCACAGCAAATCGGGCCCGAAAATCGCGCGGATTGCGTGGTGTGCCCCGCACCACAGACCTCCATGGTGTGTTGACGTCACCAAGTTCTATGGGCCCACCATGATGTATGTGTTATATCTATACCGTCCATCCATTTTTCGATATCAGTTTCGGGCATGGACCCAAAAATGAGGCAGATTCAAAACTCAAGTGGACCACACCAAAGAAAGAACTGGAGACAATGATTTCCACTGTTGAAACCTTCCTAGGTTCATGATTCTTATTTTCCACCCAAACTGTTCAAAAGGTCACACAGACATGGATGAATGGAATAAGAAAATATCGGATTGATCCGGAACTTCTTTGAACCCCAAGAAATTTTCAATGGTAGAACTTCAGTCCCAACTTCTTTCTATGGTGTGGTCCACTTGAAATTTGGATCTGTCTCATTTTTGGGCTCATGTCTTAAAACAATCTTGCCAAATGGACGGACAGTTTGGATATAACACATACATCATGTTGGGGCCCACAGAACTTGGTGACGTCAACATATGCAACACCATGCAATTCGCCTCCGCAGCATTACTCTATCTATGCAAATGCTCACATATAGCTCTGTTTGATCCGTCCAAATGGTGGGCCCATTGGATGGAGAGTAATACAGAGGCGTATAATACAACGCTGGTCATACGTTGTACAATTTTCGGGATTCAGTTTTTAAAATTAGGGCCCACTATTCGGTGATCTAAACCGTTGAAAGGATGGGCCTTAGTGTGGGTAGTTCGTGTCATACGCCAAAGTTTTCAAAGATTAGAACAACCATGCCTTGGAAGTCAACAAATAAACGGTCAAGAAAGGTAATAAAACCACAGTCCACGTTCAATAAAAGAAATAAGGCAAGATGTTGGATGTCTAAACTCCACCAATCCAAGGGAGATTTTCACAAATAGGCCATCCACAGTAGAAACATCAGATGAACGGTTTGGATCAATGAAACATGGATCCACTTTCGCAAACTAAAAACCCGATTGACAATGCAAGAACATTCGCCGAGCATTCTGTAATCCCTCTTGCCGGGAAGTCATTCTCATAACTAAGGATTAAAGGGTGTGTTTGGTGATTCCGCGTCAAATACGCATAGAACGCAGTTGTTTCAAATCTCCGCGCGTTTGGATTTCCTCCTTCGCTCTCCGAAATTGTCAGGGCGAGCGGATTACGTGAGACCCGGGACCCACCGAAGACGGTGCGGCCCTTAACGTGGGGCCCACCTTGATGCATCTAATCTGTATCCAGGCTGTTCATCTTCTTTTTTTTTTTTTTTTCAGATCCTTTTGTTGTATGATCCCAAAAGTGAAGCAGATCCAATTATCAGGTGGACCATACCATAGGAAACAGTAGTGATTGACATATTAATAGGCCAGTAAAGTTTTGGATCAAGCTGTTATGCCCCCCTTTACCTTCATGAAGGCTTATGTGACCTGAGTTTACCGTGGGGCCCACCTTGATGATGTGTTGTATATCCCCGCCGTCCATCCGTTTCTCTAGCCTATCTTAGGATGAGATCTAAAAAAATTAAGCAGATAAAAATCTCTGTAAACCACACCACAAGGAAATGATGATTGAGTGCCTTACCATTAAAAATTTCAAAGGCACAATCGTAAGGTTTTCCTAATATTTTTTTCTCATCAACATCAAGATCTGGATAAAGGGAAAATGCCAATATCAACTAGATCCAAAACTTATTTAATGTTCATTGATCATTATTTCTATTGGTATGATCCACCTGTGATTTGGATATTCTTGATCGCGTCCTAAAATGTGATGGAAAAACAAAAAAAGGTGTGTATATACAAAAATTACATCAAGGTGGACCCCACACGGTTAGGATAATACCTTATCAACGAACTGGATGGAAAATAATCACTACTGAAAAATTAATGTGTGCCGTAAAAAGTTTTTAATGGTAGTGTGTTCAATCACCACTGTTTCCTAGATGGATTATGGTCCACCTGATATTTGGATCTTCTTAATTTTTGGGATCATGCAGTAAAATGATCTAGAAAAACGGATGGACGGTATGGATAACAGAATAGAAACATCAAGGTGGGCCCCAAAGGTGTCTTGGTTGATCCTGGGGTCTCACCTAATCCGCTACCGTTTCCAAGGGACTGCATTGATTGAAGAGATGACATTGACGGGATTAACGTGCTCCAGTGGACACGGTGCAAATCCGCGTCCGCGTTTTGTGGTTCCATTCCTCTATAAAAGTACCCTCATTTCAGTCTGTCAAAACACCATACATTCGGCAGCAAGAGACTCTCCAAGGTAACACCTTCTTCTAACCCCAATCCTCCGTTGTTGCCTAGCCCAAAAAGATAAAATAGGAGAAAAACAAAGCAACTGTGGACGAAAGTGGGTCCCACTATTTTGGACCATTCTCATTGATCTCATGTTCATGTCCAAACGAGGCTTCCTGTTATGAGCGGTCGCTTGCGTATTTACTGGGCGCTTCGTCCACGCCGGCCTTTTTATTTTATTTAATTTTAATTTTTTTGTCCAGCTAAGAATTCTGAGTGCAATCTCTCGCGTGAGAGGGACTATAAGCTCCTTGCCGCACGTGACAATCACAATTGAAAGATCTGATCCATATATCGCGTAAGGAGTACTATTACAACCATTTAGACCGATGGGTACACGTCTCCACACATGATAAACGGTCGTGATTTGTCACACGTACTCTATATTAGCATGCGGCGGCGAAAGCGTGCGGTCTATTTACAGTACGTGAATTGCCTGTGGCCCGCCACAAGAAGTTCCTGCGGTCGGAAGCTATGTGGGACCCACAGAGATGCCCTTGTTAAGGACGCAGATTTCCTTGCGCTGGGAACCTGTGGGGCCTACCGTGATGTTTGTTAGGAATCCATTCCGTTCATCCGTTTTGTGAGCCCGTTTTAGGAAATGGGATAAAAAATGAGTCGGATCCAAAGATTCAAGTGGGAAGACAACGTGAGATTGAACGTCCATAGTCGAAATATTCATGGGGCCGCCGAAGTTTTGAAGTGTGAATGACGTTATGAACGGGATGGATAGCATATAAACATCAACTGATAGGAATTTTCCCACACACCTTTTACTTTAGTGCGGCTCACTTAAGTCTTGGATTCAATTCATTTTTATTAGAAAATACTAAAATGAGCTCACCAAATTGATGGACAGAAGGATTTCTCACAAACATCGCCGTGGGTTCCACCTAGATTCCCACGCATGAGAAATCCGCCTCCTTTTGATACGTTCTCGATAAATCCGAGAGCGGCTGTGGGTGGGATGATCCCTGAGTGTGGGGCCCACCGTGATGTATTTTCCTTATATCCAACGAGTTTTCAATGATTTTCACAAGCCATGATTTAAAAATAATGCATATCTAAATCTTAGTTGTACCATTCCACAAGAAACAGTAATGATTGAATCTCTACCATTAAAGACTTCATAAGGCTCACCTGAATATTTATTTTCCATCCAACCTGTCGATAAGGTCACAAAAACATGTCCGAAGATACCATGTAAATATCAGCTTGATCCAAAACTTCTGTGGCTCACGAGAATCTTTTAATAGTTGATTACAACTGTGTCCTGTATTGTGTTCCACCTGAGATTTGGATCTGCTTCATTTATGGAGTAATTCCATAAAACGAGTTTTCAAAACGTATGGACGGTGTGGATATAAGCAAAATAGATCAAGGTTGGCCCACGGTCAGGGATCCCAACCACCTGGATGGATCCCCGGATCCACCGAAGCCACGCCCGATAAATCCACTCCGTCCAAAAAGTTTCTCAAGACCACAAGGGGACAGTACTCCAACAATTAGAAAGATCTATAACTCAGGTGGGCCGCACCACACAAAACAGAGTGAATTTTGTGGGGACCACAGAAGTTTTGTATCAGGATGATATTTGTGCCTATAGTTTATTGAGTGGTAGTTATCCTGTGAATGGTTTGGATGTCACATAAATGTCATGGTAGGTAAAGTCTCAACGGTGGATGTTCCGTTATCACTATTTTGTGAAATGTGGCCTACCTTAGTCTTGGAATGCATGATCTTTGTACTAATACGCTATTGTGATCTTGAGAAACTGATGGACGGAGTGGATTTGTCACGGGAATTTTTATGTCCCACGTAGCTTCCGACAAAACGAATTCTTACAATCCTGGCACATGCAATTCGCATCTCAACTTAAATGAGCAAGTCTAGGAAATAGTCGCGCGAGGATACGATGATGGCACCGTGCACATGCCGACGTCGGGCACGAGTACAAAATCTGGTGCATCGTACCACGAGCGAAACTCTCAAAAAGCAGCCATTCATCAGATGGGTCACACAGCTTCCGTGATTTTCTTTCTAACCGTCAATTTTCCTCACACGAGTGTGCCCCACCTGATGTGGGGAGTGGATTAGGTGTACCCGGGTGACACCCTTACCGAGTGTTACCCTTACCGTGGGGCCACCTCGATGAATTTGTTGTATATCCACGCCATCCATCCGTTTTTCCAGCTCATTTTAGGAGGTGTTCCCAAAAATCAAGCAGATCCAAATGTCTTGTGGAGCACGCTACAGGAAACAGTGGTGATCGAACACCCACCAATAAAAATTCCCAAGGCCCACCTTAAGAAGACACGTAATGTTTATTTTCCATCCAACCCGTTGATAAGGTTAAAAACGACTGGATGAAGGGAAAAAACAAAGATCAGATTGATCAAAGTCTTTTGTAGCCTACAAAAACTTTTTAATGGTCGTTCACCACTTTCTCCAGTGACGTGGTCCACAAAAGATTTGGATCTACTTAAGTTTTGGGACCACGTCCTTAAATGAGCGGAAAAAACGGTTTGCATCAAGGTGGCCCCCACACGGTAAGAGTAACCACTACTTACTTAGTTGTTGCCCGGCCAGCGCTTAGTTCGCTCCACCTGACACGTGGATAGGGCGCATTCAGACGCGGGTTGGCTAGGGACCCAACGGCCAACGACAGCAAGCTAGCTGGTGTCAAAGCCTGTGGGGCCTATGATGATGTATGTGTTTTATCCACGCCGTCCATCCAGTATTTCATCTTATTTTAGAATGACCCAAAAAATAAGGTACATCCAAATCATAGGTGGACCACACTACAGGAAAACCCTATTTGATTGAACGACCACCACTAAAAACTTCCTAGGGTCTATGATATTTATTTTCCATCCAGCCTGTTGATAAGATCATACAGACCTGGATGAAGAGAAAACATAAGTATCAGCTAGATCCAAAACTTTCCTGGTACCAGAAAGTTTTCAACGGTAAGCGTTCAATACCTACTGTTTCCTATAATGTGGTCCAATTCAAAGTTGGATATGTATAAATTTTCGTACCATAGCCTAAAATAATCTGTAAAAACGTATGGCTAGCGTGGATTTAGAATAAGGCACATCGAGGTGGGCCGCACAGGAAGCGTCGCACCGTCTTGGGTCAGATCCTGGACGAACGTAATCGGCTCCCGCGCGAATCGACCAAAAGGCCTTCCTCCTCTTCTGAGTTCTGCCGCTCGGCCAAATCGAAAAAGAATCCGATTTATATGGGAGTGTTTGGCTGCCTCTTCTATTTCCTCATTTAAATCCTCTCCTCCCAAACAGAAGAAGCAACAAAAAAGAAAGAAAAGAGAATTTCAAAACCCTAGAAAAAGGGAATGGCAGCAGCAGCAGCGACCGCGAATGGAGGAGGGCCGTCGATCGATGGCCCGACGAATCCAATGGTCACTCCGCTCCTCACAGATCTCTACCAGTTCACCATGGCTTATGCTTACTGGAAAGCAGGGAAGCATCTCGACCGCGCCGTGTAAGTAGATCCGGAACTCTGCGTAATTACCGTTTCCCTACTCATGTTATCGTTCCAATTGCTTTGATAGTTTCTATTGTTGTAGTTTGATTTTGTGAAGTTTGGGATGAAATTGGTATTTGGAATTTTGGGATTGATTGATTAGGGTTAGATGAACTGCTGTTAACAGTTTCGATAGTTGAATTTATGGAAATTTTGTTTTTTGACGTTGAATTTGAATGAGAAACAAATATGAAATGGGGGTTGATTGCTTCTAGAGTTTGGAAACATTTCTGAAATGATGTTGGTGACCTGTCTATTGTATGGGTGGCTGGCATACGTTTGTCAATTTGGACTGTTGAAATCGCGCTGTCTGTTTGCTATAGAGCATATACTTACAATTACATTGGTTATGCTATGCTATGCTATGCTAACAATTTGATTGACGATTGTCAATCAGCTGGCTCAATGGAAAATATCCCGGGATCCAAATTCAGCGGCCCAGAGTGGTAGCTAAGACTGTCCAGCCGATGTGGTTGTTGGACTATTATCCATCCACAGTGGGGCCCACAATTCGGACGGTCTGGGTAGAATGCATTCGTGCCATGTTTACGGTGGATGAACCATTGCCGTTTTTAGAAATGATGATAAATGTACACCATTTCTTAGTCACATGAAGAATTGCTTCTGATTGTCTCTAATTATGGTGAAGAATCTTGGAGAAAATATAAGGTGATTGGAACATAATTGCTGTGCGTGGGAAAGCTAGTTAATGGAGTAGCAGGTTTTATGAAGGAACGTGGGTACCAGAAACTAAATATACGTCGATGTTTTACCTTAGTCTTTAGTGTCTATCAATCTAATGCAGTTCTCACAGTGTTCACGTTTGAGATCCCAACTGTTCATCATGTAAATCTGGGGATGGACCATAGCCCATATCACTAGCCTGAAAATGGATGGTAAAAGAACAAGAGCAATGGATCGCATCTAACAAGAAATCTTATTCCAATTAATCGGTTTGGATCATCTGATCTGTGATTTGGGCCATATTGGATGAATGGTCGGGATTTTACACGCTTGCAAAGTGTATAGTGTTAGTTTGATGGATACCAAAATATAATTTTTGTGTAGTTAATGAGAAAGTATTTGGTTTTGGTGTATCTCTCAATGTAGTAATGTTGTAGATGTGGCATAAGGGCACAAGATCCTTTCAATTGATCCAGCATGCCCTGTCCTGGATGGTACACAGCTCAAAAGAATACCTTTAGACTTGCCCCAATGGACGTTAAGAAAAAAAAAGGCAAGCAACAGACTGCATTCATGGGGCAAAGATCTTCTGATTGTTTGTTAAGATCATCTGATCGTTTAGATAATTGGGCTATTGCTCAATAGTATGCTGCTCAGTGAGTATACGGAATGTCATGTATGTGGGACATCCTTTCCATGAATTAGCTGGACCACATTGATTGGATCTTTTGGCTAAAAAACAGGTCATTTCAGTCCTCAGGATTTCATTTAGGCAAGATTGGATTTCTTGTTTCATGAAGTCCTCTTGCTATTTTGAATTAAAAAAGAGGACAAAGGAAGAAATTTTGTCTAGGATAAAGTTATTAAATATCAGAAGACACACTCCTAAGTCCTAACAACTGAGAGAAATTTTCTCATAGGAACCATTCTCATGAGAACCCATGAGAACCTTTTGAGAACTCATTTCTCGTGATTTGTACATGCAATCTAGGCCATACAGGCCCTTCATCTGGCTTGGATGGATCATTGGGCAAAAAATCATGCTGTTTTGCAACACAGGTGGGCCCCGGTGAAAATCAAGAATGGGCATTCCCTCCCACTTTGCTATAGCCTGCTTGATTTTTGGATCAGACTGATTTCTAGGCCTTAGGGGTTTCATAAGGTGACTCACCAAGTGGACGGTTTGGATTTTGTGCACACATCATGTGGGATGAGTTCTCAAAGGGTTCTCACGAGTTCTCATGAGAATCAGTTCCTAAGAGAATGATTCACTAACAACTTATAGTACAGATAACAAGTCATGCTGACATGTCAAAGTCAGAGGATCGATTGTGCCTTTTTATCATTGAAATTTTTCTTTACATCTCCATATGAGAAAAAAAGAAGTTAAAATGTTTGACTTCCAACAGTTCTCAGCATTCGGTATTGATAGTTCATATTATAATGCTTTCCCTTGTAGAGTTTGCATCGGTACTGATGACATTACAAGTTTTTGTTTAGTTTTATACTAAATTTGAATATGTTAATCATTTAGACTAGAATTTCTCTTGTAAATTTCTAAGCTTGACTTGAAAATACCATTAGCTTAATGTGGCTCAGGTTATTGTCTTTTTAATTGGTTCAAAAATATTTAAGTTGATAAGATGTGTTTTGTGGTTCTTACTGCCAAGTGTATTTTCTTTTCTCTACTGGTAGACTTAGATTTTTTTTCCCCTTCCATTCATTGAAAATATTGGAGAATTTTTCTTTCATTTGGCAGTCTTTGCTTCTACTAGCATGGTTTTACTTTTTATTTTTTTTATTTTTTAAAATTTGAAGTTATTCCATTCAAGGTTTTCCACTATTCTTTGTAGGTGGCAGTCTTTATTTTGGAAACTTGGATGTATTTCAGGTTTGACTTATTTTTCCGGAAGAACCCGTTTGGGGGTGAATACACCATCTTCGGTGGTCTAGAAGAATGTATCCGGTTCATTGCTAATTTCAAATTTAAAGAAGATGAGATCTCCTTCTTACGCTCCACCTTGCCTTCTACATGTGAGGTATATTAGTCCTTTTTGTATTGTGTTGCAAATATTGTTTTTTCATGCTTTCTTTTCTCCAACAGTTGGAAGCATATTGATGAAAAGAAGAAACAATTTTCGTAGAGTCATTGATCTATTTGTTGCCTGAATGTGAGGGATCGTGAGGAAAAAGAAATTCATACGTGTAGATTTGGAATTGGAAAGAATGGAATCATCGTATGTTTGACAATACACTAGTCTCTTTCCTGGACATTTTCCTTTGTGCTAAGGCTAGAGTTATTTTCCTGGGTAATTGACCATAAGCTCTTTGTGAAATGTAACTGGGAGGAACTTCTAGCTGGTTGGGAAAATGTACTGTAGTTTGTGGGATGAGGGGAGCAGCCCCCTTTTTCTTTTTATCTCGTTTTGTTAGGTATAATATAGTTAACATTCAAAAAGATAAAAAAAAAAAAAATTGTAGAGGCAGTCAAAGTATCAAAGCTGATAATGGGAGGTTAATCCTAGACCTACATGCAATAGGATTTTTATCTAAATATGTGGTTACTGTTGCAATAATTACTAATTTAGGGGCTGTTTGGATTTGGCCAAATTTGTTTCCTGACTAGTGGTAATGGACAACCGTACATATATACGTGGTTTGTCAATTCTCTTGCGCATGTACTGATGCACTTTTGACAAGTACTCATGATATGCGAGCGTTAGACCAAGGATTGTGTATCTTTGGCGGAGTGGTGGAAGTACTTGCCAGTGACACTTTAGGGTTTTGGTGCACACAAGTACCTCACTTGTCCATGCACTTGCATGGCATGTTCCAATGTGCCATGTGTCTGATCGCCCAACTTCAAGCATTCCACATGTGCATACATGCCACCGTCAATCTTCAAACAAAAAGAAAAATGTGGCACATGTGTCAATATCCATCTGTCAAATCTGCACATGTACATGAGAATAAATGTGCCATCAACCAATCTTTAAGTTCCACATGTGCCACAGTCTCTCCAATCCATATTCCAGGGGGTTTGACAAACGAGGGACATAATGTAGTAACCAACAGCATGTCCATGACCAGCTAGCCGTGACAGCATGCAAGGGATTGCTAATCGCTACACAACTTTGCCCAAATCCAAATTGGTACTTAGTCTTATTCTAACCTTATCCCAGCTGTTTGGGGTTGGTTCTTCCCATCCTATTTCACCAATGGTAGTCGAAAAGGGTTCTGTCCAGCCAACACATCTCTCCTAGGCAGTTTCTAGGGTCTTGTCGTCCTTTTTTTTTTTTTTTTGAAATTCCCAGTCTTGGCATCATCATCATCAATCTCTACAATGTGCACTTTCCAAAAGTTTTTATCTAGTCTTATTAGCTATATAACGTTTTTGAAGGATATGATGACCTTCTATTAAAAGAGAGGAAGTTACAAAAGGGGAAGGGAGTTGCCAATGAAAAGACGTTGGAGACAATATACCTTGCTAAATAATCCGCCGCATGATTAACCTTCTTTTTTTTTTTTTTACACCCACACCCACACACCACACACTCACCACTCCACCCACTCCACATGGGTACTCGATCCCTGGTCTCAATATTGAAACAGGAGTCTGTCTACCATTAAGCCATGGAGCCGGACCCGTTGCATCATTAACTTATTTATTAGTGTGAATGAAGGACATTGGTATAGTTCCCCTTCAGCTCCCTTATTTTATTGATGCCAAAGATAGGCTTCTTAGGAGTGCCTAGTTAATGGCATTGGCAGGAGTTACCTTTAGTGATTGACGGAGGAGAACGAAAGATTCTGAAACTCCCCCTTGATCATCCCTACTGGACTTGCATAGATATGACAGATCCTCCCTTGATCATCTCTAATGATTCTCCAATCCCTGCTGGACCTTGATTGCCCCTAGATCTGCCATTAAAATGAGCTTTTGCATTCCGCAGTATAACCTCTATCCAACCTCTTCTGAGAGAGCAGGAGGTTCCCTTGAATTTGTTACTCATCAAGGCACAAGACATGATCTCTTTTTGAACCCTTTTAACTACTTGAGAGATGCTTCCTGAAACTCTCTGGATATGAAGCCGAAATTCCATTCTTTCAACAGCTCATCAAAGGAATCTGGCATCGACCAAAGCACCTTGAAGTTATTAAGAATAGAGCACCAATGCCCCTGTGGGGTACGACAGAAAATCAAGGGATGATTAAAGACTCCCCTCTTACATGCACAGAAAGCAAAGATTCACATAAATCCTTTTTACAAGCACAGAAAGCAAAGATTCACATAAATCTTTTTTACAAACATAGAAAGCAAAGATTCACATAAATCTTTTTGCCTACTCTAGAGATGATCAAAAGTTAGGATCTTGTTGACCGATTCGACTTGTATTGCAAAACGAAATCCAGCAACTCTGGAGACATCTATATTTTTAAATAAAATCTGTTATTTTCTCCTAGCCAGTGATCTTCAAGTTAAAGGTTTGAATAGAGAATGATATGAGCTGTTCCCATTGCCAAATTCCTATTGCATATGGTCTAACTGAAGTTATGGCCCTTGATAGAGTGGAATGGTGGCGGAATGGGATTTGCAGTTGAACCCAATTAGTTGGGACAAGGCTTAAATGATGATAGATTAGAACAGCGGAGTGGGGCCAATGTATCGGCGATATTGGTTGATATTATCCACATTGAACTTGTGCCGTATGAAACTCAGATGTACTCATAAAAATTCCCAGTGTCGATCAATAAATTGCATGTCTCACGATATATTCGCGGTATATCTTTTGTCTCCCCTTTATAGAAGTCTAATGTATCGATCAATCAATACCTATGCTAATCATTGGAAATTGAAGAAAATTTCTACAAAATTAAGAAAAACCCATTTTATGTTGGATTTTTTAGGGGAAATTGTTCCCTAAGAGTAGCTTGACAGCTCCACTCAAGTTGTTTCACATCAAAATATGATTTTGGTGGAGAAAATCGTGATATGAGAGTGAAATTGGGCTGAAAGTTCATAGGTGGGAAGTTTTGGTTTTAGTTGTTTAAATTCTTTTTTGTTTTTTTAAGATTCGGAATAAAACAAGTGTAAATCCATATCTATGCATGAGTTTCATGCATTGACATTGATTTGAAACTATAAATGCCGATTTTGAAGGTGCAAAATGGAAAACAGTGGGAGAATGCAAATTTCTTCTGGTTTCACCCTTTACAATTGTAATTTCAGCGTGGCAAAAACATATGTTGCTGAATGATGAGTTTATGTTGATCTACAGATTGACCACACTTTATTTGGAAAGAAATTATTTTAAGAAAAAGAACTAAAAATACATCTAAAAAAATAATATTTAAAATAGTGATGTGATGTGAATAACTAAGTTTATTATTCGATTAAATAACTGAATGTTTTTATTTTAAAAATTGTTGCATTAACAACATATTTATTATTAAAAGTATTTTTAAAAGAATTGAAAAATAGAAATTCTTATGAATTACTACACTATAATAAAAATGTAATGGGGAGACAATTTTGTATTTATATTGTTAAAATATCAATTATTTGGATATAATTGCATCACTTATTGTTGATAGCACATAATTTTGTCTCCTAAACTACAAAAAACTATTGTGCATAGTTATTTTTTGTCATGTTTGAGGTCTAAGAGTGTAATCACTAATCGTCTGTTTTTCTAACATCTTTTGAAGTTCCATTGAAAACTTCCACCATTTTCCTAAAGTTTCCCCAATGTTTCCCTCTGATTGTGATGCTTGCAATATTTCCTAATGTTTCCCATGATTTGTCCATATCCCAACGGTGCAATACATGGGACGATACCAATACATGTAACATTGCTTTTATCTCCTTCATTTGATGGAATGAAGACTCCTACAGGCAAGGAGTGTAGGTCGGCATGAGATTCTCTCTTCATCACTCGGGTTCCTTTTGACTTGGCAATTTCAAACTAGATTCCCGCTCTCCCTCGTAAAGCAACAATTTCACATATGCCCTTCTCAATTGATTCTGTAGAGGTTGCCAGCTATCCTCCCATAAGTGGATTCTGAGTCATTTCCGATACCATACACATACCTTTTTTTAAACTAGGGTCCCACCAGCTAGACATGACTGATCTTTTTTTATTATTGAACTAAATGAATTGAGTCCAATCATTCTGTTGGTATAAGGTTTATTAAAGAAACCCATGCATGCCAGATTTGATGCCCATTTTAAGTGAATTGAAGTTCTTTTTTCCTTTTTCTTCCAATGGGAATACTCTTTTCATAAGATGCCATGAAGTGGTGACGTGACTCTTTGTTATTCAGGTCTGAATGTGTAGACCTAGATCCAGACTCCCTGCACAAAAAACAATGCTACAACCAGATCCAACATCCAAATTCCCCCGGCAATGATGTTTGATTGTGTGAAGATGGCTCTGTAAGGAGGGAAACATTAATGAGGGTTGAAGGGCCTGAAAAGATGATGAGAGGAAGACCCAAAAGGACTTGGATCAAGGTGACGAGCTGGGATATGAAGGCTTGCTCACTAAGGATAGAGCCTTAGGAATTATTTACAAAGCAAGATTGATAAAGCTGAATCCCAATAGTTGGGACAAGGCTAAGATCCCAATGTTGATCCCAGATGAATAGAAGTTTTGAGAATTAAACTCGGGATGTTTTTAAATAAACGCCAAAAATTCCTTTTAAATAAACAATGAAAAACTTTAGCAAGTATTTCAAACTATGACATTACGCACATTGGGATCTTGTGAAGTTAGTGGGGATTAGAGTAATTTTAGTTGATAAGATAAGAGTTTATGCACATTGGGATCTTGTGAAGTAAGTGGGGATTAGAGTAATTTTGGTTGAGAAGAAAGGAGTTTCTCTTTCCGGCTCTTAGACCTGAATTATACCTCTTACACAACTGGGTATCACATCTAATGCACTCTATGATGTAGAAAATTGCCTGGTTCCCAAGATTTGGCTGACTGGATGTGTTGACAAGAAAAGGTCACCTAGGCACATGCAGTGTTCGAAGTTTCGGTATCGCTACAAGTTTCGCTAGCTGGGGATACGGAAACAATATCGATATCGCCGATAATATCATTGATAACCGGAAATGCGGGGAAAATGGGAAAAACAGTGGAATTTTTCAATGAAACCTCAGGAGTTGATAAAATACACATAGTTACATATTTAGGAATAAAAAATTTGCATAAAGAATGCATACATAATAGGTTTCTATTTAATGGGAGCCTTAAAGCATGTGCTGCCGTAAGAAGTCAGTCCAATCATCTCATCCATCCAAAATCTGAACTTCCATCCAAACATCCATTGATATTTCAGAATATCGGCAACGCATGAAATTTCCAAACAAATCGTTGACAACTGAAAAAGAAGCTAAAGATTGTGGTCTCGTTATTGCCATGTTGCGATAATGATAATATTGTGATATTATCAATGTTATCGTCAACAAATTGAGTGCTGCATACAAATTGAGTACTGAAATGGGAATTTTTTACATATATAGATTTTTGGTGATATTATCGATACATTGGTGATATTATCGAAATATTGCAAATAAATTGACGATACAAGCGACACTTGGAATTTACACAGTAAAAAATATTGGTGATACACCAACGGGATCAATGTATTGACAATACAAACGACGCTTGGAATTTACACAATTGAAAATATTGATGATATCGATACATTGGCAATATTTAGTGATACATCATCGATATCAAGAATTTTTAATACTATCAGTGTTATCGGTATCGCTACCAGTGTTATCGGTATCGCTACCAGTGTTATCGGTGTCGCTAAGCTAGAAATAGAGATAATATCGGGGATATTTCGATAATATCGGAGATAATGCAAACACTGGGCACATGATACTTGCCATTAAACTGATAAATAAATTTACATAGACTGGAATTGAGAAGTATCCTTCAAAAAAATAGAAAGAAAGAAGAAGTTGGTATAATAGACTTAGGACACATGGTACTTCCTACTGAAATGAATGCAACATTGCAACTGGATTTGTTTTCCTATATTTGAGATTTTATGTTTAAGATCTTGGAAAGTAGCTTCTTAGAAGGAATATTTGCTATTAGATGGCTAGTCTTTTGTTTTCTTGCACTTGGTAGTTGAAAATGCAAATTGACATGGGATAGATTTCTGTTTAGTCAACTCGATTACCACCTACTGTATTCTGACATTATCTATAATGTGTGTTCTTGTGTAGGATGCCTTCTTTGATTATCTTAGGGGAATTGACTGCTCTGGTGTTGAAGTGTATGCTATTTCTGAGGGATCTGTTGTTTTCCCTAAGACACCCTTGATGAGAGTTGAAGGACCAACTGCTGTGAGTAACATCAAAATGTGCTTCCTTGCTTCAGTTATTTAGCTTGAAGATATTTCTCAATAAGTATGCATTATGCTTTAAGATGTTATCAGCCATTTGGATGCACCTCAAATTACTGGAAGCAAGGACATCTTCAGGGCTGTCAATGGTTCAAATCCTGGTCTGGCATATCTGGACCTGGATAAGAGGGTTAGGTTCGGGTCTGGGTACCACTCTGATATACCGGACCTAAATCAAATGAGGCCCTGTCACCTGTTTTGGCTTGGGGAAAATAGGAATAGATCAGTTGCAGAGGGAGGGAGTAATAAATGTTAATATATAAATGAATATTAATGTATAAGATATAAACATTTATTGGCTACCCTACCTGTTTAAACGGGTCTCAAATGGTGGACCAGAACCTGATCCGCTTTTAAAACAGGTTTGGAATTTGGACCCAGGCTCGGTTGACCAGACCCATCCTGGGTCAGGTACCTGTGGATCCAGCCATCCAGGTACCCGCCGACAGCCCTAGACATTTCTACAAAATTGATAACAATCTATTCCATTTTGCTTTTGGGGCAGAATTTCGGAATTATACGAGGCCTGATCCCTTTTCTTTTACCATTCGGTAGGTCAGCTAGCCTTGAATTTTGAGATCTCAGTGTTGAAGTGATTAGTGCTTACCACGTAGGCACAGGCTCTAACGAAGGCATGGGTGATTTTAATTGGCCACATTCACCCTTTTCTCTCCAAATCAATATTGGACTATATTAATTGGGTGGAAAAGGCATCCCACGAAACTTTTTTTTTTTTTTTTTCTTTTTCTTTTTTTCTGGGATATCCAAACACAAACTTCGTTCATTTGGAACTTACAATCATGCTTGATATTCAAATAGTGGTTGTACTCTTGAAGGGTACTCAAACATTTTGCAATGCTTATGCACATTTGTATTTTAAAAGTAATGCAAACACTCTTTACTATAATCACATTTCAGGTGGTTCAATTGTTGGAAACTCCATTCGTGAATCTTGTCAATTATGCCTCACTGATTGCTACAAATGCTGCAAGACACCGATTTGTTGCAGGGAGGTCTAAAAATCTACTTGAATTTGGGCTTCGACGGGCACAGGTTGCTGATCTCTGTTTTCTTTGGTTTGAGGTGTTTACCCTGATTTTTACTTTATCAGAGGCAACTATTTCCTTATATGTAGGGTCCTGACGGTGGAGTAAGTGCATCAAGATACAGCTACATGGGTGGATTCGATGCAACAAGGTTATTTTTGTTGAACACTGTAGGTCATTTTTGGGGCTTGTTGTTTTGATTGTGATCGATAGATTATTTAGTTAGATCTTCATAATATAGTAATTCTTTATGGAAGTCTTGTGTACCATAAATGAATGGAAATTTCATTTGTTGTGACTTATGTTTATATTGCCAGTGAGAATTACATGCAAAGTCTGAAACTGCTGACTGAAGGAAACAACATTAGGTTACTCCTCTCATTGGCAACATGAATGAAGCTAATGAATAATTGCATCTGTGCACCAGTAGTTCTTATTCACACCAAATGGAATTACATAGTGACTCAGTTCTTGACAGCATTGAATAATAAATAGAAATTAATAAGGTCATAATTTCAAAAAGCGATCAAACTGTAAACCTGGATTAAAATGACATCAAAGTAAAATATTCAGGAAGCAGAACAGCATACTGTGATTGGCCACATGAGGCCCAGTGGAATGCTGGAAAACAATGTGCTATGGAAGAAAAAAACAATGTGGTATGAGGGACAATTCATTGCCAGAGACGAGGGTAATTGATGTTTGTGGTATTTTCCATATTCTTGTTATAATCTTACATGTGTTGTTCAAGCCATTCATACAATGATAACAAATTATTGGGATTTGTCTGTGGCCACAAAAATTCAATGATATGCATATGCTGCATCCAAGACTGTCTCAGATTCACGTCAACTTATCTTGCATTACTGGTCAAGTTTGTAATTGTGAGCTGTTTAATTGAATCCTTAGTAGGTGGTATTAGGTTAAATCTAGTTGCATGAAAAAGGCATGGGCTCGAGGCTTGAGAATAAGGTGGTGATTCTCAATAGTAGGGTTGCTTAGAAATTGTGACGAATAATACAAAAAGCAAATTCATGCGGAATAATTTCTTTTTCAAGTGATACTTTTTTGAAACAAACAGATCTTCAATCACATCTTCATTACGAATTGGAGAAGTGAGAGGGTGATTTGATTAGTCATGGTAGCAGTTACTGGAAATGGGAGCCAGAGGGGACTCCCATGTGTTAGTCAAGATTGAGAGAGATTCTTGATTGGGACCGGTGAACAACAGCTATGTTGGTTATGAAAGCATTACCTGGGGAAAGCATGCTGCTCATTCATCATGCAGGAACTATCACTGGCAGCATGTTTTGGTCATGTGCAAAAGTTATGTTCGTAGAATAGGGCAGTTTACTCACAAGTATGATGTAAATTCTAGCTGGTTTTTAGGAAAGGATTAGTCTTATGATTAAAGAGGTAGGAGATTATGAAGGAGTAGAATACTCATTGAGTTTTTAGAGAATACAACAAGGAATAAACAGACATGACCAAAGTAATGACTGAAACAGAGGATAGCCAATTTGTGTTGCCTCATCAAACCCACACATTTAAGATCAATAAGCAATAAATATAGAACCAATTTTCCTTGTTGACAGTGGGAAAAAGTAGTTTAACCTGTATGATTAATTAAGAAAGCCTAGGCCTGTCCCTGTCTTATTATGACTTATAAGTCATCATAAGTCATCTTAATAAGATGACTTACAAGTCATCAAGATGACTTGTAATTTTGTCAATTCTCCATCTGTTATCTAAGTCAATATAGAACCACGAACTTAAAGAGAGGAGGGCCTTAGGAATGGTTGTTGAAAGATGATTCATGAAGCCGACCAAGTGGCTAGGACGAGGCTGTGATGATGGTGAGGCATTAGTATAAGACGTACGAGCACAACGTACATTGAGAAATGCTCGTCAGGTGGGATGATAAGCTTCCATCCACCCAAAGGATCACTTCCAACCTATCATGTATGTGCAACATCCACCATGTCGAATAGGTTGTCCCCACCATGAGGATCACCTTGTGCAAAAATCAGCCCCATCCACTTGTCAGGTGGGCCACATCATAGAAATAATGTATAGCTGCTGATAAATAACAAATACAAGAGTTGCCTGACTGATGAGTGCATGGTGCTGGTTTTTACACAAGGTGATCCTCATGGTGGGGCCAACCTATTGGATCGGTTGGATGTCACACGTACATGACATGTTGAAAGTTATCCCCTGTATGGACAGTAAGTTATCAGTGAAATAGTTGGATGTGAGCATTTCTCATTTTTTTAATTCACTGTTGGTATATGAGCAGAGTTGTATGCACAGAGGGGGGAGCCAAATCTCTGAGAACTGGATAGTTTCTAAAAGGGATCCTGTAAGTGTTAAAAAAACTGTGGATATCCCATATCTATGCGCGTATACATATTGCGTGTGTGAGTTAGCCATCTCACATGTCATTTAAAAGCTTTGGGGCCATTGCTAACATCCCCATCAAGGTAGGGACATTAGCATTTTCCACACGCGCACACACACACACACACACACACAAAATATGTTGCAGAGTTTTAGTTGTGAACTAAATGATATATATTACTGGTAATTTCCAAACTCTTGATGCTTTTTTTGCAAATTTTCTTGAACAAGTTTAAGGCCCTTGTCTAAGCCATTGGTAATTATATGTCATAGAGCTCAATTGCAATTCTTTTGTTTGTCTAACTTTTTTTTTTTTTTTTTTGTGGCTTTCCCATATGATTGCTTTAATGTAAATTTTGGTATGAAATGGCATCATCAAATCTTTGAACACTGATTTTCTGATTGTGTTTTCATTTTTCTCTATCATGCAGACTTTTATTTTTACTATTATTTCTTTTAACATATTGATATCTTTTCCTTACAGCTCATTGTTTTAATTCTTTGTATGGTTCTTATGTCTAATGTCTTCATATGCATCCTAAATGACAGTAATGTTGCAGCTGGGAGGATATTCGGAATACCACTTCGAGGAACACATTCTCATGCTTTTGTTAGCTCGTTCATGGTTGGTAACTATGAAAGTGTATATATCTGATGAGAAAAGATCTAGTGGACTTAGTGGATTGTAGTATTACAATGCATCTAGTTGAGATCCATTAGATCTAATCAAATGGTTGCTTACTAAATGCTACCATGCATTTGTTATGGTTTGATTTAATGTGGTTTTTAAGTTTCAAACCATAAAAAAGCATAATAAATCCATTCTAGCATTTATCATGCAACCATTGGATTTAGATCTCCCACTCAATGCATTAGAATGCTCAAGTGGACTGAATCCACCAGATCACTTCTCATATTTGTAACTATATTCTGTCAGATGTTTAAAGTGCTGGCATAATGATGTTTCTTGTGTCATTGTAATTAGTGTCTTTCATTTATTTCTTAATTGTTTTTGTTTTTGTTTTATGTTCTTGTAGTTCTGCTTATATGTTGGTGTTTTCACACTGATCATATCACAGTTTATGTTTCAATTCTCTCTTGTACAAGAAGTGACATGTAGAACTGGAATAGAAGTATTTGTGACTGTTTCATGCATTATAGATGTTAGGATCCATCCACATCTAGTTGTCAATAAGTAAACCTAGTAAGGGAGGAGAAGGATCAGGGCATGGTGTTGACCAATCACCCATAGTAGTTAATAATCAAATATTATGACTATCTAAAAATTACACTACAATTAAGAGTGAGAAGGGAAAACATGTGATCGTGGGTTAAAGCCCAGCTTGCATATATATAAATACATGCAAAGAAAGTAGTAAGAAGGGAAAAAAGTTACACTCAATTAAGAGTTTTTGTGCGATTGGTTTTCAGGTATGTTTTAGTGTTGGCAAGGAGAATATTTTGGTATGACATAAAGCTCCTGTTGAATATTCTCATTCAATGGACTCATATTGCTGGCCAAAATGATGGAATGAGTGAGTCTTCAAGAAGGTGAATAGAACATAAGTAGGAAGGATTAACTGAGGTGACGAAAGGGGTAAAATTGCAACTAGACATAGCCAAAGACCCATGGCTAAGAAAAATGTGATTTTGCTTGTGTATAGCCTCCTAGACGAGCTCACAACATTGGATATCAACATCTATTGAAGAAGTTAGGAAAGCTAGGAGAGGTAGTGATTCCTATATATTAGTGAAAATATCATAATTGAATATAGAAATGCGAAGTTTCATAAAAATTCCTTTCCTTATAAACCAAAGAACGGTGGGGGTAAATCTTGGGGGGATTCCTCCTTTGTAAATTAAACGAACCTTCTAGCCCTCATCCTACAATCTTAGGAGAATCAAATTCTGAACTAGAGATTAGGGGGAGTACATGGATTAGAATTGCCAAGGATTATAGTATTGATTTTCACATGTTTTTAGCCTAATTAGAAGGAGACCCATTGACGTTAGAGGAGGCTACGTCTTCACATGATACTATCTTTTAGAAAGAAGCAGTCATTGATGAGATAGAGTGGTGTGAGTGTGTAGGCGTGTGTGGTGTGTGTGTGTGTGTGTGTGTGTGTGTGTGTGTGTGTGTGTGTGTGTGTGTGTGTGTGTGATAAAAAAAACACATGGAAATTAGTCAACCTACCCCTTGGTGCGAAATCCTTAAGTCATGAATCGATATTCAAAAGGAAACGTAGGGCAGATGATTTTATTGCAAAATATAAAGTGAGGTTAGTAGCGGAGGGTTTTATTTAAAGAGAAGGGGTTGATCACTTTGATACATATTCCCTTGTATCTAATATGACATCCATTTGTATTTTGATTGACATTGCTTGTATTAATAATCTTCTAATTCACTAAATGGATGTTAAAACTGCCTTCTTAAATGGTGAATTGGAAGAAAGAAATATATATGGAGTAACTTGAAGGGTTTGTTGTAGCAGGCCAAGAACATAAAGTGATTTTAAAGTCCTTATATGGACTTAAACAAGCTCCTAGACGGTGGCATATAAAACTCGATCATGTGATGATGACTAATGGGTTTATGTTCAATGATAGTGAGAGATGCCTTTATTCAAGGTATTTGGGAACTTTGTTGTTTTGGTGTGCCTATATGTAGATTATCTTTTGATCTTTAGTACTAGCCTAGAGATTATAAATGAAAACAAAGTCCTTTCATCTTCTCATCTTGACATAAAAGACCTAGGTGAGGCTGATGTTATTTTAGGGATTAAAATTATTAGGAATGAATCTGGTATAATCAAAATTTCCCTTTGATACAATATTAAGCTGCAAGCAGTTCTCTCCACTGTCCTTTTAGTTACTTATGGCAATTGTTGACTGAACTAGCAATAAGTTTCTTTGCTAGAAAATATATAATTGCTTCTTCAATTGTTAGACTACTGTATGGGTTATGTTTATTCTTGTGTGAAGTGGTGCTCATCTATTTGTCTAATCTATCAAGTGTTTTGTAGAGCCCTGATGAGATCATAGACAAAACACTCCGTAGTTGCGATGGCTCAGTTACATGCGATGATTTTGTGAGTCTGGTGCAGTCCTGGCTAAACAAACTTCAGGTGGTTGACAATCAACAGGCCCAATTTTATTCCCTATCTTTCTTGACCGCTTTGACTATTTAGACTTCCTATCACAGCTTACTTGCACAAATCATATGATTACTTGTGTAGTTCATCAGCAATTTAGTGATGTTATCTTGTACATATTGCTTGAGACAACAATCTCATACCAATGCTTGCTGAGCTGTTATATGTTAGTACAATGAAACTAGGCTGCCAGTGAGCTTGTTTGCATTCTGTTCTGATAGTTATCATTTGTATCTTCTAGACTAGTTCCTCATACATGGCCTAGATTGCTTTCAAACTGAGACGATTTTCTTGTATCAGCCAAGTCAGTTTTCTCAGCCCATTAGTAAAGATTGGTGTATTCCTTGCTGATACGTATGCAAAGTCTTGTAGAAAGATCTGTCAAACTCTGTACCTGGAATGCATCTTTTGATAGTTGTTGAACAGATTGAAGGATAATTTTGGCAAGAATTTTTTTTTTCCTTTTTTGTTTTGCAAATTTTATTTGTGATCAGCATATAGTTATTTGTGCATGCTTCTATAAGTTCTTTTTGCATGATATTCAGTCTCAAACTTGAGCACCAATTTCTCAAAACTGTAGCTCTGAGATTGACTATATGTCAAAGATCTAACACTTGATTCAATTACTCATTAATGCATGCTTATGTTCTTTTATGCCTGGATGTGCACCATTAGCTTTCATAAAGATAAAGAGTTCATTTCAGTTCCCCCCCCCCCCTTTTTCAGTTTGATCAATAAGTAGGAGAAACATTATGTAAAAAAGAAAATGATACAAAACAGACTACACGGCAATGGGCTGATGGCTCCCCAAACGACGATAGATGCAACAAGGCATCATAATCCAAGTAGTGAATCCTGACCTACGCCATTTCTGAACTTCCTGTGCACATAAGAAGTATAACATTCGAAATTGCATTCTGGTCTAATATTTCCTCCAAAACATTAGCCAACCTCTACGGGAACTTCCTGAAGATTCCAACTGGATAACATTGGGGGATTCCCCCTCTGCAATGAGTGACCACCATGAATGGCCTTATATGAATGGTTACGCTGAAGTAACATACAAGTCTCCGCCTTAATTGAATTTTACTGCCCAATCAGCCCTGAAAATTCTCTAGCATGCACCACAGGGTCGTCTCTATGTAACCCCCAGATCCTAGCTGATCTGGGTTTCCAATTGTGTTGGCGCCAAAATTCAAGTTTACCTGAGGCATCTGGTACCCACATTTAATAACTTCTTCTGGTTATGCCTTAACAGATCCTTTGATTTTACAACTCTGTCTGATAGATACTTACCAGCTGGTCCCAAGCCCAGGTAAAGGAGGGTCGATGCGGGTAGGCAGCCAGTCGTTAAAACCTTTGTCAGGAAAATCATGAGAAGCTGAACCATACTACCTTAATGAGAATCTTGTCTAAATTTAACCAGAGAAACAATGGCAGGGACAGATGCGAAGCATACATAAGAATCTTTTTAATAGAATTCCATTTGGCTTTGCAGACTTAATCACAGCATTGATTGTTAAATGATTTGCTGTCACTTCTATATGGACATCACTTCATTGGACTTACTATCATATTCCTGCAAGAACCAAAGTACTGTAGGATATTGTTTAGTTGCAGGGCAGGGCTGCAGTCTTTGGCCTTTCCTTCGAGTACCTTTTAATTGAAATCTATCATGCATGCTTTTCAGTGGACAGATTCATTGCGTGGCATTTTTGGTGAAACCAATCAAAGTGAGCTGGCAGCGTTTACCTCGTATGCATTGGCATTCCCGATTAACTTTCTAGCCCTCGTAGATACATATGATGTAAGTGAAATTTTGTTGTAGTTTCTTTTTTAGTATTCCACTGTAGGTGGGAAGGTATATTTGTCTTGTCATTAATTCATTGTCTTCTCCAATTGATTTCTTTGATTTGGTTTTGGCTTATTTTTTCTACTTAGTGTCTGGTGTAACTTCCTCTCATTGGTTATTTTCCCTTTAGGTTTCTTGCTTTCATGTATTTGATGACATATTTTATCTATCCATCATGAGTGAAGACCAACTTTGCAAGATTGACTCGATTTGGCCTGTTGTAAAATTTGACTTGGGCAATAGAACTTGGATTCAGAGGAGCTGATTCTTTTTTCTTTCTTTCTTTTTTCCCTTTTTTTATTATAAAAAGAACATATATGAGTAAAATTTAAAAAAGGGGAAATTGAGAAGAATTATAGACAAGGATACCAACTTGTTGTCTCCCTTTACCCTTCATAGAAAAAGATTTTTTTAAAAAAAGCCCCAGAAGCTTATCCATTTTCCCTTTATTTACTTCTTTTTCCTTCATTGCCTCAGAAACCCCCATTGAGATAAACTCTGCAAGATGTCTAGGAACCTCAACTTCTCATCTCCCTTTTCCCTTTCATCTAAACCTTGTCCCAACTAATTGTGATTGGCTACATGAATCTTATTCTGCCATTCTACTTATCAAACCATAGGTCTTTTCTAATCACCCCTAGCTACATCCTTTAGGCCCTCTCATGCCCTTTTAGAGCCTTCAACTTGAACCGACTCCCTTTAGCTAGTGAAGTTCTTGGTCTCCGTTGCACGAGGCTAAACCATCTAAGTCTACCTTCCCTTTCTTTTTATCTACTGGTGCTAGTTCCCTGAAATGAATCACTTCTAATTCTATTTTCCTCGTTTTTTGCCACTCATGCATCTCTACATCCTCATTTCAGTTATGCTCGTCCTATAAAACATTTTGTTTCATTGACTGGCCAACATTGTTATAGCTATCTTAAAAAAAAAAAAAAAAAAAAAATCTTCCCTTCAGTTTAACTGGTATGCTGCGATCATATAAAACTGCAAAGGAGCACCTCCAGTTCATCCACCCAACTCTATTCTATTAGCAGCATTCTTCTCAATCTCCCCACTTTCGTGAATTGTTGATTTAGATATAAAAAATGGTCATTCTGGGGTACTTCTTTGTCAGCAATCTTTAACAAAATCCTCGTTTCCACTCCTATGTTACTAAAGTTGTATTCTGTATAATCTGATCTAGTCCAACAAATTCCAAAACCTTCAAAGGACATTTGGCAGCTTTGATTTTGGGGCGTTTGGAATTAGAATCCAAATCCAGGCCAAATATAATCCTAAATAAGCCCACTTTTCAATTCTCCTCTAGAAGCTAGCTTGCAAAATATGAGGATTTGAAATCCTCTCTAATGGCTATATTTTTCAAATGGTTATTTAAGTAGAGTCCATATATCTTTCTCCATACCTCCAAATCCAGGTCACCAAATACAGTTTCTAGGTTCCACAAATTGAAAATTCAAGTCGTCAAACACAACTGACAGAATGAAAATCTCAGGGATTTTGAATCCTAAATTTCGATTCTTAACTAAAATCCAAATACAAGCTGCCAATCAGCCTTAGATTCTAATCATTCCTCAATTATTCTAGCTTTGCGTTTTACCCCCACAAACAGCACATACCATGTGACCTCTCTCTGTAAGTGCTTTATTGACACGTCCATAGGCACAATGCCGACCTCTGATGTATGCCTATTGTAATTGTTTTGAGTGAACAGGGGGGTGATCACCTGGAGTGTAAACAATGACGAGGGAAAATGTATAAATTGGTACGATTATATAGGTGAACTGTGACGGTTACCATTAAAATAGAAAGACATCGATGGTTAGGTTCAGTTTTACCTTTGGAGTCAAACCCTCACTCCACCAGAGGAGTAAAGGAAGTACCTAGAAACACATGTATATTTCATCATACGTTTACTAAATGTACATCAAGAGTTGTTTATAACAACGTAGTATCTGTTTACTCTGAACAAGAGTTATCTACGATATCACCACAACTCCTACTGTCATTACGGTACACTCATATAACACATGGATTTTGAAGTACATGCTCTTAAACAATGATTCTTGAAGACGAACACTTGATTGTTGGTATGTACATTTAACTGTTCGTTTACCACCAGATACATACCCTCACGAACAGTTTGGGTGAAATTGGTAACCGATAAACACATGATCGGATCTGTCATAGTACGCGGTACGCCCACTTTGAACTCTCACAAATACCAGTAACTATGCTTATTTTCCTTGTCTGACCCTATACGTTTAGAGATTTTCGAGTAGAAGTTAATACTTTACTTCAACGCTAACTCGCACTGGTACTACCTGTCGGGTGTAGGTTACAAACTGTACTACCTGCTGGGTATAGGTTCCACCCGAGACGTACTACCAATCGGATGTAACTTCCACCCGAAACATACTGTCTACTAGGTGTAACTTCCATCCGGGGTGCACTACCTGCCAAGTGCAACTTCTGTTCCGGTTCAACCCGGGTTGTATTATTTGTTGTCAAGTGTAGTTTTCAACCGGGATGTGCTACTGCCAAGCGTAACTTCTGTTCCGGTTCCTCCCGGGTTGTATTACTTGTCAGGGTGTAGTTTTCAACCGGGGTGTACTACCTACCGTCTAAAAAATAAAAAAATCTTCATTGCTAAAATAATCTTTGGTCCAACTTCATCGACCTTTCTTATGTTGTTTAATGTTTGGGTTGTTACGTTGTTCTTGTGTACGCAGTTTTACTGACTTAGAATTTCGGGTGAGATGGTGGTTTCGGAAGCGGAACCTTTATTGGGTTAGAAAACTTAAGTAGTACAAAAGCTTCGTAACGGATAAAGAAAGGGAGTCTACTGGGTTTCTCGACGGTATTGACGGTTAGCGGTCTGGTGAAATCGTAGAAATGGCTGAGGCGGAGATACGGTTCTACGGTTCTTTCTTCTCTCCCTTTACCTCTTCGGGTTGAGTACAACTCTCTGCTCTTTTTCGTAGGGTATAGAAAGAACTTATACTCATCACCTCGTTATTTACCAAGTGACTGAGTCGAACGGTGTAAGTATTTTCCGTTTATAAATCGTCGTCATATGTAAAAAAAAGTTA